>OW285237.1:183449200-184117533 GCA_935421215.2 Melolontha melolontha | reverse complement strand
CAGAAGTTAGACCCGTTGGAATCTGACAATTTTAACGAAGAACTATGTGAAACTTAAATAGCGGTAAATATCCATTAAATAAAATTAACAATCCCACCTTCAAAACATTTCTTCAAAAATATTCTGGTCGAAATGTTCTTGATGAATCCACCTTACGCAAATATTATGTTTCTAACTATTACACGAAAGCAGTAGAAGGCATTAGAAGCCATCTTTCAAATCAGTACCTACGGATAAGTGCCGACGAAACTGCAGATATGTTAGGACGCCGTGTGGTAAATGTTTTAGCTGGTGTCCAACTGTTTCATATAATGCATATGTAATACCAACAAAAGTTATAAATTCAGTTGATGCGGAAACAATAGCTAAAACAATTTACGATAATATGCACCAAATGCTTCATTCGAACAACAGGTACAAACAAGAAATACTTTTATTTGTCAGTTACAGTGCTGCCTATATGTTAAAAACAGGCATACTATTAAAGAAAACATATCCTAATATGCTGCATACTACTAGTGTAGCACACGCTCTCCAAAGAATCTGTGAATATATCAAAGACACCTTTACGGAAGTTGATAGACTTGTATCCGCTTTTTCAAAAAATTTCAGCGCCATTGAGAGTAGCTCTTCACAGGAAAAACTTCCATCTTTGTCACTGCCTCCCTCTCCAATAATAACTAAGTGGGGAACATAGTTGGAAGCTACTAGTTTTTATGCAGAGAATTTCGATAGTTTACAAAATTTCGTTACATATCTAAATAACGATGCTCGAAGTATTTCTGAGTGAAAGGATCTAATACAAATTCCAAATTTAAAAAATCAGTTGTACTTTCTTCATCAACACTTTGGAAATTTGCCGAAACTAATCATTTATTTTGAACATCAAAATCTCGAAATAAATGATGGATTAACCACATTAGATGTGGTTATTAATGATTTGAAAAATATTCCAAAGTGCCTTCGGATGTGGCCTTCGGCAAGAGTTAGACGCAGTTTTTAATAGAAATCCAGATTTAATAACATTGCGGCAATTGTGTATGGGGAACAATGCGTCAAAATCTAACTACTAAATACGTTGAAATAAAAAAATATTTCCAGTATGCACCTATAACCAGTTGCGATGTAGAGAGGATCTTTTCTATCTACAAGAATGTATTTCATTCAAAGAGAACAAATTTTACAGAAGAGAACTTTGAGAAAGTATTGCTAATTAATATTAATACTCCTTTGCTCAACTTGAACTTCAAAATGAACAAATAAAAATGTATTTCGTATTTTATATACCATTCGTTTGTTTTCCAATTATATAAATAAAATTAAAAACTCTTTAAGAATTTTCAATAGTACGCCTATGTACGATGAGTCATGGGCCTCTCGTGTCCTGTTCCTAGTAATAATAATACAATATTAGTGGGCATTTCTATTCCTAAGTGACTAATTGACTCAATAAATAATTCTGTCTGAATCAGATAATCTTTACGCTGAAATAAAAGGTGATTAACTTCCGCTTAATCATGTCCCCACTTACACCCTATATAATGCCCCCCCCCCCCTTTCTTTTTGAATTCTAACATTTTCCGAGCGATCCTTACACGCTCTGCCTTCTGGAAGTCATTGACTTTATGTGGCACTCTACGTGTAATAATTCTTTTCATATGAAAATGATCCTGTGTTGGCTGAATCGTTTTTAAGTGCATCGCGAATTTTATTTGATTAACTTTTTCAACGTTTTCAGCAGTTACTGAAGAACATGTCCTTCCCGGATGATTATCACCGTCAAGCGAAATCCGACCTCTTTTAAATGCTCGAAACCAACGAAACACAGTTACTTTGGATGGAGCTTCACTGCCAAATGCAAGTTGGAAACGTTCAACGCACTGTCTTTCGTCCACTCCATACTTTCACTCACAATTGTGTGTACCACGTGTACTATGTGACAGACGCGATTTAACTGGCTGTCACAGACAATTAACTATAGACCGTAGTTTATAAAAATGCAACGTTGCCATCTCTACATATTATATTTTCTTAGCATAATTCGTATTTATTTTTCCAGATGACATCTCTCAGATATCCAGACACTCGTGCTGTTTTCATGGTTTGTCGCCCGACTTCTCTGCAGTTGTTCCATTCACTCGATATTTCTACCCTCAGGTACATAAAGTAACTCACCTTTGTTAAATGTATTCATTTAAGGTAACCGCTTAGACGATAATAGAAATGCACAATTACTTAATTATTATTTTTTAAATTTTGTTAAGATGTTTTAGTGCCCAATAGTGTAACAGTAACCAGATGGATCACACATTTTTGCCACCTACAATATTTGTGTAAATTCTCATATTTTAAAGTCATTGTAAGATTAATTCTCATATACAATATGAAACAAACATGTAAATAATTTACATATCTGTAACTATGCACATGGACAATACACCTCGTATTTTCAGCATTTACTTCTGCTTAATACATATTGCTATGAATTGTGCCTTTTAATTACTTTCAATTCACACTGCAACTTATTCTGCCAGCTAACTTCAGTGAGACACCTTCCTTGAGCTTCTTGATTCTCAGAGTTTATTGAAATATAAACGTGGTATGAAATAAAAGATAAAGAGTGTTAAATAAATAATACAACGGTTTTCCCCCCTTTTGTTTTAATAACAAAAAAAAAAAAAAAATCGACTTTACAAAGTGTACAGTCGAACTGACTCAACTTACAGTAAAAGAGGAAGCTTTGGTGTAATATGAATACAGAAGCTAAAATCTCTTATGACTTAACCGCGAGCAAAATATACAATAAAATATAAACAAGATTTATCAGATGTCAACATTACTATTAACCCCAAACTCAAACGTCAAATAGAAATTTATCTATTTCGCACGCATTCAAAAATTTAAATTCATTCCTAAAAATCACATGACACAAAAAACTATTCCACACCTTCTATCGTTCTAAAATAGTTTATTTTAAACTGAATAAAAAAAAACATCTGATAAATTTCCAGAATATTTTTTTTAGTCTGATTACAAATTATTATAAACTAAAATTACTGAATTTAAGAAGCTTCTGAGTGAAATCAAATTATCCCTAAATATCTAAAGATAATATTAAAATGTACATACTTTTCATTTTGTGCACGTCACGTCACAAGAAAAAACTTATACTAAGAGAGATTCCAGATAGATTATTTAATATTGATAACGAGCAGCCTCTCGTTGTACTGAAAATTGATAACGAGCAAGATGCGTAATAAAATAATGTAAACGTTTATGAATATAAAAATGCTCAGCTGTGAATAAATGGCTTGTTAGTTTTTATATTTATTCGGTGAATTTTACATATACGAACTAATTACATTGCTCTAAGTAACATATAGATGGGGTTGTTCGAGTTTAATCTATATGCGCAAGATGCAAAGTTGCCTACTTGCGAATTATTCCATAAATGTAACCTAAAACAGCTGTTCGGATATAAACTTATTAATAAGTATTAATTAATGTGCGTTTATTATCTTCAGGGTCCGGCTAAACTCGAGAACAAAATAGACTCTAGTGTTAGGGCATTGTGATATGTCCAAATTTAAAGTGCGAGTTCGGTGACTTCAATCAAACACTACTGATATTTTTAGATTCCTAAATGATAGGTTAATTGTTGTTAAAGCTATACTACAAAATAAAATGTCGAGATCAGATTCACGAATAATAACTTTAATGTTCTTAAGATCTCTATTAACAGGTAAGTTATAAGCATTAATTGTTAAGTATAATTTGTATATAAATTTTGTAACGTGATAAATTTAATATGTTATTTAACTATGATAAATTACGATAAATATTACATGAAATAAATGAAATAGATAAATATAGAAATAGTGAAGATAATCTTTAATTAATTAGGAGAATTAAGTCAATAACTTTAATATAACTAGAATGTATGACGTAAAACAAAGAAAAATTAAATTAAAACGTAACTGTATTCTTCCTCTTTAAAAGTAATAAATAACCTAAATCTTATATATCGTATTTAATAATGTATATCTTAACTAATATAAATAATATACTATATTCTTTTTTAATATGATTGTTTAAATTGTCTTTTCAATATAGATGTGAGATTTTAAAGAATACTTAAGTAATTGGTGCAGGATTCTGGATAAAAACGGGATCTCAAACGGTTTAGGAAAGGCAGGTTTTTCGTCGGCGTTCGAACGGCGTCACCCCGGTCAAAAACACTTTCTAACGAACTGCTTCTCGGCAAATTGCTCTTGGCAATATTTTTGTCACTGGTACACGTACGAACTTGAAATATGTGTCCAACAGGAGCTGGGAATATTGGTAAGATGTTTAACTAATTGGACGTATGAATTTACTTGTATTTATTGTAATTTTCTTCTTGTTTTTAGTGATACACTCAAAAATACGTCTGGATGCTTTAATGGCGATTTTTCCAGTTACGCTAACCTTCTTTTATTTTTGTTACTTGATTTTGATTCGTTCATCGGTATGTATTCATTTAATCTCGACAATTACTACTAATGAAAATGACAATTCAATAATTTTAAATACATTTACATGTTGTAATAAATATTTACTTAATTTTAAAACTAATATGCATATAATGTGTATGTCAAAAATAATACATTATGCTGTTTTTATTATGGGATATTTTCCCGCGATTGACAATTCAAATTATGTACAGTTATACCTAAATAAATGGCGTCATTAATGATTTATCAATTAAGTTGATTTTTTTTTGTAAATACAAATTATCGAACTGAAAATACTATTACAAATGAAATGTTAGATTATAAATGTGTGAATGTCTTAAAAAAAAAAATAATTAAACTTGCGTATTCAACTTTATTGATTTGACGTGGGAAGAATTCAGTTTTGACATATAATTAACTATTCAATAACTTATTTATATACATTAAGAGATTGTCCTTTTGCTTATTGGGCATACTTGAGTGTGGGCTTGACCTACCTCAATTCCCCAGTAATTTGGTATGCCGTTATTGACTTGGCAAAGAGGCTTATCCAAATTATTCTCTTTGAACTATTAAGTTGTTTGCTTTATCATATGAGTTTTTGTGCATATAAGCTGTTTTTAATATACATTTATAGTTAATGCTTGTCCCTTTAAGTGTTGATTTGTTAATATTATTTTTGAACTGTTAACTTTTTGAAGTCTGTTTTTTTTTTTAATTTAAAAGAAAATTATTATCTCTTCTTGATATATTGTAACGATGTTTTAATAGTTAAAATGATTTGTTTTGGGGGTTTACTCTATTTATTTTACTTGTTGATGGTCCATGCTTAAAGTTTTCTATTTTTTTTAAACTTGATATATTAATATAGGTTTTAGTTTTCACAATAAATAATTCTTTCATGTTAAATACATGTTCTGACTAGCGAATCCTACTCTTTTCTTATTATAATACCATTCCTTATTATATAATTAAATTCCCCATTATTAGACATTCTCATCTATATTTCTATATATTCATATTTATAATACTAATTCATATCTTATTCATACTTTATATCCCCATATTATATATTTATTCCTACTCTCTCTATTAATCTAGACTTTTTCCATTCCTTTAACATTACATCAAACCTTCTATTTATTCTTAGCATACTATTACTTATATATATATTACATTTTAGGAATTCATTTTATTTAATTTTAAGCATGTTAATATTCGTTTTGTTTCCCCATTACATATTTAACTGTTTATCATATTATATCATGTAGATACTTGTTCTTTCTATATTTGTTTGTATATCATATTATTTGTGTTGTGTTGTTTCAGTTTTTCGAACTGTTAACTACCCCTTTATGTCTTTCAAGTGTAACTGTATATTATATTTTAATTATAGATATTGATTTGTTGATATTAAATTTATATGTGTTTAGTTCTTATTCAAATTTGTTTTTTTTTTTTTTTATGCTGTATAATCTTGTAACATTGATATATGATACCTCCCCTTTATATAATCGGTATTAGGCTCGATTAATTCATATGTATTATAGCCTAATTTCTGATTTATTATAAATGGTCCTTGATAGGCCTTCAGTAGCTTACCCATGATTTTCTGTTTTGCATTAGATACTCTTAAGCTTTTGACTATAACTCGGTCACCTAATTCATATGTTTTGTATTTCTTGCTATAGTCATTCTGTTTCTTTTCCCATTTATTCTTACGTTTTATTAATTTTAGTCTGACCTCATCTGTACGTTCCGATAAATTTACTAACTCTGGCTCTACCCATGGTCTTTGTGGTGCTTCTCCTGTAAAAATCTTTATTGGACAGTGATTGTGGACTGTGCTGGGTGTGTTATTTAATATAAATTCAATTTGTGGTAGATGTCTAGCCCAACGATTATGTTTTTCATCTAACAAAATTCTGAGATACTTTAATATTTCTCGTATGTATCTTTCGGTAGGATTACCTTGTGGATATCGTATCGAGGTGTAGTAGGTTTTAATATTCCTTGTATGTAAAAATTGTTTATATCTATCATTTGTAAAATAGGTCGCATGATCTGAGAGTATAGCTTGTGGAGTACCATATTGGATAAAATAGTCTGTAAGTGCTTGTAGTACTGTATCTGTATTGCATTTTTGCGTTGGGATTAACTTTATATATTTTGAGAAAATGTCACATATTACTAGGATGTTCTTGTATCCTTTTGTGCTTGAGATGAGATTTGACAAGAAATCTATTGATATTAATTCTAATTTATCGTATGCTATTATGTTACTACTCCAATTTGAGTTTGTTCGATTTTTGTCCTTAGCGAATAAGCATGTTTGACATTGTTTTGTCACGCTTTTGATGATTCTCTCATCGTTTGTGCAAAAATACGCTTCTCTAAACACGAGCCAACATTTTCTCGCTCCGATATGTGTGTAATTATAATGTAGATAATTTGCTATCTCTCTGGTGTGTTCCTCATTTATAACATACAATTCATTATCACCTATGTTCTTAATTATGATACCATTTCTAATAAACATACCTTTAAATTGTCTTCCCTCACTGATAATCTTTCGTAAAGGGTCAAATTCTTGTGTTAATTGTGTTTGTTTTACCCTATCCAATGAAAATAAACCTTCCTTTTGTAACATTACCAGATTTATGCATATACTTTGCTTCTTCATTTCCCCATCTTTTCTTGTTAAAACATCTGCTGTTACCATTTCTTTCCCTGGCTTGTACTTAATTACGAAATCAAATTGTTGTATTAATAAAGTCCAACGATAGATACGACTATTGTTTAATTTGGAATTCATGATGTTTATAAGCGCTTTATGATCAGTTTCTAGTATGAATGATTTTCCAATTAAATAATATCTGAGCTTTGTTATCGCATATACTATTGCTAACATTTCTTTTTCGGATATTGTATATCGTATTTCGCAAGCATTCAAAGTACGGGATATAAAATGTATAGGGATTTCTGTATCTCCTCTGAGTTGAACTAATTCAGCAGCAATGGTCTGGTGCGAAGCATCTGTTCTTACAATAAAAGGCAAAGAGAAATCTGGATGGTGCAATTTCAAGTTCTCCACAAAGTTCTCCTTAAGTTCTATGAAACATTTTTCACACTTTGCAGTCCAATTCCATTTCGTATTTTTCTTCAATAATTGAAGTAATGGTAGTGTTTTCTCGCTATAATTAGTAATAAATTTTCTATAATAATTCAAAACTCCCAAGAATCCTCGTAAGGTCCTTAAATTTTTCGGCCGAGTGAAGTTTTTGATTTCATCCAGTCGAGTAGGATCTAGGTAGATGTTATCTTTATTGATGATATATCCTAAATAATCTATTTCTGTTTTGAAAAATTGACATTTGCTTAAATTTAATTTTAAACCTTCATTACATAAAGTGGTTAATATTATTTTTAAATGTTCTAAATGTTGGTCTAAAGTTTCGGAAAAGATTATGATATCATCTAAATAATGAAGTGCGAAATTATCATATTTATCTAAAATGCGGTGTAAAAATCTTATCAAAGCTGCAGGTGAAGTTTTTAATCCAAACGGGCAGACTCTAAATTGGTAAACTACTCCATTTATTAAAAATCCACAGTATTTCCTGGAATTAGGTTCTAAATTTATCAGCCAAAATGCGTTTTTTAAATCTAATTTGCTGTAATAGTTTTTGTTACCACATTTCGTTATTAGTATATCTATGTTTTGAGGCATTTCGTATTCAGGTTTGATACGTTTGTTTAGTGATCTTGCATCTAAACATATCCTTAACGATAAATCTTTTTTCTGAACAATAACTATGGGATTGATGAAATATGTATTAGATTTTTCAATAATACCAGATTCTTCTAATCTGTTAAGCTCCATATTAACTTTTTCCTGATAATGGTATGGTATTGGGTAGTTTCTGCTCGATAATGGGTTGTCATTGTCTATTCTTATTGTATGTTGATAGTTACGTGCGAATACTACTACATCATTGATTAATGTTAGGTTGTCAGATAAAATTTTTACTAATTTTGATGGGATCATATGATATGGTATATTTTGTAGTTTAATTATTTCTTCTATATCTTCTAAATTATTTACTGTTCTGAGGGTATTTAATTCTTTTCTTACTACCACTTCTTCTACATTCTGCATTCCTATTCCATCTTCCTTTTCTTCCAATCCATATATATAATCATCATTATTCATTTTAATATTTATTCCTTCTTCCTTATTACTACATTCATTATCATAACTATCTGTATTCAATCTTTCTTGTAATATATTATTAATCTCCTTCTGTAAATGTTTATCTTTAAAATAATTATATTCATATTCTTCTTCCTCAGATAACTGTTTCTCCATCCTTATCTCTATTTCATCGATCATTATTATTTTTCTTTTGAAATCCAATATCATTTTTAAATTCTTAATGTTATCTATCCCAATTATGCAATCGTATTGCAGTTTACCTATAATGTAGCATTGTATGACATATTCCTTATCTTTCACCATTATTTCCGTACATATTCTTTTTTGAATTTTCCCCATTCTTTTACCATTAGCGGCTATCAAATCTGTTCCCTTAGTCCTTATAATTTTCTTTTCATAATTATCGATTAAGATTGCCTTTTTCTCTTCTAATAACGTTATTTCGGCTCCAGTATCTATTAAACAGCTTAGTTCTATGTTTGTAAATTTAATCTTAATAATTGGTAGAGAGTGCGTATCTATATTATGGGTTCCAGTTTCTTCTACGTGTATGAACTCTTCAAAGGGTTGATAAAAAGTTATATTGTTTAATTTTGAGAGGTAGTTACAGTCGATTTTATTTAAAGATTTTGGGTTGAGGTGCTTGGTGTCGGGTTGGTGTACATATCGATTTCCGAAATCGGCATTTTTTTTTTTACATCCTCCGATTCTTGTCTAGAGGGCAGTGGTGACAATGGTCTCCGGCAGTAGTTATTAACACGTCCTCTATTACGGTATCTATAATTATTCATACCTCTTCTTCCCGGCGGGTTGTTGTACTGATTGTTATTATTCTGACGATTAGCATCATACGTTCGTGTATTATTATTATAATTATTATTATTAGGGGGTGGATAATTCGAAAGATTGGGTCTATTGTTATAATTATGAAAAGGATTTGTAGAATGGTTACGATAATTTTGATGAGTGTTATAATTTGGTGCAGGACTTGCGTGATTATTATTATAATTAGTGTTACTATTATTAGTTGTTAGATTCGCCTGAGTATAATTGTTGTTAGTTCTGTTATTATTATATGAGGTTGTTTCTTGTACATGATTCGGTCGATTATTTTGTGAGTAATTTTGTCTAAAAGATGGATTATGTATGGTGTTATAATTTGTATTGCTCGGTCGATTATTAGAGGAATTATATAGACTGTTATTCGTATTACGTTGTACTGTTGGAAAAGAACTACGATTACCTTCGGCAAAGTCATCTAATCTTCGGAGAATTTCTATTAAGGAATCCATGTCATTGACTCGTTGACAAATAATTGCTTGTGTGTCCGAATAAATGAAATGGTTCAGTAACTGTCGTGCTATGGTTGATTCCTCCATATCAGCTATGTGTTTACACAGGTTGTACATTCTTGAAGCATATATCTCCCTAGTTGTTGAGCCCATTCTATATTTACCGGTTAGAAGTCTGATTTTGGCACGATTTTGTTGTGCTTCATCCCAGTAATTCCTCTTAAATAATGACACGAATTGCTCTACGTCCTCGCAATGGTCTTCAATGCGCAAGAACCACTCCTGAGCACTATCTTTAAGTGTAACTCTTATTATGTCCATCTTTTGTTTATTGTCCGGAACATCAATTAAATAACGCAGGAGTCCATTTAAATAGAGCATGGGGTGTACGTGCGTTATATCCCCATCGAAATGAGTTAAATTTTCTATTTTTATGGTGAGACCTCCTGTGTTTATGCAATTATCAGACGCAGTATATCTTTTGATCTTCGTTTCAATTATCCTCAGTTCGGATTCATAATACCTTTTATTATTATCCTGGTTCGTTCGGAAGGTGTCAAGATTATCTTTTACTTGATTGATCTCTTGTTCGTAGAATGTCCTATGTTCCCCCATCTGAGTGTTGAGACTATCGGTAAAATGTTGTTTTAGATTTAACGATGTTATTTCGTTACTTAGGTTAAAATCTGTTAATTTGTTATTTAATTTTGTATGAGCTTCGTTACAGGACTTTGTTATTTCGGTTTTTGTTTCCGTATTTGCGGTTATTATTTTATTGTTGGTAATTACGTAAATTTCCTGTGAAGTATTCTCTAATTGTTTGGCCCAATGTTGGTTATGGACATTTAGAGTTTCGTCCATTTTCAGCAAGCATTTTAACTCGCTTTCTTCTAGTGTTTGATGTATTATCTTCTCGATCTTTGTTTGACTATCTTTCAAACCCTTTATATCCATCTTTATTTCTTCCTTGTCCTGTTTGAGTTGTTCTAATTTGCTGTTGAGATTGGTTTCTATGAGACTGATATTAGTCTCTAATCTATTATTATTTTCTGTGATTAGTTGTTTGAAATTTTCATTATTAATTTCTAATTTTCGTGCTAAATTCATTTCTATCTGGCTGATATTGGTTTCTAATTTTCGCGTTAAATTAGTTTCTAATTGACTTATATTTTTATTGTTAGCATCTAGTTTTTCATTATTTTCCGCAACAAATTGTTTAAAATTAGCTTCTTGTTTTTGTTGCATATTCATTATCAAAGCGGTTAACGAATTAAAGTTCATCGTCGCCTCTTCCTTTGAAGCTTCTGCTTGTGCTGTGGCTGTAACAGAATCACCCTGATCAGCCTGGTCCTCTCTATCTGCTAGGTTTTCCCTTGACTTACTCCTTGTACGCTTGTCCATATTATTATTATTATTGAAAAAATATATATGATAGTGTTATGATTATAGGTTCTATTAGTTTATGTATATTGATTATTCCTATTCTGATGTTTTAGTATTAGTGTTATATTTGCTAATAAATTGTATAAATAAATTCTTATCTCTTCAAATAATTATTATTTTAATCTTTTTGACCTATTCGTTTAGTGTTTATTATACAAACAATAACCCCTTTTTAAAAAAACAAACTTACAAATCCTGTTCCTGGGTACCAGTCAGCATCCTATCACACAAAAATGACCACAAGAAGCAAAATACAACTTACAATTATAAAAAATTTTGTATCTTAAATAAATCTAGAAAGAATACAGTTTTTTAAATTTATTCTCTCTCGTTTTATTTTGTATTACGTGTTTGATTGAGCACGTTTTCTAAGCGACACGTTGCGGCGACAATTGATAACGAGCAGCCTCTCGTTGTACTGAAAATTGATAACGAGCAAGATGCGTAATAAAATAATGTAAACGTTTATGAATATAAAAATGCTCAGCTGTGAATAAATGGCTTGTTAGTTTTTATATTTATTCGGTGAATTTTACATATACGAACTAATTACATTGCTCTAAGTAACATATAGATGGGGTTGTTCGAGTTTAATCTATATGCGCAAGATGCAAAGTTGCCTACTTGCGAATTATTCCATAAATGTAACCTAAAACAGCTGTTCGGATATAAACTTATTAATAAGTATTAATTAATGTGCGTTTATTATCTTCAGGGTCCGGCTAAACTCGAGAACAAAATAGACTCTAGTGTTAGGGCATTGTGATATGTCCAAATTTAAAGTGCGAGTTCGGTGACTTCAATCAAACACTACTGATATTTTTAGATTCCTAAATGATAGGTTAATTGTTGTTAAAGCTATACTACAAAATAAAATGTCGAGATCAGATTCACGAATAATAACTTTAATGTTCTTAAGATCTCTATTAACAGGTAAGTTATAAGCATTAATTGTTAAGTATAATTTGTATATAAATTTTGTAACGTGATAAATTTAATATGTTATTTAACTATGATAAATTACGATAAATATTACATGAAATAAATGAAATAGATAAATATAGAAATAGTGAAGATAATCTTTAATTAATTAGGAGAATTAAGTCAATAACTTTAATATAACTAGAATGTATGACGTAAAACAAAGAAAAATTAAATTAAAACGTAACTGTATTCTTCCTCTTTAAAAGTATTAAATAACCTAAATCTTATATATCGTATTTAATAATGTATATCTTAACTAATATAAATAATATACTATATTCTTTTTTAATATGATTGTTTAAATTGTCTTTTCAATATAGATGTGAGATTTTAAAGAATACTTAAGTAATTGGTGCAGGATTCTGGATAAAAACGGGATCTCAAACGGTTTAGGAAAGGCAGGTTTTTCGTCGGCGTTCGAACGGCGTCACCCCGGTCAAAAACACTTTCTAACGAACTGCTTCTCGGCAAATTGCTCTTGGCAATATTTTTGTCACTGGTACACGTACGAACTTGAAATATGTGTCCAACAGGAGCTGGGAATATTGGTAAGATGTTTAACTAATTGGACGTATGAATTTACTTGTATTTATTGTAATTTTCTTCTTGTTTTTAGTGATACACTCAAAAATACGTCTGGATGCTTTAATGGCGATTTTTCCAGTTACGCTAACCTTCTTTTATTTTTGTTACTTGATTTTGATTCGTTCATCGGTATGTATTCATTTAATCTCGACAATTACTACTAATGAAAATGACAATTCAATAATTTTAAATACATTTACATGTTGTAATAAATATTTACTTAATTTTAAAACTAATATGCATATAATGTGTATGTCAAAAATAATACATTATGCTGTTTTTATTATGGGATATTTTCCCGCGATTGACAATTCAAATTATGTACAGTTATACCTAAATAAATGGCGTCATTAATGATTTATCAATTAAGTTGATTTTTTTTTGTAAATACAAATTATCGAACTGAAAATACTATTACAAATGAAATGTTAGATTATAAATGTGTGAATGTCTTAAAAAAAAAATAATTAAACTTGCGTATTCAACTTTATTGATTTGACGTGGGAAGAATTCAGTTTTGACATATAATTAACTATTCAATAACTTATTTATATACATTAAGAGATTGTCCTTTTGCTTATTGGGCATACTTGAGTGTGGGCTTGACCTACCTCAATATATATATTTTCAAGTTTGAAAGACTCGTAAAAACGCGTAACTGAATTTAATCACATCAAAAATATCACCTGACAATACAAAACGATTTTATCCTAAACTATTGAACAAAATTAAGTTCTATTCAATATTAAAAAAATCTACAACCTATCTGGTCAAGACCTAAGAAATCTCTACAAAATGAAGGTCCTGCAAACGGCATCGCACTCCCACCTAACATAAATAAAAATCAAACTGGCGACAATATATATATTAATATTATTACAACTTCCTGCATAGCGGGGACTTCGAACATCAAACTCGGCCCGAGCAATCTACAAACGTGGACAAAATTATACATTACACAAAATTATCAATTACAATTTAGATTTTTATCGTTATCTGTCTGGAATAAAACATACATGAATACATTAATTTCCATATCTTCTTTAATTTCTTCTGAAGGGAAAAAACCAGGACAATATGTTTCTGCCATCTAGGCGTCCTCAGTTAAGCTAGTGAAGCAATGTATACAAATTAATACAAACCTGTTATAAACAACTGGTTTGTATCTGTATTTAAATTTACTGAAATAGCCCGCATAGATCAAGCAAGTTCCGTTCTATAAGAAGACAACTATTTAATAATTGACATCTTACGGGCGAAAGAGACTTTGTCTGGAGAGCTAATTCTCATATCTTGAAGTCATTTTAAGATAATATTAACATTTTTGTATTTACGTACATCGATGTTAGTTTGTAACGTGCTCTAGTAAGTACCTGACGAAGCCACTGTGTTGACGAAGCAATTGTCGTTTTACGAACAAATATTAATAAAGTGAAGATTCTAACTATTAGTTTTATTCCTATTTTAAATTATGTATCGTCTTCAAGTAAAAACCAAATCAATTCAATAAATAAACACCTTTGACATGAACGTGTTGTATTGATTTCTTTCTATCGCATTCATTTGTTTGTATATATCTTCTGTTACTGCGTATAAATACTTCATGATGGGACATAATTTATATATGATTTATAATTCTCTCTCTGTTCAGATTCAATGGTAATTTTAAAAAATATGACAAAACAAACAATATGTACTCCCTTCACATATTAAGGACAATACACGCCGCATTTCTAGGATTCATTCTCGGTAACACTTATTATTAATATATTCAGGAGATTTTTGTAGTGTCCGCGACCATATATTTCCATTTAATTTAAATAAACCGTCAACCGTGTATGCATTCCATATAATGGGGGAATTTATGGACTAAGGAAAGCAAATCCAGGGAAAGAGATATCGCTATTTTATGCAGTAACTAATTTTATTTATTGCAGTCGCCATGTATAGGCTACTATCTTGTTTAATACACTATACATGTGTATAATTAGTATTAAATATGCCGTCCTGTGAGGGAAAACGGTTATTGCGATAGACGTACCGGCAGGTTCGGTTTATAATATATCAGAATGCGGCGGCGAATATGGCAATACAGTACGGTAAAAGTTGTAATAACTCATTAAAGTTTCCGTATTAAATATTTTGAATGCATATAAGCAAGCGCATACGTATCTGATATTTACTAGCAACGTTCGCCATAAATACATCTCTCAAACATAAATAATACGTATGTACATATACATAAATGTATTTGCATGATTTTTTCTCCACTATACAGACCAAATATGTTCATGAAAACGTTTTAGTAATTGTGTCAACTCAACAAGAAATCACTCAATACATATATATGCTCAAATATACAATAAAATATATGTTATTTAATTCTTTTACGGAAACGAATATATAAAATACTATTCTAATTATGCTTGAATACGCCTTTTTAAAAGCGGAATTAATTTTTGTTATTCAGACATAATGAGTTACATAACTACAAAGTTTTTATATATACGAGTATATGTATTTAAACAAATACACACACTACCCTCATGAAAGTTTGAACACTAAGAACACGTACATACAAATTTATTAAATAGTCTTATACATAGGCATAATTTATAGAATCCACAGTTGGCTCTTGGTGAAACATAATGAATAAATTTACTAAAGAAAACACTCGGTATATTTGTTTCACAAAATATATTTATTAAATCTCTAACACATGTTTCGACTTTACAGTCATTGGTAAAGAGTTTTTAAACTTAACTAAAAATACACTCCTACCACTATTTATGAGTTTTTAAAGACTTTATTATGGCATCACTAGCAGGGGTATTGAAAAAATCCAGCTGTGTATTTGTGACATGTCTATTAAGATTTATGGTTTTTTGAATTTCTAATATTTCGAGAAAGTCAAGCCTTTTTCCTTTATTACAAGTATGTAAAAGTTTAAAATTATTGGTGTTGAACAAATGTGTATTTTCGATGCAATGTTCCGCGAATCCCGTATTCATATTACCATAAAGAATAGAACTTCTATGCGCTTTAATACGTTCTTTTATTGAGCGTCCTGATTGTCCAATGTATATCGCATCACAATCACTGCAACTTAATTCGTACACACCTGACTTATCACACAATTCTATTTTTTCTTTATTATTTACTAAAATATTTCCTAGATTGACTTTATTCACTTGGATGACATTTAACCCTAATTTATTCAGTTTATTAGAAACTTTATTGCTAACCCCAGGTATATAGTTAAGTATGTGAAACGTTTTTGTACACACCGTAGTAAAAATTCTTCATAAGGATAGTGCGTTGTTTTTTGATAATCATTTTATCTATAAATTCTGTTTTATAACCGTTGTTTCCAGCTATTGTTTTTATGGTGGTTACTTCTTTTTCGTAATTCTCATTATTTAAAGGGAAATTAATCAGTCTATGTATAAAACTATGAAACGCTGCCATTTTTATATTCCATGATTGATTGGAATTTGCCGGGATTACTGTATCCGTTGTAGTGGGTTTTCTAAAAATATCAAACTCAAATCGTTTATCCCTTCTTGTTAATTTTAAGTCTAAAAAATTTAGCGTTCCGTCTAACTCTTTTTCTATAGTGAATTGTATTTTATTGTTAAGAGAATTTAAATATTTGAGAAATTGGTCTAGTTGTCTATCTGTGCCTGACCAATATGTAGACGATATTTTATGCCTGTAGTCAGGCACAGATAGACAACTAGACCAATTTCTCAAATATTTAAATTCTCTTAACAATAAAATACAATTCACTATAGAAAAAAGAGTTAGACGGAACGCTAAATTTTTTAGACTTAAAATTAACAAGAAAGGATAAACGATTTGAGTTTGATATTTTTAGAAAACCCACTACAACGGATACAGTAATCCCGGCAAATTCCAATCAATCATGGAATATAAAAATGGCAGCGTTTCATAGTTTTATACATAGACTGATTAATTTCCCTTTAAATAATGAGAATTACGAAAAAGAAGTAACCACCATAAAAACAATAGCTAGAAACAACGGATATAAAACAGAATTTATAGATAAAATGATTAACAAAAAACAACGTACTATCCTTACGAAGAATTTTTACTACGGGCACACATATACAAAAACGAATAAAACGTTTCACATACTCAACTATATACCTGGGGTTAGCAATATAGTTTCTAATAAACTGAATAAATTAGGGTTAAATGTCATCCAAGTGAATAAAGTCAATCTAGGAAATATTTTAGTAAATAATAAAGAAAAAACAGAATTGTGTGATAAGTCAGGTGTGTACGAATTAAGTTGCAGTGATTGTGATGCGATATACATTGGCAAATCAGGACGCTCAATAAAAGAACGTATTAAAGAGCATAGAAGTTCTATTCTTTATGGTAATATGAATACGGGATTCGCGGAACATTGCATCGAAAATACACATTTGTTCAACACCAACAATTTTAAACTTTTACATACTTGTAATAAAGGAAAAAGACTTGACTTTCTCGAAATATTAGAAATTCTAAAAGCCATAAATCTTAATAGACATGTCACAAATACACAGCTGGATTTTTTCGATACCCCTACTATTGATGCCATAATAAAGTCTTTAAAAACTCATAAATAGTGGTAGAAGTGTATTTTTAGTTCAGTTTAAAAACTCTTTGACAATGACTGTAAAGTCGAAACATGTGTTAGAGATTTAATAAATATATTTTGTGAAACAAATATACCGAGTGTTTTCTTTAGTAAATTTATTATACATAGGCTTCGAATAATTATGAATTTGCATAAGTGCATATGCAAATACATATAGGTACTGTATATCGCTTGCAATTTCTGTGTGAGCAATTTAATTAAAAAAATTCTTATATAAAAGATTGTACATATAATATTTGGCATTATTTTCTAGCATTCCTTTTTTTAAGTTTACTATTTTAATGCAAAGCCAACTATTTTTTTTTCTTAAATGGAGTCACGTATTTTTTTTACATATTTAAAAAACCTTTTTTTCGTGATTATAATGATATGCAATTTATGTTGTATAAGAAAATTTTCAAGAAAATGGTCAAAAACCTTGATTATTCTCAAATTATGAAATTTTAATGAAATTAACAAAAAAAAAACATTGCTAAAATGAAGTGTCATTGAAATGTACGAACAAAAACTGTGAGTTAATTTAAAAACTAGAAAAAAAAAGAACATAACAAAATTAATTGTTTAAATGCTCAAAATGGGCACCATTTACCGTCAAACAATGACCTAATCGGTCTCTAAACTCCTACAAAACATTTTATAGTGCAATTGGTGAAATCTTATTGACTTCAGTCTGAATTTTAAGCTGTAAATCCTCTATATTATTGGGTCGATTTCGGTAGACTTCAGTCTTTAAATGATCACATATAAAAACATTATGAGAATTTAAATCTGGAGACCTAGCAGGCCATTCGATAGGACCTCTTCTACCAATCCACCTACCAAAAAACACCTCATTTAAATACTTTTACTACTGCTCCATAATGAGGTGAAGAACGATCCTGTTGATGTGCTCTGGAGTGCCATTATGTATAGGAAATAAGGTTGCACAAGCAGGAAGCAACAGATGCAAGTATCTTTCAGAGGTTAAATTCCCTACTATGCAGAACGGGCAATAATATGGGCGCCAATTATCCCCAGCCATATATTTATTTTCTAGAATTGACCAGAATTGACTTCTTTATTCAATTCATGTAGAAGATGTATTTTAGAAGGTTTAAACTTTTCTTTTTTTAGAATTTTCAGAAGGGATTTTGGGCACATATCATTATTGAAACCTAGAATTCGGATGGAAATTTGAAGATTCTCCGCAACATCTAATAATACGTTCAGTGCCTTATCTCCGTCAGTTACCGTTCTTGGTTTTTTGAGCCGGTGTTTAACGATACCCGTCACATTAAACCGTTATACAACACGGCTTACAGTTGTTCTGTTAATCGACATCCGCTCAGAATACTTATTAAATAAATCACATATTTCAGATTGCGTACGTTTCCTATTACCGTAACCAACCATAATCAAAACTTCAATTCGTTCTTTTTCTGAAAACTGTTCAATTTTTTACATAAATTAACCTTTTACAACCGAATAATTGTCAAAATTTTGTCGAATGGCGTGCGATTGTCAAATTTTTTCATATTATGTCATGTTAACATTTAAAAACAGGATAATTTATTAAATCAAGACGACTGAGCTATCACTCGAAATCATAAAGGTTTTTGACCATTTTCTTGAAAATCTTCTTATACAACACCTTATAAATTGCACATCATTATATTCACGAAGAAAATGTCTTTTAAATATGTAAAAAAATACATGGCGCTATTTAAGAAAAAAAAATTAGTTGGCCTTGCCTTAAAATAGTGAACTCAAAAAAGAAACGAATGCTACTAAGTGATGTCAAGTATTATATGAACCGTCTTAGGTATAAGAAATTTTTTAATTGAATTCTTCATTCAAAAGTTACAAGCAATATACAGTTCTTTTGACCCACCCAGTATTTTAGTTGTTGTTATGTATACGTACATATTTTGACCCTTTTTCATTATAAATGCATATTTGACCTTTTGTCAGCAAAGTATTATTTTAAAACAGTCTATGATTTCACATTTCTTGTTAGCATAATTACAGTTTTGCGATTTCTACGATATGTTCACCAGTTAGTATTTCTTAAGTACTTTTTAGCACTAAGTCATTTCGCATACTTGTAAAATAACACCCATTAACTGAATACCAAACGCAAACAGACACTTTATAGCAAACAATTAAATAATCTTCTAAACAATGGAATAGATAGGTGAAGTGAATAGCAAGTTAAAATTGGATTTACTACCAACAGCCAACAAAATATTTAATATTTTGAAACCATAATACTTGGGAATATTAAGAGGATTACCAGGGATTTCCCTGTATGTGACCGTCTAGGATTTTATACGAAAAAATACTACTAGTTTGTAGCGATGCTGCATCATAAATGTACGAAGCAATGAGGGAATTACATATTTTGTATACAACATGATACATGCGACCTGTGTAGTACATGCTTTACACCGAGTAGCTGATTTAGTTTACGTTGGCGCCCCACGTTGGGCGCCAAATATGTAATGATCTCACCGCCCAGTTCTTTAATAGATACTTACATTAATATCAATATTCTAACAGCTTTATCACGGGTCTTTTATTTAGGATTCAATGAAAAATATTGAGGTAACACAGTATTTTTATTAGAAAAATCAATACATGTCAATCAATAAATAATATCCAGGTTATTACGGTTACAAATTTATATATAAATGCTCAACTTTAAAACATAGCTTCACCCAATCCATCCATTAAACACCAAAGTTTGACATCAGCAACACATACAATATCCATCCCTCAAGCATAGGGTGTTAAACCTACAATCCACTGCAATACATATATATATATATATATATATATATATATATATATATATAAATATATATATATATATGTATGTATCGGTGTGTTTTAATTAAAACTCAAATGTTCTAAGCTCAATATTTCGTCAATATATTTTTTGATTTCATCAGGTGTAGTTATAATATTGAAAAATATACTTTACTCTTACACTAACATATTCACAAAAGAATACTTACATCTAGAGTTAGGCGTTGGCGGTCTTATTAAATAATTTACACATAACCAACCAACGACAAGTTTTTAATGCAAATATATAATGTCGATGTGTTGTTTGTGAGTTGCTAGTGACAATTATGTGTGAATTATTTAATAAGACTGCCAACGCGTAGCTGTAACTTTTCTTTTGTGAATATATTAGTGTAAGAATTAAGTGTATTTTGCAATGTTATAGCTACTCGTGATGAAGTCAAAAAATATATTGACGAAACATTGAGTTTAGAACAATTGAGTTTTAATTAAAACAGACCGATAACCCAAATAGTAGTGAATTTATATTAGTACGATCAAGAAATTTTCTAGAATTATATATATATATATCAAGAATTTTACAATCTCATGTCCAGTTTCAAATAGTAAATATACACGTTTCGATTTAGGTTTCTTAATTAAAAATTTTCTTAGTTGATAGTCAACAATATATTTTCAATTTCAATAAAAAAAATACATTTTGTGTGATTAAAAATTATATATAATTGTAATTGCTATTAGTGACATCTAGTAGCCGTTCACATAATTTTACTAAAAACTATGCAAATTTCTTCTTCTTCTTCTTCTTCTTCTTCTTCTTCTTCTTCTTTCAATAGGCGTATCGCCTGTTTAGTTCCGGTTTCTTTGTGGCGGCAGTTCTTGTGAATTTGATTGCCAGCTGTCTCGCCAGCGTTTTGGTGGTCGTCCTATGGGTCTTCTTCCGTGAGGTATGTTGTTTCGTACTATTCTGGCCATTCTGTCGGGAGTCATTCGGCTGACATGGTGGTTCCATTCTCTTCTTCTTTTCCGTATCCATCTGACTACGTCATCCGTTTGACACTTCTCCCTTATATCTGTATTTCTTTGCCTATCATGTAATGTGTATCCTGTTATCGTTCTTAGAGTCTTCATTTCGGTTGTTCTTAGTATCCTCTTTGTTATCGTTGTTTCCGCTCTCGTCTCCGCACCATATGTCATCACCGGTCGTACGCATGTTTTGTATATCCTTGATTTGCATTCCGTACTTAGGTGTTTGTTTCTCCAGATTGGATACCTAAGATGTCCCGATATTGCTGCTGCTTTGTTTACTTGTTTCCTCACCTCATCACCCAAAAACCCTGCGCTTGTAATTTTGCACCCAAGGTATTCGATTGACATGGTTTGGTCGACGGTCTTATTTTCTATTACCAATTTGCAGCGTACAGGTTCTTTTGCTATGGTCATGCATTTGGTCTTGTCTATGGAAATTTCCATGTTGTGTTTTCCTGCCTGTTTGTTGAAAGCATGTAACATTCTTTGTAGGTCGTCCTCTGATTCCGCAATAAGTACTGCGTCATCAGCATAGCATATTATATTTATGTTGTGTATGCCCATCCGATATCCTAATCCGGTGTTCTTTACAGCTTTCACCAGCTCATCCATGATTGCGTTGAATAATAAAGGACTGAGACTATCGCCTTGACGGATGCCTGTTGTGGTTCGTAGGTGTTGCGTTAGGGTGAGGTTTGTGCGTATTTGCGTTCTTGTGTTCGTGTTTAGGTCCTTAATGAGTTCTACGTATTCTTTCTTCGTATTATTGTTTTCCAGGATCGTGATGACGTCTTTTAGTTGTACTCTGTCGAAGGCCTTAGTTAGATCTACAAAGCAAAGATAGGCAGGGGTGTTGTACTCTAATGATTTTTCTATCAGTTGTCTGAGTATGAATAGAGCGTCAGTGGTGGATCGACTTATTCGAAATCCTTGTTGTTCTTCGCTTATTGGCATTGTTGGGGTTATTTTGTCCGCAATGATCTTAGTTAGGAGTTTTAGCGAGGTGCTCAACAAATGCAAATTTATTTATTCATAATTCATAATTTTTCTTTTGTAAATGTTAATTTTTTTTAATATATGTATTTTCACAAAAAGATTTGTTGCCTCAATAATTTTCACTTGAACCTATGAATAAAAGACCTGAGATATTGTTAGATTGCTAATTATTAATGTGAGTATCTGCTACCACATTGGGTGGACAGGTCATTGCAATATATTTAACAAATTCTCAGAGTATTAAGATATAACGTTCACGTATCATTAATTATGATTATGATTTAAAATTGTTAGCTTGCGATTAAGCAACCATTGCCAACTAAGAATTACTGTAATAGGACCTTGTCCAAATTAATTAGTACGCAACAAATGCTGGTTGGAGCATCTACTAATATAAAAACTAGTTTGTAGTACGTTTTCTGTTGATTATTAATCACTAGATTCAAATTTCTAAGATGACTATTGGGAAATAACATTACCAATGGTGGTGCCAAGATGGCGTCGAATGGAGGTATACCTTTATAGTTTTGTATATAGCGTATCGCATTAACAAGTGTTTTCGAAGTTGGTTCGGGGTTTTATTTTATGTTGATTTTAATTTCTTCATCAAGAAACATCTTTTTTAAAACTCTACTTCATCTGCGTACTCAAACATGCAAGAATATTGTACTGATAATAAAGCTTTTTGACCATCAGTTATTTAACTCGAGCTGTTAAATAACACGATGCAAGTGCGAAAATTGTTTTGAATTTGGAGAATTCTTTAGCAATAAAACTTATATACTATTTCATGCTATTGTGGATAACTTTGTACACAATAATTTTCTATTGGATATTATTTAATTATCCCCAATACATCATGAGCAATTTTAAAATTGAAAAGTACTTCAAATTTACTTTTAATCTTCATTTTTACATATTACATGCACCATTTTATTTATAACTTGTTACTTAAACTTGTAATTAAATTATATGAATATACTTTGTCAAAAAGCACTGTAATATTAACGTAACTCGAGTCATATGAAACAGATATAAAGAAGTTGCACCGTTTAAATTTAATATTGCCATTCCTAACTAAATTTGCGCATAATATGAATTATTTTTCTTTAGCACTGTATTATTTCCTTCTAATATCAGAATCGATGCAATTTACAGCACTTTTATCTTTTCCACTGTATGGACATTTTATTTCTAATAATTTTTTCGGTGCATTGTTTTTGAAAATAATATCATCTGGAGAATATGTTTGGAAAGACAAATTTGTCGTAAAACCGTAGCGAAAATATAAAATACTAAGGAAAAGATAAAAATACAATACAGTTTTACACGCGATAGAACCTAATAAACAATACAAGTATACCTCCAACGCTAGTTCCAAAATTTACCGCAAGATGACGTGTCACTTAATGTAAATTCCCAATAAATATATTTTTTCCCAAAAATGCTACACTATAGTTCACCATAAATTGCACATTTTTAAGAGCCTACTTTAGTAATGTTCATAGAAAAATAATTATAACCGTTGCCGAAATGACTAGCGGCAAAAGCGCGATAAACAAAACGGCTGGCGGCAGCAAAATAATTGCGGCGAAACGGCTGCAAGGCAACGTCCAACTCCCCAATCCGACATATTTATGTTTAATTATAAAATGATTTTTTTTTAAATTTATGTTTTCGATATCACCAACGATATCGCACAGACCGAGGGAGTAGTTATGGCAACATTTGCCGATGACACCGCTCTGCTCGCTACTGACAAAAACATTCAGTCAGCCACCAATAAACTACAAATAGCTGTCAACAATCTCACCAATTGGACAAGGAAATGGCACATCAAGTTAAACGAGGCGAAGTCGACACACGTGAATTTCATCAATAAAGAATACGATTACATCCCAGTGTTAGTCAACCAGCAAACAATCCCACATGCCAACGAAGCAAAATATCTGGGCATGACCTTGAGTGTCAAGCTGCGTTGAAAAATACATGTGAAGAAGAAACTGAACCTCAAATTCAGACAAATGTATTGGCTTCTCGGACGTCATTTCGATTTGTTAATTCACAATATACTGCTTCTTCACAAGCAAACACTAAGGCCTGTATGTACTTATGGCATCTAACTCTGGCGATGCACAAAAAAATCAAACATAAATGTCATTCAGACGCTCCAAAATAAAGTACTCCGAAACATCCTCAATGCACCGTGGTACATACGAAATGAAGACATCCATCTCGACCTAAAGATGTCCAAGGTTGAAGATGAGATCAAGAGGTTTACAGGCAAACACCAAAAGAGGTTGAGAAACCACGATAATGTCGAAGTGATCTCGCTACTCGACAACCACGGACTTAAGAGGGTAAAACCGTTCGAACTAGTGCAGCGCCAGTGCAGTGCCTAGAAATAGTTCTAAGTGTACTAAAATCACGTGAACAAAGTGATCAGGGTAACGTAGAGTGTGTCGCTAGATGCTCATCAACTAAACAGATTTGCTAGATATTAGGAACAAATTGGTAGATAGACTTTGTCTAGTTTCAATGTTCAAAGCCCTTTGGGGTTTTAAACTAAAAAAAAATTATGTTTTCCCATTTTATTTTGGATGTATTTAGAGTTATATTAATTTCGACACTCTTATTGTATTTTCTACCTTGAAATTATGCGATGTTGTCCTATAAATAGTTGTAATGCAACTATTGAACAATAAATTATTATAATATTAATAATTATTATTATTAAATCTGCTCGTGTTAAGATGTCCTTTTGTTAGCTCCAAAAAATCGAATAAAAAATAAAACACCAAATCTACCTCCTATCTTCCTTGGATAATACATTAAAACATTATTACAGATACAATAGCAAGTACAGTAAGTCGATAATAATTACGATATGGTAAAAGCAATCAAAGAACTTTTAATACCAAATGCCTCACTATTCCAAGTCGCTGCCAGTTTCCAAATAGGTGCGCACACGTGCTGACTGCTTATGGCACGGACGTGCAGATATTCTTATAATCTGGTGTAATCGTTGTTCATGTATTATGGTCACCGATTCAATGAATCCTTCTACTCTGCGAAGAAAGGGAAGAAAAACTATCTTTTATATAATTAACGGTGCTCGAAAAAATGACGAGATATTGATAGACATGTTTGGTAGGTGGTTATAACTGATTCGGTCAAGTCCATCAATTAAATGAGTATCAATTGAGAACGAGGGAACTTATAACAAATTAGCTGGAAGTTTATATCAGATGTTAAATGTATCCTTTTTGACCATTTTTATAAACAATAATATGGAAGAGGCCGTACATAAACTCCCTTTTTACATACATACACGCACGCATACACCTAAGTAGATGTTGCATTGATATAGTGTATGATGTTCGACAAAAGTTCCGACACTTATAAGAAAGCAGGATGTTAGTTAGGACTTTTATAGTTATCGTATTTGTTAAGAGATACTGATTTATTTTATTTTAAATTCTTAATGTATCTATCCATATGGGTAGTAAATTTTTCTTATACCGATGTCCTGGATATACAGAAATATCCTAATATGTCATGAGAGTTGAACGAATTAATAAATTATCTGCAACAATGTTAGATATCAAAAACGTTGACTTATTGAAACGCGTTTTTTTCGTGCGTAAATTTACAGTTTACAGCCTAAACTCGGCCACTTCACTGAATGGTTATTTTCAACAAATCACAAGGATATCGGAACCCTATATTTTCTATTTGGCAGTTGAGCTGGAATAGTGGGAAAATTGTTAAAAGTGTTAAATAATAGTGTTAAAATTCTTTAGTTTATAGACATTATATTTGGCATGAGAAGCCATTATTATAATTTTTAAGCGAAACTATATGTTTATTTTATTTCGCTTTTTCTGCAGCGCTCAAGGAATTGCGTTCTCTGCTGTGCTTGTTAATGCAATTAATTATAATAAAAATTATATTTTTAGTAATTTTATACTTACTTATTTATAAGATCTCTCTCTCTCAGGGCCCTCTATTATGTTAATTTTAATATTCACACTAGTAATTTGATTTAGTTATAATAGATGGGCTACTCGGTTCAAAAACACTCATAATATTATTTTGGTTGATGAAATAATTGAACAAAAGTTAAATTATATGATTTGGGTGCGTACAGGTGAACGCCATCGTGAAGGACTGGCTAAGGTAGTTGACAGGTTTGGAAGAGGATCTGACATAGTGTGGGCTGGAATCTCATTTCATACGCATAGAGATCTTGTTAATATACCTGGGCGAATAAATTCTGCCCGATTTGTTGAAGATATACTTAAAAATCATGTGATACCTGCTAGAGTTCTTATAGGCCCTAGATTTCTGTTTCAGCATGATAATGCAAAACCACATGTAGCAGTCAGATAAGACAATTCCTGGAAGGACAAAAAATTCAAGTTATAGATTAGTCACTCCTTAGCCCAGATCTAAATCCGATCGAGCAATTGTGGGATGAATTGGATCGGAAGCTCAAGAGTCGAGCTGCGGCTCCCGAAACTCTTCAACAGCTTCTGGTGACACTTCACCAGCAATGGGTTGCCACAGCTCAAGAGGGCATCCAGAGGTTGATTGAAAGTATGCCACGAAGTTGTCGAGCAGTCATTCAATCTCGTAGAGGATATTAGATTCCCTTTGAAGCTTAATTTTCATTAGTTACTAAGTCTAATTTGTTGGTTCATTAAGAATTTTTTTAGTTTATTGTTTTGTTTGGCAGTATTTGATTGTTTATCGATTTGAAATGTTCAAATTGAACTCTTCTTCGTCTTCTCTGTTTTGGGTTGGACGCCACCACGTCCAGGCACTTGAGCACACTGCTCTTTGTATTATCCCCAATAGATCTCTCAATTCCACTCTGTTAGACTTGTGTCCTCGATAAAAGCCACTATCCTCCTCAGAGGAAGTTTGAGTACACTCGAAGGATCCAATAGATCCCTCCCGAAATATTTCTGTCTGAGTTCCTTCAGTTCCTCACACGTGCATATTACATGAAGGCTAGTTACCTCCTATTTTTCACATATCCTTCAACAGGGGTTGGTTAACCAAGCCCATGTTGTACAAATGCTTCCTTAAAGGAAAATGTCTGGTTATTAACCCGGTAATTATTTTAATTTCTTTTTTGCTACTACGAATTATGTTGGCTAAAAACTTTCCGTTCAGCCCCCTTAGTAGTGTTTTGGTATGGAGTTGACCTTCCGTTAACCTCCATTTATTTTTATGTTCTTTTTCTAGCCATAACCAGATCTTCCTTTTAGGGGAATTCTTAGTGACACATAAAGGTTCTGGTCCTATGAAGTTCCTATTAGTACCTTCTTTGGCCAGTTTTTCTCATTGCCTTTAATTCCCTCATGTCCTGGCACCCATATCAGCGACACTGTATTGTTTTGTGCCAGGTTATTGAGGACCTGTTTACAATATTTCACCAGTTTAGATCTGGTAGATGGGTTCATAATGGCTTTAATAGCTGCCTGACTATCAGTCATTATGTTAATTTTTTGCTTGCGCAGCCGGCTTCCCGAATTTCATCGGCGCAGGCTGCGACTGCTAACAATTCGGCCTGGAAAACCGTAGTATGTTTCCCCAGACATATCGATATTTTCCTTCTAGGGCACATTCCGCATATGCCTGCACCTGCCTCCTGACTAGATTGTGATCCGTCAGTGTACAAGGTGCCGGCACCACAATCGATCGGGCGACTTTTTGCCTGTTCCCTGGTCGGTATAAGTATGTTCAGCTTAGCTGTAAACATAATTTCAGGTGCCATACTGTCCACCGGCATTTGAAATATCGGCTCTTCCAGTATAGTTCCTGTGATATCTGTATAGCTCCCTACAACCTTGTTAGGACACCATACGTCATTGGCCTTCAGCCTCAGTATCGCAGCCATTGCCTCCGCCCTTATAAATAGTTCCAGCGGAGGGAGACCCACGATGGCCTCCATGGAAGCGGTTCCCGTGCATTCATTCCCAACAGGGCCTGTCGCTGGAGAGTCTTGAGGAGCCCCACCGACGATGTCCGCTCCGTCCTCTTCCACCAGACAACTGCTCCGTAGGTAATTGTTGGTTTTATTACTGCTGTGTACAACCAGTGTACCACATTTGGTTTTAGTCCCCAGGTCTTGCCAACGGCTCTTCTGCATCTCCAGAAGAGCTGCGTCGCCCTGTCTGCCACTTTGGCTAGGTGTCTGCTCCAATTCAGTTTCGCATCAAGTGTTATGCCTAGATACTTCACTTCATTGGTTAGTTCTAACTCTTGTCCAAACAGCTTTACGCTGCCCAGATCATTTAGTCTTCTCATGTTGGTAAAGGCTAACAACTTGGTTTTTTGAGGATTGACAGTTAATCCCTCCTCAAGGCACCATCTTTCTATAATTCGTAGAACATTTCGCATGATGCTCGCCACTGTCCCCGGGAATCAAATTGAACTCATTTTATGATAAATAAACGATAATATAACCAGCTTACAAGATTTCGTTGGTTTCATAAAACAATGCAACACATTATAGCTATTATTCTTAGTGTTCCTCTAATTTATTGGAGCAATGTAGTTGGATAATTTATTATTAATTATATGTATGTATGTAGTTATATGTATACTGTCTTTTTTGACGAGTTTACTTATAATTCGAGAAATCCATGTAGAATAGATTCGCAATTGTTTCTAACTTTTACTTGTGTAGGGTAAATTCATAAAGTTGCCTGACTATGACGTTTATTTTTATATTTTACAGAAAAAAACTATTACTTACTTTTTGCAGTTTTCTTATAACGTCTTCTTGAATCTGTTCCATTACAAGTAAGATTAACATACCTTCTAGTTTTGATAAGTCGCGGGTACATAGTAAATCAAAAATAGGGCAAAAAATAGGGTGTAATGCCTTTGTCGCTCTGTCTCTGCTGCCTCTGTCGCTCGACCATTGGTCGATATGCTCACCTCTAGTTATGGATTTTCCTCTAACAATTTGGTTTATATTTGTTTTAACACGTTCGCTACCGCCATTAAAAAAAACCTTTGCCACAGACCAATTTGCTTTTTTTTTGTAAAATACCCATGTAGATAAGGTACTGATACTATATTGACGACTTTTTTTCAAAAAATATTGTTATTTTTTTATTCTGATATGACTCACATATAGGACAGTGGTCTACAGTAATAATTTTTACCAATAGACCAAATGTCTCATATATGAGACACGGCCTCTGACTCTAACAAACATGTAAAAAAAGGAAATAGTTGATTCAAATACAAAATAACTTATTTATTCAATTTTCGTATAAAAGGAAATGCAAAGCAAAAATTTTATTCTGGTTAATTCGAAAAATTAAAAATTTTAGGAATGATGTTGTGCAAAACAAGAATTTGGGCAGAGTCCAACTGGTTTTCCTTTATCATCCACGCACACATTACACACGAAGAAAGTTTGCTTCCTTTTCTTATTTTTCGAGCAAATGCGGCATCTGAGCCTATTTTCGATTTTTTCTGAAAAATGTGGGATTTTTGGGTTCGGAACTGCATTTTTTCATCTTTTTTCTTGTCAGCATCCGTGGAGTCAATAAGTGATTGTATTATTTGGTCCTTGAAGTTTAGATATGCAGTTTTCTTTCCTGTAGTTTTCTGATATAGCCAGTTACTATTCCATTAGCAAACGTCTACCAAATGAAAAAAATAATTTTAGGTACCATCTAATGGTTTTCCTCGGTGCGGTGTAGTATAGTATATAGTATGTAGTCATTTGATCCGTTCGATCAATCCCAGACATATATTTGTTGTAGTCAATGACGATATTTGGTTTCACAGATTCTGTGCCTTTTCTGTTCCGCGTTTCTTGCATCTGAAATTTATGCGACGTCGAAATGACAAAGACGTCACGTTTGTCGTGCCATTTACCAACAAAGCACTACCTTTTCTTTTCCATACAAACTCGCCTTTCTTTAGCTTTTTATTTATAACATCTTTGGGATTTCCTTTGTTATTTTTTCGGAGTGTGCCACAATATGTGTTTTCTTCTCTAACATTTTCTCTGCAACGCCTGTACTTGTGTAAAAATTATCCAAAAAAATTGTATGCCCCTTTCCTACATAATGCTCCATAAGTTTCTCTACTACAGCATATCCGTGCTCCTGTGTATCGTTTTGAGTGGTACCTTTACCAGAATATATAAGAATATAACAAAATAATTTGAAACATACATGAGTGGGTAAAAACCACACCAATTTGTATAATACAAAAGTATTTTTAATAATATAAAATATTATTAAATATGGGGTGTGAAGAACACAATACAAGTTATATATTTGTGAATGTATCTCCTCTCCAGAAACGCAGATACGTATTTCACCTTTCTACAGGATCGTCGGTACGCCCCTGCTGGAGAAGAGATACATTCAACCAAACATAACTACCTTGCTATCAACCAGAAATTATTAAGACATAGCGTGAAAGAATATTCAGCGCTATCTACATAATAACTGCCGAACTAAGCAACGTGTTTCTATAGACGGTAACAACCATATCTATAAAAAACTGTATTATCGTGTCTTCACTACTTGTTCGGGCGAACCGAATGCGTATATAACAAAATAATTTGAAACATACATGAGTGGGTAAAAACCACACCAATTTGTATAATACAAAAGTATTTTTAATAATATAAAATATTATTAAAAATGGGGTGTGAAGAACACAATACAAGTTATATATTTGTGAATGTATCTCCTCTCCAGAGACGCAGATACGTATTTCACCTTTCTACAGGATCGTCGGTACGCCCCTGCTGGAGAAGAGATACATTCAACCAAACATAACTACCTTGCTATCAACCAAAAATTATTAAGACAGAGCGTGAAAGAATATTCAGCGCTATCTACATAATAACTGCCGAACTAAGCAACGTGTTTCTATAGACGGTAACAACCATATCTATAAAAAACTTTATTATCGTGTCTTCACTACTTGTTCGGGCGAACCGAATGCATATATATCAAAATAATTTGAAACATACATGAGTGGGTAAAAACCACACCAATTTGTATAATACAAAAGTATTTTTAATAATATAAAATATTATTAAAAATGGGGTGTGAAGAACACAATACAACTTCTCCAGCAGGGGCGTACCGACGATCCTGTAGAAAGGTGAAATACGTATCTGCGTCTCTGGAGAGGAGATACATTCACAAATATATAACTTGTATTGTGTTCTTCACACCCCATTTTTAATAATATTTTATATATTATTAAAAATACTTTTGTAATATATAAGAATATTTAGTAAAAATCCATCCGGTGTACATAATTCATACAGTTTGATCCCATATTTAGCAGTTTCGTTAGGGATATATTGTCGAAAATACAGATAACCGTGCCACAACAATAAAGCTTCATCTAACGATAGATTTCGTCCAGGAAAATAAACGTTTTCTATGTTGTTGACAATATGGTTTACAGCGTTGATAATTTTATGTAAACGGCTACTAGTGTCGTCATTATCGTCGTAAAAACACGAGCGACGCAAAATCAGTTCAAACCGATTACGTCCCATCGTTTTATGAAATAGTGGATGATATTTCTTGACCAATAGTGCTTCATACTAGGCAATTTTATATTTCCCATGACAATACAAAGAGATAAAAATCTTATCATTTCATCTCATGTTGTATTTTCCATTTAAGTATATTTGATTTTTCCTGTGGAGCCATTTTTGATAAGAAAAGTTGTGTCCTAGTGTTTGTCCAATGAACAAGTTTATCAATTAATGCAATATCAAATATCAGAAAAAATATTTGAAGAGGTGATGCATTTTTAGGTATATCTACTTTCATACCTTCTTGTTCATTGAAATCGAATATTTCTGGATCTCGCTCTATATCAGTCCATTCATCTTCATCATCGATATTGTTTTCTTCACCTTGGTCCACATTGTCATCATTATTTTCGTCATCGGTATTATTTTCACTGTCATTAGCCACTGAACCTGAATTTTCGAGAGAAGACAATTGCCAGTCACTTGAATCTTGATATGGTTCTTCAAAAGAATCGTCATCTTCAAAAGAATCGTCATCTTCATCAGAGTTCAAAGCATTTTCATCAGCTTCAAAAACGTTTGTTGCTTCTTCTTGTAGCTCAGCCTCAGTCGAACGTCTTTTTTTTTTGACGAATACATATCAGAATAATATTTATTTATACATTTATATAAAGATTTATTAGAGAAGAAGTGATATTAGTTTAATTTAATGTACGAAAACAACATAACCTCAAAAGATATCCAGAGACCATTTGACTCACATATGCGTCATACATTCGTATAGACCTCTACGTCTATCAATAGACCATACAAAATACCATAACTTTAAGTAAAGCCACGTCCTCGGCTCATATATGAGCCGGTTGTCTGTAATATAAAGCCAGCCGATTCATCGATAGCGAACGTGTTAATGTTAAAGTGCAATCTTCAGCAATTAAATTGCAGATTCTTTCTTGCTCCTCTTGAGCAAATTTATTCGGACGATGCCCAACAATTCTTTTTTCATCTCGTTCGTTATTTTGTAAGGCTTGTAAATATTTCTTACAGTGTTCGGTAAAACATTGTCGTCTTATCTGGACTGGTGAACTACTATTGTTCATTGCTGTGATTATTAAATCACGTTCCTCGTTTGAGGTTTTGTTATTTTGCCATCTTTCAGCATCCATTCTTACATAGATTTAATAACAATGTGATATAGTTTTGACCATTGGAGAAATAGTTTTGACAAAAGGGGAAATAGTTTGACATACACAGCACCCGCTTTAATTAAAATGTGAAATAGTTTTGAGAATCAGTAAAATACATTTGACAAAAAACGAAAACCAAAATAAAATTACTGTAATGTCATACTCATGAATCATGCTTTCAACGAAATAAAAATCAAACTCTATCTTAATAATAATTAATTGATAAGGGAGACACTTGTTGAAACTCCATAACTAAATGATAGTATAAAAATGCACTGATTTTAAGTTTCAAATACTTTAATCTAACTTTCCACTACAATATCGTTTCGTCACACTGTGACTTCATCAGGTGGATGAATACATAGTGAATTTACAAATGTACAAGGTATATATACACAGCCTGGTAATTATAAATTTAATGAAAGTAGGGGGGAATTACAAATTTCTGTTTGGTCGTTTAATACTAACCCTAATTTCTTATATCTAGAAATTTCTAATGATTCTAGCAAATCTAGTTTTTTACTTTTATCTTGAATATGCAGAATTTTGAAGTTAGTATTAAAGTTGTGGTTATTCTCTATACAATGATTAGCAAAAGTTGAATCTGATTTATTATTTCTATAACTATTTTGATGTTCGGATATCCTTTGAGTGAATTTTCGTCCTGTTTGACCAATATATGACATATTACACTCACAAGTTAACTTATAGACGCCTGAACTAAGTTTTTTATCCGTTTTGTCCTTATTGTTTTTTAAAAAACTTCCAACTGTATTATTGGTTTTGTACGCTACGATACTTTAATATACCCTAAACAATTAAAAAATTTAGTACATTATTCTTCCTTAACGTATATCGGGAAAACTTCAGACATAATGAGTAATCTTATCAAGAAAGCCACTAATACTATTGTAGCGTACAAAACCAATAATACAGTTGGAAGTTTTTTAAAAAACAATAAGGACAAAACGGATAAAAAACTTAGTTCAGGCGTCTATAAGTTAACTTGTGAGTGTAATATGTCATATATTGGTCAAACAGGACGAAAATTCACTCAAAGGATATCCGAACATCAAAATAGTTATAGAAATAATAAATCAGATTCAACTTTTGCTAATCATTGTATAGAGAATAACCACAACTTTAATACTAACTTCAAAATTCTGCATATTCAAGATAAAAGTAAAAAACTAGATTTGCTAGAATCATTAGAAATTTCTAGATATAAGAAATTAGGGTTAGTATTAAACGACCAAACAGAAATTTGTAATTCCCCCCTACTTTCATTAAATTTATAATTACCAGGCTGTGTATATATACCTTGTACATTTGTAAATTCACTATGTATTCATCCACCTGATGAAGTCACAGTGTGACGAAACGATATTGTAGTGGAAAGTTAGATTAAAGTATTTGAAACTTAAAATCAGTGCATTTTTATTCTATCTTAATAATTTGTTGTTTTTAAAACACACTTCCTTGAGGCACACCTGCCCCTATTTTTTTAGATTAGAATAAACAATAAATTCTTCTAAAGGTACTTCTATACATGTCCTAAGTATATATACATATTAACCTCATTCAAATAAAAGGAATTTACTTACACAACAAAGAAAAAGTTACGTATCTTTGGTGTTAAATAGTGTCTTCACATTAATTATTTAATAATTAATTAATCAATCACCATAACCTCGATCGTTTTATTAATTGAATAAGTAAGTAAATAAAATACCAGTTGACATCGTAAATTCTTCTCGTTTCCATGGAAAAATCGCCGAGAGTGAATTCAAACAATGCACTTCTGAAATGACGAGCGTGCTCCAAAAATGGCCAGATGAATATTTTACAGAGATAACTAACTCATTCCTTCCAATATCGATGCATAACATGCTTTATTAAAAATGTTATTGCCTCTCGAACACCTGTTCACATAAATACCTCAATGAACGAAGGACGTCGAAGTTAAGATACACATACATAGGTACACATTAACGCACACATTAAAAAAAAAGACAATATTTCACAATCGCAGATTATTTCATACCATAAACGCTGATCGTCATCATCGTTTCCATTGTGTGTCGCATTTACATCAAAACGAGGAATAATCATAGAGAACATATTCTCAATAAGGCTTTACAATTCTCTACTTTTACATATGGGGACATTTCAGAAAATAGAATAACATTTATGTTTGTATGTATATGCCGACGAAAGTACACAGCCATTACAGGTATTACCTTAAATTTCGATTTTATCTTTATGATTTATTCTCTTAATTATAATGACATAATGCTTTTAATGATCTCAATAACCATATTAACGTAACTATAATTCTAAATTCCAAAATAGTTACCACAGTATTGTAAATGCTAAGTAACAGAATAATTCGAAACATACTGGAGTAGGTAAAAACCTCACTAATTTTGTGTAATACAAAATATCATTAAAAATATGGTGCGAAGAACACAATATTAATATTTTTGTAATTGTATCCTTCTTGTAATGCCTTTATGATATCAGTGCAGTACAAAATTTCAATTTTCCTTTATCATTTCTCGTCTAGATACAGTCTTCGTTCTCATATGATACAGTGTCCTTGAAATAAAGAGACAACGTATAAAAAATGGAAAGATTATCTCTCTATACAGGCTGATTCTATATGCGATAAATTTTATGAGCTCGTTCCTAGGATTATTATGATCTTAAAAGTTCATATGAATGTATGTCTTCAACGGCTGAGTTTTAAAGTTACGGGATGTTTAATAGTAAATTAAAAGTTCACACAATAAAACGTACTAATACAACAAAATAAATTTATAAAAATTCTTGGAAATGATCGCCTTCAATTGCAATGCAAGCTTTTATCCTTCGTTGCGTTGATTGGTGAGTGCGTTCAAGAATACCGGAGGAATTTCAAAATGTCTCAGATGCCACAACATTTCTCAGTTTAAAAAAGGTATATAACCCCTTACCACAATTATTAATCGTATCCTAAATACGTATTTCGACAACTAAGTTGTCATCATCAGTAGGTAAAACAACTAATTAAAAAGTCGCACATGTGACACAGTAAAGGTAGAAAACCGCTCACGCACCAACTACTTTTCACCGCGTCCACGTATAGACTAATTTTAACATATGAAAAAATAAACTACGGAACTAAAATACGAAGAGGTCGAGAGAGACACTTACCTAGAAAAGGGTCTACCCAGATGTTTATTCTCCAAGTTGAAATGTCGAACGCAAAAGACGGTCAACATACTTTCCTTCAGGGGACCGGCAATAAACATGTCTTAATAAAGTTCGGTTTTTAAAAACGACGATGACACAATTATGTTAATAAAAATGCAAAGAGACAACTGAATGGTATCGGTGACGTATCGCTATTCATCGAATTATGTTTATTTTTCGCGATATTTATACTTTCGTAAGCATCAAGTTCGTGGGGTTTATTAATTCCTTTGACCAACCTCAAACCTGTAATCGATACGTTGTGCAGTGTGCTCAAAGCGTGGTTGGCTACATTGGATTTATCCGGTCTATTGTATCATATCACATATTAAATACAATAGACCGGATAAATCCAATGTAGCCAACCACGCTTTGAGCACACTGCACAACGTATCGATTACAGGGTTGAGGTTGGTCAAAGGAATTAATAAACCCCACGAACTTGATGCTTACGAAAGTATAAATATCGCGAAAAATAAACATAATTCCATGAATGGCGATAGGCCACCGATACCATTCAGTTGTCTCTTTGCATTTTTATTAACATAATTGTGACATCGTCGTTTTTAAAAACCGAAGTTTATTAAGACATGTTTATTGCCGGTCCCCTGAAGGAAAGTATGTTGACCGTCTTTTGCGTTCGACATTTCAACTTGGAGAATAAACATCTGGGTAGACCCTTTTCTAGGTAAGTGTCTCTCTCGACCTCTTCGTATTTTAGTTGCGTAGTTTATTTTTTCATATGTTAAAATTAGTCTATACGTGGACGCGGTGAAAAGTAGTTGGTGCGTGAGCGGTTTTCTACCTTTACTGTGTCCCATGTGCGACTTTTTAATTAGTGGTTTTACCTACTGATGATGACAACTTAGTTGTCGAAATACGTATTTAGGATACGATTAATAATTGTGGTAAGGGGTTATATACCTTTTTCAAGTTTTTTACTTAACCACAGTCTCCAAAGAAAGAATTTCTCAGTTCATAAAAATTTCCAATGGGAGTCGTATAAACTAGTGATTTAAGGTGGTCATAGAGAAAGAATCTAGAGAATTTAAGTCTGAAGATCGCGGCGGCCACGGTTGTGAACCTCCTCCCCATATCCACCTATTTGTATACGCACGCACCGTCCAAAAACTCACGAGTAATTAAACTCAAATGTGCTGGAGCACCATCGTGCATAAAATACATTTGTAATATTAAGTGCAACGGGTGGTTGTAACTCCTCTTCAAGAAAGCGGCGATATATTTCTCCATTTGACTTCATCCACAAAAAATATGGACCTATCAAGTGATCTCCAACAATTTCGGCTCACACATCAACAGTGAATTGATGTTGATGACGGGTTTTCAATGTTTCGTGTGGGTTTTCTTAATTAATATGAAGATTAATAATAGCATATCTGAAGAAATTAACCTCGTCCATGTAGAATCCTTGAGCCAAAAACTGAGGATTTAGTGCGATTTTCTGTTGTATCCATTGACAAAAAGCCAATCTTGCGGGAAATTTGGTAAAAGTGCCTGTACCCGTTGTAAGTGATATCGATACAACAGTTAATTGTTCAATATCCTCCAAACAGTGGGCTGACTTATGCTTAAGGCAGAGGCTATTATTATGGTGCTTGTAATAGGATGTTCCTCAATTTCACTTCACTTCAGCACCAATTCTTCCACTTGTGGAGTGCTAACTGTACGTGGGTGCCCGTTATCAGCTGTATGTTTTTTAAAACTTCCTATTTCACTAATACGTTGGTGAAGACGGGCAAATATCGAATGATGTGGGATGACACGATTCGGGTATCGTTCTTCATAAAGACGTCTACGTCTAGCTGCACGAGAATTACCATTGGTAAGACCGTAAACAAAATGCATATCGCACAACTCGCACAACACAGCATTTGTGTAATTCATTTTAGAAAACTTTGACAATACTTTGACACAATAATATCGAAATGATAAATAAATATTTTCGCGTCAAAACAAATGTTTTTGCAGAGACAAGTGTGCTATTAAATCTTGTTAGTTATACTATAACAAATGAATTGTTGCAGCATTTGGGATAATTCGAAACACCCCTGGTATTCTTGAATGCACTTACCAATCAATGCAACGGAGGGTAGAAGATGCTTGCAATGCAGTTGAAGGCTGTCATTTCCAACAATTTTTATAAGTTAATATTCTTGTATTAGTACGTTTTATTGTATAAACTTTTATGATCACAATAACCCTAGGAATCAGCCCATAAAATTTGTCACATATATTTAGGATCACCCTATATATATATATATATATATATATATATATATATATATATATATCTGTGTGTGTGTGTGTGTGTGTGTGTGTGTGTGTGTGTGTGTGTGTGTGTGTGTGTGTGTGTGTGTGTGTGTGTGTGTGTGTGTGTGTGTGTGTATATATATCATTTGATAAATCTTGGAAATTCGGCTGTACATTCAATATTTAATTAGGATGTTATTTCGCGAAGTAATGTGAAAATGTAAATATTGCCATCTACAAATTACAACGCTGATTAACGAAATTTTTTGAAAAATTTCGTTCCTGAGTGGGACTCGAACCCACGACCTTTAGTTCTCTAGACTAACGCTCTAATCAACTGCGCCACTAAGGCTCTTGCGTTCGAGTGTTGTTAGAAATACCTTAAGTTACTTATTAAGGAACAGATACTAATATTATGTCGTCGATGGAATTTTGCTAAATTTCATCCATTAGCTATGTATAATAATATATTTCTTAGCCGTACAATTAATATATATATATATATATATATATATATATATCATTTGGTAAATCTTGGAAATTTGGCTATACATTAAATATTTAATTCGGATGTTATTTTCACATTACTTCGCGAAATAACATCCTAATTAAATATTTAATGTATAGTCGAATTTCCAAGATTTATCAAATGATATATGTTAATTGTACGGCTGAGAAATAGATTATATATATATATATATATATATATATATATATATATACATATATATATATATATATATATATATATATAGATAATTATTTCATGGCCTTTGTATGTTATAGTAGATTTAATTAGTTGGCGATTTAAGGTCTGGTTTTACTCAAAAATGCATATATTTAAAACAATCTTACATGTTTCGGCAAGTAATGCCTTTCTCAAAGAATATCAAATATAAATGACAGTATATTAATGTCATACTTATAACGAGCCATCGAAAAAAATCATAATTGGAGTAGACTGTGAAATTGGGTTGGTACTTTAGCCACTTCCACATAATGACATTTATTATTTGACATTGAAACTATAAGTTAGTGTCAAATTTTTCAAAACTCTTATTAAGAAAATTTAATTTATTTAAAAAATGGTATTCAACATAGAACAAAAAGCAAAAATTATCGAATGTTACTTCCGTACAGGTGTGAAAGTAAATGGCGAGTGGCAGTATTCAATACGGAATGCATGGCTAATTTTAGTGAAGAACATCCTGAATTAGAGTTTTGACTACAATGATTTTTACAATGTTTTGACAAATTGTGTAAAGTTATTCAGAGACTGCTAGCGTCGGTCGAAAAACTGGAAGTGGACGGCCATCTAAACGTACAGCTGATAATATTGAAGCCCTTCAGCATATTATTGATGAAAATCCAAAAACATCCATTTCAGTAGTGACCCAACAAACAAATTTATCTTATGGTACGTGCCAATTCATTCTTAAAAAAGCAGCTATATGTAAATTTTGATTATGATTCCGATATTAAATAAATTATTTGTTTTCTTTTTTGTTGTAGTATCATTTCAATGCCATAACCTGTTTTTACAATGAAACCAAATGAAACTGTCAAGCATCAAGTAATGTGTTATTATGTGTAAGTGGCTAAAGTACCAACCCAATTTCACAGTCTACTCCAATTATGAATTTTTTCGATGGCTGGTTACAATTGTAGTTGTCATGGATAAAATTATTCAAAGATACATCTTTGAATAATTTTATCCAATTTCTTTTTTATGTTATAATTAAATATTTTTGTCCTCGAGTAAAAATATTTATCATTTGTCTATTTTTTTTTTCTTATCACTTTTATAATAAAACTAATCATCAAATCTAGACGCAGCCATATTTGTCATGATCGTTGTAGTATTATCTATGTCAAGCATATGTCTGTGTCACACAAAATTCCAAGTTTATCAGTGCTTACTAACAGCTATAATTAAAACACGACAACTTTAGTGTCCCGATTTCTAGGGCGCCGACTATACATTGTATTGTTTGACGTCGCAACGGGGAATACTTCTGCGTTCACTTCGTAGAAACTGCACCCACTGGTAACAATACCTGGTTTACGATAGAGTCTTAAAAAATCTAATCTTAACTCATAAGATAATACACTATTAAATTATTAACATAATGTTAAAAAAATAATTGAAGAGGACAATAAAGCTACTTATGCGGTAATAGAGCATCAACTCAAGATTGGATCCTCAACTGTTAAAACAATCATACACGATCACCTGCATTTAAAAAAAGTGGTAAGTCGTTTTGTGCCGCATCTCCTTTCTGACTTCCAAAAAGCAGAACTTGTCAGAATTTGCCATGAAACTTTAAATTTCTTAAATAATGTCGGCCACCAATTCTTTTTTTCAAAATAGTGACAGGTGGCGAAACCTATACTCCCTTTTTCGATCTTCCTACCCGCCAACAGAGTCGAATATGGATTCACGAAGATGAGGAAACTCCTACAATGACTAGCAGGAAGCTATGAAAAAGGTTATGTATGCGGTATTCTTCAGAAGTACGGGCTCAGTAAATGCAAGTAAGCTAGATGCTCAAAAGACAGTTACAACTAAGTAGTATACTGAAAAATGTTTGCCTGAAGTGTTCAGTAGAGTTCCAGACAAGGGAATTATGCTCCACCATGGTAATGCATCGTCCCATACGGCAGTTTTAACTCTCTAGTTTTTGGCTGGATAAAAAATATAAAAGTAATAGAACATTCTCCGTACTCACCTGATTTAGCAATGTGTGAGTTTTGGCTATTTCTGGGGCTCAAAAGCAATTTGCTAAGCAGAAGATTTTCGTCTGAAGAAGAGATCGATATTGCAGTTCACGCTTATTTTTAAGGTATTCCGAAAAAAGATTGTTTGGGAGCTTTTAAACAGTGGAAAAAAAGAATGGTCAAGTATATCATTGTTGAAGGGAATGACTGAGCATATTTAAAATTAAATGCTAGAAAATATTAACCATGTTTTTTCTTCTCAGTAATTTCGGCTTGTCCCTCGTACGCGTTAGATTCTAACAATATAGTTAATAACATAATTGATGGTATAGTTTATTTCAAATTATAAGAATATAACTTTGAAAGGCTCTAATGCTTTTATTTCACCACCTGCGGCAATAACTACCTGGCCGCTCAATACGATTATCTTTTACGCAAACAAACTGCTGAGGTCCGTAATGACAACATTTAAGTAAATTGTAATTACTGCAATTTAGATGAAATAAAATTTAATAATAATATAAGTACCAACAGTTGTTAATTTGAATATATAGTTATTATATATAGTTAAATAGTCATTAAATTACAATTTAGATGAAATAAGTGCTTATATTTATTAAACAAAATTTAAGTAAGTATATTTAGGAGAGTTGGTATACAGGCTGATTCATTTTCGGCCCTCGCCTCGGATCTCGCTTATTATTGGATATAGAGTATAGGTATAAATTTGGCAAAGTTGTTAAATTTTGTGTTTGTTATAAATTCGTAAAGAAAATAGACCTGTGACAAATGACCTTCGTTATTTAAAAAAAAAACGCGAAAACCCCATTTTCTTCTTTTACCTATAGCACCGACATTTGGCCTTGTAGAGAAAATATAAAAACACATCCTTGTGACCATTTCTAAACCTCCATCCAGTGGTGTACTCTAAATTTTTATACGACGTTTCGTTTCTTTCTGGCCATCATCAACTATCTAATTTCTTATAGGCGCCATATTGGATTTAGACATATTCAGAAAGAGTTTTTTTTTCTGATTTCAACCATGTACCACATGCTGACTAAAGTTTTTGACATTAGGTTTTATTTGAAAGAATAAATTATAAGATTAAATAAGGTAGCCATGGAATTTCAATCTGTCAAACATTGCATTTATTGTTCATTAATAATACAAAAATGTCATACACTAACGAAGAGAAACGAGATATGATAAGTATTTTTTATTCTTCGAACCGAAATTCAACAGTAGCGAGTACAAGATATCTACAATTATATCCAGAACGACAACAGCCTCATCGTACCATTTTTCTAGATCTCGACAGAAATTTGGTCGAGAATGGATCGTTTACTAAGCCGCGTAATGGTCAAGACAACAGGAATTTAAATGAAAATCGACAAGATATTTTACAAATGGTAAATTAAAATCGTGTTTTCAAATTTCATGTTAATCTTGTATTTTTATAGATAAATAATAATCCATCAATTTCTATACGCGAAGTAGCGTCAGAATTAAATTTGTGCCAGTCCAGAGTTTGGAGAACTTTACATAAAAGTAGGTTTAAACCATACAGGATCCATGTTAGTCACTCTTTACTGCCTGGAGATAATTTGAGAAGGCTAGAATATTATAATTGGTTAATGGGAAGGATAGAAAATGACGAAAATTTTTTAAGCAAAATCATCTGGTCAGATGAAACAAAATTTACAAATTCTGGAATGTTCAACAGAAATACGGAGCACTATTGGGCAGTACAAAATCCCCGACAAAACAGGACTAGAAGATCACAACATCGTTTTGGAATAAACGTTTGGATGGGTATTTTGGCAAATCGTCTCTTAGGACCAGTTATGTATGAAGAACATTTAAATGGAGAAAGATATTTAAACATTTTACGTACATACGTATCTGACTATCTTGACGACAATATCCCATTAAATCAATTACAATATTTATGGTGGCAACAAGATTGTGCACCAGCACACAATGCAGCTGTTGTTAGAAATTTCTTAAATCAAGAGTTTGCAAACCGTTGGATTGGAAATAGGGGAGTTGTTGAATGGCCTGCGAGATCATCTGATTTAAGTCCGCTATATTTTTTTTTATGGGGATATGTTAAAAATAATATTTATAAAGTAGATGCGCCACAAAACATTGAAGAATTACGAGACAGACTTCAGAATGCCTTCGATGCAGTTCCTAGAAGAACTATACAAAGGGCAGTACAAAATGCAAGAAGGCGTGCCCAATTGTGCATTACCGAAGATGGCCAGATAATTGAACATTTACTGTAATTGTTTATTGTTTACTTTTCTATGTGTTGGTATTAATGTTTTTGTTATCTTGTACTCGCTACTGTTGAATTTCGATAATCGAAGAATAAAAAATACTTATCATATCTCGTTTCTCTTCATTAGTGTATGACATTTTTGTATTATTAATGAACAATAAATGAAATGTTTGGCAGATTGAAATTCCATGGCTACCTTATTTAATCTTATAATTTATTCTTTCAAATAAAACCTAATGTCAAAAACTTTAGTCAGCATGTGGTACATGGTTCAAATCAGAAAAAAAAACTCTTTCTGAAGATGTCTAAATCCAATATGGCGCCTATAAGAAATTAGATAGTTGATGATGGCCAGAAAGAAACGAAACGTCGTATAAAAATTTAGAGTACACCACTGGATAGAGGTTTATAAATGGCCATAAGGATGTGTTTTTATTTTTTTTCTACAAGGCCAAATGTCGGTGCTACAGGTAAAAGAAAAAAATGGGGTTTTCGCGTTTTTTTTTAAATAACGAAGGTCATTTGTCACAGTTCTATTTTCTTTACGGATTTATAACAAACACAAAATTTAACAACTTTGCCAAATTTAAACCTATACTCTATCTCCAATAATAAGAGAGATCCCCATGGTGAGGGCCGAAAATGAATCAGCCTGTATATTACATCTAACAAGAGAATCACAGATATAAGACAAACATGTTTTGTAATTGAATTGATTCTGCATTTTCTTGATGAAGAACCATAATTTAAAATAGAAATAAAACTACGGTTCTAATCTTCACTTTTAATCTTTAAAAAGTATTTCTTTAAAAACATTGAAAAATAATACCAACCTTCTTGATTTTATATATATGCACAAATGCACAAATTTCTAACTTGTACTGTATATCCAGAAATTTTAAGTTTATACAACGTATGTGTATTATATTATAACTGTTATCGCGATAAAATAAAACATTTTAATTAATTTCATTACTTTTTACTTCAAGCTTTTGTGTGAGTGAAACTATCGAACTTTGTGAAGTAAAAAGTAGTGAAATTCATTAATTTTTTTTTTTAATTTTATCCCGATAATAGTTATAATAATAATTTCATCAAGTAAAGGCTAAAACAATACGAAATATTGTTTTATAATATGGATTACTATTTCTTAATAGTCACTAAACTAATAATACTTTTGGTTTTTAATTTTACTGTAATTTGTTGTTTAATCTATTATTGTCGAATCTGTTCTTAATATCTCTACCTAATTTGTCACAGTTATATTTTATTTATTATATATTTGGCAAAATATATTTCAATAGAAACAATGCATGCAATATATACAATAAAGAATACATACCTTGATTCTGCGAATCTGAAAATTAGCATGCCTCTGTATCAACAGGACATCACGGGTTCTTTTCTAACATTTCATATTCTATTGAAATATACATATTCTATTTCAGCAATTCAACTAACATATGAACTGAATACATTACCCTCTGCTTCACGTTATTATCTTTCTACGTTATTGGTTACATGTAATAAAAGTATTCATTTCGAAAGTTTTAATTAAATAAACATTCTTTTAATAACTCTTTCTTCAACGTTTACACTGATATTTGTTTATCGTCTTTTCACTTAGTTTTTAACATTTCGCACTGGTTATTTTTGCATAAACTTTATATGTAAAATACTATTAATTATCATTAACATTTACAGGTTAGGTTATTTTTCGATTTGGCGGGGATTGACAAATTCACACGCTGTTAAGCAGGGTAATTATCTCGCGCTTTTAACGGTTTTTGTCGGTTACCATGACAACTTGGTTCGCTGTGATATTTTATTTATTAAATTTGATTTTGGGAACGTTTTATAAATAATTTATTTTTACTATTTTAATTGTTGATGAATTTTATTATTTTTTCTTATTCTAATGCATTTTAAATTGAAAATATTTGGATAATTAACTTAATCGAGTTATAATATCTTAAAGGCGATTAACCAATCACAATGCAGTGTTTAACGTATCCTAATTATTTGAATTTGAATTAATATCAAATGTGGGGAAGTATTGTTACCGTTAATTAGGAATTATTACATATAATAAATTGCGCCATATTTGAATTTTATATACTATTATGATGGTTTGTTATTGTCAGTTTTTTAAAATTTTTCAATTTTAAATTGTTTAATAGATGACGGTAAATATAATATTTTATTAAATAACACTTAATTTAAATAAATTATTATTTTTTTATAGGTAAATTTTGTGCTTTAACCATACTTTTCACACAAAAAGGAAAGAACATATTTCATGTATATTCTTGTAAATAAATATAATAATTAAAGTTTTACATTATTGTCACAATCAAGGTTGATTTATTATTTTGGTTCATTAATGTATTCAATTATGGCAATAGGTAAAGAGTTTTTTTTTTGGTTGTATTGTGATGAGTTAGCAATATAATTTTAAAACTTTTCAGATTAATTTATTAATATAGTATGAAGTATCAACATGAATGAATAATATACTTACTTTGGTGTATAAGTTTCTGAAATGGGATCTGTAGTTTATTTCGTTCCTGTAACTTTGTTATTATATTCTCTCGCCAATTAGAATCTTCTATAGCTATTTTATGTTTGGATGCTAAATATGATTCTAGTGGTCAATCATTTTATAGTGTTGGAGCCATTGTGTTTTATAAATCTTTTTTGAAAAGTGATAATAAATCATAATAATTATCTTAAATATGTTTAAAAATATTGCGCACTTTTTTACTTTCCTTTAAATATGTAATGTACTCAAATAGATGTCATTATTTATTCACTTTAATTAAAAATGTGTAGATAGTCGAGTAGTTTTGCTTGCAAATATAATACGATTAATTAAAAATGTGTAGATATTCGAGTAGTATTGCTCGCAAATATAATACGATTTTGTATTGCCTTGTAATTATGACAGTTGTCTAAGTCTAATTTTTTGACTTCTGTCATTTTCCTAAACTTGACAATTTATGTTAGTGTTGTGCACTCGTTAAAAGTGAAATAGTACCATTGTGCGAAAAAAAAAATTTTATACAATGAAATTATATTTATTTTTTTTTTAATTAAGGGCACACAAAGTGATATTATATTAGTGTGTTCGACATATTTCATCATTAATTAGCTACACTGTGTACGTATCGTGCGGACAAAGTTTTCATGCCTGGTTGCCATGGCAACTTAGCGTTTATTAAGATCTAATAATATTGAGTCTATTTATCATTTATTGTTAATCTTTACTGCTGTATACATATTTTATTTTTCTCTCTTTACTTAACGAACATGTGGCAACCTTTTGCTGAAAGTGTTAGTGATTATGATGTGGATAGTGATAATACTGCTGGAGCGCGACAGAGAAAGCATATATCAGAAGATGGAAAACAGATAATTTTCAATGTCTATCATACCCTGATGGAAGAAAATAACTAATTACAAACCCAGAAAATTCAACGAACGTCGCAATTAACCAACGTGCCTTTTGGAACAATATATAAAATAATTAAGAATAACGCAGGGCCTCGAATGCAAAGAAGTGACAAAGGAGCACCGAGAAAAAATTGAAGAGTGTGAAATTGATACTATTAGGCAGCAAGTATACTCCTTCTACAGAGGAAATGTTGTATCTACACTTGACTGCTTACATAAAAGAATCAGTGATGAGCCTATAAATATTCAGTGCTGTAAGGCAACCTTGTGGCGGACGCTAAAGAAAGCTGGTTTTAAGTTTGGCACTATAGAGAAACGTCGCACAATTATGGAAAGCCCGAGCTTACAGAAACTTCGATATGAGTACATAACGGCAATTAGAAGGTATAGACAGGAAGGACGATTAATATGTTATTTAGACGAGACGTGGTATGGCACCCATGACACAATTTGTAAAGATTGGGTGGATAGTTCAAGCATGTGTCAGTTGGACGCGCCGATTTCGAGAGGGAAGAGAATAATCATTCTTCATGCTGGCTCGGAAAAAGGATGGATCGTACAGCCGCTATTATCTGCTAAAAATGTTAAATTCTCAAGTTTAGATTACCATGAAGATATGACGCCATCTTTATTTGAAGAATGGTTTTGTGACACTTTGCTGCCAAATTTACCAAAAGATAGTGTGATAGTGATGGACAACGCTCCGTATCATTCTCGACAGCAAACCAAAGTTCCTACAAAACGTAGTAATAAGAAAGATATTAAAACATTTTTAGAAGCAAATGATTTATATTTTGAGTATCATTATACAAAAAAAAAACAATTAATAGAGGTGATGAAGACAAAATAATATTTAAAGGATTATTATGTGGATAACAGAGCCAAAGAAGCAGGACATATAATTTTGCGTTTACCACCATACCATTGCATTTTCAATCCCATTGAATTGATATGGGCCCAACTGAAAAATACCATAAGACGAACAAATCAAACACCGAAATTTAGTGAAAGCAGTGTAACACACATAAAAAATGCTATGGAACATATAACTGCTGTAAATTGGAAAAATTATGTTAAACACGCAATAGCAAAAGAGGACGAATATATGCGCATGTACAAAATAGTAGCACCTTTGATTATAAATTTGCAATACGATTTAGACACAGACACCGATTTGCAAGACGACTCAATCACAGATGATTTATGAAATACGGTGACACATAAAGATTTGATTGTGTATTACAAATTAAATAGCTTTATATATCTATATGTATCCACTACACATGTTGCCACACGATTTGTAATTTTTTCTTTGTATATAAACCCAATGTACAGAAATTTTTTATTATATACTTGAAATTAACAGCGTTTTATTATTATATTATAGGGCCCTAATTTATAGTCAATACGGCCCTAGATTCATACGTCGCAAATAGGTAAACCGTACCCGTTCAATAAGGAGACCAGGTATAATAATTATTATCACAGAAGGTGGTGCAATAAAAGCATTAGAGCCGTTCAAAGTTATATTCCTATAATTTGAAATAAACTATACTAATGAATGGATAGAGAATTTTAGTTCTTACACTTTATTTTTCCCTAGCAAAAACAACCAACCCGCCACTATTTGGCATAAGAATTTCTTCCTATTACAGAAGGTTTACCTGAAATATTAAATAATAAATTACTGGCACTTTCAATAAGTTATTACAAAAAGTTCTGCAAAGAATATCAACCTTTCATAATTAAAAATAAATTTCATTATAAATACAAAAGGATCTCAATAGAATAATAAATTATTGAAATTAAGCAATAACTCTTTATTTCTTACATTTTCTAGGAACTTAAAGAAAATACTATATTATTGTCATAAACGATTAATACGCAATTTAAAAAATGACAGGCATGCTTCTTATTTATGAACCCGCAGTTTTAGCTCACTGACCAAGCATAAACATTATTAATATTAACATATGTATGTACATGGACTTGTTTTAACCGCTGTGTTTTCCCCTAAGCAATTATATTAATAGATATATTTGTATATCATCAATAAAGTATAATACAAGGCCATCAGACACACGTGCATTAATATTTCTATTATAGATAGTTTATTATAGATATTTCCGTAAAATATATATTCAACATCAATGCGGTACGTCATACGCTATTACACAGGGAAATAAATTTAAACTTTTGCTTCTACCACAAAATGACGTATACTATTTTTTAAAAAGGCGTTTTCATTAAGAGCAACGCATTTTGTTAGTAAAATAAAACATGGAAATCGTATGAAATCTAAGGACAATTTTTAATTCGATGTAAACCACAATTACGGGAGATGTCTTTTAGTGTCCCATATAGCCTCATAGAGGGCGCAGGTAATTAAACGTTAGGCGCCCAAATTAATCTAAATCTTTCGTTAATCTAGATCTAAAGCTTCATCAAGATACAGCAAGTGATTTAGTCATAGTGAATTTCTAGTGTTTATAAGTTGGCCAAAAAATGGAATTAAGTCGAGAAAATTTTTGAGGAATAATTTTTTACAACCTACGGAGAGGATTAACTCAAAAACAATGCTTACTGAGTTGGTTTCTATCAATCGACAATTTCACGTTTGTAGTCTGAATCCAACGTGGATGCACCAGTATCAGCGTATCGATGACAAAGAAATAATACTTTTATTAGTTAGTGACAGTGATGCATATGTGTTAAAAACAATCAGACTATTAAAGGAAACATATCCTAATATGCTGCATATTACTTGTCTAGCACATGTTCTCTACAGAATCTGTGAATATAACAGGGACAACTTTCAGGATCTTGTATCCGCTTTTGAAAGAGTTTTCAGAAAACCACCATTGAGAGTAGCTCTTTACAGGGATAAACTTCCATCTTTGTCACTGCCTCCCTCTCCAGTAATAACTAGATGGGGATCATGGTTGGAAGTTACTAGTTTTCATGCAGAGAATTTCGATAGTTTACAAAATTTCGTTATATATTTAAATGACGATGCTCGAAGTATTTCTGAGTGCAAGTAACTAATATATATTCTAAATTTAAAAAATTAGTTGTACTTTCTTCAGGAACACTTTGGATATTTGCCAAAACTAATCACTTATTTTGAAAATCAAAATCTCAGATCAAATGATGGATTAACCACATTAGATGTGGCTATTAATAATTTGAAAAATATTCCAAGTGACTTCGAATGTGACCTTCAGCAAAAGTTAGACGCAGTTTTTAAAGAAATCCAGGGTTAATTATATTACGGCAATTATGTATGGGGACAATTCCTCAAAATCTAACAGATAAATACGCTGAAATAAAAGAATATTTCCAGTATACACCTATAACCAGTTGCGATGTAGAAAGACGTTTTCTACCTACAAGGATCTATTTAATTCAGAGACAACGAATTTTACAGAAGAGAACTTTGAGAAAATATTGCTAGTTAATATTAATACTCCTTTACTCACTTTACTTACTGATACTCAACTTGAACTACCAAATGAACAACAAACAAAAATGTATTTCGTATTTTATAGATCACCACCCGTTTATTTTCCAATTATATATTATACAGGGTGTTTCAGGATTATATAAAAAAAATTAAAATTTGGGTTCAGGGTACCAAAATAAAAGAAAAATTTCCAATAAAACTGTATCGAAAACGCTACGTTAAATAGCTACAGTCCTGCAAAGATAAAGGTCTAAATCCAGTTTTTATATTTTTTCTCAAATTTTGAAACAGATACAAAACTCGTATTTGGTAATTGTGACCAGCTAAGGAAATAACTTCTTACAAGTAATTTGTCGATCATCCCCTATTATTACGAAGTGGTAAAGTCAGTCACCCCTACTGTATTTTGCATTGAAACTTTTTTTCGTGTGGAATTTTGTAAAATAAAAATCAAAATGGTTAAGCGAGATTTATTTAGAAACTTTTTGTCTCTTTTATTTTTTTCAGAAAATGTTTGGTTTTATTGCAAAAAATTTAAATAGATTATGCTAAATAATCAGTAATTTGTCGTTATAATAAAGATGCTATTATCACACAAATCTTTATATCAAATTGAATAACTCGACGTCGTTTGTATCATTCTAAATATTTACCAAATATGAGTTTTGTATCTGTTTCAAAATTTGAAAAAAATATATAAACTTGATTTAAACCCTTATCTTTTAAGGACTGTAACTATTTCACAAAGCGTTTTCATAGGAAGTTTTTCTCTTATTTTGGTGCCCTGAACCCAAATTTAAATTTTTTTCATATAATCCTGAAACACCCTGTATATACAACGTGTCCAGGAAAGTATGCAACAAAGGGAAAACTTTTTTATGGTCTATTTCTCAGAAAATTTTATTCTTTATAAAAGTTTTTGCTTCACTTAAAACCCATTTACCCGTTAAACCAAATGAAATATCGCTTTAAATAATGAAAATATTCTTTAATAACTTGAAAATACTTGAATTTTGCGACAATTATAACAAACAGGCTTTTTGGAATTTAATTTTAAAAAGGAACGTGACATACCAGTAAGAAATTTAGATAGCTCTTTAAATATTTTACAAAGTGTAATTGAAAATCCTAAATTATCTGTGAGAAAATGTGTAAATGAAGTGTAAAAACCAATATTCACAAAAGATAAATGTTTGGTGCGGAATTTTAGAGAGAAGAGTGGTCAGACCGTATTTTTTCAGCAAATTCTAAATGCTGAAATGTATTTAGCATTTCTGAATACTGAATTAGAAGGCGAATTTGACAACTTACCTTTACAAACAAGACCTTCTTCGTGGTTTATGCAGGATGGTACACCTGCACATAGTTCTCATCTAGTCGTGCAGTATTTAAACAAAGAATCTCAATTTCCTGCAAAATGCCGTCAGGAACTTAAGTAGACAAATTTATGTATTGAGCGAGGGTGGCATCATATCGAGCGACGTTTGTTTAAAACATAAAAATAACATTTTTTGTATTTTCAAGTGATTAAAGTATATTTTCATTATTAATAGCGATCTTTCATTTGTTTTAACAGGTAAATGGGTTTTAAGTAAAGCAAAAACTTTTATAAACAATAAAATTTCCTGAGAAATGGACCAAAAAAAAGTTTTCCCTTTCTTGCATACTTTCCTGTACACGTTGTATATAAAAGTAAAAACTCTTTAAATATACAAATTTTCAATTGTACGCCCGTGGACGATGAGTCATCGGCCTCGCGTGTCCGGTCCCTAGTAATGACATAACCTCAAAAAACCTTTTACACTTATTTTCTCCAAATTTGCGATTTCGGAAAAAATGTAATGTGCACCTCGGCACTAAAGTTACTTTTTTCTATTTTGCGTTGAACTCATTATGAAACCCAAAACAGTTTCAATGTTGGCAGTGTTCGAACACAGAAATAAATATCATATTACTGTCATGTGATTTTAAGAATTTAAGTACATTAGATAAATGATATATGTACTATCGTGAGCAATTGAAAGTAAACGCACTATTATAGCTGCATAAATTTTACCAAATTGTCAAGCTAATGTCATTTATGTTATGATTAAATGCTGACACTGACACTTCAAAAGTACTGTATACATTAGATAAATTTTGAAATTTCGACATGCCAACATAATAAAGTGTTAACTTTCAATTGCTCACGATAGTACATAGAAAAAAAATACAACAAAAACAACGTATATTTTATAAGTATAACAAAAACTTAAGGCCGGTTCTACAATACACTTTAACAAGATTAATATGTTTTAGCATTGTGATCATTGTGAATTGTACAATCACGACTACAATTATTATACACATTTACATTAATGGTGCATCTGTCTTGGGCATTAATTTTAAATCCTGGAAAATTTTGCTGCGTTCTTGTATTGTCCTTGACAGTGAAATCGTGTGTCTCGGAATTACTTGATAGTTCAACGTTCGAAGGTTTGCTTGACGTATTTGCCTGTGATAAAATGTGTGCTACTTCGATTTTCTTCTTCATGGATGTTTCAATGTATCCCTCAGCTACTGCTGAGGATTTCCATCCTCCATGACGCTTTAATGTTATTAAATCGCTGCTTTCATTTGCTAAATGTGAAACACTAGAACGTCTGAAACAATGCCCTGTAAAAAGTTCTGGATTAGGCAGTTTAAGGAAGCTTGCAATGAGTTTTGGCATTCTTCCGATTGTGTTAATCCCGATTGGAGATGATGTGCAGTAACCATTGTGATATGTGACAAAAAATCGTTGATGAGTTATTTTTTTTTGGTGGTAAGGTAGCATATTTTTTTATTAAATTAATCCATATACTTATTATTAGTAATTGCAGAAACTCTTGAAATATTATTTTTTGTTTTAGGTACTGTAACAAGAATGACATCAAGCTTATATTCTGTCACTTACTGACATATTGGTTATTTCTTTACGCCTACAAGCACCTCTGTAACCTATTATTAAAACGACCTGAAATAAGAACCATTACGAAATAAAAACCAGATTTATAGATAAAATTTCATCGTACTTTCATTGCCAAGTATAATGTATCACTAGCTTCTTCTAGAAATTTAGAAATTTCTTCCATATATAGAATTTTAGATTTTTTTGGTTCATAACCTTCAGACAGCCGCTTTAAAAATGCTTGTAATCTAATATACTTCGATATGTCTATATTTTTATATAAGAAAATACAAGATCGCAACATTGAATATATTGTCCACAGTATAGAGGACTTTTTTATTTAGCTTTGTATTTCAAAATACGGTAATAAAACATTTTCCGATATTGTACACACTTTATTTTCTATGCGCCAAATTTCAAAATTCTGGAAGCATTTTTCATATGCATTACCTGACTTTCTCGATAATAAACTTTTATGTAAATGGGATTTAAGTAAAACACTTATACTAATTTCCAGTATATATTACACTTTATTATATGTATTAATAAATTGACGACATGTTTCGCTACGATGTAGCTTCTTCAGATCTTATATTACTACTGCACACGCTCTTCACAAATGTATGGCTTTTTTCTAAACTATTTCAATGGGTTGCACTTGTCTACATTAGAATCGTCTCTTACCGATATATCGTCTAAAGTTATTGTTATCTTAATATTTGATGAAACCAGTTTAAAAGTGGGGAATTATTAAGGTCTAATTGGTCATTTAACAATATATCTGCACATTTAAGTTTATTTATTTCTAAGGATTCCAGTAAATTTAACTTTAATCCTTTTTGTTGTGACTGTAAAATTTCAAAACAGTTCAATTTCATAGTTTCAATACAGATTTTGAAATTTTACAGTCGCAACAAAAAGGATTAAAGTTAAATTTACTGGAATCCTTAGAAATAAATAAACTTAAATATGCAGATATATTGTTAAATTACCAATTAGACCTAAATAATTCCCCACTTTTAAACTGGTTGCATCAAATATTAAGATAACAATAACTCTATACGATATATCGCTAAGAGACGATTTAATGTAGACAAGTGCAACCCATTGAAATAACGCTAAGAAATAAGTAATTAAACTTCTAGTTTCAAAAATTCTTTTATTGTAAATACCACTACAATATTGTAGTGGTATTTACAATAAAAGAATTTTTGAAACTAGAAGTTTAATTACTTATTTCTTAGCGTTATAATGAAGTTTCAACAAGTATCTCCTTCGTCAATTAACCATTGCAATAGTTTAGAAAAAAGCCATACATTTGTGAAGAGCGTGTTCAGTAGTAATATAAGATCTGAAGAAGCTACATCGTAGCGAAACATGTCGTCAATTTATTAATACATATAATAAAGTGTAATATATACTGGAAATTAGTATAAGTGTTTTACTTAAATCTCATTTACTTATTATGGATTTCCAGCAAGTATCGGCCGATTTAATTAAATAAAAAAAAAATTAAATAAATAAACTTTGAATTGTTTTGTCAGCTGCTTCACGTAACTGGGGTGGTGTGCAAGATATATTAGTGCCTGGGTCACTCATATTTATATTTTTAAATAAAATATAACGAAAATTAAAGAAATAATATTTTTCTATTTTGCGTTCGAAATGAACTCATTATGAAACCAAAAACAGTATCGAAATGAGCTCTATTTCGATACACTTTTTTTCATTTTTCAATGTTGGCGTTGTTCGAATACAGAAATAAATATCATTGCTGTCATATCATTTTAAGAATTTATGTACATTTGACAGATCTGATATATGTTCGTATTTTACACAAACAACGTATGTTGTATACAATTGACAACAACATATATATGTTTCTATGTCACTCATGTTTATATTTTTAAATGAAATATCAAGTAATGTTAACGAAAATTAATAAATAATATGTAATATAATATACTTCGCGGATAGCAAGATTTAAATTTGAAAATGTCAAGTATCAATGTGACCAACTGCATGCTTTATATAAAAATTAAACTCTGAACTTTGAAATTAAATAATTCCAATTTAAGCAATTTATTAATGTAAAAAACGCAAAATAGAAAAAATAGTATAAAAAACTCGTTTCATAAGGCCTTTTGCCGCACTCGCTCTTTAGAAAACTCGCCGCAAGCGGCTCGTTTTCTAAACTGATCTCGTGCGGCAAAATGGTGCCTTATGAAACTCGTTTTTAATATACTATTTTCGGATAGTAATATTTGAATTTGAAAATGTCAAGTATCAATGTGACCAACTGCATAGTTTATATAAAAATAAAACTCTGAACTTTCAAATTAAATAATTTCAATTTATTAATATAAAAAATGCAAAATAGAAAAAATAGTATAAAAAACTCGTTTCATAAGGCCTTTTGCCGCACTCGCTCTTTAGAAAACTCGCCGCTATCGAGGCTTGTTTTCTAAACTGATCTCGTGCGGCAAAATGGTGCCTTATGAAACTTGTTTTTTAATATACCATTTCGTCACTCATGTGATAAAAAATAAAAGTTTAGCGCCTTGATACGTAAATAACTATTGTTTTAAAAACCGTGTTTATATTTAGTTTTCTTTAAATACATTGAAATATCTTCATTAGGTTTCCCAATGTACGTTTGTAATCTAAATTTTGAATTTTGCTTGGCCTTTATTACATGATATACCATAGATGATCTTTTTAAATAGTTTTTTTGTCAGTATATTTTCAATAAGAGCATCTGCGTAGTTATTATTGATTGCTATTTGTATAACTAAGGTAAAGTAAAAAAAGCTACTGTGTTGGTGAAACAATTGTAGCTTTATGATCGTATTTTAATAAAGTGTTTTTCTACTTTAAACCAATATATTATCGACTTCTCAAGAAATGTCCCATATTTATTGGATGGTGTGTGAAACGATGAGTGTCAATGAGTTACATAACTTAAATAAGTCGTATAAACTACATCTTCGATGTTGTTGCAAATCCTTTCGTGTTTAAAAGGGTATGAACTTCGAAGATGAATAAATAAAAGTCAATTGGTGTCATCGTTGTAAAGGAAGAAGAAGACAAAGTAGAAGAAGCACAAGCCCAATTATTAGATGGCTAATATATTGCCATTTTGTATGAAGTAAGCTTTATAAAATGGGCACAGTCAAAAACGACAAGAAATGCAGAGACATCGTTATGCTTTCTTCACGTTATCTGTTGGACCAGGTAAATGCATACACATATACACATATATAGTATACATAAGCGGACACTGAAAGGAGAAACAGACATTATTTATGACTCATCCTCTGAGAGACAATCTGATATAATCACACACAATCCTAATCAATGTTAATTTATAGCGGTCGACCCTAATAAACATATATGAACCCTTTGTTTGAACGGCTCTCTCGTTCTTTTCTTATTTTTCGCTCCTTCTTCGTCTCTTTTCACTCTTCTTCTTGCAATGGACATTTAATATAACGAGCCGAAAGAACACACACACAAATGCACACACACACTCGAGCACCGCCACAGTCACACACCCGTGCTATCGTTCTAAACGGAAGGTTTTAAATTTCAGGTCGTCATTACCGGAGTGGACTGGACTGGCCCGTTCGTCCGTGGGATGGCTTGTTTGTCCATTCAAGTTTCGAACTATGAATGTGGTGCTATGATGTTGTGTACCTGAGTATATGTGTGTGTGCGTACAGCTCTTATCTATCTAATTGGTATTGTATAAATAATACGGATCGTAGCCTTGAGCTATCCCGATGGGATGAAATCTTGTCATTCTGATGGACACTTTTTCACACCCTACGCACAATTCGATACCCTTCTTTCGTCTACTATTCAGTCTTAAACAACGTATATCTTTAAAAATGATTATAGATTTTATCTCTTATTCTTGTACGTTTTAACTTATATCGTTTTAACTTATATATTCGGTTTTCCTGTGATTTTTTGATACTCTTTGTTCAGAGTTGTTTTGATATAAAGTAAGGTCCTAAAGTAACGGATAAATTCATTTTCTACGTAATTATTAATACAAAAGGAAAATCCTGAAACAGGTCAATTTTTATATATGAAACTACACTTTTTGAATAAAATTATCTATGTGCCCCTTCAACCCCCTCGAAGTAATAACTACCCCTTTAAAAAATTTAAATGAAAAGGGGTAGCGTGTGTTACTGCGTTTAAAAGGGATTTTAATTCTCTATTCAGCAGTATATGCCTTTTTGATTTTTGGACGTCGATAATCAAGAAAAGAGTAATTTTATGACATACAAACAAGTAGGCGTAGAACCAAATACCTGTCACGAGTGACTAGTCTATTAGTTACCTTTATGTCAAAAAAAAAAATTTGTTTCTTTTTATGACATTTACTTCTCAAATTTGTTTTAGTTCGTTAGACGTCGTTAACAATTGTTAGATATTAAACGTTTTTTTAGAGATTTCTAAGCGTTAATTTAGATTGTTGTAGATTAATTTAAATTGTTCAACAATGAGCCTTTCCGAGACCCAAAGAATTGACGTATTAATATTAATTGGAGTGGGTGATAAAACACGAACGCATTCTGAAGTATGCAGAATATTTAATGATAAGTATCCTGACCGTCACATTTCCCAGTCTACGGTGAGTAGAGTCGAACAAAAATTCCGTCAATTAGGAACTGTCAAAGATCTTCCAAAATCTGGTAGATCAAAACTGAATGACGAAAAAAAATTCGATGTATTATTACATGTTGAGGAAAACCCACATAAACCTACAAGAGAAGTAGCCGGTGATTGCGATGTAAGTAAATCGTCTGTCTTGCGTGTTTAAAAGAAAAATACCATCCGTATAAAATTCAAATGGTGCAGGAATTAAATGACGATGATCCTGATCGTCGATTACAATTTTGTGAAATTGTTACAAATAGATGTCAACAGGATCCGATGTTTCCCAAAAGCATTCTTTTTTCTGATGAGGCAACGTTTACCCTACATGGAACAGTCAACAAGCAAAATTGTCGGTATTGTAGTAAACAAAATCCGCACTGAATGAGGGAAGGACATACTCAGTATCCTATTACAGTGAACGTTTGGGCTGGCATAATAAATAACAGAATTATTGGACCATATTTTTTTGAGGGGACATTAACTGGGGCGATTACTTGGAGTTGTTACAAACATTTTTAATACCTGAATTAAGAAGACATTTTCCTGATACTGTTAACCCCACAGAAATTAATAGAAACATATGGCTTCAACAAGATGGAGCTACACCACATTATGCAGCAGTAGTACGAGCTTACCTTAATCAAGTTTTCCGCATCGGTGGATCGGTAGACGTGGTGAAATTGAATGGCCAGCCCGTTCTCCCGATATGACTCCCCTGGATTATTTTTTGTGGGGTTATTTAAAATCAAAAATTTACTCCAATAAACCAATCAACATTAATGATTTAAAAAACCGAATAATGCATGAAATTAATCAAATCAGCGCTGAAATGTTGCAAAACGTTTTGGAAGAATTCCAACATCGTCTATTTGTTTGTCAAGAAATGAACGGACTCCAGTTTGAGCATATGATTTAAACTATTTTTAGTTATTGTAAATAATGTTAAATATTTTAAAATTTATTTCGTTCTGCGACATAATTAATTATACAATTTAAACAATTGAACATTGATTTTTCCTATTATCGACGTCCAAAAATCAAAAAGGCATATACTGCTGAATAGAGAATTAAAATCCCCTTTAAACGCAGTAATACACGCTACCCCTTTTCATTTAAATTTTTTAAAGGGGTAGTTATTACTTCCAGGGGGTTGAAGGGGCACATAGATAATTTTATTCAAAAAGTGTAGTTTCATATATAAAAATTGACCTGTTTCAGGATTTTCCTTTTGTATTAATAATTACGTAGAAAATGAATTTATCCGTTACTTTAGGACCTCACTGTATGTAAAATGAATGTATTGCTTTTTACGAACAGTCTACAAAAACGTATTTGTTGAGGATACATTTAATATCCTTTCGTAATATTTTAATTTTATTGTTAAGTATAAGTAAATCTAGGATATTGTTACCTACTCGCGAAGCTGGCCCAGCGAAGGCATCTGAAGATGGTCGAGATAAAAAAAAACTGCAGTTGTATCGCACAAAGTATGGAAGCTTCTATTTATTATACAGAGTGGGACACATAAAGTGTTACAGAGCAATAGCACTCAAACGATTAATCATATCGAAAAATGTTTCAGACAATCGTTTCAGTGTTCGGGAAGGCGGTTATACTGGGCCACCCAGTTTTTTGATCGGTATAGGCGTAGAAGCTACGTCAATGTCAACTCCAATTTTTTAAATGGAACCAAGTATTTTCTTTTCAATAACATTATTACTGATTTTAAGACGAATTCAGCGACCTACAACACAAGGTCATTCTAGTCACGCAAAGTATTAAAATAGTCGAAAAATCGAAAAATATCGGAATAATCTGCATCAAAGGATCCACTAACTTTGGTTTGGGTCTACCTACAGAAGATGCTCGAAGTGACCACCCTCCGCTTGTAAGCAGTGGTTAATTCTCCGAGGAAACGACCGTCTAACGTTAGCCAACATTCGTGGTGTAATTTCGGTACATGCTCGGCGTATTCTTTCTCTCATGTCGTCAGGCGTGGTAGGTGCTTCCGCCATTACGTGTCCTTTGACAAAACCCCAGAAAAAGTAATCCATTAGTGTTAGATCTGGCGAACGAGGTGGCCAAGCAACAGTAGCGCCTCGTCCTATCCATTTTTCACCAAAAATCTCATTCATCACTTGTCTTGCACATTGAGCATAATGGGATGGTGCACCGTCGTGTTGCATCCACATGTTTATGCGAACTACCAAGGGCACGTCTTCCAGTAATTCGGGCAGTACGTTTTGCAGAAAGTTTGCGTAAACTTGCGCACTTTAGTGACCTTCAAAAAAATGTGGACCAATGACGTGATCGCCGACAATGCCGGCCTAACAATTAACGGACCATGGATGTTGATATCGTACAGTTCTCGTCCATCGAGGATTCGCATTTGCCCAGTAATGCATGTTATGTCTATTCACATTTCCCGTATTTGTGAAGTTAGCTTCGTCAGGAAAAAGCACATGACTCAAAAATTAAACATCCGTGTGCATTTTTCGACAAATCCAGTTACAGAAATTGACGCGATTTTGGAAATCATTGCCGTACAAATCCTGATGCAGTGACATAAAATATGGATGTAATTTGTGTTAATGTAATATTCTTAATACAGATCGCCGACAATCGGTCGACGTTTGGCTCGTGTTTGTTTTATTGTACCGAAGCGACAGAAACGGTCAGCTAATCGCTTAAATGCGATGTGCGATTTTTTTTGTTGTCTGTCCGGATAACGAGCCGCGTACAATTGCTCAGCGTTTCTGTAATATTTGCGGCATTCCCCCAGCACCATTAACATATCAAAATATTCTTGATAATCGTTCATTTTCGCGATACGATGTACTCACAATAGAAGGTAATGCGTGACTAACTGACAGCCGTATGCGTTGACAGTTGATGCTGATTATTTCGATATTTTTCGATTTTTCGACTATTTTCATACTTTGCGTGACTAGAATGACCTTGTGTTGTAGGTCGCTGAATTCGTCTTAAAATCAGTAAAAATGTTATTGAAAAGAAAATACGTGGTTCCATTTAAAAAATTGGAGTTGACATTGACGTAGCTTCTACGCCTACACCGATCAAAAACTGGGTGGCCCAGTATGACTGCCTTCCCGAACACTGAAACTTTTGTCTGAAATATTTTTCGATATGATTAATCGTTTGAGTGCTATTGCTCTGTAACACTTTATGTGCCCCACCCGGTATGTGCCCTTAGTCAGTGGAGACGGGTGTGGTTGACTAAAATAAAAGTTAGCAGGTAGCGCCACTTAGTTTTGCTTACGGAAGCTCAGACTGAAAACTGAGAAAAGAGATTGCACGATCTTCGGCGCATGCACATACAACCTACTCAAACTCACGCTATATTTCTAGGCTTACTAAGTACCTACATACCAACTCCAAAATTGCTGCCCAGAATACCTCATAATGAAATTGCCACGGGGAGTGCCAAGGCAAAGAAAAAAAATGTATGAACAAATAATTCGTATATTCACGATCAAAGGAAAATAAATGATTATAATAAAATTAAATAAATTGATGTATTATATTTAAGCATTGACTAAAATCAAACAAAGAAATATTAATCTATTGTAATCTTCACCCTGTATAAATATACCGACTGTATATTAAGGTAAGAAAAAATATATAACTCTATACAAAATCCAAAACTAGATATCGCAAAAAGTTGGATACAGTACAGTAAACAAAATATCTCATAAGTTGAAAGTAATAATACTGTAAAAAGTAAATGGAAAATAATTACTTAAGTTAATTACATAGTTTATTCCCGCAGATTTTTTTTCAAAAGGTACCACTAGAGATAAATTAACAATAATTTTATAAACAAATATAGCGATAGTCAAAATATCCTACTCACAAATACAAATGATTTAAATTCTAAATTCAAAATTATGAAATTACAAAAATGCGTCGTCATTTATCGACACCTGCATGTATGCAAAAAACATATGTGGTCACGTGCGACACGGCAAAAACAATTGTGACCGCAGAAGAAATTACTATAACATATAACGATATCGGAATATGCTACAAAATTTAGATTTTAATTTCCAAAATACAAAAGAATAATTTGGCATTAAATACAAGTAAAAAAATACTTTAATTCACAAAGATGAATTCTTTTAAGTTATACTTCACGAGATATATTAAATTTTAAATGAGTTGGGCTCTAAGCCGCTATGCAAATTGATTAATATGGCATTAAAATGCTAATAACTATATTAATATTACAAAAATTAATTTAAGTTATGCTAAAAGAAGTTAAATTGATTACGGCAAAATATGAAAACAATATATATAAAAAATTATCAAACGAAATTTGAATTAGAAGGCTATAAATTGCCCTTGAAGCATAGGCTGCAGTGCCCGTGAACTCTTCAGCAGGAAGCTATCTTTCTTCCCGTTTACGAAGACGAAATGGAACGCCACGGAAAAACGAAGGTTATGTTATATTTTCCTCGAACCTACGTAAGTCGCAAACGGCAAATTGGCTGTTCCAAAAATTAGAATTCACCCTTTGACATGATCCGTTTATAAACGATAAATTAACTAGAGGTCAAAGATGCGTGAATTAACTTCGATTAAGAAGATACACTCGTACACTCGTAATTCTTTTAAACGACTTTACACTACCAAGGTCTGTCTGCTAATCCTCGAACCTCACCCGTGTAAGCGTGTAAGCGGATGGGGATGGGGTGATATAGTTACCAAAATTAACCATCAACAGCGGGACTCGTTAATAAATAATGAATGCTATTAATCGATATTAAGAAGAGAAATTAAGGTGTAACAATATAGAATTCAAATATAACATCTGCAATTTTATCAATGTTCAACGTTTATTTTCAACTTAAAAACACTGTATGAACATAATAATTAAATCAGAATAATTGAAACATACATGAGTAGGTAAACCCCACCAGTTTTGTATAATACAAAGGTATTTTTAATAATATAAAATATTATTAAAAATCTGGTGTGAAGAACACAAATGCAGGTTCACTATTAATATTTTCTGTGAACATGTCCGAATATATCCTATCCCCAGAGACGTAGATACGTATTTCGCTTTTCTACAAGCTCATCGGTACGCCCCTACTGGAGAAAGGATATTTCCAGACACATTCACAGAAAAGAACCACCTCGCCCTATCACCGTAATTATCCAGACCGAGCGCAGAAGTAAATTCGGCGCTACCTGTTGTCAGACAGCCGAAGTACCTCGCATACCGTCCACATAATTAATGTGAAGTAACGACGCTCTTCCAAAGGTTAGCACAGCCAACTCTCTAGAAAACTGCATTTTGTTTGTGCCTTCACTCATACTACGGCTTAACCGCATATGTAATGTATCAGAATAATTGAAACATACATGAGTAGGTAAACCCCACCAGTTTTGTATAATACAAAAGTATTTTTAATAATATAAAATATTATTAAAAATCTGGTGTGAAGAACACAAATGCAGGTTCACTATTAATATTTTCTGTGAACATGTCCGAATATATCCTATCCCCAGAGACATAGATACGTATTTCGCTTTTCTACAAGCTCATCGGTACGCCCCTGCTGGAGAAAGGATATTTCCAGACACATTCACAGAAAAGAACCACCTCGCCCTATCACCGTAATTATCCAGACCGAGCGCTGAAGTAAATTCGGCGCTACCTGTTGTTACTTCACATTAATTATATGGACGGTATGCGAGGTACTTCGGCTGTCTGACAACAGGTAGCGCCGAATTTACTTCTGCGCTCGGTCTGGATAATTACGATGATAGGGCGAGGTGGTTCTTTTCTGTGAATGTGTCTGGAAATATCCTTTCTCCAGCAGGGGCGTACCGATGAGCTTGTAGAAAAGCGAAATACGTATCTACGTCTCTGGGGATAGGATATATTCGGACGCGTTCACAGAAAATATTAATAGTGAACCTGCATTTGTGTTCTTCACTCCAGATTTTTAATAATATTTTATATTATTAAAAATACCTTTGTATTATACAAAACTGGTGGGGTTTACCTACTCATGTATGTTTCAATTATTCTGATACATTACATATGCGGTTTAGCCGTAGTATGAGTGAAGGCACAAACAAAATGCAGTTTTCTAGAGAGTTGGCTGTGCTAACCTTTGGAAGAGCGTCGTTACTTCACATTAATTATGTGGACGGTATGCGAGGTACTTCGGCTGTCTGACAACAGGTAACGCCGAATTTACTTCTGCGCTCGGTCTGGATAACTACGGTGATAGGGCGAGGTGGTTCTTTTCTGTGAATGTGTCTGGAAATATCCTTTCTCCAGCAGGGGCGTACCGATGAGCTTGTAGAAAAGCGAAATACGTATCTACGTCTCTGGGGATAGGATATATTCGGACGCGTTCACAGAAAATATTAATAGTGAACCTGCATTTGTGTTCTTCACACCAGATTTTTAATAATATTTTATATTATTAAAAATACCTTTGTATTATACAAAACTGGTGGGGTTTACCTACTCATGTATGTTTCAATTATTCTGATACATTACACATGCGGTTAAGCCGTAGTATGAGTGAAGACACAAACAAAATGCAGGTTTCTAGAGAGATTGGCTGTGCCACCTTTGTAAGGGCGTCGTTACTTCACATTAATTATGTGAACGGTATGCGAGGTACTTCGGCTGTCTGACAACAGGCAGTGCCGAATTTACTTCTGCGCCCGGTCTGGGTAATTACGGTGATAGGGCGATGTGGTTCTTTTTTGTGAATGTGTCTGGCAATATCCTTTCTCCAGCAGGGGCGTACCGATGAGCCTGTAGAAAGGTGAAATACGTATCTACGTCTCTGGGGATAGGATATATTCGGACACGTTCACAAAAAATATTAATAGTGAACCTGCATTTGTGTTCTTCACACCAGATTTTTAATAATATTTTACAGTAATATTAATTTTTTACAGAGGTATCTGTTTCATCAGGTAATGCTGTGTCTGGTGATATAAGTCGAAAACTTCATACACACATGGAAGCCTTTCCGCGAAAAAGTACACATTATTCAGGAAAGAAAATCGAATATCTGGATACTAGGTTAGGCGTCAAATTAATGCATTCTATCTTTATTAAAGAAAATCCTAACATTTACTTAACATTTTACATAAAATATTTTATAGAAAACTTTTGTTTACGATTTGGGCGGCCTCAGGTGGACACCTGTATCAAATACGAAGAGTTATCAGTAGAGAACGGACATTCTTACCACATGACTAAGTTCTCCGAATACAATAGCCGTTGTCCATTGTTAACGCTGCGAAAATCAGATGGCCGAGAAAGTCAAACACAAATACTTCATTGTATTACGCCGGGATGTACTCAGCGAAGTTTATAAACATTTCCAATTTCCGATTGCGTTTAATGGAATATATCCTCCGAATACAATAGCTGGGTTGTCCATTGTTATCGCAACGGACCAGATGGCCGGGTAAGGCTAACAAATACTTCATTGAATTACGCCGAGTCATGTGGTAAGAATGTCCGTTCTCTAGTTATCAGTCAAAATTAAAAGTCCCTCTCTAGGAGAAGCAGCCAAACGTGCAGCTGTTTTATTTATATAATTGGAAAACAAACGGGTGGTGATCTATAAAATAAGAAATAAATTTTTATTTGTTCATTTTGTAGTTCAAGTTGAGTAAAGGAGTATTAATATTAACCAGCAATACTTTCTCAAGGTACTCTTCTGTAAAATTTGTTCTCTTTGAATGAAATACATCCTTGTAGATAAAAAAACCTCCTTTCTAGATCGTAACTAGTTATAGGTGCAAACTGGAAATATTCTTTTATTTCAGCGTATTTAGCAGTTAGATTTCGAAGCATTGTTACCATACACAATTGCCGCAATGTTATTAAATCTGGATTTCTATTAAAAACTGCGTCGAACTCTTGCCGAAGGCCACATACGAAGTCACTTGAAATATCTTTCAAATTATTAATAGCCACATCTAATGTGGTTAATCCATTATTTAATTTGAAATTTTGATTTTCAAAATAAGTGATTATTTTTGGCAAATTTTTTATATTTGGAATTTGTATTAGTTCCTTGCACCCAGAAATACTTCGAGCATCCTCATTTCAACATGTAACGAAATTTCGTAAACTATCGGAGTTCTCTGCATAAAAACTAGTAGCTTCCAACCATGTTCCCCATTTATTTATTACTGGAGAGGGAGGCAGTGCCAAAGATGGAAGTTTTTCCATGTAAGGAGCTACTCTCAATGGCGCTTTTCTGAAAACTTTTTTAAAAAGTCTATCAACTTGCGGAAAGGTGTCTCTAATATATTCACAGATTCTGTGGAGAGCATGCTACACAAGTAATATGCGGTATATTAGGATATGTTTCCTTTAACAGTCTGCCTGTTTTTAATTATATGTAGTAATATCACAAACAAATAAAAGTATTTTTTCTATATACCTGTCGTCCGAATGAAGCATTTGGTGCATATTCTCGTAAATGGTTTTACCTACTGTTTCCGCATCAACTGTACTTTTAACTTTTGTTGCTATTGCATATGCGTTATATGGAATAGTTGGATGTAGTACACCAGCTACAACATTTACCACACAGCGTCCTAATATATCCACATTTTCGTTGGCACTTATCCATAGTTATTTGTTTGAAAGATGGCTTCAAATGCATCCTACTGCTTTCGTGTAGCACTTAGGAACATAATATTTGTGTAAGGTGGATTCATCAGGAACATTTCGACCAGTATATTTTTGGAGAAATGTTTTGAAGGTGGGATTGTTAAGTTTATTTAATGGAACATTCGCCGCCATTAACCCTTATCCGGGCAAGGGGGGGCTGCTAGGCCCGAGCGACGATGAAAAATTCGATATCTTAATGAGTAATTTTAGTACGACTTAATGCTCTTTAGAATTCCTCAGAAATGTTAATTTCTGTTTTCTTGTTAAGTAATATTTGTTAAATTATGAATAATCGTTAGTTAATTGACGGATTGTACTTAAAATCCCATTAACGGGCAAGCCGGACTTAGCAGGCCCATACTTTAGGCAATTATGGTTACTTTATTTTCCGTTTTTGTTTTCTAATCCTCTTTACGTAATTAGTGTTTCCGATCATTTTTGTGTCATTTGTGCAGCAAATACATTTGATGACGTATATGGGTCGTAATTTTTCGAGGAAAGTAATATTAGGTAAAGTAGGGGTTCCCTGTCTATTTGTATATATACGAGCATTTTTTGTTCATTGCTTTTAGTTTATGCATATAGTGAAAGTGTTATAATCATTCAGCAATGTCGAGAAAATTTTTATCGGACGCCGAACTCGCAGATATACTGGAAAACCTATCGGACGATGACCAGGCGCCTATAAATTTTGAGTCGGATGTCGAAGATGAGGACGAAGAGGACCACCTTTCTAATGCTAGTGAAACGGAAGACGTGCAAGAAGGCAGTGAGGGACTGTGTGACACTCCTGTTGTCAGTATTTCCAAATTTGTTGCTAAAGATGATTCAGAGTGGAGCAGCCAGCCTCCTTCGACAGGACGAGTTCGTTCGTGCAATATAATAAAATCGCAAATGCATAAAGTTATCTTACCGCCGGGAAAAATCGTTGAAGATCCAATTGATGCATTTCTCTTATTTATTGATGAAGCTGTACTTACCGAAATTGCTTCACATACAAACAAGGAGGCTGATGGATACTTCCTGGAAACCATGTGATAATATCGAAATTCGCGCTTTTCTTGGTTTGCTTCTAACTGCCGGTCACCTAAGTGCTAATGATACTAGCTACGATGTGCTATGGAGTCGATTATATGGCCCTTCAATTTTTCGAGCAACGATGGGATTGAAACGATTCAAAAGCTTGTTGCGATTTATACGATTTGATGACAAAGGTACACGTTCCGAAAGAAGGAAGAACGATAAACTTGCACCTATTCGAGTTATTTGGGAAAAAGTAAATAACAATCTGAAAAAGCACTACCTCTCCGGAGAAAACATCACAGTGGACGAACAACTTGTACCCTTTCGAGGAAGATGTCCATTTAGACAATATATGCCTTCCAAACCAGACAAATATGGAATGAAGATCTGTTGGGCGTGTGACTCTGAAACCTACTATCCTCTAAATGGTATTCCCTATATTGGAAAGGAAGGAAATCAAATCGCCAAGGGCCTCGCAACACAGGTAGTGGAGCAGCTCGTACAACCGTATTATAATACAAACAGAAATGTCACATTCGACAATTATTTTACGGACTTATCATTAGCAAAAACATTATTGACAAATGGGTTGACGAGCGTTGGTACCGTAAGGAAAAATAAACGCTTCATCCCAACCGAATTTTTGCCCAATAGAAAACGTGAAGAACAAACGTCCATTTTCGGATTTACAGAAAAGCGTCTTTAGTGTCCTACGTTCCAAAGAAAAACAAAAGTGTTTTGGCTCTGTCAACGATGCATCATACTAATAACTGTAACGATGACGATAAAAAAAAGCCAGAAATAATTCTGTATTATAACAGCACAAAATGTGGCGTGGACACGTTAGACCAATTGGCTCATAAATACCCATGTAAACGCAGAACAAATCGTTGGTCATTTACATTTTTTATGAACCTTCTCGACGTAAGCGGCATTGCAGCATATGTTACTTGAATGAATTTGAACCCAAATTGGAATTAAGCTAAACACCAAAAAAAGGAGATTGTTTCTAGTAGATGTATCTGAAAACCTAGTTCTTCCGCAGATTCAAAGAAGGAAGGCGAATGGACTTCCTCGTACTATCCAACACTGTGTCAGCGAGTTTGTAGGTGAAGAAGCAACGCCGGCAAAGAGAGCAAGAACTGAAACTAAAGCAAATTCTAGAAGAAGGTGCTATATGTGTCCTAAAACAAAAGACAGGAAACAAAGACAATGTTGTGATGAGTGCAAACAAAACATTTGTAACGAACATTCTTCATCAAAAGTTTTGTGTTATAATTGCAAGAAATGAATAAAATTTAAGATCAGTAAGTAATTAATGTTATTTATAAATGGTATTAAATATCTAATTCCCATAAACTCTTTGTTTCATTAATTCTGTAAGTAATAACATATACTAAAAGCACCGGGCCTACCAGGCCCGAACTGCCCGGTTATGTTAGTAAAATGTCTTACCCGGACAAGGATTAAAGTTTCACAGAGTTCTTTATTAAAATTGTCAGATTCTAACGGGTTTAATTTCTGTGTATGCGTTTACGACGCTAAGTGACGTTTTACGTACGATTTCTTGGAATTTTTTATGATATTTTACAGACTTTGCAATAAATTTCGGAATCACTGGCAATGGACATACAATCAGTATTACCCTTAATCCAACTCGCCATTGTTTCACGATGCCATTCTCGACGTTGTTCCAAATCATATCTGAAAAAGTAACTTAAGCAATGTTCTAGATCTAAATTAATGAAAATTAAAAATGTATGCGTAAGTTATTGAAACATAATGAAATTCACCGGACACGGAAGTAGATTCGATGAAACGATGTTCGGCAGGTTCTATTGCAATAATTACGAAGTACCTATATAATTAACAGTTAAAACAATGAGAAAAGGAAATTACCTCACCGTACTTTGTTTATCTTACGAAATATAAATTAATAAATAAAATAATTTTTAAAAACTCCTCACGCTATCTACGCCCATGAAGAAAGGAATTTAACTGCCATATCGCAGTAATTGCGTCACAATTCAAGGACAAGAGATAGATGTGCAGTTAACCGAATGAATAGTGCTATTCAATTACTGCGTGATATACTTAGCGATGTTATAGACTATTTACAAAGTCCATCGTAATTTCACCCTGATGCGTCCGATCTCTATAAATAATTATTTAAATTAGCATATGAAAACTGAAAATAAGGCTACTAATAAGCTCGAAGAATAAACGACGTAACCATACACGTCTAATAACCACAAAAAAAAAATCCGTTCCAATACGGCATCTTAAGCTCAAGCGCTGAAATATTAAAATTTAAAAAAATTCCAATTTAAGCGAAATTACGTGTGCGTATGCTTTTGTAAAGCAACTACTAGTTGAAAGTCGGACTAATCGTAAGGATGATTTGACATACGCATTCAGTTGGTCGGTCATTCGGTGGAAAGCAGTAGCGTTAAATTGAAAACGACATCGGAACAGTGATAATTGCATACAAGAGAGCGCTTTTCTCTTTTGATCGGGCAGCGCGAGCGTCCCGCCGACAAGCAGCAGAACAACCAACAACCATCGACAACAGCATAAGAGTCATACATAATTTAGAGTGTCGGTCGCGAACGTACCTACAAGATGAGATGAGAATAAGAGTGGCTCATGCACATGGATGGGACAATCAAACTGTCAGCGACGCGCTCGTTTAACCGCACAGGATCGCTAATAAGTGCTGGTCAGACCGCTTGCCGCGTCGACGGCTGCCCTTTGCACGGATTTTTTCTTTATATACATATACACTTTTTGTTTGACATTGATGTCTGGAATTATTCAAAATGTTAATATAAATTCAACGTTAAAAGACGGAGTTTAGAATTTAAGCCAAGCAATATATTATTGATAATGACTGTGTTTTTTGAAATCATCTTTTTTGTTTAAATGCATGCCGTATAATTATAAATAAATTAAACGTAATATTATTGCGACTCCTTTGGGCATACTATAACAATGTGTGCCCATTTATCGAGTTGTTATATCAATTAAATACTTTAATGTAAATCAAAATCGATCGCGACTTTTATATAATTGAAATCGACATTCATTACACACATCTGTAGCTGTACACATGGACATACACTCCGTATTTTCCAATGTTTACTTCAGCCAAAAAGTGAGGGAGAGATATGAGAGGGAAATGGAAGTGAGAAAATGGAACTAGTGGAAAGGTATGAAAATGAAGATATTGAAGCGGAATGGAGCCAAATAAAACACAGTTTCACAACAGCAGCAGAGAAAGTATTAGGAAGGAACAAGAAGAGAAAAGGAATGGATGGTTTGATATTGAATGTGAAAGAGCAATGAAGAGGAAGAAAGAAATGAGACTAAAATGGTTAAATACAGGAGCGAAAGAAGACTATGAAGAATATAGTAAAAAGAGAAGAGAAGGTACGAAACTGGTAAGGCGGAAGAAAACACAATGGATTGACGAAATAATGGATGATATTGAGAATGATAGCAATAACAACAAGAAGTTATATCAACAAGTAAGAAAAAAAAACACGAGAAATCTGACTGCGAATATCGATAGTGAAGAATGGGAGAAATACTTTAAGGGCCTACTAAATAAACATAAAGATGAATATAGTGGTTCCTCTGGCATAGAAGAGTATGAGGACAAAATGATACCCTCTGAGGAAGAATGTTATGAGATGATTAGAAAAATAAAGCAAAGAAAATCCCCTGGCCTAGACGAAATATGCAGTGAGTTGATAAAACACGGAGGAGATGGGCTTAAACAACGAATAAATAAATTAATCCTACATATATGGAAAGACGAAGCGATGGCTAATGAATGGAGTTGTGCATTAATAATTCCAGTGTACAAAAAGGAAATCTAATTCTATGTGAAAACTATAAAGGAATATCACTTTTGAGTGTATGTTACAAATTAGTGACATCCTTAATATATGAAAAAGTGAAAAATCATACAGAGGACATCATTGGAGAATATCAGCTGGGATTTAGACCGAGAAGATCAACTATCGATGCTATATATATAGTTAACCAAATTATAGAGAAATGCTATGAACAAAACATCGAACTCCTAATATTATTCATTGATTTTAAGCAAGCATTTGACAGCCTGAGACCTGATGCGATCTTCAAAGATGCTGAAAATTTAGGAATACCTATAAAGTTGATAAGACTAATGAAAATGACGATGAAACAATGCAGAGCAGCAGTTTTGCTGCAGGACGATGTATCAAAAGAATTTGAATTTAATTCGGGGGTACGGCAGGGAGATGGATTATCTGCGTCAATATTTAATATAGCTGTAGAAGGAATTATAAGAGATTGTGGTTTTAAAGGGACGATTATTGAAAAATCAATGCAAATAATAGCGTATGCAGATGATATAGTATTGATAGCAAGAGATCCAAATAGTTTAAGAGAAGCCTTGCTGAGACTCTACTCGGAAGCAAAGAAGAGAGGACTTGAGATAAATCAAGTCAAAACAAAATATATTAGAATCGCAAGACAAGAAATCATTGGGGAAAGCAAAGAAGTAGCGATGGGAAATTACAATTTTGAGAAAGTGGATACATTTAAGTACCTAGGATCCATGATAAGTAGTAAGAATGAGAAAATAGACGAGGTGAAATATCGAATTCAAGCAGGGAACAGAGCATACTATAGATACAAGAAATATATGCAAAATAAGAAAATCAGTATTTACAGAAAAATAAGAATATATAAAACTGCCATTAGATCGGTAGTGACATATGCTGGAGAAACAACGAGATTAACACAGAAAGATGAAGAAGCTCTAAGAACATTTGAAAGAAAAATAATCAGAAGAATTTATGGACCAAAGAAGGAAGATGATGGCTATCCTTATGACTCATGAGAGTTGTTGGAGAGAGAAAACATAGTAAGAGTTATTAAATGGATGAGAATAAGGTGGTATGGGCATGTCAGCAGAAGATAAGAAGGATCAACGTTGAGACGAATTACAAGATGGAAGCCATATGGAGCACGAACAAGAGGTAGACCAAAAATTATGTGGGAGGACCAAGTAGTGGATAATATCAAAGACCTGGGGACCGTATTAGGGGAGCATTAATGTTAAATAGGGAATAATGGCGAAAAGTTGTGAAGAGGGCAAGAACATATCTATAGATCACAGAAAATGGTTGCCATTTGAAAAAAATAATAACGTTTCTATGGGAATGCGTTAACATACAGAAAACAACGAGCAAGCTAAAAAACGGAGAATAATTAGAAAAAAAATTTTATGAAAGACATTTTGTTATGAAGTTCATAATTACAGAAATAAACCGTCCATTCCATACTTTTGACTAACCCTGTATGTAATGAACATCTTGTAAGAATATGTACTTGTTATTCTAATCTATAAGCAGTTTTTGTTATATAATAACTATGTTTAGTTTTGTGTGAAATGATCTCTTGAATGTAACTTTATTTCAATAAATTTGTGTTGTCGCATTTTATGAGTTTTAATAGGCGGGCTTATATTAAAAGTAGATATTGTACCAGATATTCATCCTAGGGTTAAACTCAATAGTTATTTTTCTTTAATTTTTGAAAATATTAAAATGTCAGAATAATAAACACAAAATACTTCCCATTCATAAAGCGTTATCTACCCAAAAATTTTACCAACCACTATCCGCTATATATATACCACTATCCTTCTAGAGTTAAATTTCGTCAAATCAATAGTTTCATTATACGAGTAGAATAAACTGATAGTTGCATTGCTTAAATAAACAAGCCTGAACATAAAAGGAACAGATATTAAGCGTTATGTCAATTAATTTCTTTCAAGAAAGCATTATTATCTGAGGTGGATATATGATGTTTCCATCAAGAAATAATTATGAGTTCTGGAAGTGTTGATAACGGTAACATTTTTCCCAACCAGTCTCTCCCGTTCACTAAGGAAGTGATTATTTTATAAAACTATTTTTTCTTTATTTTTTTATTAATTGGCACATTATCTAGTTACGCACTAACGATACCACCGCTAGATTTAGTTAATTGATTTGTTAATAAGTCTGGAGTAGTTGTTTATGAGGAAGTGAAGTTATAATATTTTAAATTAGTAGTTTAAAAGTGGATTTTATAAAAGGTAAACTATATTCAAGGCTAATACAATTTATATTTATTATCTATAATCGAGTAAAATGGATTTATTTCCAGATTACATTAAGTTCTATTTAAAACTAATGTTTAAACAAGAAAAAAATATATAGCATGATTAATAATAACTGAAATATGTACTTACCTATGATAGCTGCTGTGATAAACTTGTCTTTCGGGTTATTTTAAATAAAATGAACAGTAATTAAAAACACTATATTAATAATAAAACACATTAAATAACATTTAATAACTAATAGCAACAATAATGGTATTTATATTCACAATATTTATTTCACATTTATATAACAATATTCTAACAGGCTGGTTAAATTCCTCTCTTTGGCGGCCACTATATATATATAGTAAATTCAAATTGTAGGCGATTTAAGGTCTGGTTTTACTTCAAAAACTATATATTTAAAACAATCCTACATGTACATGTTTCGGCTAATGATTCCTTTCTCAAGGAATACAAGATATAAATGACAGTATATTTTGTATTCCTTGAGAAAGGCATCATTAGCCGAAACATGTACATGTAGGATTGTTTTCAACATATAGTTTTTGAAGTAAAACCAGACCTTAAATCGCCTACAATTTGAATTTACCATAACATACTAAGGTCACGAAATAATTATCTATATATATATATATATATATATATATATATATATATATATATATATTATTACAATGCCTTTGTACGGGATGCTATATTTATTATTTTATGATTTAAACGTTTTGTAAGATATATTTTTTTATGGAGTGAGAATATAATTTTCCCTAACTTACGAAATTACAGATCTTATACTGCAATAATTTGTAGTTCTTGTGGCTCCGGAGTTGCTTGGTCAGTCGGGTCGCTGTGAGTTCTTTTATCTTATCAAAGGGGGGGAGGCAGTTGTATATAAGCATCGCTAATGTTTTGAGATTTTTTTAATTTATTTATGAACGCATTAAAATTTTAAGATGCTTAGATTTGACAATTATTTCCCTCAATTTATAGATATCTTTAGTGCTATTTAGGTGTGTCGTCCAAGAGAAAACAGGTAAAAAAAAAAAACAATGTGACAATTTTTTTTATACAATTACATGCACATTCTCATTTAAAGTATAACGAAATAATGTTTATTTTCTCCTTTTTAAACTAAATATACTGTAAAACTTCTACATAACATAAATAAATGTCTTTCTTTATTTTTGTGACAAATTCAACCACGCTTATTATCGCAAAGTGGTATACCGGTATGGTAAGGGCTCATCTTATATGCGGCTTTCCATGTATAACAGGAGAATTCTAGGAGCACGTTGCCATATCGTACAGCTCATGCTACAAGAATTGTGCGCCTGCGTCATTTGCGTTCACAACGCTCCGCTCGGCATTTAACAGTACGTTCTCGCGGAAAAAATATCATTTAAAATAAAACATAACAATGTACTAACATACTTGGAATTTTAATATAAAAATTGAATAAATAACATTAAATAAATAAATAAAATTAAATTAAAACTTCTTTTCCAACTAAATAAACTTCTTACAACAATCAATACAATACGTAAAAAACAATTTTCTCAAATAGAATACTAAAACGCAAACAAAAAGCATTATTATAATGTAAATAAAAAGATGTTTCTAAAAGTAAAATAAAACAAAAAGATTCTTCTAGGAAAACTTAATAAAAAAAATTCTTAAGGAAAAATTTAAATTAAAGTAAGTGTTCGAATAAATCGCCTCTCTGTTCTTGACAAAACCCAAGCCTGTGATATAGCGTGATAGGACGCTATATTACAGTGATAGGACGCTATAATACGTGCTAGATTAGTACTCTGTTAGTACTGCCGCACTAGTCATACTTGTAGTTTGTATATCGAAAGACTGTATGCGTGGTGGGGGTTTGGTTTCTAATCGTTGCTACATACGGGGCGATACTGGCAACTGCGCCGTGTTTTTATACATAGGTTTACGTCACGATTATAAATGTTGTCTTTCCGTACCGGTATATATACTTGAATAACTCTATTGAATTCAATGCTATTACTTTTGATAATATAACAAACTTAATAAAAAGCGAGTGCTTCACACATATTTGATCGATACTGGTAATAATGATAACAATGATTTCTAGGATTGACTTGCAAATTTTATGTAGTTTAAATGTTTCTATGTACCTGACATGTTCTTATTAAACGTATTCGTTCCCTCTTGAATTTGCCGCCGGTTGCTGTTGTTGCCCGTTGATTGACCTATGCTCCCGTGTCTGTGGTTGGACGATTCCAAGCCTTGATGCCGTTTGTAAAACAATAGATTTTCCTGTTCGCGGTCTTTTTCTTTTTCTTTTTCTTTTGTGGAACTTCACCGCTTTAATGTCCGTTTTGAAATCAAATTTCTAGTTGACTTGCCTGGATGTTTTCCAATATTGTGCCTTTGCGTCGTTGGTGATCCTCTTTGTATAAATTTTCGATCGATAAGTTATTGATTATGGACGGTTTATCGTTTCGTGTATCACTTGGTGTATAAATCGCCTTTTTGCACTAATATTTTTAATAAAATATACTTCTAAGATTCGTATTTTATTTTGTTTCTATTTTACTATCTTTGTAAGTTAATCACCTTAGTGTAACGCTATTTTTGACTGTCTTATTCGCTATGAGGGAAAGGTAAGTCAACCCTCGTACAGAGTTCTCGAGCGAAAGGTAAACCTTAGAAGATATGCTCTTCACCAAATCGCCAGTGGGATAACACTGACACAATGTTATCCCACTGGCGATTTGGTGAAGAGCATATCTTCTAATGTTTACCTTAGCCAAAAACGCTACGTTTAACACTTTTTTTAAGTTTTAAGGTTATTCTTCTGAAGATGGCAACTTAGTTGCCGAATTACGTATATAGTATTTATTGATATACATATATTGTGGTTAGGGTGTTTTTCTTATTTCTGTTTCAATTAAGATATATTAATAAGTTGGAATTAAAATTTATTGCTGGACACATCTCTTCAAGAAGCCAATGAACGAAAGTCATGATGAAGAAGCAGTGAGTTATAGTCAACTCCTCGAGGCGGCTAGGTACCATCAATTTTGAAATTTAAATACTTTAGAAATCTTTTCTGAATTATTTCTAGAACGGACTGCTGGTATTCATAGTTTTGATACCAGACAACCGAAACTTATTCGAATTTTGAGCGAACTAGGAAGAAAAATAGATCTTTGTGTGCTGGAAAATTCGAAACCTAAAGAAAAGAATACAACAAATATTCGAGATAATACATCGCCTATAATTCAGCTTAAATTATATCTCCAGCGAAAACATTATTTATACTGAAGCGAATATAATCTCATTACAAAATTTATTTATAGCGCCCATATTTTTAATCTACAGACCTGAAATCCTGCATGAGTAGCATATTTTCAATATTTTCATAACAAACCGCTGGAATTTAAACATAATTAATGAATAAAATACCACTTAGACTTACCATATACATAATGGTGATTGTATGAGTTTGTGATATAACCAACTTTCCGGTTCTACTCTCATGTAATTAGCTAGTTTTACTTGGATATCTAATACAGCTACTATATTATATACAAAAACGAAATGTACACGTATAAATACTATTCTGTCGCATTCACCTGTTAGCAATATATGAATGTGTTTCACTAATATACCTACTGCATTTAAATCCATCTGTTGTCAATAAATTTATAACTTCGCTCTGTTTTAATGAACATTCTATCTATTTCCTACGTGTAAATTGTCTGTGTAAGAGAGAATGTAGGATATTTAGTATGTTATTAGGTAATATCTAAAGTTCTTATTAGATTCCCTTAGGAATTTAAAAAATGGCTGTATCCTTTCATAATATTGCGTGTATAAATTTTGATAAAGGTTATTTATTATTAGCGTTTGGTGTATAATTTAATAATATTACTAATTACCCGATAAATATGTATAGAAAAAGAAATGCAGACCATGTGGAGAATTCCTTCCAATTACAATATACCTAGAAGCTACTTCGAATTATGGAATTTTTCTTATTTATTGGATTCATGTCTGTGTTTATAACTTTTTATTAAACTTAAAATGTATTAATTCTTTAATGAGTAAAATAAATAAACTAATCAAGAATATATTCTTCCTTATTATTTGCAATTAGTTTCCTACTTCTCAATTCCACGTCTGAAGAAATTCGGTGGTTTAAAAGTGAAGATATTGACAAGCCAGTGTTGAAATACCATATCGTTATTGGAGGATATTCTTTAAAGGTTGTTTGAAAGAGAACGAAAAAGATAGAAATCTGACGGAGCAAGATCAAGAGAATAAGAACTAACTCCGTTCTTGAATAGCCGCTTTTGTAATTGTGAGCTATTTCAAATAATTGAATTTTTTTCGTTTATTGGTCTGGTGCACAAGCTCGTAATGTTTTCATTTAACTAACTCAAAATGTATTAGCTCTTTAACGAGTAAAATACATGACCAAATCAAGAACATATTCTCTTCCATTATTTACGATTACTTCACAATAATTGAGCAGCTTTTTGGAGTATGCCATCGAACTGAAAAATAACTTGATGATGTCTTCCCGGTCTCCGAATTGCGGTCTCAAGCCGAAGGAATGGTTGACAATAAATTTCAAGACTAGTTACAATGGTTACATTCTTCGGATGCAGCTCATAGTAAACGCCGACCTATATATCTCACCAGATGAACAACATTAGTTTACGTAAATGAATGCTTTGGCTTTGTGTTAGAGCTAACCCATTCTTTTCTGTTCTTGATGTTAACATTAAGGCAACACGAAACGATGACGAACTAGTAATAGCACAAATCTTGACACGCTAATTCATATTGTTTTCGCTCATCCAGCAACCAAACAGACAGATTTTGAAATTTTCCAATGGATTGCCAATGTTGTGTTATGGTCAATTAGAGAAAAGAGAAACTTGCAGTTTTCTATATTTAATGTCCTGAGTGATTTTTTTAAGGAAAAATCGATTCCATTCACAAACGTTATTTCGGTGGCAACAGATGGAGCTCCTGCCATGGCCGGACGATGTTATGGGTTTATAAGCCATCTTAAAAGAATTAACTTGATTAATTATTCGAAAATAAACACTTGGCTTAGTTTCACGACTTCTTTAATTAGATATACTAACAATTGTTTCGGCTATTAGGCCATTATCAAAGAGCTATCTAAAACTAAGCTTACTCTACTTAAGGTTAACTTATATACCTGTGTTCATTATGGGTGGGAGAATGAGGGTAATTGATATTTAAAATTGCATCGATGTAGGGGGTATTTATAAATTCTAATTGCGTGTTTGTGATAACTCGATTTTGTTTTTGGGCTTTTTTAATTTCAAAAATCTCTAATATATTTAACTTTTTACTTTTTACTACATTATGAATGAGGTTACAGCTCTTTATATCGGGTAAGTGGTTCTGGTCTATACAATGTTCTGCGAACCCTGTGTGTTTAACACTATATTTTATATCTCTAATATGTTCTGTTAACCGTTTATTAATACATCTGCCACTCTGTCCGATATAAATAGCTTCACAATTCTGGCATTTTATGGAATATACTCCTGATTTATCTAAGTTATCTATTTTATCTTTAGTATTATTCAACAATGTACCTAAATTTACTTTATTTATCCACACTATGTTAATGTTGAGTTTCTTTAGTAATTTGTTTATTTTCTGTGTTATGGGAGGGATATAGGTGATTACATGCCAACTAGGTTTCTTCAATTCGTTTATTTCTGGGTATAACAATTTTTGAAGTATTTTCCTTTCTTTATGTTTTATCAACTTATCGATGATATCTGGGTTGTAACCATTATTTTTTGCTATTATTTTAATTGTGTTCATTTCATTATTAAAGGCTTCCTTATTTAGTGATATACTTGTTGCTCCATGTATATAGCTATGGAAAGTTGACATTTTAATTTTTTGTGATTGATTTGCGTTAGCGTGTACTATATTATCCGAAAATGTTGGTTTTCTATATATTTTAAAAGAATTATACCAGGGTAACTGCAATTCACTGTGTCATCCACCGACAACACCTAGTAGCGAAAAATTTGAGTGCTAAATTGAACCAATCGCTTCAATTTGTGATTAATGCAGTTAACAAAATAAGAAGCAATGCATTGAATACGCGTTTATTTGCACAATTGTGCGATGAAAATGATGAAGACTTCCAACGATTGCTCTTACATACTGAAGTACGCTGGTTGTCGAAAGGTGCATGTTTAACAAGATTTTTCTCACTTTTTGAATCAGTTTTAGAGTTTCTGGAAAGTAAAGATCCAGATTTAAAAGAAAACCTGATCAATTTGAAAGCAGACATCGCGTATTTGACAGATTTGTTCAAAAAATTTAATGACATTAACTTACAATTACAAGGGGACAGCCCCAATTTAATAAAAACAAAGGGTGTAATTTCAGCTTTTCTCGAAAAATTGAAATTTATGAAGCAAAATATTAGTCGGCTCGAATTTTCCCAGTTTTCAAACTTGTCACAGGTAGAATGCCTTGATGAGGATATTCACACATACGTTCAACATTTAATGCATGATGACTTTAAAATCAGATTTGAAGATATTCTGACGATAGAAATACCACCGTGGATCATAAATCCACTTGATGAAACGGAAGTGGAAAATGTGTAATTACAAGAGGAGCTACTCGAGCTTAGCACTAATAAGGAGCTGAAGGTGAAATTTAAAAGAGGGTATCTAACATTTTGGCTGCCGGCAGAAATACCCGAAAAATATCCTGGACTGTGGGGAATTGCGAGAAAGCTTTTGATAGCGTTTTCCTCGTCATATCTTGTCGAGAAAAGTTTTAGTGTCGTTACAAACCTTTTATCAAAAAAAAGGGGCAGATTGAATATCACAGAACGGGAAGATTTACGGTTATTCCTAACAAAACTGAAATATTGGTAATTTGCTGTCAATCCATCAAGTACATCCCTCCCACTAAAATTACGACTATTTTGTGATTGTCATTGTAGAAGTGTTACGTTATTAATATTTAATTTTAATTATATTACAACTGTTATCATTTTACAATGTAATATGATAACAATAATAATTAATAGGTATTATTTACATATTTGAGTAAATACAACACAAGGAAATATACTATTTTTCTTTTTATGTTTACCACTCCGAATAGGGAGTTTTCTAAATAAAATATGTGAGAATTGATTGGTTTCTTGTGCTGTAAGTAGAGGTCAAAGGAGTAAAGTTGGATGGAATCACTTTTTTGATTGGCTAACTTTACTTTTTTGACATCCACTCACAGCACAATCAATTAATTAATTAACCAATAACTCAGCCGCAACGCAAATTTCCATAGTTAGATCTAATCTTCACATTTTTTGTCGAGTATTGGGAATATGGTAGAAATGTAGCTGCAGGGGGTCCACCGGAACCAGGAAAACTTTCAAAGTGGTCTATGAGAAAAAAAAGTTTGGGAGCCTCTGTTCTATACCCTCATCCCACCAATCAGGTTTGTTAGTCATCTGCATTATTCCAACAGCTTCGCCTGCAGTTTCAAGAATGCATGTTTTTATATGATCATTGTCTTGACATATAAATATTTGATACTGTCATGTTTAAAGCTTTTTCAATTATACTTTGGCGGGTCTAACTTATTCCAGAGTTGGTTGGAGCGCGTGCAAAAGTGCATTAATCTTCGTGAAGAATACTTCGGAAAAAGTCTTTAAAAGGTATCTATTGTTTTATTCCAGCTCTATATGCAAAATATAGAAGAGAATCCTCGTATTAATCGGTTTTCCTAAAATGACAAGAAACAAACTTATTTCCAATGAATTAAAGCATGCAAAGAATCACCAACTTATTTTTTTTGCGAATCGCATTTTTATCATATTCATATTTCGACACGTTTCCCAATTTATTATAATCCTCAAGAAACTTGTGAGGTTCGAGTGCACAAGGAACGAGGTGTCCGTTTTCGCATGGTTTGGCATTCCTGACGTCCGCGCATCGCCGGGCCGCCGCGACCGGGGTTCGAGATTCTCATAAAATAAATAATTCATGTAGGGATGCAGCGAGGTGATATCGAAACAAGTTGGTCGGCATGTGTTTTTCGTGCCATTGTTGTGAGGAGTTATGCGCCCCGTTGTACGATATCGCGTTCGCGGGATCTAAAATCGCGCACACATACACACACACACGTACATTCGTACACACATCTGTGCTAGTGTCGGAGATAGTCATAACTGCCGCAAAGATATTATGACTGGAGAGGAGTCCGATACGTTAGCAAAAACTCCCATTTAACGCGCGCATTGCCGCAGTTCCTATCGTTTATGGAGGACGGGGGACACGACAGTCAGGTAGGTAATAGGCCTTACTTACAGATATTAATGTGCGGGTTCTTTTTTCAAGCATGCCATGAATACTACTATATTATGCATTCGTCAATACTCGAAATTAAATACGAATTTGGAGAAGGATTTTGAAAGAAAAACCAAGAATACTGACGACTTATTAAGTAGTCTTGCATACCTATATACGAGGGCTGATCCCTTTGCTCCGGCTCTGTCCCATGTATAAACCAATACAATTATTTATCTTCACGTTGCATTGTAACCTGATGAGTATAGACTAACGCTAGAAACTTACAAGTCTGTAACTTGTTAAAGCATGCGTACAGTAGACGCGCGATGTCGAGAGAGTCACATATCAGTATCAAAATGAATCGTGTCGAGCGACGAGCGGTGATTAAATACTTACGTTTAAAAGAGATGACTCCAACTCAAATTCATCAAAATTTGGTGGATACATTAGGGGAATCTGTAGTATCATATGACATAGTTAAAAGATAGTGTCGTGAGTTTAAATATGGTAGACAGTCGTGTACAAACGAACAATCAGGTGGAGCGACCCCAACCATCACTACCCAAGAAACTGTTAAAAAGGTTCATGATCTCGTTCTGCACGATCGACGTGTGACTATTAGACAAATAGTTGGAGATACTGGTCTCTCATATCATGTGGTATATAATAACGAGACATCAAAAAAATTCATAATTGGAGTAGACTGTGAAATTGGGTTGGTACTTTAGCCACTTCCACATAATGACATTTATTATTTGACATTGAAACTATAAGTTTGTGTCAAATTTTTCAAAGTTAAAAAGTTAGAGTTGGTTTGTGTTTAGATGTAAATGGACAACATTTTCAACAACTTCTGTAGCTATATGTAAATTTTGATTATGATTTCGATATTAAATAAATTATTTGTTTTCTTTTTTGTTGTAGTATCATTTCAATGCCATAACCTTTTTTTACAATGAAACCAAATGAAACTGTCAAGCATCAAATAATGTGTCATTATGTGGAAGTGGCAAAAGTACCAACCCAATTTCACAGTCTACTCCAATTATGAATTTTTTCGATGGCTCGTTATAATAACAATCGAATGGAATATGAAAAAATTGTCTGCAAGATGGGTACCACGAAAATGAACAGATGCAAACTCGAAAAGGTATTTGCAGTGGTCTTTTAATACGGTATAGACACGACAAAGAACATTTTCTTGGAATATTTGTGACCATGGATGTGTCCGCGATCCTAAATTATAGTGTAGAGACAAAGATACAGAGTAAGGAGTAGACACATCAGGGTCACCACAACTGAAAAAATTCAAGAAGCAACCTTCAACAGTGAAGGCCATGCTACCTTATTTTGGGATGCTGAAGACGTAATTTTCGTAAGTTTCTACGGAAGGGGACCACAATTACAGGTGCTTATTTTGTCAATTTAATTCCCAAATTAGGTGACTTGACAAAAGAAAAACGTCGAGGGAAGTTTCGCAAAGTGTTCTCTTGCATCAAGATAACGCACCCAGTCACAGGTGCCACCTTTGCAACAGCTGAAATAGCTTAAACAGACTTCGAATTTGTTGAGCATCCGCCATATTCGCCAGATTTGACCCCCAGCGTTCACCGACTGTTTCCAAAATTAAAGAATACTTCCGAGGTAAACCTTTTCCGTCAGATAAATATGTGATATGTGCAGTAAATCAGTGGTTTGCAGAGGTTGAACAATCTTTTTTTCGAGAAGCATTAGAAATGCTTGAACATCGATGGGAAAATGTGTTAACCTTAGGGGATAATGTGTTGAAAAATAAAAATAAGGTATTTTCCATTTCTTTATTGCGAGTAGGTGGAGCAAATCTCTTTATCTTTTTCTACTTCGTATAACACATATAACGCATTTCCTTCAAATAATAACTTACGATACAATTTTCGTAGAGCGAATTATTTTCAATTGTATGATATCTTCTTCATGCGGATTGGTCATCTTTGTAGGGTTTTACTAATGTTGACTATGCACTTAAGAAGTTTTACAATGTTCTATATAACATATTGGATAAGTCTGTTCCAAAATATTCTGCTAAAGCAAATAAATCGAAATATCTTTTATGGTTCTCAAGTAATATCATCTCTAAGTTTAAATTAAAAAAATGTTATCGACGCAAATGGAAGTCTTCCCGTAACCGCTTCTTTTATGATCAATTTCAAATCTATAAATAGGACTCCGGACTATTTATAGGAGTAATATATCTACCGCTTATGCCAACTATCTCAGAGAAGTTGAACAATCTCTCCAGGTTGATCCGAAATATGTGTTTCAATACATTCATTCTAAGCAGGTCACTACACGTATACCTAAAACTCTGTTTCATAATAACCTTCCTAGATTCTCCTCAAGCTATAGTTGATGCATTTGCCAACAAATTTTCTTCTGTTCACTCTATGAGCAGCGATTTCACTTACATTCAAGAGAAAACTAATTATACTCCTTTTACATTAGCATCTGTAACTGAAGATGAAGTACTTAGTATTATGGCAAAATTCCCGCAAAACAAATATTACGGGTGATGATTCAATTCCCAGTTTTATCTTGCATGATGCAAGATTTGCCCTTGTAAAACCGCTAACTTTTATTATTAACATTGCAATTCGAAGTTATACTTTCCCGACTATCTGGAAGCGAGCGAGGATAATCCCAGTATTCAAAAAGGGCGACAATGCGCATGTCGATAACTATAGACCCACATGAATATTGTTTAATTTTTCTAAGATATTTGAACGTGTAATTTGTTCCTGTCTGCACCACAACACCAAATCCTACATTTCTCCATTTTGACACGGCTTCATGCGGGGAAGATCGACAGTGACGAATCTTGTGACTATTTGCCAGTTTATTAGTGAGCATCTCGATACTCGTGGTCAAGTTGATGTCACATATACGGACTTTAGTAGTGCCTTTGATGTGATTGACCATGGCATTTTACTTACGAAATTGTCTGCGTTTGGGTTCAGTCCTTCCCCACTTCTTCTTCTACAGTCTTACTTAAGTAGTAGACTTCATTATGTCTTCTACAACGGCAATAAATCCTTTGAATTCCCTCCTACAACTGGAGTCCCACAGGGTTCACATTTGGGTCCTCTCTTATTTGTCTTGTTTTTAAATTATTTATTATCGTCTCTGTCTTGTCCACTACTTGCCTATGCAGATGATCTGAAAATATATTCCTCCATTAAAACATGGGACGACGTGTTGCATTTGCAGGTGAATTGGAACATTCTCACACAATGGTGCTCCAACTGTAAATTACAATTGAACATCAAGAAATGCTGCTACGTCTCTTATACAAAGAAAAAGTTAATTTTATTGACTCCAGTTATTTTATAAATGATTCAATACGTAATAAAGTTGATAACATAAAAGACCTTGGTGTTTTGTTCGACTCCCGCTTAACTTTTGTGCCACATATCAATAACATATGTGTCGCTGCTTCGAAGACATTAGGTTTTGTTCTGCGTATCTGCAAACTCTTCTCTTCTATGTCTTTATTCAGAACTATGTACTATAGTTTTGTCCTCAGTAAGTTAGAGTATGCTTCTCCTGTTTGGTGGCCACATAATATTTATCTTCAGTTATCCATTGAAAAGATACAAAGTCGTTTTTTAAAGTATTTATCATTTAAAATTTATGACATCTATCCCAAGCAAAATACAGACTACAATTTGCTACTTGGAAAACATGGTTTACAATCGATAATCCATCGACGAGATACTCTGGAAGCGAGATTTGTGTGGAAGATTGTTCGTGGTACCATTGATTGTTCTTATTTACTTTCCTCTGTCAACTTTCACGTTCCTCGTTTATCCTCTTGTTCCTCTCCTACCTTAGCTTTACCTTTTTCTAGGACCAACTTGTTACAGGGCTCTCCGCTCGTGACCATGTGCCGAATTGCTGAGGTGTTTTATGAAGACATTTTCTTCAATGCCATAGCATAGAGAACAAAAAGACTAATAAATATTTTTTTTATTGTTTTCATGTATTACAGGTGTATTTTATGTATTTTATGTTTATTTTTAGATATAATTATCGTTTCATTTTATGTTTTTTTTATACATATTGCTATGAATAGTGGGTTGATAATTTAGCGCGCCACCATCCACAACTAGTTTTCCCAACTAGGTTTTCTCAGCCGGTGAATTTTCAAATCTGAGACCTCTAACTTCTCGAGTTCCACTTAGGAAAGACGTGTCTAAAATATGAGTTGAGCGCCAGTACACTTGTACACAAAAATTTATTTATCTTTTTATATAAGTTAAGTTTGAACTAATCTCTTTTTAAGTTTCTTTTAAATATATTCTTTTATATAGGTATAATATACTTAACAAAATTGGAGTGAGTAAATAAAACAAACGCAGGTTAAAAGGTCAAATAAAATTTTTTATATTAAATACAAAAATTAAAAAAAAAATATCTTTACAAAGTATAAGGATGCTGTATCATATAACAAAGATACTGGAGGTAAAAACATTCATTGAAAATTGACCGCTAAATGAATGGAAAACGTCCTCCTTAATGACCCCGAACAAAACTTATCTAAAAATAATCAAGTTTTATGGTAAATTCTTCAAAGAAAACCACACTGCAAATTCAGATTCTGAACCGCGAACAAAAACTACGCATGTGCTTTGCCATGCACAAAAAAAAAACTCACTCCAATCGAACAAATTTTAATCTATAGAATTATTACAAAGAATTTTAATACAAGCTGTATTATCTGTATGCCTAATAATTAAATCTTTTAACTACTAGCTTTAATACAATGGAAATATAATTATGACGTCATAAAATTTTAAATACTTACAAAACTAATGGAGACTTTCACGAAAAGGCGCTAAAGCAATTTAATCATCTAAATATCGGGAATTTAATATATATATAACAACTATAAATGACAAGCAATCAAATCAAAAAAACCCGAAATAATTAAATATTTAAAAATATATCACGAAACTCGCACCTCTTCGTTCAATGGCCTAAAGTCATCTCCCCTCAACTTCGACCTCTACATGAAATCCTCGGATAACAAGTTTTTTTTTTTTTTCTTGTTAACATTCGAAACATGACAAATATTCAACGCAAAATTTATAAACATTTTCAATATACAGTCATGTCACATATAAATGTACATTTTTAAACATTCAAATATATCGCGTAATTTTCAGTATTTTTCTGATGAAAAATCCACAGCAATATGTATGTACAATCTTTGGTTTGTCCTATAATTTGTTGATGACAGTTGGACAATAAAGCTATTATTATTATTATTAAAACTTAGAAATTAATAGATATAATAATTTAAGATTAGCTTTAAAGGACCAATTAAATTTAAAGAACTGCCTTCTACTAAATATAAGATTGTAAAAATGTTTCCATTTTCAATAATTTGTACATAAATATTCAAACTTATACTCTAAATATTCATTGTATGTCTAAACAATATTATAGTCAATTTACAATAAAATTTTTAAACTTGTACTTATTTCCTATCATTCGTCAATCAACAATTTCTCCTAATTTGAATGTTTTTTTATGTAAGTAAGATAAAACGTAAATTTTAACGCAAAAGGTAAAAGATAAAAGAATGTGAGTGAATCAAAGAAAATTCACGTCATTCCAGAATGTTCTTAATAAAATAGAGGTTAGCCCTGCTTATTCTACTAATAGATAACATCAAATACGTAGGAAGTTTATAAGTTGTTTAGAAAAAAATTGAACGATAAATTAAGGTTCGAATATTATAGGTCTAGAAAAGGCCATCTTAATCGTGAGAACCCAAGAAACAGAGCGACTATTCAACGACAACAAACACAACAATGACATGCATGAGAGCTATAGAGTTTCTATACTTATGGCTGATGTGTACCAGTTGCAGGTTCAAAAATTTCGTTTCGCGATCGCACACCGTCTGGCAAGGGAATAACTCAGGGTAGTCGGGAGACAGGCAAACTAGTTCGGTGACAGGGCGAACTGCTCACCACACCGCCTTGTCACCGGCATGGCCGAGCCAGTGCTTCAACAAAACTTCATCTAATTGGATGGTGACCCGATATAATATAGATTTATGTTCAGTTTTGGCCGAAAACTGGATCTGGGGACCGTGATTTGTGGCACGGTTTCGATCTGGGCACTCGACACGGTCTTCTTCGTCGCTTCACCATACCACGCCAACCAATTATTTACATGTACAGGTGAATGAATTTAGGGGAAGATATTTATTTAGATTCGTTTTCTTTATAAATGACCTACGTTGAAAATTAAATTAATTTAATATTTTAACATAAATCGGTTTAATTATAAAAGATTTATGTAACTTACTTTTCAGAAGAGGTGTGTGGCCAATTGTTTATACACTAACCAGCAAAAAAAAAACGCCCACCTTAAAAGTTTCGCGAAAACACCTACACGTTTATTAATTACTTTAGAAATTTATTTTGTTGAAGCACTGCACATTCCCAATTAGAAACGCACGGAATGGAGCGAAAAGAGAAAATGTAAAAACAAAAATTAATTTAATTTTTCTTAAATTGCAAAAACTGAAGATAAACTTTAAACTGAACATTAATAATTGATATACAAGTGTCCCTTATCGTTATGTTCAAATTTTAGGAGTGTAAAGTAGGCTTCATTTCAAGTAACAAAAACGCAAAACTTGTATATCCATTTTTTTTTTGTTTCAAAGTTACAGATCTAGGAATGTGATTGTCAGAACATGAAAAAATGTAATCCTAAAGTCAATACAAACTGATTTTATTTTAAAAAAATATACGATTTAATAACAGACCTGTGATTGTTAACGTCGCATAATAAAATGTTATCCTAAAATAAATAAACACGTGTCGTAGTGCATACAGTAATTTCTTGGAGATCTACAAAAAAGAGTACTGGAAATTGATTTATGATAAAGAAGTTTCTTACTTATTTCGTAAGTGCTGAACCATGTTAACGTTGCATTTTTTAATAAAGGATTACATTACGTTTCAGTTCATACAACAGCGTATTAGTGAGTGGACACGTTTTCCTTATTCAAAATGCCTCACCGATTTTCTTCTCAAGAGTATGCGGACATGCATTTTGTTTATGGCTACTGTAACGACAGTGCACGTCAAGCAGTTATTGAATATCGACATCGGTTTCCCGATAGGCGCATTCCTCATTACAGTGATTATCTTCTCGACCGAGGAGTAAATTTGCCAGCATACTTAGAGGAAGAAGCAGTAGCTATTGTTACAAGTGATCCAACTCTCAGTGTACGTCGAATCGCTAGACAACTAGGAGTGCCACGAACGACAGTTTGGCGAATTTTAAAGCGTGAGGGCTTATATCCATATCACTATCGCAGGGGACACGGTTTGCTTGAGGCAGGGCACTATGCTCGTCTAGTTTATTCTAGCTGGATATTTAGACAGTCACGGCTTCATTTTAATGTCTGCAGAACAGTCCTCTGGACAGATGAATCTACGTTCACGAGAAGTGGTGTTTCAAATCTGAGAAACATGCATAGGTGGTCATCAGAAAATCCCAAAGCTATACTCTTTGGGCTCTTGCATCCATCTGGAATGAGGAGATGCCGATATTTCATAGTTTTTACTAATCATCATACACCTTATCCAGAAATAGATACGATATTCATTTCGATACTGCGTGTATATATGCAAAGGGTGAAAAACGCAATGTTAACTCATTAACATTGCGTTTTTCGTCATTTGCATATGTACACGCAGTATAGAAATGAAAGTCGTATCTATTTCTGGATAAGGTGTACTGATGATTAGTAAAAACTATGAAATATCGGCATCTGCACATTCCAGATGGATATAGCTTTCATACATTTTCCATTTACCCGGACAACCTGAACGGTTAGCGCCGTGACGCGTTGTAGCTACATTCTTAGGCAAATATAATTTTGTTATTTGTAGAAATTAATACAACAAATTAGAGCGGCAATTGCATGTAATGTGAGAATTTAATGATTATTAAATCTCATTAACATTGCGTTTTTTTTTCATATATATATATATATATATATATATATATATATATATATATATATATATATATATATGGTAAACTTAATAAGTTGGCGATTAAAGGTCTGGTTTATTACTTCAAAGTATATACATTTAAAACAACCCTACATGTTTCGGCAATGATGCCTTTGTCAAGGATATAAAAAATATAAATGGCAGAATATAAATCTATTATTAAGTTTACCATATCATACCAAGGTCACGAAAATATTATATTTATATATATATATATATATATATATATATATATATATATATACCCTATAATCGGACTAATTTATCTATTGGGTTAATAAATTGGTTATAATAATTACTATTAAAAGTTAAAAAATGTAACTGCATCCTTAAAGATGAAATAATAATAACAGATTTATCGATGGGACGCATTGTACAATTTTGCTCCGTTCGCATTCACTCACAACCGCATCATCTTGTAAACTATCGGCTAGAGGCACGCGTTTTTTCCACCTCAGCGGGATGGACGACTGACACAGGAGACATCAAATTGCCCGACATACGCGCTCTTATGGCTTTTATATGTGCTTTATACGCTCGCCGGACAGCCAAACCATCAACAAATCAATCGGAATAATGAGCATAAAATAGTCCACGGATGGACGGACCGAACGACAGTAGTGCAATAGCGTAACCGTATCAATAGCATCTATACTGGCCGCAACCGAACACACGTACAATCTCCGACAACTGATTAACCTCTGCAACAATTTTCGAAATTTTTGCCGGTGCTGGTAATTGCTTCTAAAAAATGATTCTTCGGTTCTAATAAATGGAATACGTTGAAAAGTTACTTTTTTGTAAATTTTTTTGCAACTCTTCTCAGTAAACAATATACATCAGCATTTGATATTACCTCTTTTTAAACTTATCAATTGTTTTCATCCACACTGATAAAATATAGTTCAGATATCGTTGTTACTGTCATAATTCGTCAGGTATAGATCTTAAAGCCCTATCATTTATTATATTTGTATTTACTAGTGGCATAACTACTCAAAATATATGACATTAACTAAACCTTGTTTCTAAACTAGAAGGAGTAAATGGAATAGCCACTTTTCAACCGGATCAATCACATCATTAACTTTGGTTAGATTTTAATAAGTTTTGCATGATAATTAAGAAACATAGGAAAGTGAGATATCATGTACGTATATAGTATATCACAGCGGATATTTTAAAATTATTTATGAAAATACAGGGTGTTACAAATTGCCGCACCCACCTTGCTATGGATTGCTATATTTTTTAGAAATTATTTCGATAACCACCAAAATAACCTTTGCAGTGATTTATGGTAATGTGCACTTCCGACAACTAGTTTTGGCTACATTGGATTTTTTTACAAAAATTTTACAGTTGCAGCGTGTGACGTTTTAAGACGTACGCTGAAGGTAAGTTTCGTGCATTGAATTATTCTTTCGATATTAATTTAGGATCTAACACTTTATATGTTTCAAGACGGTATCATGTAAAAATATATACAGGTGGTCGTGTCACATTTATCAAAAATCAAACGCTTCTCTCGCGATTTTTTTTAAATGGAACCCATATTGTGCAAATAAATTTTTGGGAAGTAATGTGAATGAAATAAATGCTTTCTACATTTTACGACGCTGAGTATTCGAATCCCTTCTGGTAAAAGAAAGTATTATGTTTCGGTGGTAACAAATCATTATCCTGCCTCGTGTTAAATGTATGATCTACCTTCTCTTTATTAAAGTTAGCGTAACACTTATGCACAAAGCACAGTACATTAAGTATGTATAAGTCATAGAAAGTGAGAAGCTTATGTTCCTCAAACAAAGCCCTGTACAACTCTGCTGTATTTAGGCCAAAAATTATACGCAACGCTCTTTTTCGCATTAAGAATATTCTTTGACCCGACGACGAACATCCCCAATGTATTATGCCATATCGTAGAACTGGTAAGAAGTTTGAGTGTTAAAAAGTTTTTAATATATCCGGACTGCATGTTCTTTTCAGGGACCTCAATGCAAAACATAGTTTACCCAATCGTTGACATAAATTTTGAAGATGATTGTCCCATTTCAAATTACTGTCTATCATTAAACCCAACACAGTCTGATCACTGATGGAGAACTGGTGACAATGTAATCGAATTTCTATACCTGTTTCCAAATTCGATTTTATATTCTGGAATATAACACAAGATGTTTGTTCTTTATTAACAGAAAGTCTGTTACCTTCAAACCATAGACATAAATTGTCATATCCAAGGTCAATTAAATGACATAGCTCATTTATCGTGTTTCACGTAATAACTACGCTTACATTAATGACAGTACAGTTAATTCCCCTAATACATGAAGAAATGTCATTAATAAAGACTAAAAATAGTGCTGGGCCAAGGATTGAACCCTGTGGAACCCCGATATCAATACTTACATCCTCAGATGTATTGCGTGCACAACGTACCCTTTGTTTTCGATTACTTAAATAGGATAGAAGCCAGCCGTACTTCACTGGTATTACGAATAAAATAACGAGGTATTAAAAAATCACCAAATAATTGCTGACTCATCTGGAAAAGCGGACATAATTTTGCAATTTCAATTAGAGATAATAGAGTGAAATTTAAAAGACAACATGTTTGTGGCAGTATCTGGAGCAGTTGAAACAGATTCAGGAAGAAAAATGCCAAAAAAGAAATCGTCTGCAAAACCATCAACTATTCCCCGAGGATCATTAAATTCACATTCATATAATAAAAGTCTCTCAGAGGTTCCTGTTCTTTCTTTTCTGCTGTTAATTGTTATTATTATCAAATGTTTTGGTATTTAATTAGAGAAATTGTACAGATATAGATTTCTGTTTTTTTTTATACTTCTTAAGACCAATACACGGGTACTCTCATACAAATACATGGATACACAAACATAGTTATTTAGTAAATTTTAAATTCGTTTAATCCGTTTTTCATTATCGTATGTTTCCTTTCGTGCTAGCAAAGCCGCTGACTATTGGGTATATTCACCGATGATTTCCTATTGATTTAAAGACATGTGTGTAATGTAACTTTCCATGACACAACCCCCCCTTTAACAATAAAGGCTCTGTACATGATTTACCATGGACCAAATAATTGCCAGAGGCCACGAAGTCCATACACGTTTTCAAAGCCAGCATAATAGCAATCTGCCATGACTTTGCTAATACTTTACTGGTATTACGAATAAAAGAACTAGGTATTAAATCATCACCAATTAACTTGTTGACTTATCTAGAAAAGCGGACATAATTTTTCAATTTAAATTAGAGATAATAAGCTAAAATCTAAAGGACAACATATTTGTGGCAGTATCTGAAACAGTTATTACGGAGTCAGGAAGAAAAATACCAAAAAAAAAAGTCTGCAGAACCATCAGCTATTTCCTGGGGCTCATTAAATTCGCATTCATCATAATAAATTCTCTCCCCGAGGATTCTTGTTGCGGTTAATTTTGCAAAATGTTTTGGTATCTAAGTAGAGAGATTGTACAAATATAAATTTCTGGAATTTTTTTGATAATTGAAGGGACAAGTGGATGAAGAGGTTAAGTAACATTTTCGTAAAAATCTACTTTTTGTTGTGGATGATGGTGTTATATGCATATCTAACTATACTTAACAGTTCTTGACTCTACTATCAATATTTAAAGAGATTTGAAGTGTTAATTACAATAACAGTAAAGATTGCTATAGAAGAAAGTGCTATGTGCCCATAGGTCCTTCTTCCATCTGAAAACACTATGGCTGTACTATGTTGTAGTAAGTCATGCGACATGACGCCTAAACATAACCTTTATATTTCATAATATTTTGTATTCGTTGAGTGCCGGTTTGTTATTTCGTATCTTGTGGTTGGATCTTTTGCAAATCATGATAAAATGTTATCACGGGGAAAGTTAATGGTTCAAAAAGTTTAACTTTTTCAAAACAATAATAATTGAATTGATTAGCTAATATTAAAAAATTCTTTCAATGGAGACTGTGGTTAAATAATAATTTAAAAAGGTATATAACCCCTTACCACAAATTGATAGTCGTATCCTAAATACGTATTTCGACAACTAAGTTGTCATCATCAGTAGGTAAAAACTACTAATTAAAGTCACACTAGTCTTTTCCAGTCTTTTCAGTCTTTACAGGGTTGCAGTGTATAGTAGTTGTGCGTAAGCGTTTATCTTACTTTATTGTGCCCCGTGTGACTTTAATTAGTAGTTTTTACCTACTGATGATGACAACTTAGTTGTCGAAATACGTATTTAGGATACGACTATCAATTTGTGGTAAGGGGTTATATACCTTTTTAAATTAGCTAATATTAATTTAATTAGAGTGTAGACTACAATGCAGTGCCAAATTTGACGAAAAGACACGACAACTTATATTTAATGACTTTTACAACCTTGATGTGAACCGGAAAAAGCCCTGTTATTTAGAAGTATTACACCTACGTCTATTAAATGTGAACAAAAAATGCCATACAGCATAAATCATCTTCATACAGATGATATTCGATGGTTTGAATAATCATCAAGTTTTTGTTTGTAAGAAAACATTGTGTAGCTTGTACCAAATTAGCTATAAAAAGGTAGATATTATTGTAAGTTAAAACTGGAAAGTCACTTCCCACTACAGACAAACGAGGTGTTTTCTTGAATAGACCCCATAGAATGAGCGATGTAGTAGAGCAACTTATTATCAATCATATTAATAGATTTACAACGGAAGAATTCCATTATTCACGCAACAGCAACCCCTACAAATGGTACTTGGCTCCAAATCTTACCTTGTCTCTAATGTACAGATTGTATATTGAAGTATGCAAATACAGAATTTGCCAAGAAACATTTCATTGCAAAGTCATCGTAAGCAAGAGTTTTCTCTACCAAATTGAATTTATCTTTTACACATCCAAGAAGTGATACCTGCAGCACGTGCGACTTTGGGTAGTCTAATGTAGAACACACTCGGTCAGATTAATAATTCTTTTTTCTCCTTGTAAAACGTGAATATAAAAACGCAAGCTTCTTTCTACGATACAAAACTAATTGTCAATGTCGATATAAATCCGCAAACACATAAACTATTAGCTTTTAGAACATTACAAAAAACGAATTATATAGTTTCTTAATCCCAGTGGTTTCTCTTTGGCGATGATTCTGTAGCACAGTATTATCGATGTCCATCATTTTATTTTGTAAGAAATAACATTCAGTATCCATTTATCACAAAGTGTTTATAAATGCGAAGAAACTAACTATTGAACAAAGAAAATTCCTTTCGGATGAACGAATTGCCATTCAAATAACCAGATCTTTCGAATTTTGGTTTCCCGGTTAGTGCCGTACTGGCGAATTAACTCACTAAAAAGGTAATGTTTATTTAAGACTTACTTAAGAAAACAGGAATGTATAATTTAAAATTGAAAATGAAAAATTTAAAAAACCGGCCACTTTCAGGTATCCACGGACAAAAAACTTAAGGAATCAAAGAAACGCATAGTGCATAAATATAGACAGCGCGCTGATAACAATTTGATGTAAACTTTACTTTGTTTAAAATAATACGCGTTACTTATTCTTTTTCAATTGTTACCAGTATGCGTTTAGAATCTCGACTGAGCAATGTCTTACTTGCCCTGGTATTTCATTAACAAAGGCATCAACTAAATTAGTCCAATTTAAAACAAGCTATTTAGCTGTGTCCTAGTATGTGAGTCATGATTATGGCAATTGATAGTTGAACGCGGTTTTCAAACCGTGTGGATGTGCGTATTCTTAAAATTGTGTTTGTAAGGATTCGTCTCTTTTATTTAGTTGTAGATTAGAATATCCTCTTTTTCTCTCGCTTGTGAATCCAAAAACCCGATCTTCTCGGTAATTTATCTACTTTCCAGATGTGCGCTTTCTCTGACCAAATATTTTCCTGTTCAGTCCGTAGAAATGAATACATCAGATTCTAAAACAAAAGAAGACCATGTTTAATAATAATAATGGTAGTAATCACAATAATGCCGAACTATACAGGCTGATTCATTTTCGACCCTCACCTTGGGGATCTCTCTTATTATTGGAGATAGAGTATAGGTTTAAATTTGGCAAAGTTGTTAAATTTTGTGTTTGTTATAAATCCGTAAAGAAAATAGACCTGTGACAAATGACCTTCGTTATTTAAAAAAAAAAACGCGAAAACCCCATTTTCTTCTTATACCTGTAGCACCGACATTTGGCCTTGTAGAGAAAAAATAAAAACACATCCTTGTGGCCATTTCTAATCCTCTATCCAGTGGTGTACTCTAAATTTTTATACGACGTTTCGTTTCTTTCTGGCCATCATCAACTATCTAATTTCTTATAGGCGCCATATTGGATTTAGACATCTTCAGAAAGAGTTTTTTTTTCTGATTTCAACCATGTACCACATGCTGACTATAGTTTTTGACATTAGGTTTTATTTGAAATAATAAATTATAAGATTAAATAAGGTAGCCTTTGGAATTTCAATCTGTCAAACATTTCATTTATTGTTCATTAATAATACAAAAATGTCATACACTAACGAAGAGAAACGAGATATGATAAGTGTTTTTTATTCTTCGAAACGAAATTCAACAGTAGCGAGTACAAGATAACAAAAACATTAATAAAAATACATAGAAAAGTAAACAATAAACAATTACAGTAAATGTTCAATTATCTGGCCATCTTCGGTAATGCACAATTGGGCACGCTTTCTTGCATTTTGTACTGCCCTTTGTATAGTTCTTCTAGGAACTGCATCGAAGGCATTCTGAAGTCTGTCTCGTAATTCTTCAATATTTTGTGACGCATCTAATTTATAAATATTATTTTTAACATATCCCCATAAAAAAATCTAGCAGACTTAAATCAGGTGATCTCGCAGGCCATTCAACAACTCCCCTATTTCCAATCCAACCGTTTGCACACTCTTGATTTAAGAAATTTCTAACAACAGCTGCATTGTGTGCAGGTGCGCCATCTTGTTGCCACCATAAATATTGTAAATGATTTAATGGCATATTGTCGTCAAGGTAGTCAGATACGTATGTAAGTAAAATGTGTAAATATCTTTCTCCATTCCACAGATAATGCATATTTAGGCTTTCAGTCAATGTCTAGAGACCGTGAACGAGCCATGAAAGACGTGCAATGTTTGCTATATTATAACAGTTGATATGCAACAAACCATGCCCCTATCCAAACTTACGACATCAAAAGCATTTTACCTCAGACAACTATGGCTTTATAACTTGGGTATCCATGTAATAACTAGTAAAGGCCATAAGTCTGTAATGCAGATATGGACTGAAGATGTTGCCGGTAGAGGTAGTACGGAGGTTGAAATCTGCTTGTACAATTTTGTGTACACCTGTAACGAGGTAAAGCCAGTTCATCTCATTGTGTGGGCTGATTCGTGTTCAGGTCAAAATATGAATTTTCAAATAATTATCCTATACCAATTACGGATATTAAAAGGTGTTTTTGGAGTGGTAGATCACAAATTTCCTGAGGTGGGACTACCTATTTAGACTCTGTTCGAGATTTTGGTCGAATTGAAAAAGTTCTGAGAAAGCACAGTACTATTTATACTCCACATCAATACAGGCAAAGTGTTAATACAGCTATTACTAAAAAGTCGGTCGTTAACGATATGACAATGTATTTTCGTGATGTTAGCAGCTTGTCAAGTAAGCTAGGACTAGTACATAAAAAGAAAAACACATTAAACGAAAAAGTTCCGATTAGGGATGGCATTAGATGGATTCGGGTTGAAGAGTTTGAAATTTACTTATACAAGGAATGATACGCTTTCCAAAAAAGTTTCACTATTCAAAAACTCGCCTCATGAAGATTATGTATCTCCTACAGATATTGACTTTCCTAGAATCCTCCACTAAATGGGAAATATATCAGACAAAAAGATTGCCAACATTCGTGAACAGTTACCGTTCATTCTAGAAGGACACAGAGGCTTTTATGAAATTATTATTGGCCCAGAAGTGGAAAATCTTAAGAAAATAAGTCGTCGTAATAAATAAACCTACAAACATATTTCTGTTTTATTTTTGTACAACTAAGTTTTGTAATAATGTTGTTAATAAAGTCTATAACTGTTCATGTCGCTGATGTTTAATCTATTATTACTGGAATAGTATGTGAAAGAAGGGGTTATCTACGTTTAAATAAGAAAATTAAAGAAAAAGCCTTATGAAAACTCGAATATTCAACTATACAAGGTGTGTATAAATTGGCGGACCCACTACACGCGGCGATGTTCTTCGTTAAATTCGGAGTCCAAAATCCTAATACGAAAATGTTGTACCATGCTCCATATCTTTGCACGAGGTTCCTAAAATTTGGACTTTCAGTCTTGAAATAAGCATTATTACTCGATATTTGTTGACAGAAAGAGCTACAATTTCGAAGAAAGAAGAATTGTTGTTATTATCCTTTCGTTAAAGTTTTCTTTTTGATTTTAGGGTTTGTTTTTAATAGTTGTTTATTAACTTATTTTGATGAAAAACACATCTGACAACGTTGTAAAACAATAAGTAGGCAGCCTAATGTAGTTCTAGTCAAATACATTACTACTGTCAAATTTTGACACTTATGTAATCTACCTATTTAATTCGACTTGCTTATTTTTCGTGTTTATTTGTATAATTTTGTTTAGTTTTCGTATTTATTTGTATAGTTTTAATCAGTTTTCGGATTTTCGTGTTTACTAGTTGTTCTGTTTGTTTATTATGAATTTTACGTTCAACGAATATGCCGATATGTTCATGATATACGGTTTCTGTCGTGGAAATGCTAGCAGGCAGGGCAGGAATATCGAGTGCGTTTTCCAAATCGGAGGTATCCAAGTAAAAATGTGAAACAGGTTTGTTTATTCCAAGAAATGCGAACGCAGGTCGACCAAGGCAAAGGCGTACCGTGCAACTAGAAGAGCCACAATACAGGAAGATCCCTCTGCGAGTACCCGTCAATTAGCTACTACACTAAATATTCCCAGTAATAAGACTGTTCATTTGGTTCTACGAGAAAACTTGCTTCATCCATACCATGTTTCTAAAGTTCAGCCTCTCTACGGAAATGATAACTTATTTCGAATCAATTATTGCAATACAATCTTAAATAGAATTCAGGAAGAAGGTGACTTTTTAAGACGTATTCTTTGGAGTGATGAGTGCATGTTTACCAGAGATGGTGTGTTTAATACTCATAATTTTCATCATTGGGCAGATGAAAATCCACATGAATTTCGCGAATACGGCCACCAAAGAAGATTTTCTGTTAACGTTTGGCTGGGTATAATAATCCACAGGGTAGTTGGACCAATTTACTTACCAAATCGCCTAGATGCCGGTGAATATTTAAATGTTTTAGAACAAGTTATTGATGAGATACCGCTGAACGTACGCCGTAATATGATTTACATGCATGATGGAGCTCCTGCGCACTTTGCTCGTAATATAAGAGACTGGTTGACTGAACTCTTCCCAGACAGATGGTTTGGTCGTGGCGGTCCCATTTTGTGGCCTGCGAGATCCCCCGATCTCAATCCATTAGATTTTCTTGTATGGGGTTTCATTAAAGGTAAAGTTTATGCTACAGCTCCTCAAGACGCTGACGAAGTTAGAGTCCGAATTGACGCCGCAGTATTAGAAATCACACCAGAAAGACTTGAGCGAATAGTACAAACGATACCACAAAGATTGCAGCTATGTCTACAAACTGATGGATTTCAATTCGAACAATTATGTAGGTAATAATTACATTGATTTCTATCAAGAAGATGTACAAAAATTAGTCAATATTGTCTAAAATTTTTAAAACTTTGTAATATTTTCGTAATAAATATGTAATCTAAGAAACCAATTTTATTTCGTTTGTTTCTTTTTTAAATTTAAAATGTAAGGTTCACATGACGACGTGTAAAAATGTTCCGAAGATTATAACTAGCACATGCGTGTTCAATGTTGCCAAATGTATGTTTCTTTCAAATTAATTCTGAAGACAAAGGAAGCCTGATACCTCGTTTTAGGATTAGGACTTTTAACTCAAAATTTGACCAAGAATGTCGCCACGTGTAGTGGGTCCGCCAATTTATACACACGTTGTATATCCTTAATTCATAACCCCTGTTTATTACTCAAGCGAACTGCATTTGAAAATAATCGTCCAAAATCAAATTTTTACTAAAACCTAATTTATTCAAAATCAGTTTTTTGTAACATAACTCCTTCATTCACTTGCCCTATCAATTCTTGAAGTAATACACGTTTGTATATTCTCATACAAATACATACGTACACAAACGTAGTCATTTAGATTTTAAATTCGTTTAATCCGCTTTTCATTAACCTAAGTTTCTTCACCTCATATAATAAATTGTATTTCTAATGTTCGCGTAGAAAATCAAGTTTAAGCTTTATAAAGTATGGAAACCTAGATACTTTTAATACAGTCGTAAAATCAAAAATAGTATTTATTTTTGACTAATATAATATAATGTTTATAAACATGTCTTTAAATCTAAAACTACACATTAAGATTTTATTTCCATTTCGACTTTACGAAATTTATTTTTTTAGTTTTCACGCGCGCTCACACGCACATACACACACTAATGTATATGTATATATATGCGCGTGGTTAGGATACATTCAGAAACAGAGCAACAACATTTCTGATATCGATATTTTCCGTATATTTTGACACATTCCGGCGAATAGATTTATTTATCACGGGGGCATTTGATCGACCATAAAACCTATTTCTGGATCTAAATACGTAAACAATTTTACACAATTCGGTCTTATTTCTAATATTACGTTTAGTTTTAACGCGCCCATTGTCAGAACACAGAATATAAAACAGAACTTCCTTTAATTGATCATATGGCCTGTGTTCACTGACATTTACTCAAGCTTACTTTCAACGCGTACTCCACCTCCCCTTATCCTTTTTCTTCTTACGAAAGGCTAAATATATCTGTCTATTGTGTTATTCTCAATTTCAGGGGAAGGAATTACAAAATAAAATTTCGGAAAAATTTTAATAACACATGCCTGCATTTTTGAACTCTTTGAATGTTGATTTAAAAATTTTAACTGTTTTCTAGTTATTGGGTAGCGCTGATTTCAAATCTGCTTTTATTTTTTTTGTATCACGTAAGGTTATTTTTCAAACCAGTAAAATCAAAAAATATAGAAAAAACACGATTTATTTAATTTATAAGCTAGTTTTATATTATATTAAAAAAAATACAAAAATATACACATAGTAACTATTAGAAATAGTTATTTATTCTTTATGCTTCTTAAAAAGACGTTTTCGTTTTTCAGAAAAGCTTCGTTTGGTTGTTTTTCTGTCATATTCAGCTAAAGGAAGATCTGATGGTAGTTTCTGGGGCAAGAAATTTTTTTTGTTTCAACCTAGACCCCAGTACTTCAGAAAGATCTTTTGAAAGTCCCAAATCTCTTACTAAATCATTCAGTTCGGCTTGTGAAAATAGCTGAGGTTGGTTTTGACCTGAGGTTGATGGTTCAAAATCACTATCCATCTGTACGGAGTCGGAAGTTGAAGAGGTTTCAATATCTTCTTGTAGTACTTTGGGGGGTATAGGTATAGGTACATTGATCACTGCGAGGAACTGGTCTGATAGCTGATTTAATATTGTTTGGGTACAAAATATGTTTCAAAGTTTTTCTATTATGCCCCTTAATATCACAAAGACAAAAGTAGCAATCTTCATGATGATTTTGCGGTTCTCTCCAAACCATCGGCATTCCAAAAGGAAGGCTTTTTTTATTCCCTTTGGTCCAATGTCTTAAACCTTCTTCACATACCTTACAAACAACGTGCGGTGCCCAATCTTTATCTTGCTCTCCTAATTTGATTTTGAAATAAGCATAATATGCATTTTTCACAAATTCATCAATTGGTCTCTTAAACTTTTTCAAGACGAAATATCCACAAATATAACAGAAATCATCTGGTTTGTTTTTGCAACACCGGCTAGGCATATTTTTAAGCAATGTTTATTTATCAAATACCACGCACAACACTAAAGACAAATTAATTTTACTTGTTTACTGATCGACACTCAGAGATATAATGAAGTAAATGACATTAAATTATACGTTTTGTTTGGAGTGATAAACTTGAAATCCTTCTTCGCAGTACTAATAAAGTGAAAGCATAATAAATAGAATTTAGCAGGTAAAAATTCCCGGAAATCTTGTCCAAAATTAATACATGTAATAAAAAATTTACATCAGGTAATGAGAGCCTATTTAACAAATTTCTTTAAAACCACAACAGAAAATCATTTTTGGGTTAATACCTAGAATTTGAAGTAGTACATTCATTTTAAAATGTATTAAAACGCCTATTATAAGATTTTTTTTTATATTTTTTTCTTTTTTTTTTGTGCAAAAAAGAATTATGGGTGGTAGAGACCAACTGTATTTTAATTAGTTATTGCTGTATAAAAACTGAGCTTAACAAACAAAAATCACATCATCACAAATTTTATGCAGGCCTGTGTAATCGTTCAAAACATATTTACTATTAGTTACTTTTCAAATGTCAGTAGAAATATACACGTGTCCTTGAAATAAAAAGACAGCACATAAAAAATGGAAAGATTTAATTAGATGAATCCAAAATATTGTCAGTACGACGCAAAACACAAAATTAAAAACCCCCGAACATTGTATCATGTTCCGCCTATATGTAAATCTATTGAACTTGCACACACACACCTTATGTTTAAATACGTAACAGCTGTCGATGTTATAAAAACTATAACATCCTATATACTAAGGTCAATACCTCGTAAAAAATCAGCTTTTTATACATTCAAGTAAATTATTTATATGTTCAGATGTGTGTTATATTAATTTACAAACCCATTTTGAAAATTATACTAAAACATTCTCGTAAAACAAAAGCCCAAATTATTTGTGAACTTTTAAATCAAACATAATTTCATGTCTATTACGAAAATTTTTAAGAGAAGTAAGAAATATAAAATATGAGTACCAATTCAGACTACCGCTGTTGTATTTAAACGCTGCAATGTTTATGTTTATAAAAACGATAATATTGTGTCTAAGTTTTGTTATGGTAAAGGTTCGATAACCTGGTACGATAATTAACTATTAACAATTTATACTTGCATTTAATTTTTATAGTGGATATATTAAAAGAACATATAAAATGTGTCCTTTACGTCCTATTAAGATATCGTCTCTGAACTTTTTATAATATAGTCGGTCGCACAGTGGCGTAATATTTTTTTTTTAAATGTCTGTAATTTTTTTTTCCCGCTTATAGGACGGAATTTTGGAAAAATATTTTAGATGAATATTTAGGTATAATGTAACTAGCATTATAATTATCTTCTTCATGCGGATTAGTCATTTTTGGAGTATTTTACTAATGTTGACTATGCACTTAAGAAGTTTTACAATGTTCTATATAACATCTTGGACAAGTCTGTTCCCAAATATTCTTCTTAATCCAATAAATCAAAATATCCTGTGTGGTTCTCAAGTAATACCATCTCAAACATGAAATTAAAAGAATATTATCTATGCAAACTGAAGTCTTCCCTTCACCATTTCTTCTATGATCAATTTAAACGACACACATTTGTAAGAGTAATATAGTTACCGCGTATGCCACCTCTATCTCAAAGAATTTGAACAATCTCTCCAGGTTGATCCTAAAAATGTGTTTCGATACATTCATTCTAAACAAGGCACGACACGTATACCAAAAACTCTGTTTCATAATGACACCCTCCTAGATTCTCTTCAAGGTATCGTTGACGCATTTGCCAATAAACTTTTTTCAATACACTCTATGAGTAGCAATTTCACTTACATTCAAGAGAACAATAATTATACTCCTTTTACATTAGCATCTGTAACTGAAGATGAAGTATTTAGTATTATGGGGGATATTACGGGTGATGACTCACTTCCCAGCTTTATCTTGCATGATGCAAGATTTACCCTTGTAAAACCGCTAACTTTTATTATTAACATGGCAATTCGAAATGCTACTTTTCCGACCATCTGGAAGCGACCGAGAATCAGTCCAGTATTCAAAAAGAGTGATAATACGCATGTTGATAACTATAGACCCATACCAATATTGTCGAATTTTTCTAAGATATTTGAAGTATAATTTGTTCCTGTCTGTACCATAAAAGGAAATCCTACATTTCTACATTTCAACACGGCTTCATGCGAGGTAGATCAACAAGAACGAATCTTGTGAGTATTTTTCAGTTTATTAGTAAGCAGCTCAACATTCGTGGTTAAGTTGCTGTCATATATACGGACTTTAGTAGTGCATTTGATGTAATTGACCATGGAATTTTACTTAAGAAATTGTCTGGGTTTGGGTTAGTCCTTCCCTACTTCTTCTTCTAGAGTCTTACTTAAGTAATAGACTTCATTATGTTTTTTATAGCGACTATAAATCCTTCGAGAGATCTCTCCTCTATCTGGAGTTCCACAAGGTTCACATTTGGATCCTCTCCTATTTATTGTTTTTAAATGATTTATTATCGCCTCTGTCTTGTCCCGTACTTGCCTATGTAGATGAGCTGAAAGGATATTCCTCCATTAAAGCAAAGGGCGATGTGTTGCATTTCCAGGGGAATTTGAACATTCTCTCCCAATGGTGCTCTAATTGTAAATTGCGATTGAATATCAACAAATGCTGCTGCGTCTCTTACACAAAATGGTTAATTTTATTAACTCCAGTTATTGTTTAAATGATTCTTAATATAGTTCATAACATAAAGGACCTTGGTGTTTTGTTCGATTCTCGCTTCACTTTTGTGGCATAAATCAATAATATGTGTGTTGCTACTTCAAAAACATAAGGCTTTGTTTTGTGTACCTTGAATAATGCTTAAATGTTGAATGCTTAAACATGCATATCTTTAATTTATAGAAAGCATAGTAAGATGAAACCGTTTGAGTTATTTCTTTACCTAATAGGAAAAGGTTGGTTGTAATTTTAATAAAATAAATATTTAGGTTACTTATTAATATTTTTAAAATTTTTATTTAGGAACATTTTCATATTAACAATTTTCGGTTTTAGTCTTGTACACATTTGTTCTATTATTAATCGGGCTGTACTATACACTCTCACTTTCTGCTGAACACGCTGGAATACAGAAGTATTTCCTAGCACATTGTTTTAGTGGTTTCAGCTCCACTCCTGTTACCAAAACGAAAATCTAAAAAAAAATGCAATTACCATTTTTTTTTACCATTTTTACTTTCCAAAATAAAACAGTGTCCTGACTTGAATTAGGCCTTTCGAGATTTTTCCTTTTAGTTATTATTACACCCGCTGCAATTGATTTGATGAATGCAGAAGTATTTCCGAGCACATAATTTTAAGGGTTTCAGCTCCATTCCTGTTACCTAAAAGTTATTATTTTTATTATTAGTTATTATTACATGAGCTGCAATTGATTTTACTTTCACTTATTCTTTCTTCCAAATAATGAAAGTGACTTTTGATGTGGACTAATCTCTGTTTCGATTACAGGCATTTGTTCTTTGTTTTCAGGATCTATTTTCTTCATAAGTTGCTATTCTAGTAACTGATCGTCCTTCTTATGGAAATAGCCTTGCTTTAACAGATTCCAAAAATTTGTTGCATAATGTCTTCCCTTCCTCAATCTTTAATTCCAGTAGTGATGCTGTCAGATAATTATACAGTCGAAAAGTCATTGTGTTATTGAAGAAATAGTAACGTACGAGGGCAACCTGAAATGTTTCCGGAATCGACAAGAAAAACACGGTATTGGTGTGGTTTTTTATTTTTATTTTTCGATGTAGGCTCCTCGAAGATCAATATACTTTTTCAAACAGTGCTCCGGTCTCTTCAAGCCGTCGGAAAAGTAGGATGCTTCGAGGTCTGCAAAATAGCCATCTGTAGCGGCGATAACCTCCTCATTTGAAGCAAATCTCTTTCCTCCCAGCGATTTTTTCAGGTTTGGGAATATAAAAAAGTCGCTGGGGGCTAGGTCCGGTGAATATGGAGGATGAGAGACTAATTCGTAGCGCAACTCATTCAATTTGGACACGATAATGCGGGATGAATGAGTCGGTGCATTGTCGTGGTGAAAAAGGACTTTTTATGCTGCAAACGAGGCCGTTTCTCCATCAATACTGCATCGAATCGGGTCAATAGATCACTGCAGTATTGCCCCGTGATCGTCCTTCCCTTCTGCAGATAGTCGATGAGGATCACACCTTGGGAATCCCAAAAAATGGTCGCCATGACCTTTCTGGCCGATGGAACGGTCTTTGCTTTCTTCGGAGCCGATTCGACTGTTCCTTGGTCTCCGGTATGTAGTGGTGGATCCAAGTCTCATCTACGGTTACGAAACGCATGAAGAAATCCCTTGGATTGCGTTGGGTTCTGGCCAGGCACTCCTCCTAAACGGTCACACGATTTTGTTTTTGCTCGGGTGTGAACAAACGCGGTACCCATCGCGCAGAATGCTTTTTCATACCAAAAATTTCGTGTAGGATATTACCAACGCGTTCTTCTGAGATGCCTGTTGTCTCTGCTATCTCTTTCAGCTTCAATTGATGATCGGCTAACACGACATCATGAATCTTGTCGACCATTTCATCGTTGTAACGTAACGGTTTTTGGGCATCCACTGCGTGGTTCGTCACTTGTACTTGTGCGGCCACGTTTTAACTCGCTCACCCAGAAGCTGACGGTCGAAAATGATGGAGTAGATCCGCCATGAACCTCTAGAAAAATATTTCGAATTTCCGTGGCCGTTTCCCCAGCTATCCAGAAGTGTTTTATCACTGCACGAAGTTCGATTTTATCCATTTTTGCGAAACCGCCTGACTTGCTACACAAAACACACACTTAAACAACAACTATTGACACTAGACGCCTGAAATTTTGACACTTGCCATAAAAAAGGTTGCCCTTGTCGACCAATGAATCTACTTCAACCTTCGTGTGCCATCTCTTACCGATTCCGGTAACACTTCAGGTCGCCCTCGTATTAATTACCTACAAGAATTTCCCACTACTTAACATAAATTTCTCCATTTTATAAAACTACTTATTCGTAAGATACCACGAGGTGTTATTTGTTATTGCCGTGTTACTGAAATCACCCTAATACGTGGGTTACGTTCGGTATTAGAAGTATGATGTAATGAGAGAACATTCTACAATTTCATAAAATGGTAAAATCTCTTTGTACTTTTTTGTTATGTTTTCTACCTTTTTTTGATACACTAATTTTACTATCTTAGATATATTTCAACCTTAAAGAAATACTATCCATCTTTGAACTTGTTAAAAATATTTGAAATTGTCTTCGCACAAGGTATACGCCTGTTGGGATAATTAACTGTTTTAAATAAATTATCTACTTTTCAATATAATGTATTTAATTTAAGATTTAGGTATGACTGAAAAATCAGAAATATTTGACAAATGTATAAATGTCACTGGTGTATAACTGGCTGCCTACTATGCCACCATACATTTATTCCTATGTTTAAAGCTAAAAGAAGAAAAATCATTATACCTACATGTAATGAGAAGAGAAGAACCCGGTATATCAATCCGCCCTTGTATAAGATCATTTAATGTTCCTTTAGTTAGAAGTAATCCTATTCAAATATTTTTGGAATTTTTTATTTTTCAAATTTTCATTGAAGCTGTAAACTTTTTGCTCGTTAAATAATGTTCATTTCGTTAATCTAAATATTACATTATTACGTTAAAAAATGATGTATAACTGTTCATAATCAATACAGAATCTTGTTAACTAATATATCGACTTAATACGGTATATGTGCCTAAGAACGTCTATATATTCATAGATAGACGTTTGGGGAATTTTCGTCGATAATTCTCTACATGTTTACACGTGTTGTATTATCGGAACTGGACCTGCAGACATCATGTCCTACATATAACGTGCCTTCCCTAGTGAAAAACTCGAAAAGAAAACGAATCCAGCGCGAACGTCAATCACTCGACTAAACAACGGGCGATTTTAATATTAAAGTATTATGCTATCCTCGGTCCATCCAGCGAATTGTTCGCGTATGCAGCGTTCCAGCATGACTCTCACAAATATCTTCCAATAAATCTGTCACGCGGATGACATCGTTGCTGCTGCTGCTGTTGTGACATGCAAATGGGTAAACACCATGATTCTCATATAATATTTAGTTTGATTTTGCATCTAAAGGAAAGGTATTTCAGAAATCTTCTGTGAACCCGTTCAAAGGAGTAGTTATACATCGAATAGTAAGGAGACCATATTACTGAAACATACTCCTATCTACTCAAAGCAAAAGCCTAGTATATTGATTTCAGTACAGTTAGATTAAACTAACTGATTGACCTCAGAATTCAGCCCTACATACTAGAAGCAGATGTCATTAACCGAATGCTGTAAGTTAAAGGACATTTCTGAGTCGAATTTGGCGTCAAATCACTGATGGAATTCCTTACACTTTGTTAATTTTACGAGTGTAAGATATAATACAGCATTTGCTCACATTAATCTTCATCTTGCTTTTACTACACCAATCCGCAAACACATTAATATTATCTTGCAAAATATCAACATCATTCTGTGATTCAATAGGTAAATAGAATCTAGTGTCATCAGCGTAAGTCTACAAATGAAAGGTGTGAGTAGATCATCAATGAAAAGCAGAAAAAGTAGAGGTCCAAGATTTTAGAGTCCTCAGACACACCAAATGTTGAAAAGAATTTTGGAAAGAATTAGTAAGAGTCAATTACTTTTATGTTGTAAAGTACTTAATTTACCATATTCACAACGTATGAGGCAATAAATTCTAATGTAGATGGACTTAATCCAAAACACTTAATTTTGACGGTCAATAGTGTTGAAGGCTCGCGAAAAGTCAGTGTATACAACGTCTAGTCGACCATTATTATAAATATTTCACTATCGTTAGGTTCGTAACGGTAGATCGCAATAGCAAGAATCCATATTGGTTGCTGGATATGTATGGACTTGTATTATGAATTATAATGTTGTATAGAATCTGCTCAAAATTTTTTTTAAATTTGGCAAAATCGTCATGGGTCTATAATTTTTAAAAGTTCGATACATCAGCCTTCTTGTGAACCGATGTAATTCTAGCTTCATTCCATCGATCAAGAAAACACACGTTTTCAGAGCCAGCTTAATAACAATTTGTCATGACTTTGCTAATAACTTATTGGTATTAATAATAAAAGAACTAGGTATTAAATCATCACCAATTAATTGTTGACTCATCTGGCACGGCGGACATAATTTTGGAATTTCAATTAGAGATATTAGGGTGAAATTTAAAAGGCAAAAATACTAGAAAGAAACGTCTACAAAGCCGTCAACTATCTCCTGAAGATTATTAAATGCACATTCATCATAATAAATATTATGTCTCGCAGGGTTTCTTGTTCTCTCTTTCCTGTGGTTAATTGTTATTATTATAAAATGTCTTAGTATCGTATTAGAGAGACTATATTTGTTAATAATTTCTTTACTTCACTTATATTTTTTACAAACCCAAATTAAATAATTAATTGACTTGGCAGATACATGTTGAAACTCCATTATAAATTATAATAAAACACGTTTATACGTTTGTTTCAAATACGTTTTAATATCACTACAATTGTTTCGCCAAACATTGGCTTCATCAGGTATGATAGTCGATTATACAATAAAACAACAACTTAATATATATAGTCTCACACTCATGTATGTAACACATTAACAGTGGGGATGTATTGTAGATATTAGAATTGTAGGAGGGGTGAAAAATTAAATTCAGTTTGTTCATTTAACGCTACGCCTAATTTTTTTGTATCTATTGATTTCTAAAGTCTCCAATAAATTAAGTTTTTTGCCTTTATCCTGTACATGTAAAATTTTATAATCTATATTAAATGTATGATTTAACTCTAAGCAGTGGTTTGCGAAAGTGGAGTCTGTTTTTTGGTATCTATAACATTTTTCGTGTTCCCTTGTCCTCTGTTGGAAGGTACGCCCCGTCTGACCCACATATACCTTATTGCACTCACAAGTCAACACATAGACCCCCGATTTTGACCCTTTATCCGTTTTATCTTTGTCATTCCTAATATATTTTTGGACTGAGTTATTAGTTTTGTAAGAAATAAACCCATTGCTAACTTTTTTGATTAGTTTACCTGTTTTAATAGATGCATTTCCTATATATGTAATGGTGTTGTACTGTTTTTTTATATTAGACGGTATTTTAGGGTAGATTAGAGAGAGAGCAAGTTTTTTCTGTTTTTGTTCGAGAATTTTATTAACTAAATTTACTGTATATCCATTATTGATTGCTATAGTGTATATTCTATTTAATTCAATGTCAAAATTGATTTTGTTCATAGGTACGTGAATTAGCCTATGTATCATAGATTCGTATGCTGCTAATTTATGTGAAGTTGGGTGAAAAGAGCTCGCGTGTATTGTTGTGTCTGTATGTGTAGGTTTGTGGTATATTGCAAAATCGTGTCTACCTGTTTTGTTTGAAATGGTTAAATCGAGAAAATTAATAGATTTGTCTTTTTCCATTTCTGTAGTAATGATGTAGTAGATGACGTTTTGGTTTGTTTCAAGGGCACAGAGAAACAAATAAAAATGTTCCAAGAACACATTAACACGATTCATCCAAATATAAAATTTACTACAGAAATGGAAGAAGACAAATCTATTAATTTTCTCGATTTAACCATTTCAAACAAAACAGGTAGACACGATTTTGCAATATACCACAAACCTACACATACAGACACAACAATACACGCGAGCTCTTTTATTTTTTAATTAATTTTTAATTAATTTAATTAATTCTTTAATTAAATAGAATATACAATATAGCAATCAATAATGGATATACATTAATTTAGTTAATAAAATTCTCGAACAAAAACAGAAAAAACTTGCTCTCTCTCTAATCTACCCTAAAATACCGTCTAATATAAAAAAACAGTACAACACCATTACATATATAGGAAATACATCTATTAAAACAGGTAAACTAATCAAAAAAGTTAGCAATGGGTTTATTTCTTACAAAACTAATAACTCAGTCCAAAAATATATTAGGAATGACAAAGATAAAACGGATAAAGGGTCAAAATCGGGGGTCTATGTGTTGACTTGTGAGTGCAATAAGGTATATGTGGGTCAGACGGGGCGTACCTTCCAACAGAGGACAAGGGAACACGAAAAATGTTATATATACCAAAAAACAGACTCCACTTTCGCAAACCACTGCTTAGAGTTAAATCATACATTTAATATAGATTATAAAATTTTACATGTACAGGATAAAGGCAAAAAACTTAATTTATTGGAGACTTTAGAAATCAATAGATACAACAAATTAGGCGTAGCGTTAAATGAACAAACTGAATTTAATTTTTCACCCCTCCTACAATTCTAATATCTACAATACATCCCCACTGTTAATGTGTTACATACATGAGTGTGAGACTATATATATTAAGTTGTTGTTTTATTGTATAATCAGACTATCATCACCTGATGAAGCCAATGTTTGGCGGAACAATTGTAGTGATATTTAAACGTATTTGAAACAAACGTATAAACGTGTTTTATTATAAACCCAAATTACTTCTTACACATCACTAGATTACTTTTTACTATCACCACATCATCGTTGAATATCCCACTACCATCAAAATGATTTCGTCACCGTTTTTGGTGTCTGTCTAACTTCCCTGCACGCTAACAAAGTCGCTTACTATTGGGGGTTATTAACCGATGGCCTTCTCTTTCTTGATTTAAAAGCAGGTGTAATGGAACTTTCCATGGCACTACCCTTCCCTTCAATAATGAAGACTCTATACATGATTTACCAAGGATGTAGTAGTGGTCAGTAGCCACCGAGTTCACACACGCTTTCAGAGTCAGCTTAATAACAATCTGTCATGGTTTTGCGAAGACTGACATTTCGAATAAAAGGACTAATACAAATAAAAGGACTAGGTATGAAATCATCACGAATTGATTGTTGACTTATCTGGAAAAGCAGATATCATTTTGCAATTTCAATTAAAGATAATAGGATGAAATCTAAAGGACAATATGTTTGTGACAGTATCTGGAACAGTTGTTACGGATACAAGAACAAAAATTTTTTTCAAATTCAAATTTTCATAGAGACTGTAAAGCTTTAGACCCTTTGCTTATTAAATAGTTTTCATTTAATTAATCTAAATATTACATTTATGTGAAATAACAATATACAACTGTTCATAATCAAAACACAAAGTTGTAAACTAACATATCGACTTAATACTAAGTACGTATATGTTCCTAGATAGACGTTTGGGAATTTTCGTCGATAATACTCTGCATGTTTACACGTGTTGTATTATCGGAACTGGACCTGCAGACATCATGTCCTACATATAACGTGCCTTCCCTAGTGAAAAACGCGAAAAGAAAACGAATCCAGCGCGAACGTCAATCACTCGACTAAACAACGGGCGATTTTAATATTAAAGTATTATGCTATCCTCGGTCCATCCAGCGAATTGTTCGCGTATGCAGCGTTCCAGCATGACTTTCACGAATATCTTCCAATAAATCTGTCACGCGGATGACATCGTTGCTGCTGCTGCTGTTGTGGCATGCAAATGGGTAAACGTCATGATTCTCGTATAATATTTAGTTTGGTTTTGCGAGGATTTTTTTTCTCTTTTTTTATACGGAGAGACTGATCGACGATGAATATTTCTGCGTCTTCTTCTTTCGTTTCTTTGCTACGGGCTAGGTAATGAATGGACGGCGGCTCAATACAAAAGGACACAGCGCTTTTTCCGAAGACGACAGATACATAATATTGTTATGGAAATATTAATACCAGAAGCGAAACCGAGTCGCAACAGTTCGTTGTATTCGTGGACATGTGTATGTATGCACCGATACAATATAGATGGAGGAGAAGAAGAAAGGACTCGTAAATATGGTAGATATGACGGTCTCCTGACACGGTTTATTCTTTTGAATTCGCATTATATTGATTATACTTTCGATCGAATGATGTTTTTCTTATACGTTGCGATGTGAAAAAAAGATTTTTATATATTATTATTATTTTTATACAGGGTGAGTTTTTTTGAATGTTTAGCATTGGGATCTCAGAAACTAATGGAGATAGAAAAACGCTTAAATGGGGAAAAATGCGCAGTTTTACGAGTTTGATTTAAAACTGCTTTTGTTTCTCCGATAACTTTCATGGCTTATTAGATATTCAAAGAAAACTAAATTTTACGATATTCTTTAAACATGCTTAGCATTGTTAATAGTAATTTTAGAGAAAAAGTGTTCAGACAAAAGTTTTAGATAATTTTACGCCAAATAAAACGATGTAGCTAATTTTTTTTTTCGTTCACCATTATCGAGTTATGACACAAACTTGTGTTTTTTTAAATGGAAACCATAGTTGGTTTTGACATCATTAAAAAGCTTATTTTTTACTGATTACAATGATATAAGGTTTGATATGGTTATTTTAAAAAATAAAGAGGATAAAGACATTTTTATGGTTTTTATGGAAAACAATTGAATTTCGAACTGATAAAATACAAACCAATTGAAAACTTATTTTGAAATCTTATGTAGTAATAAAATGAAAATTATAAGAACTTTTATTAAAGGCACACAACATTATTAATGTTCAAAGATACCACCATTATTATTAATACACAAATTGCATCTCTTCACAACAGAATTTGTAGCATTGCGGACTTTACGCCTATCGATGTTATTAAAAGCAACGAAGACAGCTTCCCTTAAATCGTCGATTGTTTCATACGTTCTTTTGTATACTGTGTCCTTTAGTACACCCCACAAGAAAAAATCCAAAACTAATAAATCAGGGGATCTAGCCGGCCATTCAATGGGTGCATTTCGTCCTATCCATTGATTAGGGAAGTTCAAATTTAAATAATTTCTAACATTCAGTTGATTGTGCGGAGGCGCTCCGTCATGTTGAAACCATTGCAGCATTGCTCGGGTTCTTAAATTTAAATTATCTAACATTTCCTCGAAATCTTGTTGTAAAAAATTAAGATAACGATTGCCAGTTAGTGATCCATCAAAAATAAAAGGAAGAAGAACAGTTGATCCTATAACACCACACCAAACATTAAACCCAAATTTAATTTGTGGTCTCCTATGTTCAATGTGAAGTGGATTTGTTTGAGACCATATGTGCTATGTGCTCATTGTGCCTATTAAATATTCCACAATTTGTGAAACGAGATACATCAGTCCATAATATTTTCATTGAAAAGTGTGGATCGTTTTGACGCTGATCTTTAAACCATCTACAAAAAGCTATTCGTCTGATGTTATCACCTTCATGTAAAGTTTGTGATACTGATAATTTGTAGGGACGAAATTTATGCTTCTTCAACACTCTGACAATAGTGCGTTGAGAGGAGCCCATTTCTGTTGAAATTTGTCGGGTCGATGTAGATGGATTCTGAGCGACACTTGCTAATATGTTTATTTCTCTATCTTCATCAATCCCTTTTTTTGATTTTGGTTTAACGAACGAACCATAATCTGCTAAAGTATCCCATAATCTCTTAAAAGTAGGTAGCGACGGCTGACGTCGATCAAAATAATTTTCAAAATAAACTTCAGCAGCTCTAGCAGAATTTTTCTGGCACTGAATATAACATTCAACCATATCACGCTTTTCTACGTTAGAAAATTCCATAGCCAATGCAAACTTATGATTAACAGCCGTTTGCACCACTTATAGTTAAGTTACAATTAAATTAATTAATAGTTAATTGTCAATGTTTGACAGTTAACTTGACTTAAAAGTAAAAATTAATAGCTCTCACTTCTGTGACTCAACGTGAAAGTAATGTTAGTATATTTATCTCGACTGCTCCAACTAACACTATTGTAACTCAAATTTTTCGTTTTTTGAATTACAAAACACCAAACATTTTTTTTTAAGTTTTTATCTTATAAAGTGAACAGTCATAGAAATGTCTATATCCTCTTTATTTTTTAAAATAACCATATCAAACCTTATATCATTGTAATCAGCAAAAAATAAGCTTTTTAATGATGTCAAAACCAACTATGGTTTCTATTTAAAAAAACAAAAGTTTGTGTCATAACTCGATAATGGTGAACGAAAAAAAAAAATAGCTACATAGTTTTATTTGGCGTAAAATTATCTAAAACTTTTGTCTGAACACTTTTTCTCTAAAATTACTATTAACGATGCTAAGCATGTTTAATGAAAATCGTAAAATTTAGTTTTCTTTGAATATCTAATAAGCCATGAAAGTTATCGGAGAAACAAAAGCAGTTTTAAATCAAACTCGTAAAACTGCGCATCTTTCCCCATTTAAGCGTTTTTCTATCTCCAGTAGTTTCTGAGATCCAAATGCTAAACATTCAAAAAAACTCACCCTGTATAATACGTTAATTCCGCGTGGCGATAGCTCTTGCATGAGTGGTAAATATTACTTACTTCCTTACAAGGGTGGTTTTACATGAAAGTGGCTTTTCAATGAAGTACTTATTTTAGTATCAAAAATATATTTTATTTTTCGACCGCTTGCAAGTCTACACAGTTAGAAGAGCGAGTTTTCAATTTTTTTCATACCATCCAAAAAGCAATATTTCGGAAACTTTCGAAATTATGCGTTTGTTTCGGATATAACCTCCTTCTACCGAGCCATATTTTTAAATTTGGAAATAAAACTAAATCACTGGCGAATATGACGGATGAGGCAGTAATTCGTAACGCACTTCGACAAATTTTGTTGTAGCAACAGCGGACGTATGAGGAGATACATTATAGTCATGGAATGAAATTCTTTTCTTCAACAAATGCACTCGCCTTTTCGTCAGTTCTGCGAAACGTGTCAGCAAATCAGCATCGTATTGGCCAATTATAGTTATTTTTCCATTTTTAAATAATCAATAAAGACAACATCCGAATTAGTTCAGACTATGGCTTTCAAACTGAAACAGACAGAAACAAGAAAAAACACAATATAAATCAATAAACTCTAAATACATATTTCAACGACTAAGTTGCCATCTTCAGTAGAATAATCTGAAAAATAAAATGATGTTAAATGTAGCGTCTTTGATTAAGATACAACCTTTGAAAATATGCTCTTCGTCAAATCACTAGTGGGATAACACTAAACAAGAGCACCTTCCATGGCCTGTGTGGAATCTATTTAGTTGAGACGTGGAAGGGTTATTAAGTCTCTATTCCTCAATTTAGAATGTCGTTCGAGGAGAGCTATCCAGTTATTTATTATTCACATTGATGGGCTGCTAAACTTCCGTATTCAACCAAATCGATCTCCTACATTTCATTTGGATCCTGGGGATGCTCTTCAGATCATCCTACATTGGAAGATCAGTATTGATAGTAATCTTATCCATTATTATAATGAATAGCAATGGACTTCAACAATAACCCTGTTTTAGTCCTGTATCGATGTTAGCGGGCAGATTTCGCCCTTCGTCCATGTTTTACGAGTGTAGATGGCGTTAGAGGGAAATGTTCGAGCTAGTAAGTTGTGGACAGTTAGGTTGATAACTGGTTTAAATTAAACAGGTTTTATGTGAATGTTTATTTTAAAATTAATTAGAATATTTTACGACTTTGTCTGTAGCGAATTCAGTTAGATTTGTCATTAGTATTTTCATTTAAGATCTTCTTGGTTGTATTGAATCATGAGAGTCATCTCGTGTTTATTTTTCTGAACTTTAATCTTTGATTAAAAATTATTTATTAAGAACGTAGTTAGTTAATATTCTTTATCAGTTAGATTCCGAATTTTATTGTTTTAATTTTTGATGTAGCGAAATTATTTTCTATTTATGTAATTTGTATTATAATTATTATCTATAGTGGTTTCATCTATCGTCCATTTTTGTAAGAATTTCATACCTTTTCGTATATAAGCATCGAGTATGCGAATTCTGATCCCTTTTTTAGTGTAACCGTCGTTTGGAACTGAAAAGCATCCAGGCCATACGTCACTTGGAAATTTAAATTATTTATGGCTTCTTGGATGTAGATTTATTACTCGCTAATGCGACTTTGAGTCATTATAATTAATTTAAACAATAGCAAGGATATAGAAGATCGCAGTATTGTTTATAGTTGAATTTCGACGCTTTTAAAAATTTTCTTTGTGATACTCACGTGGCCTTGGTATTTTAAATTTCCTTCCGACGCGCGATCATTTACCCTACATCAGATGAGTTTCTTTTACATTATGTCCATGCGTATGGCATTGTTCTTCTACTATAGTAATTTTACTAAATTAGTTTCTTTCTTTCTTGAATTTATTAGGGTGCCAGCACGAGGCTACTTTTGCAGGCACGTGGTGTAGTACAAGTCAAGGCTACTTTTCAATCATGTGGCAACTTCTTTTACAAACTCGGAGCTTTGGAATTATTCGAACACGTGGCGTCCATTTTCAGCCATAAGCAGTTAGTTCAATAGTCTGGTGAGCGTTTTCCCAGGACAATATTACTCAATCGGAATTGTAAGGTAATGATTCTTTCTTCAGCCCACAACTATGTCTATATTTTCCGGAAGACTGCAGACAGTCCAATTTTAACTCTCTACGAAGAATTTGTTAATGTTATCGAAATTTAGAGTGAAATTTATAAACAGTTTATTTAGTAAAGTTTAAGGAATCAATACCTCTTTATTTTGCGTATACAAAGTAATCGAATTTAATATGTCATACTACGGTTATGCCCGATTTTCTGTGAATTATTGTTCGTTATCGTACAAAAATTTCTAAATCTTAAGAATTAATTATAACTGTATAAATGATTGAGATCAACATAGTGCCAATCTTACTATCATAATAGCGTTGTTTCATTTTTTTTATTACGATCTTAAACTGTAGATTAATTTGTTTTATTTTTTTTATATTGAATAATCTAATTATTATACTGAATGTACAAGAATTTTGAAGTGAGATTTATCGAAGGATCTTTAGATAAATTACCATCCAATTTATTATCTAGACTAAGGATATCATTTACTTATTTATGGCTTAATGAGTTAAATACTGAGATCTTATTGCTTATGTGGTATTACTTTTATTTAGTTTTTCTACATACACTATTATACTTTTTCTACTCCAATTTAAATACAGTATTTAATGCATATTAAAGATGCATAATTTTCGTCTTTTTATCGTATACAAATTACTATACTGGGTCAGTTATTTACTCGATATTACTTATTACTTTAATTCAATTTTTTTATTCACTAAGTATGTAGCTCAATGATATTGCTGAATTATAATTTATTAATTATTGTGGCTTGTGAGCCTTACTTATATTTTTCCACATATACGCGTATTGATTTCTCTTGTTGTATTTTCTTGTTGTTGTTAATAAACTATTTCTTGTTATTGTTATATTTTGGTGTTTTATTATTATGGTAACAATTTTCCACGTATTTACCTGCGAGTTATTGAACTTACTGTCGGCGGCGTCTGTGTTCGCTGTACTGACATGAGAGTATAAACACGGTGGCGCATGTTATAAAAAAGAACCTTCCCTAGGCCGCAACTTACTTGATCTGGTCTCTCAGTCGAAGATCTCCGGGGCAATCGTGTTATTGGAGTAAATTGATAAGTCAATAAGATATTACGTTTGCGTAGTAAAGGCGAGTATAACAATACGCTCAGATATTTTTTATCAAGCGCGAGTCTTATTTTTATAAATATTATTCTTAAATATATTCTTTCTGATACTTTTCTCTTAAGTAGATTCTTCAAATACATTATATTTTTTGGTGGTGAATGTATAGCAGCCCAATGTCTTAAGCTGAAAGTTTGTCAACGGACTACAAAAAAATTTCACTATTTTCATTTTATAGATTTACATTCTAATTCAATAATAGAGAAAATCTACTGCCTAAATTCAGAAATAAATCACAATCGACATACATATTAACACGATAAATACAATCTTAATGATATTCAAAACAATTAATATTCTACTGGTCTCCCCTGAAAAATAACAATTACATCGGTGAATATACAGGCTAAACTCAAACTTTTCGCGGTGAGTGATAACAAATCCCAATACGGTCGTGAAATAACGCTTATATACGCGAAAAGATACCCGTAATAATCACAACCCTTCTATTTACGCTTACACGAACGGCGCTTACGCTTTAGGTAAAAATAAACATATTTTTTTAGTAGCGCGCGGTGGCGTGCAAATCGTCAAGTTATGAAATGGCTCCGTTATATCAATCAGAATGTCCCTAGGGATAGTGGGGTTTGCGAGATTTTATTATACATACAAACTTGCATGTATGTACGTACACGTTCTGATATGAGAGTATACGGCGAACGTGGCAGATTGAAGTAGTCACACTTTCATGTTTGCACTGTCACGAGGATCTCTAGACTTCATATTATATGTGCGATTTGCAAACCGATATGATTGTGTGTACGGAAGGCGGGAAGATTTCAATTTCCCCCTTGCTTGTTTTCGATTTGACGGCTTTTTGTGTCAGATTAGGAGTGTATTATGTGTATAAACATATTGCTATAAACTTTTCCCCACAAATATTTTGAAAAGTTTAATTATTTTTGAGTGTATTATTATTTTGAATATTTGTAGATATGACTTGCGCAGTTTGAGAATGCCGTTTGTTCTGCTGTGGACGATTGTAAAACTGTATTTTTTTTTATGCGGAGCCTGCATGCTTGCTGTATCCAGACACAAGTGTTCAGTGAAGTAAGAAAGGTGTGTTTATTTAAAGATAAATCTTTATCTTTGTTTTAGCAATTTCGGTTTTTGTTTCTTTGATTTAATTGTGTTTTTGTGTTTGCTCAAATCATTACCGATTTATTTCACGAGTGTGTGAATCTCGTAATTGATTTTTAACACTTTCTTACTCATGTATCTCGAGTATATGAATATATATTTTTTACGTAAGTAATATATTTTATAAAAGATATCTTATTTTTATATTGAACGAATAGAATATTGTAATTTTTCTATTGTATTATTATTATCGTTCTGGAATTTAATCTTATTTATTTGATATAAATCACAAAGAAGGTTTTTTAAAATTTCTAGTATAAAAAACGTTTCTGTAAATGTAAAATTTTAGTACGCTTGGGATATTAAGGGCATTTTTTTACATGTGGTTGCACATGCGTTAGAGTTTGTTTCGGTCTGTCAAATAGTTTATTTTTATTTTGTTTCTTGTGGGAGAAATTAAAAAGCATCTTTGTAATTTATTAGTTTTAATTTTGATCGGATGTCACAAAGGTTTTTGATCGCATGCTGCGGTCACTTCCATGCGTTATTTTTACCTTAATAATATTGTTAAATGAGGCAATATTAATCTTTAAACTTTATAAAGATAAATTTTTTTTTTCTTTTTTTGATTTTTGTATTAAAGTTTCATTTAAATTTTATTGTGGTTATTATTAAATTGACCTTATTTCTTTTGTGCTTATAAGTAACTCAAAGATATTATTAATATTTTTCTCAAATAAATTTTGAGTGGCGCCTAAATATTTTATTAATTCAATTGTGTTTTCCACATTTTCCAATTGGAACCCTGAGAGGAAGGCAGTCCCATTTTGAAAGTAAACCGACTGAATATCCCAGCTGGATAGATTTGTTGTGAATGGTGGTAAATTAATTATCAAAACCACAGTTCATAGCAATATGTAATAATCGATAACCTACATATTTCATTATGGACTATATCCATGATCATATCCACTGACGACTTCTAATCAAATTTGTAAATTTGATTATATAGAATTTGAAGTAAAATTATTGCATTTTTTTTTAAATAACAGCTGCTAAAGCTTAAAGGTTAAAACTGATCTTATATAGTTTGTTTCGACTTATTTTAATTTCAGTGGCGGCTAGTGAGTTTTGAAAGAGGGTGGGCACAAAAAAAAACTTACTTATTTTTTTGTAAATAAAATCCATTCTCCTATTTTTCATGCTGGAAAAGACATCTATGACTTTGTTGTCAAAATCCGGGATAGACTGGATGAACTTCTTTTCTATTGATAAAAAAAAGTTTTAATGCGTTTGAGGGTGGAAAAACATCGTTCACATTCTGCTGTCGACATGGGCGTTGTACAAATAATATACAACAGTTTGTATGTTTCCGTCAAAACCTTTTTCAGGTTGTTGTCTGTTATGAACACTAAAAGTGGCGAAACACCACCTACGTCACACATGTTATCGCACTCATAAATTACTGAAAGTTCACTTTTCAATTTTACACTGTTCAACATAGGATAAAATTTCACAGTTTCATCAAAATTTGTTTGTGGAAATGAATGACTATAAGTTTTAAAATTTTGAGAATCAAATATAATTTTGCTGCACTTAATACCTAAAATCAAATTGGTCGCTAATTTGGCTTAAAATAGTGTCACATACTTCCTTTGCAATAACAGCTCTGTTATCTTCAGCTGTCGTTTTTTCTCTTTTTCTTGCAGATTCTTTATTATTGCGTTCTTGATTGTCACTGTCAGTAGAATTTCTTAAATTTCTAATGTGAATAATTTGCTGTTAGAATTGTTCAATTGCCTTTTACCGTTGAGCACTGTCAATCCCGCGCATTTGAGTCTGATTAAATAATATTTCAACTTGTGGTATGATGAAATGAAATATTTTCAACCAGTAAAGAAATTTCGGGCAATTCAAATGTTTCAATAAACCACTTGCTTCACTAATAGTAACTGAATCCATCCCATCTTCCTCAATAATTTTGTCTAAACATTCTTTTAAAGAATCCTGGTATTCAAATAATGTCTTCACAGTTCAACTTTTGAAAATCCAGTGTGTAAGAGCAGCGCGTGGTAATCTACGTTAGACTATTTCATCAAGAATTACCGTTCGTTTTGGCGATCGAGAAAATTTTTACATTTTCATTGCAATATGCCGCTCTTTCAATAATTAAACTAAATTAATGCGCTTAACCGTGAATATAATGTGCAGGTGGACATGTTTTTTTGATAATAGCTTGGACATTATTTGTCTTACCATCACGGTCGCCCCAAAGCGACGGCATAAGCGCATATGGCGATGATAAGCGGACCCGGCTGATTCATACTCGGAATAGGTAAATCTGAAATCGTGGCCCGGAATATAGTTTTGAGCGTTGGTATAGTGTTTGTGGTGCGGATGCAAACTTTAATACCAACGTTATTAAAAATACGTATAAATAATAAAATAAAATAATGCACTGAATTACATACGCATATCTTTCTGTGTTTGCTTGGTGGTTGGGTAGGTACATGCTCTTGTGCCCTTTAGTACCAGGCGCCACTGTTTAATTTGACTAGTAAACACATCTGATATGTGAGATGTTTCTTAGTTTAATAGCCAGAGTGGTATTAAGCAAATTGTGCCTAAGTAAGCAAACTTAATTTGCTTATTTATGTTAGCTCTAGAAATTAAATTTAATAGTCGTTACTTATCATCGCATAATTCAAGTGGCATGACAGGTTCTAATTTCATACGTTTAAGTAATATAGTCCATAAAAATTTTCGTTAGTAGCAAAATATAAATTGTAAAGTGAGAAAGCATATATTTTATTATAAGAAAAGGTGGAGACCTTGGGACAAAGGCAAGGAATGTGGGCAATATGGAACAATAAATACTGGCGCCAAAAAGATTCATCTGGTATTTCAAGCTAAGTAAATACTGTTAAATGTGTATAATAATTTCCAAGAAGAAAATGCAGAAATTACATAAAAGGCTATTATAGAAAGAACGTCGAAGTTAGCTGGCGTCTGCTACAGCACAGTTTATAATATACTGAAGCATGATATTACAAATAAAAGAGTTATAAGGAACGTATCAAAATATATATTTTTACTGTAAAAATTATTTCATTGAAAAATCACGCTCCCGTCTAACCGCCCTCGTGCGTAGCGATCTGATATCTCTTCTTTCACCTTCCACTGTTAGATAATACGCGTATATTTATACCGCCGCTATCTGTACGAGGGCTATTTGTAAAGTAAATTCCGTTTGGTTATTAAAAAAAAACTTCAAAACATGAACATTATATGCAACTAAGGCCCGATTTATTCACCTTCCAGTAAAATATCTGTTAGTTACTTGGCAATTAAATTTACTTGGTACATTTACTATTTTTGTGTTTATTCATAAAATTTTAAAGGTCGGTTAGTTACTTGAAAGAACTAATGTTTTTACTACAGTAATATGTTTAGGAGAAGATAGAGAAAGATGTAACATACCACAAACCTATGGGATAGAGAAGGATGTATAGCTTCCCGTAATCTGTAATTCTAGTTGCCGGCATGACAAATGTATCTGTGCATCCATAACCTTAAATCTTAAACTTTATATTTTATCATGTGTTGGCCTATTGACATTAAACAGTATCAATTAATCTTATATTATTACCTAAATTATGACCTAATCCCAGGCTATCGTTTGTATTTTATCGTCAAAACTAGTTTAATTTCCAAGAAAATTAGCAAATTTCTCTAACGAGGAATAAAGAATTTTGGCTGATATGATTTTAAAGTATAACCAATCTGTCAATATAAATATATTTCATTATACAGGCTGATTCATTTTCGGCCCTCACCTTGGGGATCTCGCTTATTATTGGAGATAGAGTATAGGTTTAAATTTGGCAAAGTTGTTAAATATTGTGTTTGTTATAAATCCGTAAAGAAAATAGACCTGTGACAAATGACCTTCGTTATTTAAAAAAAAAAACGCGATAACCCCATTTTCTTCTTATACCTGTAGCACCGACATTTGGCCTTGTAGAGAAAAAATAAAAACACATCCTTGTGGTGGCCATTTCTAAACCTCTATCCAGTGGTGTACTCTAAATTTTTATACGACGTTTCGTTTCTTTCTGGCCATCATCAACTATCTAATTTCTTATAGGCGCCATATTGGATTTAAACATCTTCAGTAAGAGTTTTTTTTTCTGATTTCAACCATGTACCACATGCTGACTAAAGTTTTTGACATTAGGTTTTATTTGAAAGAATAAATTATAAGATTAAATAAGGTAGCCTTTGGAATTTCAATCTGTCAAACATTTCATTTATTGTTCATTAATAATACAAAAATGTCATACACTAACGAAGAGAAACGAGATATGATAAGTATTTTTTATTCTTCGAACCGAAATTCAACAGTAGCGAGTACAAGATATCTACAATTATATCCAGAACGACAATAGCCTCATCGTACCATTTTTCTAGATCTCGACAGAAATTTGGTCGAGAATGGATCGTTTACTAAGCCGCGTAATGGTCAAGATAACAGGAATTTAAATGAAAATCGACAAGATATTTTACAAATGGTAAATTAAAAGCGTGTTTTCAAATTTCATGTTAATCTTGTATTTTTATAGATAAATAATAATCCATCAATTTCTACACGCGAAGTAGCGTCAGAATTAAATTTGTGCCATTCCAGAGTATGGAGAACTTTACATAAAAGTAGGTTTAAACCATACAGGATCCATGTTAGTCACTCTTTACTGCCTGGAGATAATTTGAGAAGGCTAGAATATTGTAATTGGTTAATGGGAAGGATAGAAAATGACGAAAATTTTTTAAGCAAAATCATCTGGTCAGATGAAACAAAATTTACAAATTCTGGAATGTTCAACAGAAATACGGTGCACTATTGGGCAGTACAAAATCCCCGACAAAACAGGGCTAGAAGACCACAACATCGTTTTGGAATAAACGTTTAGATGGGTATTTTGGCAAATCGTCTCTTAGGACCAGTTATGTATGAAGAACATTTAAATGGAGAAAGATATTTAAACATTTTACGTACATACGTATCTGACTATCTTGACGACAATATCCCATTAAATCAATTACAATATTTATGGTGGCAACAAGATGGCGCACCAGCACACAATGCAGCTGTTGTTAGAAATTTCTTAAATCAAGAGTTTGCAAACCGTTGGATTGGAAATAGGGGAGTTGTTGAACGGCCTGCGAGATCACCGGATTTAAGTCCGCTAGATTTTTTTTATGGGGATATGTTAAAAATAATATTTATAAAGTAGATGCGCCACAAAACATTGAAGAATTACGAGACAGACTTCAGAATGCCTTCGATGCAGTTCCTAGAAGAACTATACAAAGGGCAGTACAAAATGCCAGAAGGCGTGCCCAATTGTGCATTACCGAAGATGGACAGATAATTGAACATTTACTGTAATTGTTTATTGTTTACTTTTCTATGTATTTTTATTAATGTTTTTGTTATCTTGTACTCGCTACTGTTGAATTTCGTTTCGAAGAATAAAAAATACTTATCATATCTAGTTTCTCTTCGTTAGTGTATGACATTTTTGTATTATTAATGAACAATAAATGAAATGTTTGACAGATTGAAATTCCAAAGGCTACCTTATTTAATCTTATAATTTATTCTTTCAAATAAAACCTAATGTCAAAAACTTTAGTCAGCATGTGGTACATGGTTGAAATCAGAAAAAAAACTCTTTCTGAAGATGTTTAAATCCAATATGGCGCCTATAAGAAATTAAATAGTTGATGATGGTCAGAAAGAAACGAAACGTCGTATAAAAATTTAGAGTACACCACTGGATAGAGGTTTAGAAATGGCCACCACAAGGATGTGTTTTTATTTTTTCTCTACAAGGCTAAATGTCGGTGCTACAGGTAAAAGAAGAAAATGGGGTTTTCGCGTCTTTTTTTTAAATAACGAAGGTCATTTGCCTTCGTTATTTAAAAAAAAGACGCGAAAACCCCATTACAAACACAAAATTTAACAACTTTGCCAAATTTAAACCTATACTCTATCTCCAATAATAAGAGAGATCCCCATGGTGAGGGCCGAAAATGAATCAGCCCGTATACCTATTTGAATCTTAAATAAGTTGATTTTCAATATGTTCTAACATATTTTTAACAGATTGTTTCGAAATTCTATGTCGAGGAACATGTTCATCATCATCAAATTTATTAAAATTATCTTCTGTTCGATATCGATTATGTGTTTAACAAGGGGTTCTCTCTCTATTCACTAAATTAATAATATTAACAAAACCATTGTCTAAAATATCGTCAATGTCTTCAAATAAATCCATTTTACTTGTCAATAACTTAATTTTCTATCACATAACAGTTCACAATTAACAAGATTTTAGCCTTACTTGATACTTTAAGGTAGATGACCAACAAGTAAATTTTCTGACAAGTAAATAATGTTATTGGGCAGTTAAATTTTACTTGACGGTGAATAAACATTTAATCTGTCAAGTAAGGCTTTGTCTTAGAAGTTGCGTTACTCGGTATTTTACTGGAAGGTAAATGAACCGGCCTTTAAAACTGATACTTTCATCTATTTTTATAAATAGATTGAGACATTTGTCAGATTGATGAACCAATTAAGCCATCCTGTAACCCTGTTTCACAGTAGACTTCGATATTTATTGTGGTCACTCGTTTCATAAAGTCTACAAGAAGGTCAAATTTCTTGTCCCAAAAGGCAATCACCATGACATTTTTCGCAGATAAAGTTTAACAGCACTTTAAAAGTATCTTTGTAGGCGAGCTAGAGCGATTTCAGTGTGTTGAATGTTTTTTCGTCCCAAATCTTCAGCTTAAACGTTGCAACGCGCACCCATCGTGGACAAAATTTGTGGTAACCTAAATGTTCAGTAACAACCTCGTACAAAACTGTTAGTGAAGTTTGAGGGAAAAAGGCAATTGTGAATCGCCAATTTTCGCGACTTTTTTCTTCAAAATTACCCAGAAGTTCGTTCGACACAACAGTTGGTCTTCCACTCCGTTCTTCCTCATGGGCATTAATTCGTCCTTAACGAAAGATACGGCACTATCTTCTAACCATACTGTCATTCATGACATCGCTCCAGGAATAAATGACAATAGCACACTGCTAATAGTTAATTTAAATTCGTTTGTACAGCATCAAGCGGTAATCATATTGATGTTTCTCAGTCGGAAATGGCAGTGATTCTTTTAGATCATCGGTGTACGCAAGAACACGGTAATCAATTGAGGTTAAAAGATAATTTATATAGATTATAAATAGTAGAGGCTCTAAACTGGATCCTCGTGGTATACCAAAAGACACAGTACAGACTGGGTAATAAGGCTATAAGCATAATGTGCTACGCAGACGACGCCGCTATTGTGTCCGAGACAGAAAACGATCTACAAATACTATTCGCTTTTTATAAAATGATACAAAAACTTAACACGACTATATTCGCCGGAAAAGCAAAATGTTTAACCTTCGCTAAAAAACAAGTAACATACAAACTGACGATTCAAGATAAACCCATAGAACAGATTATGCAATTTAAATACCTGTGAGTAAACATATCCAATCACAAGGACCTGACAAATGATCTCAAAAAACAGATTAATAGAGCGGCTCCATTTTCGGAATGTCTACGCTACGTCATATGGAAAAACAAACACATGAAAGTAGAATCCCAAGTCCGCATTTACAAAGCATGTGTGAGACCAGCAGAACAAAAAGGACAATTCGATCGCCCAAAATGAAAACTTTGAGGACAAAAGAAGTCATAACCCTTTGGGATCGAGTGAGAAACGATGAGACATAGTAAGATGTGGAAGACAACGAAGAAGACAATGACATGAGCACATACAAATAATGGACTCAAACAGTATATCCAGTTTTGTGTTGGAGGGAAAACCGAGAGGACAGCGCCCCCCTGGAAGACCACCGAAAAGATGGTAAGACAGCTGGAACTCGATGTCGCAAAAAGATAGGAATAATCGGTTGCAGAGCAGATCCACGGATCTCCTAGAAGAATAAGAAGAAGTAGAAGAAAATCGCCGAAAATTATAACGTCCTTATCTAGAAGATTAAAACACTAAGAGCATCAAAAAATCAATCATTAACCAAGTTTGAAGTATCCCAAACAATATAATATATATCTTCTAAAGCAGCAAAAAGCACTCCACCCCACTTCCTCCTACCAACAGCCAGACTTATTAATATCTTAAGAAAAATACCTATATTTAAGAATATGCTAGGTGCTTCGAAGAAACGAGAAATTTTGAAAGTTGTGTTGGTAGCCGTGAGCGATTGGTAGCACTAAATAGCCTACGCCAGCCTGTCAACGACACCTTGTCATTTGGTTATCATAGATGCTTGGGGTGGTACGCAACGTGCATTTGCGACTAAAGCTATTTACAAGAACCATGCCAGTGTGGAGGGGTACGTAGGAAATTCCGCCGCCATTTTAATTTAGGATGCCACGATCGTGTTCCAACAGCACATGTAATTAAAACATAGATACGTAATTTCGAGAAAACTTGTTCGGCAATGAGAAAGAACCTCCAGGCCTTATGCGAACTGTTCGTACACAAGACAATATTCAAGCTGTCATAAGAAGTCAATACCTCATCGTTCAGCATCTTTACAGTTGCATAGTTCAAGTGTTAGAAGAATATTAGTGCAGGATTTAAAATGTCATCCATATAAGTTGCAGATCGTCCAGGAAATGAAACCCAAGGATCATGTTCTGTGAATCAATGCTTCAAACGATAAACGAGAACGGGGAGTTTATTATGTCATATGAAGCGTATTTCCACCTTAGCAGATTCGTTAATAAACAAGGTTTTTGATATTGGTCACCAGATAATCCTATGGAGCTACAGTAGCGTGCAATGCACAGCAACAGAGTTACTGTGCGGTGTGCTATGTCATACAGTTCTTATTTTTTTGAGGACGAGAATGGCAATGCGACCACAGTTACATCGAATCGTTAGTCGCTATGCTTGAAACCTTTGTGGCGCAACAACTATAGAGATTTCCGGAAATTATTCCTATAGCCTGGTTTCAACCAGATGGAGCAACGTCACACTCTGCAGTAATATCGATGGCAGCAATACGCCAATTATTTGGGGAACATGTAATTTCAAGATATGGTGACTTTCAATGGCCGCCCAGATTCCATAATCTGTCGGCTTGTGATTTCTTTTTTTATGGGGTTACCTTAGAATCGAAATGTTCTTTAGTCGACCTGCTACAATTGAAGAATTGAAAGCCAACATCCGAAGAGAAATTGCCGAAATTCCAGTTGAGATGCTACGTCAAACCATGAACAATGTAACAACGCGACTGCAGGAATTTTTGCGTAGAGAAGGAGCTCACCTGAAAGATGTCATCTTTAAAAAATAACTTGTACAGTATATATTCTAAAATGGCATATCATTTTTACTATTAAATGACATACATTTTTTTTTTTAATTTATTTTCATAAAATTATTTAATTTTCAAAATTTCCCGTTTCATTGAATCACCTTGTTTATATTTCTCTAAATCTATGTTTTTCGAAGCATATTAAAACCGTCCTTTAATCTAGCGAACTTTACAAAATGTTAGGATAAATGAAAGCACCCTTCTGTAAAATTATTAAATGAAATATGTATGATTATTACACGCTTCGATTATTTGCAAGAAAGATATATTTAGGGCGAAATACGTCTATAGGCACCCTTAAATGCATTACACGATGACTGTACCTGCAATAAACGAAGTGTGTTATCAATTAATAAGCGTGAAAATAGGGGTGTGCTGTTAATAATCATCAATGTCCAAGAAACGAGTAGTGGGTCGACTCTACGCGTACACAGCGATGATTTATGAATCGAGATTACGAGTCATAGGGAAAGATCGCGCGCTGAATGAACGTGTAGAGCCGACGGTCCGTCCGAGAGCCGGTGGCGGTCGTCCCTACCCATCGATTTCGCTCTTCGCAGCGCAGCGAGTATCCAGAGCGCGCGAAGGAAAGAGACCGATAGACCAGGTGAGCACACGGAGGGCGTTCCTGGGGCCGGACCCATCCAGTCACTTAGTCAAATGCCGAACGGTTAGCGAGTCAGTGCGTCAGTCATCGACTCACCGGGTCGTTCTTTCGCTGCCTGTCACAACAACACACAAAACACTCCACACAAACTCTTTTTAATCATAATCAGTTAGTTGCGAATTACCCACAAATCGGGGTGAAGATAAAACGCACGTGCGAGACAACCAACGCCGCCTATCATAAATAAATTGTTAATTTATTTTAAAAGACAAGAAAATCATTGAGATAGGAGCTAACACGTTTTTTCTTTGCGTAAATTCCATGTGCATATCAACAGTAGTAACATTGCGAAAAAGTGATTGTAATGTGGTGACACAGATAGAGACTTTTGGACATCGTCTTCGTAGTGTTCGAGTGAATTCCTTCGACCAACCCCTTCCGAAATGAAGAGGATAACGCGTGGCGCCGCTCGGCGTTCGTGGCGCGAAGTAAAGGCGAGATAAACCGACCCCTACCGAAGGGTTGTGTCGGCGCAACCCGCCCCAATCAAGACCTGCCCCCACCACGGGAGCGCCGATCGCAACACACAGCATCTCGACGGCTTCGAGCTAACACGTCACCTGCGGAGTGGCCAATCATAACTCCGGTGATATACCATACTTGCACATATAATATAGTTATTCTCGATTTGATTTGACTTGACGGCTTCAACATCATTGAAACCGACTAACCACCACACCACCGCCACCGCCGACGACATGAAAAGAACTCATCATCCACCACCTCTTCGCCAGCAGCACCGTTCCAGTTATGATATGTCATAATAGAAGACGATTATTTCTTCTGCATTATAGAGCATCTGGAAGAAAGGGAAGAAAGACATGTGTTTATGTTGTTTGTTCTTCTTTTCTTGTAAATAATAATAATAATAATTTGTTAATATAATCGTTCTTTTTTTTTTAAATTATCTGTTCGAACTGTGCTGTCTTTTGCGCGGACAAGTGATAACTTAAAAAGGATCCTTTCTTGCTAAGTGGACAAGTGTGTTTTTACCTTTTGTTTTTGTCATTATTTCACTTATTATTTTGCGCCTCTTGATGCGATATGTCGCGACGCAAGCAGTCCAGACCAATCCGACACCTAGAAGAAGATCTTGCTCCTATTTCCGGGAGTGTACCTTCTACCACCGCAAACTTGGGTAAGTGAAACAGTTGAACGTAGAATTAGTGGCAAATTATAACACAATCTAACTATCGCGATTTATAAACAATGTTTTTATGACAGATTTATGAATAATAACATTAAAATTTTAATAATTTTTTATTATATTTAAAAGAATTGATTAATAATATTTTAATTTTTTATTTTTAAATAAAATAATATTCAATTATTACAAATATTTCGGTTGTTTTTAGAAAAGGTGTCTTTATTTTAATTTTCACGAATAATTTGATAATAACTCTATAATTATCGAAAAATACTATATTCACCATTTAACAATAAATTATACCTTTTTACAATAGATTTGAGATAATCAAGAAACCTTGAAAATATGGAATATCTAATAATTAATTCTAGTATTTTATTATTTTTTCCCGAATAATTTAATAACCCTATATTATCGAAAAATACTATATTCACCTTTTAACAATAATTCCTTTTTAAAATAGAATTGAAATAGTAAAAAAATCTTGAAGATATAAACTATCTAATATTGAATTATAGTATTTTATTATTTTAGTAATTTCTAACTAGAATATATGGAATAGAGTTACAAATTCTAACTAGACCCATAAAAGCATCTCTATACTTTAATTTTTCTTCATTTTCAATTGTTTACATTTTTCAATTTCCCCCAAGAAATAAAAGTCAGTCATTCAATGAATTTATTTCTAACATTTTATTCAAACCTACATGAAATATTTCAAACTTTCCTGTTTTCTAATAGAATTTATTTATTTATTTAAACATTTATTTCATATTTTTGTAAAACAATAATTTTTAAAAACAAAAATTTAAAAATTACTTTTATAACTAAAATTTCCCAAAAAAATCGTTTTCATCAAACACATTAACACTTGTGCGACGGATAAATCTCAAATCTAAACTGTGCTTTCTATTTCAATTAGATTCCGATAGTTTTTGCTCTGCGAGCTTTGAACCAAAAGATTTACAATATTTTTTTTGTCCACTAAATCGTTCTACTTTAATCCAGTCACACAAAAGCCTAGAATTTAGCATAAACTTTTTATTTAACGACAGAACTATTTTGCTCCGTAAATGAAGATTAATATTTTGATTTATTTGCGTTTTATTTTGAACAATATAGTATAAAAAAGCATTCTAACAACAATTGAAACGTATTTATTGGTATCTCAAAAAATAACTGATATGCCTTCCTGCAGAAAGTAACGATAAACTTCAACGAATACCGAGAATTCATGAAGAGTGACAAAAAGTAGTTTTGGTGTTCGAAGAATTTTCAACCGACAATAACTCATTGTTAAAATCAATTTAAATTTGGTAATTCTAGCTAAAAATATAGTTAATTATTTTGAATAAAATTATCGTTATTTTTCTAATTTATATAGATTATAAGTAATTATTTATTTTGAACAGCATCTTTACATTTTCACGTCCATAAATTACCGAATTACTTACTTGTTGAAGATAACTTTGTGTAACTCGCTATAAGATGCAAGTGATTGACAATCTTGAACATAACAAATTAATATTTTTTTAAAACTGCCAGTCGATTTTGATAGTTTTAAATTTTAAACCCTATTTTCAAGTTTTTAAATTCTTCTAAATATAGTGTTAAGAAAGAAAGTTACTAAATGAATACATATTTAGAAGAAGTATATATTATTATAATTTAGAATTGAATTAGAACTTGTTACGCGTTTTGATTAATATCAAAATTTTTAATTAATTTATAATTAATACCATCTTAGAAAGTAGATCATATCGGCAAATATTTAAAAAATGCACTAAAATATCAATTGGTAAAATAATAAAATCAATTTCTCATTATGATATAAAAATTAGTGAACAATTTTATTCATGGACTTAAATTATATTGTAAATTGTTATTATTTGTTAAATTAAATTAAGCTGCTTATATAATAATTTTAATACACTAAATAATGACAAAGAATTAAATTTCATTAATTAAATCTTTAAATTAAAATATTCCATATATTATTACATTTATTACTTAGGACATTCGGAAAATAAATTTAGAATTAAATAAATTATAAAATATAATTCCAGAACATTAAATATTCAATAAAGCAAACTGGAATATTCTTCGTATAAAGAAATTTATCTTAATATATCCTATGTACTGAAAAACAATATAATGTAATAGTTTTGTATATATTAAAGACATCGTTTCACCAATTTTTAAATTTACGTCAAAAGTGTTTACCGCATAGGAGGCTAATATTAACTGTTGCGGTCGAACTCAAGTGCAGTAATGCTAACTTAAACAAAATTTGACACAAACTGTCAGCTTCAGTATTAAACGGATATCCGATATATCAACGCATATTTGTGTTGGTGCGAATGCTCAGTGTTGACACATTCGTTCTGACATGTTTTGCGTTGTTTGCTCTTGATTTGCAATGCCGAAAGCGTTTTGCAGCCAACGTAAGCGATTTGTTGCATTCGCGATTGCAAACTGTGAAGCAGAACGTGATAATGGACGGTTACTGCCTTTATCATATGTGAGAGAAGTAAAATCGTATTCGTATTTTGTTATAATTTCATATTACATATTGCAACATATTCTCTTCTACCTTGATGAATCATTTATTGATATGCAACAGTAACACAAGTCGGTTTATTATTTTATTAGAAAATTTTTTTATATTTAAATTATTAAAAGAATTATACATCGAAACCAAAATATAGTTAACTATATTTTCTGGCGACTCCCTTCACCTGTTCTATATTTTGTGCGTTTCTATAAAATAATATAATTTTGTCTCCAAAATTTAATTTAAACCTTGGCAAAAAACATAGATAGTACAGAGCGTTACAATTAATTGTACTAAATTTTACCACTTGAACTTGAAAAAAAATTAAAATTTGAAAAAAGTCATCTGATAATTTTAATAATAATCATGGATGCCAAATTATTTAAAACCTAACCTGTACCACACGAATTAAACAGCAAACATATAAAAAATAGGAATATATATTCACAATTTTAAGGCCACATTTTCAATAACAATTATCTGAAAATAATAAATTTGTTAGGGAAATATGCTGATGGAATTTAAATTAAATTTATTGCATATAAACCAAGTATAAAATTGTTTTTACAATTATAAAATGTAAATTGTATATCACGTGATTATATTATTAGAAACGCACATATAAAAATAGAAAATAAAGATTGTTGTCAGGGCTTTGAAGATTGACTCTTAGCTAATCAGTTGGAAGGAGCTTTGTTTATTCATAAATGAATTAGCCTGTGGTACAGGTTAATAGAAATTAATATACCACACAATTTCAACGGGAAACAAATGGAAATATATATTTATAATTTTAAAACCGCATTTTCAATAACAATCATCTGAAAATAAATGATTTGTTAGGAATGTACATATAATAATTTTGTTAGGCAAATGTGCTGATGAAATGCATATTAGATTTATTGCATATCAACCAAGTATAAAATTGTTTTTACAATTATAAAATGTAAATTGCATATCACGTGATTGTATTATTAGAAACACACATATAACAATAGAAAATAAAGATTGTTGTCAGGGCTTTAAAGACTGACTCTTTGTTAATCAGTTGGAAGGGGCTTTGTTTGCTCATAAATGAATTAGCCTGTGGTTCAGGTTAATAGAGATTAAATGTACCACACAAATTTAACAAGGAAACAAATGGAAATATGTATATATTTATAATTTTAAAACCGCATTTTCAATAACAATCATCTGAAAATAAATGATTTGTTAGGAATGTATAATAATTTTGTTAGGCAAATGTGCTGATGGAATGCATATTAGATTTATTGCATATCAACCAAGTATAAAATTGTTTTACAATTATAAAATGTAAATTGTATATCACGTGATTCTATTATTAGAAACACACATATAACAATAGAAAATAAAGATGGTTGTCAGGGCTTTAAAGACTGACTCTTTGTTAATCAGTTGGAAGGGGCTTTGTTTGCTCATAAGTGAATTAGCCTGCGGTACAGGTTAATCGAAATTAAATGTACCACACAAATTAAACCAGGAAACAAATGGAAATATATATTTATAATTTTAAAACCGCATTTTCAATAACAGTCATCAGAAAATAAATGATTTGTTAGGAATGTATATTAGATTTAATGCATATAAACCAAGTCCAAAAGTGTTTTTACAATTATAAACTGTTAATTGTATATCTTATGATACAATGATTAGAATTACACGTATAACCGTAGAAAATGAAGATTAGTCAGGGCTTTAAAGTTTGACTTTTTGTTAATCACTAGGAAGAAGCTTTGTTTGTTCGTAAAACGAATATAAATTGCAATATAAAATCGTAAAATGTTGACACAATTCAAATGGGAACTTCAGTTTTGTACTAAATTAATATTTAGTAAAAGGTAATTCATTCATAACTAATACATAATTAATATATTAATTAGTGATACGAAACTAAAAAAAAAAATAAGAACACATATATTCGTGTATAATTAAACATTATTTATAAGTTACCCTTTTATATTATATTATTAATTCCTTCCCTTATATTTGTTTTTATATTTTATACTTCGATTGTTTATGCTTATCTATTGTTATTATAATATGTTCCTTCTATTATTATTATTGTGGAAGAAGTCCAAATTTTTATTTAAATTTATATATTAAAACTAAATAAATTTAATAAATATAATAAAACGAAAAATATTACTGAACACGACAACTTTGTTATTAAAATTAACTTTTTAATTGTATTTTACATAGGTTTTTAAATATTTGTTTCCGATGACTTAATGAATTGAGCGTATCGCACATAAGACATGTTCAAATGTGCCCCGCGTTTTAGATAACCAAATTATAATTTTGCGTAATTTTGTGGTGTATTTGTTATTAATGAAACTTTGACTAGCTGTTGATTGTGTTCCGATTTAAGTCTTAAGTTTGGGTTTTCGTCGAGTTATAGTGATCAAATTCCATTTCAGAGATAACTGCCAAAATGACATTTTTAAATTTTAGATTCTTATTGCAGTAATTTTTTTTTTGATTTATCGTTTTGAGTTGGTTAAACTAGATATATTAGTTTATTAGTTTATTAATTTATTAGTTTTATGGTTATGGTTTTTTTCGCGTGCTTGTTTTGTGAAACGCTTTAATTTTATAATTAAATTCGAACTGCTATATGAACTGTTTTAATTCTGTTGGTAGTTGTAAGTGTGGATTACCTTAGTTCTAGCTATAACTTAATGAATGTGAATACTATAGATTAAATTCTTATTTTCAAATAAATTTCAATTTATTTATTAACAGGTTCCAACAAACATTTTGTCTTAATTTATTTTATATTTATAATTTCCTAATTATAGTCATATATTGCACTATTCCTTGAAATGAATGAAAAATTTGCCCTGTTTCGTAATTCGATAATTCTAGTTAGGTTTAAAATAATTTTTTAGTAATTTTCTTGGTTTTTTCTTTGTAGTAGTAGTGATTGGAATAAACCTAAGTTCATCTTTTAATTTTAATATGAAAAAAAAAACATTTCTGAAGATGACATCTTTGCTATTAAAATACTAATATTAACTTGCATTACTATGAAGCGTTTTTATATATTTATATGCGCATAATTAGTGCTTCGTAGCTAAGTATGTAGTAATAATTTTTGTTTAAAAACAAGTGTGTATAGTTAGTTTGGAAATAAATACGTTCAAATATTGCAGTTGTTTAAATCGATTTGTTGGTAATTTTCTTTTTTTTTGTCTCTGTTGAAATAGTAATAGGAATAAGTCAAAATTTCAATTTTAATTTATATATTAAAGTATAAAATATTGCTGAAGATGACATCTTTGTTATTGAAACAGTCATTTTATATTGCATTGCTATGAAGTGTTTTTATATATTTATGTGCACGTAATTACTGCCACATAGCTAAGTAAATGTAATATGGACATCGTAAAAGTAATTTTTGTTTACAAAGAAGCTTCTATAGTTAATTTTCAAATACATACTTTCAAATATTTCAGTTGTTTAAATCGATTTGTTGGTAATTTTTTATTTTTCGTCTCTGTGTAAATAGTAATAGGATTTCTATTTTAATTTATATATTAAACTATAAAATATTGCTGAAGATGAGATCTTTGCTATTGAAATAATAATTTTAAATTGCATTGCTACTAAGCGTTTTTATGTATTTATGTGCATATAATGAGTATTTCATTGGCTGAATAAATGTAATATTTACATAATAAAGATAATTTTTATTTAAAAATAAGTTTCGCTTTGTTTATGAATAAATTCGAGGGATAACTTATTCTCTTATATTTAATAACATTTACAAATTTTAATTAGTTTTTGCGCTAGAATTGAATCAAAATTTTTCGTAAATGATTGTTAAGCGCGTAGAAATTTATATTTGAAAAGTAGAAAATTCATTTCTTCAAAGTTAAAAATTGGCATTGATTTGTTGTGACAATTTCTTAATGTAAAATTGAAAAATTATTAATCGTTGATACTGAAAAGAATTATTATCTAAACGTTCAATAATTTTAAACTGTTATTACATGATTTTCATCTTATAAATACAATAATCTTTATAAAAATACTTTGAACCCACCGTTTATTTGAAAAACATCTACACAATCTTAAATTGTATCTGATCTAATCATAGAAATAGAAATACACACATAAGAAAAGTTTAAGGATATTTGTTTCAAGTTATAATAAAAACTTGTATATAACCTATTTTGAATTGTACATTTAATGTATGTATCAGGTCGAATGCTCAACGGGGAATAGATTTTTTTTGAAAACGCCCTAAAAAATAATAAAGAACTCAATAAAAACGATAGTTGTAAAAATTAATTTAATGTGCTTATTTAATTGAGTGACAGATTGTAATTTTATTGATTATAAGTCACTTTTTCTTAAAAACTGCCTTGCAAATTATTATGTTTAACAATGGAACGACGACATTTGACTTTAGATGAAATGAATCGAGGAATAGGTCAACTTAAAGGTGGCGTGCGGCAAGTCGAAGTAGCTGAGCGATAAGAATTACCCAAAGTGTCATCAGTCGACTGTGGCGGCGTTTTAGGAAAGCCATCTACAACATCTAGGTTGTGGACGCTGTACAACGGCAATTCAGGACAGATTTTTGGTTTTAAATGCTAAAAGATAATCTACAATAACAGCACCTGAGTTGGTTACGGAACCACAGCGTGCGTATAATTGAATTGTTCACCGAGATACTGTAAGAAACCGTCTCTATGAAGCTGGACTATATTCTCGATGACCAATCAGATATCCATCTTTTTCAAGAGGTAATCGCGCAGCAAGATTAGACTGGTGTCAAGAATTTCAAAACTGAGATGAAAATACTTGAGCTACAATTTTATTTATAGATGAATCCAGATTTGGATTTCATCCTGATTCTCGTCCGACAAGGGTATAGAGACGATCTGGAAATATGGAACGTTTGAATCTTGTCCAGGAAGTACATAGTTACAGAGGTGGTACTGTTATGGTATGGGGCGGAATAATGATTGGCAGTCGAACCGAGCTCATTTTTTCAAATAGTTTTTTGACAGCTCAGTAATGTTTGGATAATATTCTTCAGTCCGTGGTGGGTCTATTTGACGGTGCCGTTGGCCAAAATTTCCATCTGATGCATGACAATGATCGCCCACATGTCTCGCGTGTTGCAATGGACTGATTAACAAACAAGAGAATTGATTTATTGCCATGTCCAGCACAATCTCGGGTTCTGAATCCCATCGAGCATGTATGGGACATACTTCAAAGAAGAATTGTTCAACACATGGGTAATATTCACAATGCTATTAAATTGAAGGCGCTTCTGACAGTAGAATGGGCACGTATACCACAACAAGATATAGACCATGTAATTTTGTTGATGAACAATAGGTGGAGGTCAAACTCTATATTAAAATGTGTTTTTTTAAATTTCTTTCCCGAAAATTGTTTAAAAACAAATCTTAAAATGTTGTATTGTTTTAACTGTTTAAATTTTCGAAATATTTTTTTGTTTTATTAAAGAATTTTAAATTAATATGTTACATATTTATACAGTACATAACCTTAAATATCAATATTCTTTGAAATCAGTTATTGCCAATAGAATACTTATATTTTTTTTAATATTCTTAGACTTTTCTTGTGTGTGTATATTTATTGTTTTGTGTAATATATGTAGTATACATGAAAACTTAAAAAATGTAGCACATAATTAAAGATAATTCATTCTAAAAGTACTCGAACGTAGACACTCGATTCTAAGTTTGAGAGAAAACATCCCAATCTCTTCCTTAGATCTACTAGATTTTTTTGATATTTTAAAGATTCCTTAATTATTTTATATGCGTATGCTTGAGTACAGGCTAACCCTTTTACGTATGTGATAGTCAGTCTATCCAATACGTGTATTTTGTGTGACTCTATATGCTACATATACGCCAATAAAAAATTCAAAAACAAATCATATTTCCAAGATTTCGAATCCTGGAAATATAATTTGTTTTTAAAAAATGTAATGACGCATTCGCGTGTGTAAATAGCTATGCTATTAAGATATTATTATTTCTGGAAATAGCTTTCGTAGATGTTTTGAATAAAAATATTTGCAACACCTCAAAACAGGATAGCAAATTGCCTTGTTCATTTTGTTAATGATAGTTTAAATACAATTAATTATACTAATGATGAGTGGAGTAATGTCAATTATTACATTTTTTTTACTTGAAATTTGAATAGGCTATTTGTATTTATACAAAGTTTTCGTACTTGAATTTATTTACTAAAATAAAGTAAATTTACAGTACTGTACTTTTTGCTGCCAAAATTTCAAAATTATTTGAAGAATAGGTGCAAATATTTTTTATAAAATAATTACTTTGAGTAAAAAAAAATTTAACTTAAAAAATTCGCGTAAAACACATCTATTCGGAATGTGTATTAAATTCTTACTGCAAATTGTCAATGCACAGTATCCTGGCTATGACTTACACTTCCTTTACTACTTGTATATATATTGAATATACAGTATACTGAATATACTGTAAATGAGAATCTAGCGATTATTAAAATCTCATTTTACATGTATATATCGCCTAATGTATCGTGCTAATTCTACAATTCGTTAAACTAGGTTTTCATAAGTATGTAGAAGGCAACGCATAGCCACCTCAACCTTCCTGGTTGTTAGGAAAATTAAAAATTCGTGTAAGACACATCTATGCTATTAGGCGTGAATGAACTCATGTGAATTGAGATTTTAATAATTGTTAGATTCCCATTTACAGTATATTCAATATCTTAACTATATATACAAGTAGTTAAGCATGTCTGTCTCCAGGATACTGTGCATTGACAAGTTGCAATAAGAACGAAACGCATCTACACATTCCGGGATAGATGTCTCTTACACGAATTTTTAATTGTTATATATATATATATATATACATATATCGTATGATCAAAAAGTCTTTGGATCGCTAGTGCCGTGGAATTTACGAGATATCTATGAAATTATTTGTTTCAATTAGTTTTGATATTTACTTGACATCTTTCAAGTCAGCTGGTTATAATTCAAAATGTTTCAATTAGAACATAAAATTTTTATTATCAAATCATACTACAGTAATGGATATATAGGTGAAAATGGTAATTGGGTTTATTCACCTCGTTTATGTTTGAATGTGTTCCGTGAGAGATTTCCCAACTTCGCAATAATCGAAGGAGATTTTTTTCCGCAACTTCAACGAACTGTGGAAAAATTTGAAGGAACTGGTAATATCAGCGATAGTGTTCGATCTGGATGAAGACGGGCTAGAAATGATGATGTTATTGATCTGGTTAGGCAACGCATGTAGGAAGAACCTACCTTATCCTTGCGTAGATTGAAACAAGAAATCAATTTAAGTTATGGGACGTGTCAAACCATTGTTAAACATGACTTGAACATGTTTCCTTATAAACTTTATTTATTTATATATTTATTTATAAACTTATAAATAACGACGTCCTTGATTTAACATTTTTTACAGACGAATCTTATTTTTACCTATCTGGATACGTTAATAAACAAGTTATGCGTATGTCGAGCGAGAATAATCCTAATTTTCATAGTGAGACTCCTTTACATAGTCCTAAGATTGGTGTTTGGGTTGCATTGTCCCGTAGACGGGTAATAGGGCCAATATTTTTCAAGATACCATAAACGCTGAAAGATATATAAATCAAATACTTGATCCTTTTATCAATCAATTGCACGATGATGAACTTCATAATGGATACTTTCAGCAAGATAACGCGAGACCCCATGTTGCTCGAGTAACCATGGAATATTTACGTCAATTTTATGATGAAAGGTTAATATCAGACGGACGTTACCCACCTACGTCTTGTGATTTGAGTCCTTTAGACTACTTCTTATTCCCATTGCTTAAGAATAACATTTTTAAAACTCCAGTTCACAATTTAGATGAATTACGAGAACGTATTGTTGAAAACTGTCTCACAGTAACACCTGATCTTTTAATTAAAGTTTTTAATAACATGGGCCGACGTGTTAACCGGTGTATTCAAGAACAGGGAAGACATTTTCAATATCTTTTATAATTTTTTATTGTAAAAGTGTACCTACCTGAATGTTATTGATTCATTGTGAGGAGTTCTTTTCTTAACTGTAATGAGCCTTATTTTTTTTATTAGTTATTTTAACTTCGTTTATTTATAAATGCATTCTGTAATATCTATAAATGTTACTAAATATAACATACATAAATTGTAAATAAATACCATAACCTAAAATCTATTTTATTTGTGACTTATGCGTACTTCAAGGTAATGAATCACAGAAGTAGGATAATTTTATAGATAGCTTTACGTTTCATGGCTATCACGATCCAAAGACTTTTTGATCATTCGTTATATATAGTAGCAAATATATTCTTATATATTAAATAACATAAATTAAACATGAATTATGCTAGCAAAAATACAGTATTGGAATATATTAATATCGATATTGAAAAATCTTGATTTTGCGCCTTTTCATTTTAAGGTCGTTTGGATTTTAGATATTTTCGTTTTCTTATTTAAATAAAAGGAATGAACCCCCTTTGCTACTGAATTTAGTACGTTTATTGGCTGCATTTTCGAATACTTAAAATAATGTGTTTAGAATTCATTACTTCTTTTCTTCTTGTGTTGTCGTTTTTGTTTCAAGGGCGACACATTCTTTAAAGAAATGTGTCGAGTTTATTTAAGAACTAGTAATTAAACGCTCAAAATTTAAAAAGAAGGACACCATTCAGGCTTTCATAACGAATATAGTACCGCAAATACAGGACCGCAAATACAGGAAAAATAAAATTACACTTATGTATTGAGACAAAACAAAAACAAGAAAAAAACAAAGAAAAACAGTAATTATAAATTTATAATAATATTAATAATTACATTCAATGTATTATAATTAATGCCGAAATACGTTTGATACAGAATTAAAATTACTGCACATGATAGAAATGAGTAACCTCAGCATTACATTAGTTCTGTTTGGTGCGCAATAAAAGAAGTTCTGTTGGCGAATATTAATTTGTGAAATATTAAAATAAACTTTATTTAATAAAAAACTGCAATCGATGTGGAGAATTTTATATAAAAATTTTATGCTGTTAGCATTTCTTTTACGATCAAGAGGTGTGAAATGAAACCTGGTGACAATAATTTTATAGTCACATTTTCTGTTTGGATAAATACCATCTTCCAAAACTACAAGATATTTTTAAAATCGACGTCGTATAGATTCAATGTGATTTATATGTACAGCGTCAATTAGGTACCAGATTATTGATACATATTCCAATTTACCCCGAATAAATGCACAAAATAAGGTTATAACGGTGTGTATATTACGAAAGTCTGCGATTTCTACAAATAAATTCGTCAATTTTATATGTACTCGCTCATTAACATGTTCAATAAATTGCAACTTGATGTCGAATATCACCAAGTTCCTTATGCACAAGCAATGATCCAATATTTAACCATCAATGACATATCCATAACTACATATTTCCTGTTTTCGTATGTAAGATACTAGTTTCAATTTACTAATATTTAAGGAAAGATGTTTGCTAAGACACCAATTACTAGCATAGATATGTGCCTTTTGTAGTCTCTCACAATCCTCGAAAGAATTGACTTCTCAAAATATTTTCATATCATCAGCAAAAAGATGTTCACAAGAAATAATCGATATGTCATTGATTTAGACAAAAAATAATGACGGGCTAAGATTCGGTCCCTGCGGTGCAGTTAATGTTGGGCTTAACACAGTAGATCTGACGCTGTGATATTCAACATGTTGGTTTCTTCTAAATAAGTATGAAGTAATTAATTTGATAAGAGAAGAGGAGAATCCTATCTGCTTGAGTTTTTTAAGAAGAAGATAATTATCGATTTGGTCAAAAGCATTTTGGAGGTCTGCATATCACGTCTACTTGACCCTGCTTATCCAATGGTTCCGATACATACTGAATGAAGTAAGCAAGATTTGTTGCAGTCTATCGCTTATGCATAAATTCATGCTGCAATGAAGTTATCATGCACTTATCAGAGGTATATAGATGGTCGTATAAAATTGACTCAAAAACATTAGCAAATTTACAAATTATCGATATCGATCTGTAGTTTCTAATATCCGATGGATTGCTTTTTGTAAAAACTAGACAAATTATTGATGTCTTCTATATTACTGGAAATTCAGAAGATAACGAGAGTGACCTATAGCATTAAAATTATAGCGTGTAATTGGTGGTTTTAGCATAGCATTGGTTCCACTAACTCAACAATAAAAACATTTCTGCAAACGCAAATTCCAACTTAGTACACAAAAATTAATTTTGCTTGTGAAATATAAACAATCGACACTTTGTGCAAAATATTACTTAAAAAAATTAATAGTTTTATAATGAAGTGATGCATGTTAAATCTATACAAAATTATTTAATATTAAAATCTACACACCTGTAGTCTTCTTCTAAACTTACAGATAACTTTAAAAATATTCAATCGTGTTAATGTGCTCCGCATAATCAGGATATCGGTATTTTAATATATGTATATATATAGGATAAAATAAATTAAAAGCAGGTAAGCGGTCTGTCAGTTAAAAACTCATTTATTAATTATCTCTATATTTCGCAACAACTTTGTTGCTTCTTCAGGAGATAAGAATGTAGAGTTCAAAAAATAATAAAAGTGGCGTACACGGACAATAAAGTTGAAAAATTTAATCAATTTTATTGTCCGTATACGTCACTTTTATTATTTTTTGAACTCTACATTTTTATCTCCTGAAGAAGCAACAAAGTTGTTGCGAAATATAGAGATCATTAATAAATGAATTTTTAATTGACAAACCGCTTGTCCGATTTTAATTTATAATAAATAAAGTTGAAAAATCTAATCAATTTTATTGTCCGTGTGCGTCACTTTTATTATGTTTTTGAACTCTACATTTTTATCTCCTGAAGAAGAAACAAAGTTGTTGCGAAATATAGAGATAATTAAAAAATGAGTTTTTAATTGACAAACCGCTTGTCCGCTTTTAATTTTATTTTATCCAATATAGTACTGCCGATAGTTTCTTTTAAATTATATATATATATATATATATATATATATATATAAATATATATATATATATATATATATATATATATATATATATATATATATTACAAAGGTAGCATTTGCGACCACCTGATCAAGACGGTCGACGTAATTACACTTAAAATCAAATAACAGACACAGATTACTATCAATATTTTAATCAAAAGTTAAAAATCCTTTAAAATATCATAATCCTGCACATCCAAAATGTTTAAAGAAAGACAATTTTCTTTAAACATCTTTCATATACTAACAGCTCTTAAATCTCTATGCACTGGCGAGCGATTCCCAATATACTCAATTTGCATAAACGTAATCGATTGTTTAATGGTTGAATCGTTTTATAGATCAAACCTGTACACAATCTTTAAAATCTATAGGATTGCTTTTGAAGCGTTTATAAAGGATTTATAGGTAAAATTACAAGCCTGAGTAATTTTTGTGAATGACTAATTTTAGTATATGCAGTACTAAAAATTAATTAAACTTATTATAATCAAAACAAATATAAAAACGTCCGTTAATACATTGTTGAAAGAAAAAAAATAACAAGAAAGGTAAATATTAAAGATTTATTTTATAAATGAACACGCAAGATCATGTTAATGCCTTTCGAATATTTATAATTAAATAAAATAAAATGGAGAAGCTAAGTTTAATAGCATTACTTAAAGAAACACTAATTTGTTCATCAAGCAATAATCGTTTTACAAATTATAATTCATCTTTATTGTCTGTCCATTATACGTTAACTGGAATTACATGCTACTTCATAAGAGACTCGTGAAAACAGTACTGAAATGTTTACAAAAGTATGTAAAGATGAACCCTATTCATAATCCTGTAAATAAAATATTTGTAACTTTACAGTTAATAAAACCATTGTCCGGGAATGATTCTTATGTATCACCTTCAAATATATAATCGGAACAGCACTAAATAAAACCACTCATAATTTACTCTTTAATTCAATGAAAATAATTTTGATTTTACTCTGTATTCCGCAGGGATCGGGTTTTAGTTCCTTACTTTTCTATATACAGTGAAAGCTCTCATATGGTCACGGTGTTTTCGTCCGGCTATCGGAGATGTCCGCTTATTATAAAATTCTTTATTTGACGTGAATTTTTAAGGTAATGAATAAGAAACAATATTTCTCTAAATTCAGTTATAATAAATAGCTTTTATTACAAATTCATATGTATTAGTAGATATAAATAATATAGTATGTATGCATGTATATTACGTACAAATATGTAATTCCAACTGATGATTTTCAAAATGATTTACTAATTTTTTCAGATGTTGAAATGCTATAAAATCATCTCTTGGGAAACGTTTCAAATGGGCAATTTGCTTCAGCGCCTTATTATATGATTTTATCGAATCAGAGGCTTGGTCATCGACTTCGTCCTATTCTTCCTCTGAATCCTTAACTTCCATAATGTCATTTTCATTTTCGAATTGATTTTGTATGTTGTGAGCTCCAGTGTGGACTGTTTCATCGATATTTGAAAAGTCTTCCAAGTTTGTATCAGTTAATTCGACAAACCTTCTCTATAGATTTAAAAGTGTGTGGTAGTTCATCGTCGGCATCAACGTCTGGAAGGATGGAATTGTGTCTTATGAATGCTGCTTTGCGAAAGCAATTTTTAATAGTCGCTGCTTCAACTTTATCCCACGAGGCTTTAATGGAGTATAAAGCGTCAAGTACATTAATACATCTTGCCAGCTGTGATGCTGAATTGGCTGCATCCAGTTTTGATAATATGTGCTTCAAAATAAAGCCTCTGCAATGAACTTTGAAACTTTGTATTATGCCTTGATTCAAGGCATTGACGGCGTTGACATACTGCAGTCGTCTTTGCAGGTAAAAAAATTATGATGAGAGATGAGATGCTGCATTATCCAAGAACAAAAGAACTTTTTTCTGTGATCTCATTTTCTTATCAAATTACTGCAACCATTCAGATATGATATCTTGCGTCATCCCTGCCTTTCTGTTGGCTTTCAAATTTGCTGGTTGGACTTTAATTATAAGTTTATTGAATGGTCGGGAACGAGCCGCCTTACCAATAACTAACAACATCTTTTGTTCCCCTGCCATATTTACACCAAACAAAATAGTGAGTCTTTCCTTCGACAGCTTACCACCGACACATTTGTCAGATTTCAAGGCGAAAGTTTGATCAGGTAAAGAACGAAAGAATTTTCTGTTAACAGCGATTTGTGATACACACTACGCATAAGAGTGTGTAAAAAGGGAAATGACCGAATTCATTGCGATTCGTGATTCACACTGAGCATACTACTACGTAAAAAGGGGACTGTCGGATTTATTACGATTCTTTTTTGGTTATTCAATTCTTAGAAAGTGTTTCGTGTCCGCTTATGAGAGATGTTTTGTACGAAATGTATAGAAATATAGTGCCCGCGTAATTTGTAATTTGTACTAAAAACGTAACAAAATACTTGTGTATAGAAAATTTTTCCGATTACGAAAGATGTCCGCTCATAAGAGCTGTCTGTGAGTGGAGCTTTCACTGTATATTTTTAATTTTCTTCATCGATTTCATCGACTTCAGATTATTTAAATTTAATAAATAATCTTAATGTCATAATATGCAAATTAGTATGATTCAAATACAATAATTCTCAATGTTAACAAATGCCAAATACTCTAAATGCAACACATTATTTATAATTATTGTATGGATCGAACTGTTTTAATTAGACGAACAGATATTACAGATCTAGGAAACCTTTTCGGCGAACACCTGAGTTTTTCTAATTATATTAACTTCTATAATACAGCTTTCCATGGCTCTTAGCGTTATTATCCATTCTTATATATGATTCAAAGTATCTTACCCCTCCTTACGTAGTTAAAAACTTGGATATGCTGCCATTATTAAAAGTATTCCAATTATGTGTATTTGCATTTAAAACATGAAAAAGTGCAGAAGAGATTCCTAAAATATCTTGTGTTAGAAAACCCACCTGTTTTTGGTCTAGATTGGGTAAGTTTCGACCAATTGTATAATGTTTAATCGCTTGCATTAAGACCAGAGTTACTTACTACAAAATTTGTAATTATAGTATTTAAAAATGTAATCGCTTCTCCTTCTATTTCGTCACAGGCTAACTTTTGTGTTCCTAAATGACACTTTCTTTATTCCAAAACCTAGACAAGACAAAAGCTAGATTTTAGGAACTCTTTAACATATTCACTCCCTTAGCAATTCGTTTGATATGCTCTTAGTTTTATCACCTGTTTTTGCATATAATTCTTGAAATATCTTACATTTCCGTGCGTTCCAAAATTGAATATTAGGCTGCCATTATTAGGTGTTCCAATTATTCGTGTATTTTTATTTGGAACATGACAGAGTACAGAAGAGATTCTTAAAATTGTGTTTAAATCCACTCATGAATATTTTCAAAACCTTTAATCTAAACTGGATTAATTCTCTTTCTATTTTCTATTTATATTCTGTAGCTAGATAAACAGTTTTACGTCAAACTTCTTTAACACATACCTGCCCGGTAAAAATTTTTCCTTACATACGATCCAGACTTTGCCGCTTATAATAGACATATTAATACGGTCAATACGGCGCTATGATATACGTATGTTTTCTATGGGCTCTCCCCACTTAGTTTCCCTAAGTAATTGATTACCGGACACCAGTATGACTATACGTATAGATATTCCTTGTATCGAAATTTTTGTCCTACCGAGAGACCCAATCATTATTTCAAAATAGAAAAGGAATATTTTACTTTAATAAAATGCTAATATTTATAAATACAAAATATTTACAATCAGTTTCGTGAGAAAAGTAATCTGGTATTTTACCATAAAAATACGAATAAATTAATAAATGAATTGTTAAAAATAAATTGAATCTAGCATTTCAAAGTAAATAAATAAACTTTCTAAATATGAAATATTTCAAAATAATGTATGAAATATTCAAATCATAGTCTGCAACTGTAGTTATATTATAATATATTAACCTTTAAAAGTAAATTCAAATCTAAAACAAGCAGTTGGTCTTTTAAAATCGAATAGTACGAACTATGAATAACAGCACATTAAAAACAATCAATAAGAAACTGTTTTAGAATGTAAGTACGAGATATAGAACGAAATAACAGAACAGTGATAATATAGAAGACACATAAAATTCGTAATAGATGAAGAAATAAACAGTGTATTCTATATTAGCCAATAAAATACAAGTTAAAATATGTAGTGGTCCTCCCTAACTAGCAGTAGGGTTTATTTGTCGATATAGGATAATTGTCATACAACAACTGATGATTAATCCAAATTTAATTAATAATAGGGCATGAACAGTCTTTAAACAACATGTCGATTTAGCGATGCTTTAATATTACTTATTTAACTTAGAACAATCAGTAAATTACGCATGTGGTTATGACCTCTACAATTTTGGTTCCAGAGCCAACTTCACGCCAAATTTATTAGAATGCATGTTCAATGAGGAATTTATTTATTTCGTTTTGTATAAGGTGACTATTTTTGTTTTTGTTTTAAGAATTGATTTTATTCCTTTTTTTATTTGTTAACATATTAATATTTATTTGACCAATAAAATTCAATTATAGGACAAAGAAGTATTTGCAACGTAAAAAAGTAAAAATGACGCTACAAACAAAACATAATTAACTATAGAAACGCACTAAAATAAATATTATAACTAAAACTAAACAAGAAAATTAAATTATTATTAATGGAAAAAAGACAATAACCATCAAAATTAATAAATAAAACCAAAGGCTACGACCAGTAAAACAGCTAAATTAGATGCTGAAATAAGGAAGGAGTTTATAAGTTAATATGCGAGTATGGGAAGAGCTACGTCGGACAAACAGGAACATCGGTTGGACATAGAGTTAAAGGAATTGGAAAATCAGCGGTTGCAGAACATGTACAGGAGAACGGATAAAGAGTGAATTTTGAAGAAGCAGAAGTATTAGCTACAACGAAGAATCTACCATCCAAGGATTGTTAGAGAAGCTATCGAAATAGAAAAACTTCCTAACTCCAACTGCGAGGATAGCTACAGACTCAGCATCACCTTGAGAAGTCTGTTACGAGAATCCGTCACAACCAATGCAGAAAAACGGTCATACACCAATGAAACAAGGCTATATACGGGCTGCGACTCGGGAATAGTTAATTTTTGAATTGAGCAGTACATGGCAATTTTGCGAGAAATTAATTTATTTTAAAAGAAAACCATAGGTTATGTAATGTCATTAAAGAAAATTATTTGTGAAAAATTATGTCTGTATGGTGACCACTCTTTCAACAAGGTTGCATCGATGTTGTCAATCTCATGTCGTATTGCAGTCTTCAACTTTTCCATTGTTCTCGGTTTCCCCAGATAAACGCGACTTGAGATAGCCTCATTGGAAGAAGTCGCCGGTTAACAAGTCTGGCGAGCGAAGGGCCCACAAAACATCGCCGCAAATGAAACTCAGTAATTTACAAACGTGTATCCATCGTTGCCAACTCTTTAAAATGCGTAGGCATTAGAACTTGGACAATAAAAGCATTAAAAAACAGTTTTTTTTTTGTTATACGTACAAAAAAAAAACAATGAAACAGAAAATCTTACTGACAAAAAACAAGTAAAAAAATTAATAAAATAAAATATTCAATTCTCTTTGAATTTATAGAAACGATAAATAGTAAAAAATGTAGTTAAAAGTGGTCAAATTTAAATAAAAACATCGTGTTGCAAATCGCACACCTTTGGAATTAACTTGTCATGGTGATAGATTATTTGCAATACAATGTTTTTTAACATTTGAACAGTTTTTAACAAATCTATCTTATTCTACGTCATTAATAACAAAGGTTCATCACAGGCTTCATTATTGCTTTCTTTATAAGTTGTGAGGGTCCCAATTTTTTTCAAAGTATTTACCGATGTAGGATAATTGTCATAACAACAACTGATGATTAATCCAAATTTAATCAATAATAGAGCATTAACAGTCTTTAAACATAAACGATTTCTATTTTTGAAAAAATTCATGTGACTGAAAACTCTTTCGACTGCTGCGTTAGAGTGACATAAACAATAAAACAAGTTTTGCCCATTTCAATATATCTTTAAATCTGTTGTTATCACCAACATCTTCTGACAGGTTTACCTCTGACCAGAAATCTTCTGTGGCATTGGTAGAACATCAATCACAAAAACTTAAAGTATCCCACTGTCTTTCAATATTTTGAATTACATCGGCATCACTAAAGAATTGTCGAGCCAATGCAGTAATTGGTTTCTTTCGTCATGGATGACTAAGGACTTCTCAAATGCTTAACAGTGAACAATCATGCAAAAGGTCAAGATCAACTCTTCAATTCTTTAAACTAAACTGTACACATCTCTGTTTTAAATTTTTTGTTTCATCTTGATTACCACCGTATTTTTGTCTAAAAACACTGTGCAATTTTTCAACTATATACCCAAAATAGGTCTGAGGATCTAATCTAGCCTGTATGTTGCCGTGCAGAAAATCAGTATTTTTTCGCAGATGGGATTAAAAGAGGTAATGATAAGTTTATTAAGCGATTTCAATGCGCTTGATAGTTCAGTCGAGTCGACGTTATCACTCTTAAACAATTTATTTATTTTTTGGACCTCTTTCACTATTGGATATAAAAATATTAAGTAAATACGATTCAGATCATTTTTATACATGTTAAAGAGGTATCTTTGTTGAACAACAATTTTCCGATAACTGGGTTATCTCAAAATAAATTATATCGCAATGTGACCCATAGATGTGACCAGGACCATTTCACTACCCCAGCAGTCAGCACCTCATACCTCACCTTGAACTAGAACGTCGACGTTTGACTGGTAGTACAATCTTCTTGCGGGTTTCGCCGTGGTGTCGTAATTTGACTCGACGTTTCGCTGTCCATACGGCCAGGGTCTTCAGGATCTGGTATTGAATTGATTCTTTTCGTTGTCGTTCTTCCTATACAGGGTACGACTTGGGAATAGTCAATTTTTAATGTTTATAGTAGTCTGAGGGAGTAGGTGATAGAAGAGTGGGAGAACGATACTTAAACTCTACTAGGTTCGCAATTAACGTAGTTAATATCCAACATGGCGTTGTGGAGGTTAGAACATCGTATTTTCACGTATGACATGTACGTCAAAATAGGCGAGTCAGTTGTCAACGCACAGCGAGAATTTCGACGGCATTTCAACATCGGACGTACGGAAATGTTCCATCTTACAGAACCATTACACGTTGGACTACCGGCTTCAGAACCAGAGGAACCGTGATGAAGGAAATCTCCAGGCTACAGAGAAGTGTCCAGATCCCAGAGAATGTGAAATGAGTGAGACGGGCGATTTTGAGAAGTCCTGGTTGCTCAGCACATCGCCATTCTGCATGACTGCAAATTAATGAACACAAATTAAGACGTATTCTCCATAAAGATGTAGGATTTCATCCTTATAAAATTGTAATGAGACAGAAACTCAATGAAGGTGACTACCCACAAAGAGTTGCGTTCACAGAAACCATCCAAGCCGTTTCAGAGGAAACGAAAATGCGGTGATCATGATGAGTGATGAACTGCATTTTTACCTAGATGGCGATTTAAACAAACAAAACTGCCGATATTGGACAACACACAATCCCCGTCAGTTGAATGAACGCAGAACACATGAAGACAGCGCAAAAGTTACGATTTGCTGTTACTAAGCGTTGCATCATCGGCCCTAACTTTTTCGAAGAGAACGGTGTGACAGTGACGATCACTCCTGTTCGCTACATAAACATGTTAAACAACTTTTTTGTTACGGGACTCCGTCGACGACGAAATGGTGGACATAATTTGTGGTACCACCAAGACGGGACCACCGCCCACGTAGCAAGAGTTCGATGGCAGCTGTTTCCGAATCGAGTGATTTCCAGGTTCGGCGACGTTTTGTAGCCTCCTCGCTCGCCAAACTTGTCAACCTGCTACTTCTTCCTATGGAGCTATCTCAAGTCGTATGTTTATCTGGGCAAACCAAGAACAATGGAAAAGTTGAAGGCTGCAATACGACATGAGATTGACAACATCGACGACAACCTCCTTGAAAGAGTGGTCACCTTACAGACATAATTTTTCACAAATAATTTTCTTTAATGACATTACATAACCTATGTTTTTCTTTTTAAATAAATTCATTTCTTGCAAAATTGCCATGTACTGCTCAATTCAAAAATTAACTGTTCCCGAGTCGCAGCCCGTATAATGGCATTGTTTCACTGGTGCATGACCGTTTTGCTGTTTGGTTGTGAAGGATTCTCGTAGTAGACTTCTCCAGGTACTGCTGAGTCTATAGCTAGTCTATAGCAGTTTAAATTAGGCAGTTTTTCTATTTCGATAGTTTCTCTAATAATCCTTGGATGGTAATTCTTTGTTGTAGCTAATACTTCTGCTTCTTCAAAATTCACTCTCTGTCCGTTCTCCTGTACATGATCTGCAACCGCTCATTTTCCGATTCTTTTTCTTCGTGTGTCGCTCTGAGGTTCCTTAACTCTATGTCCAACCGATCTTCCTGTTTGTCCGACGTAACTCGTCCCGTCCCACACTCGCATATTAACTTATAAAGTCCTTCCTTAGTTAAGCATCTAGTTTAACTGTTTTACTGGTGATAGATAGCCTTTGGATTTACTTATTAATTTTGTTGGTTATTGTCTTTTCTCCATTAATAATAGTTTAATTTTTTTGTTAGGTTTAGTTATAATATTTATTTTAGTCCCTTTATGTAGTTAATTATGTCTTGTTTGTATTAACATTTGTACCTTTTTACGATGCAAATACTTCTTTGTCCTATAATTGAATTTTATTGGGCTAATAAAGATTATTATTATAACAAATAAAAAGGGAATAAAATCAATTTTTAAAACAAAGACAAAAATAGTCACCTTATACAAAACAAAATAAATACATTCCTAATAGAACATGCATTCTAATAAATTTGGCTTGAAGTTGGCTCTGGACCCAAAATCTTAGAGGTCATATAACCACATTCGTAATTTACTGATCGTTCTAACTTAAATAAGTAATATTAAAACATCGCTAAATTGACATTTAAATAAGACGTAACGCACAAAATTAAAGTAAATGATTTAAAAAGATAAGCTTGATATATTTTACACGGGCAACTTCGACAAATTTATTGACCGTAGGATATGCAAATAAGAAGTTTAATGTTCTCAAAAACAAATGAATCACAGTAGAGATGCCTTAATATTGCAGTCTTGTAAAATAACAACATAAAAAATAAATTTCTATAATAAAATTAATGCAGATCGTATCAAGATATTTTGACAGGTATTTGCTGATGAATATTTCTTTTAAATGACATAAAATAAATACCAGTGTTAGACGGATTGCATGTAAATTTAACATACGAAATATTGGAACGATACAACAAGTTATACAGGCTTTCTCATATTAGACTACCCATTTTATATTTCGAATCAAATCCTGCTAAGTAGAGTAAAAAAATCTTTTAATTCACTAATGTACAAGTAATTCTCACAAGCCTCTAAAGCCCAACTCTTCCCAAATTTTCACGAACATATGCGCATGTGTCCCCGACGTTTTATTGTATATGAATCGTAATGAATAATAATAATAATATGAAGAGTAATGAATAATAACTAGAGCAGATCAATTTCCTTGCGCGCCATGAGCGCCAGGATGGGAGTGTAATTCGTAATATATTAGAATATGCGATAGAATAGGGACGCAACATGAGCTTGCTACCGATATAAGTATAGAAGTAGAGACAATTATTCTATCAGAAATAATTAAATATACATTTGGTTTTCTGCTATTAAAGTAATATGCATAAACACATGAAAAATAAGAATAGTACATATTATAGCAGCGTTGTATGTACCTATAAATAAAGCGGAAAATGTATGAAATCAGTGATTGTGTGCGCGACTGAGGATTTAAAAAAACACTTACCGTTTTAAGCGTCTTCCAAGGATTGACAAACTGGAGAAACTCGATTGTATATTTTCAACATCAGGTGCGTTTCTAAGGTTATTTCTGGAAAACATATCCGCCGTGAAGAAAAAATATGTTTATATTCGGAAAACGAGCGTTCTACATCTAGTGATGTTATATTCGCATAATCAAAATACTTTTTTAAGCAACTTAACGCATCTGTAGACGTGCCCTCACAAATACGTGTTAAGGTGTCAAAATCTGCATTTCTGTCTAAAACACTTTCAAATTTAATTAGAACACTTTCACTTTTTGCGGCTTCTACAGCATACAGTTGTGCGTGAACATCTTTAACGATTTGCGGTGATTCCTCTAACGACAGCGACGAATTTTCTAATTTTGTTATTGCTTCTTCTAGTTCTAAATAATTCTCACGAATACTTTGTAAATCCATTTTAATCTGGGCATCTTCAAATTTTTTCTGGCTTGTATTGATAGCTGCACTTTCTTTCGAATCGAATGATAAAACAACGTCCTTAATTTTTTCAAAATGTTCATTATAGTAAAACTCCGCCCGTGACCACGCACCCCAACGTGTCAGAATCGGCTGTGGTGACTCAGGGGTATGGGGACACAATTCGTGAAATTTCCGAATACGTTTTAGAGATTTAAAGAATACTGCCTTTGTACTCGATATTAAAGCATCTACCTCTAGATAACATCTACGAACCTGTTCTGCCACAAGGTGTAGAGCATGGAGTTTACAAGTAATGTGTAACAAGTTAGGACAATATTTTCTAAGAGACCGGCCTACAGAATATATGGTTGCGGCACTATCGGTCATAAACTTTAATACTTGGTCTTTCGAAAGTTTTAATTTTTCCAAAGTATCTAATAGCACCTCTGAATTTCTTTCGGCATTACATTGTTCTAGCCGTCTGGATGCTAATAAAATTGAAGACGTTGGTTGATGTGGTTCAATATTACGCGCCATCACATTAACCACAGATTGTTTTTTTGCTATCAGTTGTTTCGTCCACACATAGCCACAGTTTTTATTTTTCAGTTCGGCTTTGATTTTATTTTCAACCTGTTTACGCACCGATGGTAAATTCCTTCGTAACGTTGTCGTGCTCGGTAATGTTTGATTCGCGTATTTATTCCAAAATGAAATAAATGAATCATTACTTAACAAGGTAAACGGCAGTGTACACACAATCATAGTTACACATAGTTCATGTATAAACTGTTGTCGATTAATTTTGTTATTATTGTGTTTCGAACTGCTTACGTGTTCTTTACAATGTGTTTTTGACCAACACATTAGATATGTATTGCACACTAAACATTAAATTTTTGAGCCATCGTATATTAAGTCCGGGAAATCCATAATAAACTTATTCACTTCGTCTGACAATGGTCGAATGCTTACACTTACATGCAGTCTAAGCAAGTACCAAACACATACTCAATGCTTTTTATTAGTTCTGATGCAATACAATCATCCTCACATCGGCGCACATGGCGCGCACGGAAATTGGTCTGCTGTAGTAATTAATAATAATAATAATATGAAAAGTAATGAATAATAACAATATGAATAGTATCAACATTTGTATGTGTGTTAGTTGTGCAACACAATTTTCATATTTGTATAATTTGAGACGACATGTAAAAAAGTTTCATCCCAACGAAAATACCTAACCTGTTACGTTCTTTCATTGCCGTCCAAAGTGGCTGAAAATTTTAAATATAAATTTTATGAATGCAGTTACAATATTTACAATTTTAATCATCATAATAAGAAGGGAACACAAAAAATAGCAATAATAGCTAATAGAATACAATGTAAGTGTTCTGTGGAATGTGCATTTCTTTCTAATGATAATGAAGAAGCACATATTTGAAATTGATGTGGGAAAAAGCTAAAACAAAAAATTATATTATTATTATATTATTAAACATGGCCAGTATGGTGACATAAATATTCTTATCTCCGTATATGTTTCGACTTTCTAATATAAATTTAGCAACCGTTTGCTTTTCAAAATTACATACCTATTTATGGAATTCTTCGCGCGAAGAAAAGTCCATATTCTTGAATTCATTGTTCAAATTCTGTAGCCTATTAAAATGCTTAATCATATCTACTTTAGTAGAAGATAGTTTATCACACGATGGATACATTTTTTACCACTTCCTGGTTTACCTTAATTATACGACTTGTTCTAATCGTATTTGAGTGATTAATTCGTTTTTCTTTATTTGTTTGTTGTCGTAAAGTATCACAACATAAAGTTAGAGAACCTAATAAGTTCGTTAAACAGTTAAAATCAAGTTTTATTTTAATTATTTCATTACATGTAAGTTTTGTACGGATAACTTATAAATTTCATGTAATAAAATGTTAAAAAAAATGAAGTAACTCCCAGTAAGCACAGAAATTAACTCATGCACATAACCTGCTAAAAGAACTAAATTTTGATGATAAAAATATAATAATATTCCGGTATATTTTAACGTATATCTTTCGAATATGATTACTATTTCATTAACGTTAGCAGTTTATTAGTTCGTCAATATAGAGATTTTATAAACTTTGACTTTTCTAAAAAAATTAAAATGAAAAACTAATTATCAATAAAAATATTTATTCTTCTATAACAAATATTTTTAAAAAATCCAACAATTAAAGTATATAATTCTATTAACTCTAAGAAATAAGTAATTAAACTTCTAGTTTCAAAAATTCTTTTATTGTAAATACCACTACAATATTGTTTCGCCATACAATGGCTTCATCAGGTGGATGAAATACTGAATATGTACAATACAAGTTTGAATATTTATGTGAAAATTATTGGGGAAATGGTGGTGGAAAAATTTTTACAATATTAAATTTAGTAGAGGGGAGTTGTTTAAATCTAGTTGGTCATTTAAAGCTAATCCTAAACTATTGTATCTATTAAATTCTAAGTTTCCTAACAGGTTAAGTTTTTTACTTTTTTCTTGAATGTGTAAAATTTTGAAATCTATATTAAATCTATGATTGATATCTATACAATGACTTGCGAAAGTTGAATCTGTTATCTTTTCTTTATGGCTTCTCTCGTGTTCTTTCATCCTAATTTTGAATGTCCTCCCCGTTTGTCCTATGTATACCTTATTACAATCTTCGCATGTTAACTTATATACACCAGAGTTTGATTCTTTGTCTATTTTATCTTTGTTGTTTTTAATAATGTTCTGTATAGTATTGTCTGTTTTAAATGATATATGTTCGTTATTAAGTTTTTTTAATTAAAGTACCAATTTTTTCCGAAATTTTTCCTAAGTAAGTGATTTAATATAGATTTCAAAATTTTACACATTCAAGAAAAAAGTAAAACACTTAACCTGTTAGAAAACTTAGAAATTAATAGATACAATAGTTTAGGATTAGCTTTAAATGACCAACTAGATTTAAACAACTCCCCTCTACTAAATTTAAGATTGTAAAAATTTTTCCACCACCATTTCCCCAATAATTTTCACATAAATATTCAAAGTTGTATTGTACATATTCAGTATTTCATCCACCTGATGAAGCCATTGTATGGCGAAACAATATTGTAGTGGTATTTTCAATAAAAGAATTTTTGAAGCTAGAAGTTTAATTACTTATTTGTTAGCGTTATAATGAAGTTTCAACAAGTATCTCCTTCGTCAATTAACTATTCTATTAACTCTTAAATCTTGAGTCTAAATTTTCTTCGGATATATTTGTTAACAGTTCCACTCCACAATTAAATTAAATTCCATAGCTAATGCCGTCTTTTAGATATACCTTTCATTTTCTTTTCATTCTTAACGTAAGATGATCATTTATTAGTTATTTATGTTATGACTCTGAGACTACCCGGCTAATAAACAATAACTCGCTGACGAAATTACAGATGACAAGTGGTATTCTCCCATCAGTTTTTCTATATCGAATTAAAAATATTATTGCCATAACATAAATTGTTTGCAATTTGTTCCTATTACTGGCAATTCAGTCGAAGTTTATTTGCACCAAGCAACGTCTGGCATTCAAAAAATCGAAATTCCCTGTTCGGCTCGAAGAATCAAAAGGAGCCCGCGCCACTCTCTCTCTCTCTCTCTGTCTGTAAACGGGACAGTGCGAACGAGGTGTACGCAATAATGACGCCGATGCTAGTACCGACGACGGTGACGGCGACGACACAAGACACACATACACAAGAAAAGGGATACATTGACTAGACAGAAGTATCACTTTGGGTTCGATTGACTCTCTGTCATCTTGTTACCGAAGAAAACACAAAGCGGTAAAACGAGGATAGGCTTTCTAGGATGTTCACTAATTTTAAGCATACTAGAATTACGCGAAAATTATAATAAAGTTTTTATTAATATAATTAAGTTGTTCATTCTTCATCCATCAAAAAAATTTTTTTGCATTCGGCGTCATTGCCCATATTGCCACATTAAGTGAAATGTATACAGAATTTATAATAAGATAAAATTCACGCAAATCGGGAAGGGATACGTTGGATTAAACATGTTTCACATCCGGGGCCTATCAGACGACTTTAGACACAATAAAAAAACTGCCATCGGAAAAATAAGTTTCCCCACAAAGGCAAACAAGGATAGGTTTTGATTTTAGATCCGAATTCTAGATTTAAAAATGTAATCTATTAATGCATCGTAAACGTTTTTAGTATTATACATTAGGACACATACAGGGTTAGTTAAAAGTATGGAGACGGCGATTTATTGTCGTTAATATTCATTTTAGGGAATTATGTTCAATATAAAAGTTTGTTAAGATATTTTGATCTACATTTGAGATTATTTGATTTCTTTTTCTTCAATTGTTTTTTTAGATACGCCTGTTCGGGCATTTTTTTTTTAATGGGAACTGGTAAATTTTGCACTTCCATTCGATAGAGGTTTTTTCTCTTTACAATAATATTTTTGTATTTTTTAAATTCATTTTTATAACTTTTTCACAAGAAAAATTAAACAAATTAATAACAAAGTAAATTAAAGTAAGTGTTCAAATTGTCGTCCATTAGTAATTTGACAATGACCCAATCGATTTACAAAACCCCGAACAGAGTTCTGTAAAAAATCTCGGGGAATTTCTTGTATCGTTCTGGTAATTCGGATTTGTAAATCTACGACGTTATCGGGCTTATATTTGTAAATTTTGTTTTTACGTATCCCCAAAGAAAAAAATCTAAAGGACTTAAATCTGGCGAACGGGCTGGCCATTCAATGGTTCCTCGTCTTCCAATCCATCTGTGGGGAAAAACGTTGTCTTGATATTGACGAACATTTACACCATAATGTGGTGGGTCGCCATCTTGCTGGAACCAGATACTGTCATTGGGCAGGTGTTCATTGTTTTCATGAGGATAGAGCGTAGCACTAGCAGGTATTATTTCATTTTGCAATAACTGCAAATACAGAGCCGAAGTTAAATTGCCATTGATGAAAAAGGGACCGATAATATGACCGCCTAGAATGCCAACCCAAACATTAACCTTTTGGGGGTATTGCGTATGATGCTCCAAAAACCAAGGGGGATTTTCCGATGACCAGTATCTGCAGTTATGTCTGTTTACTTCACCGGTAAGGCAAAAAGTAGCTTCGTCAGAGAAAAGAATATTGTTGACAAAATTTTCATTATTATTGCAAATATTTAACATTTCTTCAGAAAATTGTAATCTCCTATCAAAATCATCTTCCGTTAACTCGTGTACAAGGTGTGCCTTATAAGGTTCATACTTTTCAATTTTTAAAAATGACACGATCGATGACTGTGAAATATTGAAATTGGCCGCTAATTGATTGGTTGATAAATGGGGATATTCAGATACAGCCAATAAAATATCATCGCTTTTTGCTGTTCTAGGTCTACCTCTCCTTGGCAAATCTTTAACGCTACCCGTTTGTTCAAAGCGTCTTAAAGTTTTACCAACAACGGATTTAGAAATTGGATTTCTATTTGAATGCGTATCATTAAATAAATTACTAATGTCTTGTAAACTTCTGCGTCTATCTCCATAACCCAACATCATAACTATTTCAATTCGTTCATGTTCACTTAAACTCGCCATTGTTAATATTAACAGCAACAAATTGCACAAATGAATTATTTCTGTCAAAGATTTGACGTACACAATAACCACTGATAAAATTATGTCGCTCAAGTTTGTTTATCGCTACGCTTCTGTCTATCTGCGATGTACCGAACATCTGTTAAACACATGAACCGACTTTTTCTTATAAAAAAGTTATTAAAATGAATTTTAAAAAAACAAAAATATTTTTGTAAAGAGAAAAAAATTCTCTATCGAATGGTAGAGTATAATTTACAAGTTCCCATTTAAAAAAAAATGCGCGGACAGGCGTAACTAAAAAACAATTAAAGAAAAAACAAATTTAAATAATCTCAAATGTAGATCAAAATATCCTAACAAACTTTTATATTGAACATAAATCCCTAAAATGAATATTAACGACAATAAATCGCCGTCTCCATACTTTTAACTAACCCTGTATAATACTAGTAGGCATAACCAATTCACCTCGAAAGTTATTGTGCTTAGGGCATTCGAAGATTAAATGGTTCATATCGGCTGTATTAGTGCCACATGTAGAAACAATTGATTCGTTAATTTTAAGTTTGTGTGAATGTGCTGGAAATTGTCCATGGTTAAATTTTAATCGGCTACGTTAGTGCGATATATCCTTGATCCTATGTTCCTTATGCCATTCTCGGATAGTTACATTTGGATGTATGTTTGCGTAGTGTGTCATTCTATTTGTATAGGTACGAATGCTTCCAATATACTTGCCAATCATCTTTTAATATTTTGGTTTTTAGATGAGAAATGAAATAATTAGATGGTACATTTTCCATCAGTATGTTATTTCTATTTATAGCCTCTTTTGCTAAACGATCAACTGCCTCATTAGGCTCTATCCCTGAATGTCCTTTGATCCAAGAGAATTGGATTTTTTCATGTTTTTTCTCCAGATATCTCAAGCGTTCGATGGTGTTCAATATTATGGGGTTATTTTTTTTTGGATGAGTTCTCTTGTCTAAAGATTCCAGTAAGCTTTTGGAGTCGACATAATCGTTGCATTCCCAATACTATATTTTTTTTACATATTTTAGAGCCTCTGCAATTGCGACTGCCTCTGCTGTGAAAATGGATACATTATTATTTAATTTTACCTTCTTTTCATATCCATTTCTAGGCACAAGTAAGGCACATCTGCATCCTTCTTTAAAATCAAATATTTTTAAGTAAATAAATGTTATTTCCCACATCGGAAAATAAACCTGCAAGAATCGATTATAATGTTACATACAATCGCAGGATTTTTATCAAAAGCATACAGCCGGCGAGGACAAATTTGCAAGCTTTTAATTCTTCGTTTCTACAAAACCTTTAGCACATAACGTGCCTTCAAATACTTTCCTCATTAGGGACGAGCATGCTTTTTTTAATGATTGGTGACAATGCACGTAATCTGTCACAAATGTATAATTTTTATAGTTTGATTGTCATGTAAATGTATGCAGTAATTAGTAATTCAGTTTTTGAAAAAATATTTATTGCAATAGTCAAAATTCAAAGAAAATCATACTAAAGCAGATGTTTGAAATGCTGACCATTATTTTGAAGACAAAGTTCAACTCTACACTTCATGCTTTCAAACCCATTTATTTGGGATTTCTTGGGTTATGTCAGCACAAGAATTTTTGAATAATAAATATTTTATTTATTCATTCACATTATAATAAAATAATTTAAAATATATAAGCGTTGAAAATTTGAATTTACGTATGACAACTGTTAGAATTGAGGTTTTCTAAAGCTTCGCATGTGCACCAGTCTTCGATTACTTAACTACTTAAAAAACAGCCTACTACAATGAGGAAAGTTTTTTAAGGCAGGCTATTATCAATTTATTCATTTGTACCGGGACTTTTCCTGATCTGTGGAAGGGGGCAAGATTAATACTTGTGGAGTATAAGAAAGGCAATGCTTTATTGTTAAGCAGAGACCTATTGCTATTTTGTCAAATATTCCCAAAGTTTCTAGCATGTCGTTTATTTGCGCGCGGGTTAATGCCAGGCAGATCCACAGTTAACTAACTTCATCACTCAATATATCAATGAAGTTCTTGATTTTCAAATACAAGTCGAAGTATACATTGACTTTTCAAGTGCTTTCGATTCAATAGATCGGGGGTCTCCAAACTACGGCCCGCGGGCCAAATCCGGCCCGCCAGTGCCATCAATCCGGCCGCGACAGCTTAAGACTAGTGTCATCAATCTGGCCCGCGACAGCCAATGTCTTATTTTTGTTACTTTTGCTGTGATAAGTTGAAGAAGAAAACACAGAATGATAATTACTCGGTTTTATTTACTTGCAACGTAAAACTTAACGACAGAAATGATGACGCAGAAAACTTAACTTAAGTATCTAAGCTTAAGCATATTAATAATTAACAAATAAATGAAATGAATCCCACTAATCACAGTAAAACAAAAAACACTAATGAGATTTATGTAATTGTGATTTTCCACCGACAATAGTTTGTAGTTGTGGATCAATTTTACTTGTACCAATTATTAAAAGAGATTTAAGATGCTCATCGGTTAATTTAGATCTGTAAACATTCTTTGTGTACTTCATCTTGGAAAACGTTTTCTCACACAAGTAAGTAGTACCAAAAACAGACAACAACCCACGAGCAAATTTATGCAAATTATCAAATTGTACCAGTGGAAGACTCTTACAAAATTCCAACAAAGTTGAATTTTGATATTTGTTCTTAATCATATCACTGCACTGTAAATCAATAATTTCCATTTCGAACTTCCGGAGCCAGGGTCTCAATGTCAGAATCAAAAGGATTTTGAAAAAGCTTAATTTCATTCGCAATGACATCAAAGTCTGAGAAACGAGTATCAAAATTTATCTTTAAAGCACTCAAAGTTTCGATTGCAAAATCAACGGGAAATTCAGTCTCTGTACTGTGGCTGAATGTTTCACATGTTTTAAAATGTGTGAAACATTTTTTATGTAATTGCGATTGAAATAGTATTATTTTCTGCCTGAAGGATTTGACATTGGTGTATAAATCAGGGAGAAGCTGATTTTCTCCTTGCAATCTCAAATTCAGTTCGTTCATATGATTTTTCAAATATATATAGAATGCTAACTTCCACAGCCATTCACTATTTTCTAAATCGGCAAAAGGCCGATGCATCTCATTCAAAAAAATGTCGATCTCTGTTCGAAGTTCAAAAAAGCGCTTCAGGACTTTTCCACAACTAAGCCAGCGTACGGCAGTACGATATGGTAAGTCATTTTCTCCAATCTCTTCAATAAACTCGCGGAATTGTCGGTGATTCAGCCCAGTGGATCTGATGAAATTAGCAACTGATATGACTGGTTTTAGAACTTCAGACATATCCAAACATTTTCCGCACAAGGACTGTTGATGAATGATACAATGTAAGACTAATGGTTTTGAACCACCATCATTTTCTACAGCCTTTGACACAAGTGCAACCACTCCATTATTTTTCCCACACATATTTTTGCCTCCATCAGTTGTAATATATTTCAAGTTTTTCCATCGAAGTTTCTTTTTATTAATGGCATTTTCAACTCCCTTAAAAATATCTGCCCCAGTTGTCGTGCCATGAATACTATCAATATCAAGAACTTCTTCATACACTTCATAGCTTTTATCTACTCCGCGAATAAAAATCAACACCTGACCAGTATCTGACACATCCGTTGAATCATCCAAGGCTAGAGAAAACCACTCAAGATGTCCATTTTTGTCAGACAGTTGAGATGATATATTTTCTTCGATGTCTTTCACCCTCCGAGCAACGGTGTTTGGTGACAAACTGACACTTTTAAATACATTTACCTTTTCGGGGCATATTTCTTCGGCTACTGCAATCAAGCATTTTTTTATCATTTCTCCATCGGTGAATGGTTTTCCACGTTTTCCGATTTCAAGAGCAACACGAAAGCTGGCGCGAGTTGCAGACTCTTGTTCAGTATTCGCTTTGGTAAACAAAGATTGCTGCGATTTCAGTCCGCACTTCAAAGCTTCAAATTTTTCCGTCCGCAAACTTCCTGTATATTTGGAGTAATTTTGAAGATGTTTCGATTCATAGTGTCGTTTAATGTTATATTCTTTGAGAACAGCTATGGTTTCATTACAAATTAAACATATCGCCTTATTACTGGACTCAATCACAAAATACTGAAAGTTCCATTTATCTTTGAACGTTCTGCATTCACTGTCTATTTTTCGCTTCTTTTCCATACTAATAAATCACACATAAAAACAGTAAGTCAAATCAAAATACTGTTATGCACGGGTGATACTTTATTTCACAATAGACAGTTTCGCTTCCTTCGCCTTTCCTACTACACAGACTGACTCGCGGTTGCGCAGCTAGCCTTTTTATATGCAATTACTGCCATCTCGAACTAATCGGAATACACTAGCCAGAACCAGAACTTTCTCGATCCAACGCGATAATTCCCAAATAAGATATACTATTCTATTTCCTGCGACAGTGATGTTCGAACCTTGCAAGAAAGTGTCGACGTTTTCTCTCAGTGGTGTTGAAATAATAGTTTGAAATTAATCATCAATAAATATCAAATCGTTACCTATACTAGAAAAAATGCAACTATTTCTTCTCCAATATGTTTAACTTCGGAAGTGTCGTTCTATTTAAATACCAAATGTTTGTAAGGTACATCACAATTTAAAAAAGGAATGTTTTCGAGGGCGGATGTAAACTGGGCACCAAGTATATGGATTTACCTGCCCTGCAAAAAGGATTGCTTAATCCTACAGGTAGTCTAGGGACCAGTACCGTTCGGGTAATGATCGCTTTAAAGCTTAAAATAAGAAATTAGACGTTAATAAATTAAGGAATTTCCTAATAACCAAATAGATTATTTCAAATGTATTTATTTATTTGTACATCTATTGTGGGCGGGCCTCTATTGTATTATGCTATAATATATTCTATATATAAGCTTAAAGTAAGAAATTAGACGTTAATAAATTAAGGAATTTCCTAATGACCAAATAGATTATTTCAAATGTATTTTTATTTGTACATCTATTGTGGGCGGCCCTCTATTGTATTATGCTATAATAGCTCATATTCTATATATAAGGAAACATTTAGTTTGTGTATTTAGTTATTTCTATCTTGTTTGCGGCGTTTGCTTAAAGTAAGAAATTATATCCGCTTCTCAGTCTTGAGTTTTGTTGCACACTGTTAAGAATTATGGAGGTCTCTTTCGTGGACAGTAACAACGGAAAATATTTGCTAGTGGTTAACAAGTACACCTTTTCAAAACAGAAAGTGTTGAAGAGTGGCGAAGTGTTTTGGCGTTGTACAAAAAAATCCTTAAATTGTCCCGCAAAAGTGTTTACGCTTGGTGCAGAAAATTTAGTGAGCAGAAGCCAGCTAGAACATAATCATGAACAGAATCAGAGTAAATTAAACCGAAAAGTGATTTCAAATGCGTGTAAACGTAAAGCCGTTGATGATATTTCCGAAAAACCAGCGAAAATTATTCGTCGTGAACTAGCTAAGGAACTGCCGGAAACAATTACGATAACAGATTTCACTTATATCCGAAGAAATTTGTACAATGCAAGGAGAAAATTACTTCCTGGGCCGTTACCACAAAATAAGACAGAAGTCCATGATATAGTGGAAGCTGCTAATGTTAAAACAAGCAAGGATGAAAGTTTCGTTTTTATAAACTGTCCAGTGAGCAATATCATAGTGTTTTCTTGTGAAACGAATGTTAGAAGTTTATGTGGAATGCGTAAAGTGTACATGGACGGTACATTTTCGTATTGTACAAAATATTTTTTACAATTATTTACAATCCACGGACTTAATAATGGACATTATATTCCATTGATGTTTTGTTTGTTGCCTGATAAACGCATTGAAACGTATGCAACATTATTTGAAATGCTAACAAAGGAAATCTTTCGACCTCTACAATCACTCTACAATATTACGACCAGATGAAGTTTTTGTAGATTTTGAGAAAAGCATTCACACAGCGGTTCGCGCTATATGGCCATCAGCACAAATCTATGGCTGTCGTTTCCATTTGCACCAATCGTGGTTCAGGAAAATCCAAAGTTTGGGTTTAACAGCAGAATTTAGGAACACAGATTCCGAAGTAGGAAAATGGCTGCGATATACATTTGGATTAACGTATTTGAATCCTGACGAAGTAGGCGATTGTTTCGCCTTAGATTTGTTTGCCGAAAAACCTGCTCATGCACAGGCTGACGAATACGCCGATTATTTATTGGAGACATACATAGAAGACGATGCTCCTTTTCCTCCACATATGTGGGCTACTGCGACTCCATCGATCACTAACACCACAAACGCATGCGAAGCTTTTTATTCCAAACTAAATGAGTCATTTTATTCAACACATCCATCTATTTATATTTTTATTGAAAAGCTTAAGGAATTTCAAATAGACACTTATGTTAAAATTCAAAGTGTACACACACCAGCAAGAGTTAAAGACACACTCGCAAAACAAAAATTAAGAACTCTAATTGAACTGTGTGAACAACTAAATAATGGAACAATATCACGATTACACTTTGTGAAGTGTATATCATTTTATTCATCAGTATGACTTCAAATACACTATTTTTTTATTATTGTTTTTATATAATTAAGTATTTGCTTTTATTATTGTTTTCATATGAGTAGATATTTTTTATTTTCTATCTTTTTGCTGTACTTCAACTTGAAATACACTATTTCTATATTATTGTTTTTGTTTGCTTTATACGGTGTCCAGTTTACCTAGACCCTCTGCGAGTACATTTTTAGCTAGTGCCCGAATTACCAATGAGATTCAAATTTCAGGTAGGTGAGTGCCCAATTTAAATCCAGCCGTTTTCGATACGCTTATTATTTTAGTTTGTCCTTTAGTAGTAGATGTCGTTGAATCTTAATTTTGAAACACAAACAAATTGCCTCAACCTCAAATAACTTATATTTCCCAGGACTAACTTGATGGCAGTCGCTGCACTAAAATGTAAAGTAGACATTTCATTTTAAGCCAACAACTGTCATAGAAGCGTAATTATATCTAAACGTGTAACGTGTAAGAAGTAGTTTCTGTGCAACGTCCAACATAAAGACTAAATTCTTATAAAATTAGTTAAAATGATACGTTAAATGTTAGTGAAAGAAGAATAAATACATTTCTTTATGTTGTTTATTGCTATGTGAACAAAAAAGAAATAATTCGAATTTGCATTTTGTCACATTAGGGTCCACTAGAATAACAAATAATTTATTCGAACAGTGAGATAACAGTGCTTGGTTGATTTTATCTGAATAAACCCACGGTTTATTGAGATAAAACTATTCTCATATATAGAAAGAAGTACATATATGTGTACAAATAGGATATTTCATCTCTTTTCAGATGCCTCGTTATGGGATTCTTCATAATACAAAGTGTTTCACAGGAACAATTATGAAATGAGCGATGTGAAGTTAACGTCGAGTGATATTTAGAAAATTTCTTGTATTTAACGCGACCGCGGCACCGGCATAAATGTGGAATTCATGCCGTGATAATTTGTGTACAATTAAGAGAATTTAGTAACCACGCTCGGCAGAGATATAAATGCCAGACCGTGAATGCGCTACGCTGATGCTGTTGTCTCCCGTGCTTTGCCAGACCATCGACGTACAGTCCGACTACACACACGCTAGAAACCAGAGACCAAATACACATGATATAAGCATATACATACACACATATACATACCCACACAGAGACAAACATACGGAATTCCGGAGTTTACTAAAATAAATGTGTATTAAACACATATGGTGCACGGTTACGATGGTATTTATTCTGATATCCTTACTTTTGGTCTCTCGATAAATGGAGTAGGTTGAATATCATCAAGTTAGTATCTGTTAAACAATAACTTGGAGTATAAAAAATAAATTAATAGAAAAAAAGCTTTGTTTCCGACATTTCAGTGTGCCATAATTTTAAATTTTAAAATTAATGAACAAAAAAAATTAACGTGCTTCACTAATAGTGCAAAATATTACAGTTAAACTTGAACTATAATAAATAAATTTCTGAAAGCCTTTTATTACACCTTATCCGGTGGTAATAATAGCGAAACTTTCAGGGAAGCACTATTCATCTACGGTAAGCCGCAGATGTTGAGAAATGTGAACGACAAAATTCTATTATCGAATGTATAACATGTATGACATGGAAACTGCAACACCAAGAAGGGGTGCGAATTTTTTGACCAAACTTGGTAGAAACGTATAACTATTCAAAGGCAATAATTGATTAAAATTTCATAGAAAAAAAACAAAAGACTAATACAATTTAACATAATTTTTATTAATAATGTGTCGAGCCGCCCATATTAGTTACACACTCCCTCACTCTTCGTGGCATTGATTCGACTAGGTGGTCGATATCCTCTTGGGGTATGGAGTTCCAGGCAACCTGTAATTCATGCCGGAGAGCTATTAGTGTCTTCGTGGGATTGGCTAAATTCATAAGTTTTCGTCCAATAACACATGTTCTATTGGCAAGAGGTCGGGGGATTTGGGTGGCCATGGCAAGATATTGACATGAGCCTCTACGAAGCGATTTATAGAAATTCTCGCCACGTAGCGAGAATTTCTATAAATCGGGGCATTATCCTGTTGGAAAAGTGGGTCTTCGAGCATTTGAAGATATGGAAGAACACGAGGTTCTACCACCTCATCAATGTAACGCTGGGCGTTCATGGTGGCTTGGATGAACACCAACTGAGACCTACTCCCATATGCTATAGCACCCCATACCATAACACCCACTGCTCGATGCACATGCCTTTCAACGGAAAACTGAATATCACTACGTTCCCCACGTCTTCGTCTGACCCTCATACGGCCATCATGCATCCCTAGACAAAATCGAGATTGATCACTAAACACCACCTTATGCCACTCCACGATCCAATGCATTCGCAATCTACACCACTCCAAACGTTGCTGTCGGTGTTGAGCCGTAAGTGGTAACACAAGTTGTGGACGATAAGATTGTAAGCCGTAACCCCTAATTCGGCGATAAACGGTTCGAAGGGTTACTTGACGACCTTGATTACTAACCACACGTCAGCAATTGATCTGGTACTGGAGAACCTGTCTCTTAGTGCCATTAGGCGACGGCGGCGGTCCTGTATCCTATTAGTTCTTCTTTGGCCTCCGGTTCCTCTTCGGCGTCTTTACTGACCCTCCCTAGTCCATGATTGATAACAGCGCATAATGGTGGTTACGGTTAAGGCGATTTGCAATTTCCCTGTATGAAAAACCACCTTCTCGCAAACCAACAATTCGCCCTCTGTCGAATTCGCTTAATTGGCGATAATTTCCACGTTGCCGCACTCTAGGCATAATAAAACTCTCTAAACACGTTAAACAAAGGTAAGACAAAAAATAAGACAAAACCGTTGAAATAAATTTGAAACAAACAATAAATACACCACACATTATTGTCAGCGAAAACTGAATGAAGTGTCAGAAGTGCCATGACCACTTGATATATCGCAACAAAATTTTCATCAATTATTACGTTTGGCTAGTTATACGTATCTACCAAGTTTGAAAAAATTCGCACCACTTCTTGGTGTTGCAGTTTCCATGTCATTGAGCATATTTTAATACAGGTGATTACACTTGCCTGTAATTGGATTCTTTGCATTATATTGAAGTGGCCCTGCCCTTCCCTAAAAATTATTGGATACTGTAATGCATCGTAGGATCGATGTGTTTCAGCAACACGTTGAATCGTATCATTCCGTCGTTGAATAATGTCACGCGTATTAAATCCATCTCCCACTATAGCAGTGCCTAATTCATCAGTGCCTTATAGCGTCTGGCATGCTCCCCGGCTCGTGGTTTGTCAGTTAAAGAAACCTGCACGAATGTTGACATTTAGGCCTTTTTTCATGACTATTTGATTCATAATTCGAGGAGTTAACCCTAGAGAACTCGCATCTCCGAAGAGTTCCTCGAAATTTGTTCTGAAGGCTCGTAGTCAGTTTAGTCTTTTTGATAAATATAAAATTAGTCAGCAGCTCATTCTGCGCATTTATTAAATTGACAGCTCATTCTGTCGCTTCGTGACAACATTAAAACATGTTTAGCGCGCACTTCACGCAATTGACCTTGACTCGATGAAAGAAATTTCTTCAATTATACACAGAAACTCTCACCGAGGGAAAAGCAACAATTTACCAAAGTTTCATCGCAATCGGATGAACGGTAATCGAGCCTATACGGAATGAACAAACACACATTAATTTTTGTATATTAGATATTCGTATTAACAATAGACCACCCCGTATTTACAGATTAATGTCTCGGATGATTATGGAATTTGATGCCACTACCGCATACGTGAAATGAATAAGAAGTACGGAAAAAATAAACATAAACATCGATGACAAAGGAGCAGAAGCAGCAGCAGCAACGGCACAGCATAAAAAAGACGCACAAGAAGGAGAAAAAGGTCAGATCGTCCCGAAAATGATTCAAATCGTTGCTACTGCGTTCGCATAAAAAACGACGAGTCGCGAGGAGATCAAAAAGGGCCGCGGCCAGGCAAGAACCAATTATGAACGTCAATATATCCAGAAATTGACAACAAATTATGGTCCTTTGTGAGAGAGCCGATCGTCCATCATCAATTAACCAAGAAGGCGACTTTTTCCGTCCGGCGACATCGACAATAACGGGGCTGCCGAGAGCGCACATCTCATCTCGCTACATGAGCTATGTGCAGTTATGATTTGATGTACGTTACACGAGTAGCTGTCGAGAGCGCATTCTCATGGATTCCCGCGGAAATAAATACCTATTTATAATCTTGCAGTCAGGCACATAAGTCATTACAAACTTTAATAATAAATATACCCACTAGACACGATCGTTTACTCGAGCAAGATCAAATCCATAAGAGTAAAGGTCTCAAGGTGGGAACCTGCTGAATATTTTTCTGTAAGTGCCAAATAATAAATTATGGCAGTTCAAAATTAATTAGTATTGGACCGCTTTATAGATCAATTATACGGGGATATATAAGCTTGTGATCACATAATTCATGTGTATAAGAGCTAATTAACTTAAGTGGAGAGAGTACGTACTTGTTATAAATGTTATAATGAAATAATGAAATTACAGTAAAACCTCTAATTATGGACACCTCCGACAATCGGACACCTCTAAAAAATGGACATTTTTTGTGGTACGAAATTTTATAATGGGTTTTCTTAACAATAGTCACTCCTAATATTGGACCCTCCATAAATCGGACGCGGACACCCTTTATTTCACCGAAGCAATAAAACATCTGTAAATATATCTCTTAATTAAGGACAGACAAGACGGGCGGCGCCGAATCAAATTTTGCAATTATGTATGTATGTATGTACTTTTATTGCTGCACACGTGGAAGTATATCTACTCGGGTTTTTCCCATAATACATATGTATGTACAAAGTGCACACGTGGAAGTATATCTACTCGGGTTTTTCCCATAATACAAAGGAACGACGGTTTACCACTGGCCTACTCGTCAGGTGATAAGTGGAGTGATATGTATTTTGAATCAGTTTGAACTAGCCTTTGATAGTGTCAACATGGATTCTAGTAAAAGAAAGCGGTTAACAATCCAAAATAAAATTGATATTATTGCGGTTAGTGAACAGCAAAGCTTAAGTGTCCGAAAGCTCGCGGAAAAGTTTGGTGTCGGAAAGTCGCAAATTAGTGATATAGTGAAAAACAAAAGTGAAATAAAAGAACTTTTCGAGAAAAATGGAAACCTAGCTCAAAAAAGGAAGTTTCCAAAAACTAGTGGTTTAGCAATCGACGGAGCAGTGTTCAACTGGTTCTGTAAGGTGCGAAACAAAAATATTCCCATGTCAGGACCCCTACTCAAAGAAAAGGCGCTGGAAGTAGCACAAAGTTTACAACTCACCGAATTCAAAGCGTCTAATGGTTGGTTGGAGAAATTTTGTCAAAGACATAAAATATCATTTAAATGTGTGTGTGGTGAATCTGCCTATGTAAACATGCAAAATGTAGACGATTGGAAAGTCAAGTTGCAATCAATATGCAAAGATTACTCTCCGAAAGATATTTTTAATGCTGATGAAACCGGTTTATTTTTCCGCGCCCTTCCGACAAAAACATTTGCGTTAAGAAGTGATAAATGTGCCGGAGGAAAATCTGCAAAAGAACGACTAACTATATTGTTGTGTTCAAATATGGAGGGTGATAAGGAAAGGCCGTTAGTCATCGGTAAAAGTAAGAAACCTAGATGTTTTAAAGGAGCTCATGTGGATAAGTTGCCGATAGGATGGATATCTAACAAAAAAGCGTGGATGACTTTGGATATTATGTCAGCTTGGTTAAAGAACTTTGATAACAAGATGAAGAAAGAAAAAAGGCATGTAATTTTGTTTCTTGATAATGCCACTTCTCAACCGAAGATTTCATTGGAAAACGTAAAATTGGTTTTTCTGCCTCCAAATACTACCTCGCATTGTCAACCTATGGACCAGGGTGTGATTCAAAACTTTAAGGTAATTTACCGGAGCATGCTTGTAAAAAGGCTTTTGGCGTTAATGGATACTGAAAATTCACTATACATGGTAGAAAAAAACATTACGGTAGTCACTGCATTAATATGGATATCAGCTGCTTGGAAAAAACTCTCGCCTGTGACCGTAAGAAACTGTTTTCAAAAATGCGGATTCAATCAAAGTGACAGTGATCTAAGTGCAGAGTGCGATATAGAAGATAATATACCATTAGCATTTTTATTTCCCAATTTTAACATCACTAATTTAGATTTAAGCACATACGCATTAATTGATAATGAGTTATTTACTGAAAATCCTAATGTTTCCATTATAGATTGTATCGATGAAATTACTGATATCAGTGATGAAATGGAAAATGAGATTGAAGAGGAATTTGTAACTAGTATATCAAATATTTCAGAAGCCCATCAAAAATTAAAAGATCTTGAGAACTATTTCTTAAGCACTAACAGTTTTAACATTGCTAACAATATTTCTCAAGCTCTTCTTGAATGTGAATCTGAGATATTTATACATAAAATGAAAAAAGCAAGACAAACAACAATTAATGATTATTTCAAGTAAAATCTAGCATAAAATATGTATGTATGTATGTGTATTAAGTATTGTAAATTTTTTTCGACTTTCGTCTTATTATGTGTGATTAAATTGATATGAGAATGAATATTTTTTTTCGTTTTTTTTTTCACCTCCACATTTTGGACACCTCCATATATTGGACATTTTAGGATTCCCCGTCAGTGTCCATTATAAAGAGGTTATACTGTATCATATTATTTGTGTAAAATTATAATACAGGCTGGCCTAAAACCCCGAACTGCCATTTGGGCTAGAAATGTGGAAAAGGTTTGTTGATCCATTTTCAGTAGCTAATATGCCTTGGTCGAATAAGCATCGTGCGTTCGCCATGGAAACGTCTTTTGCTAACATGAGTACTTCGTTCATGAAATAACGAGCGATCCGCTTGAGGTTTAAGATTCCTCGTAATCAAAATGTACCGATCGGAGAATCATTTCGCTGTGATTTGCGGATTTTATACCTACAGTATCGGCACAATTCAAAAAATTTTAAGAACGACCTCGGGATGTAAGAGCAGATGAAAATATGGAAGCCGTAAAGCAGTTTGTTTTGCTATCCCCAGGACGTTCTGTGCGGTTGTGTTAATAAACAAAATTTTAGATATTGATCTGTACATAATCTACCTGAACTTCATGAAAAACAACTGCATACTGACAGACTAACAGTCTGGTGTGCGGTTGTAAGTTTCGGACTACTGTGAGACATTTCCTTTTCGAGAAAGGAGGAGCTCCAGTTACCGCGAATTCCGAATGTTCTTTAATGTTCAATTGCCGTATGTATTGATGTTTTGACCTAAAATGATCAGAATCAGAATCTGAACATTTGTGCTGCCTTGCTAACTCGTCAGAAGCATCGACCGTTTTGATCCCATAGTATTATTGGTGACGAAAAATCAAAGTAATAGATTCAACGATTACTCAAGTTTTAAGTAACAAATAGTAACGATTACTTAAAAGTACCGAAAATCGACATCACTAATTGAAATTGATATTCAGAAATATGAATAATAAAGTTCTGCTATCGAATGTATATTAATAGAGGTGATTACACTTGTCTGTAATTGAATTCGTTTGCATTATATTGAAGTGGTCCCGCTCTTCACAAAAATTATTGTATACTGTAAGGCATCGTAGAGTCGATGCGTTTCAGCATCACCTTGAATCGTATCATTCCGTCGATGAATAATAATGGCCGGACATTCTGGTGTGCGCTTCCCAATTTTTTACTAACGTAGGCCACTTCCTCTTCGAGAAAGGAGAAGCTACAGTTACTATGAATTCCAAATGTTATTCTACGTTTGGTTGCCGCATATATTGATGTTTTGACATAAAACGACAAGAATCGGAATGTCGACAATTATGCCTCCTGTTAACTTGTCAACAACATCGACCATTTTTATCCCATAGTGGTACTGGTGACGAAAATTGGTACCTTCATGTTAACATCAAGATTAGAAAAGAATAGCTTAGCGCTGACAAAAAGGAAACTCCTCGAGCAGAAGCTGATATACCTTCGCGTAAGCTGATGTGCATCTGGTGGAACAAAGAAAGCGTTGACTACTGTGAATTCTTTCCGAGAAATGTACACATCACTGTGGAGATTTGCCGTCAACAATTTCGGTGGATTAAGGCTACACTTCAGGAAAGAAGACCCCAGAAGACATCATCAATTCATTTTGTAGCACGCTCATACTGCAAACATTACAAAACCTTTTTGCGATATTATTCCATATCCGACTTATTCTCTTGATCACAGTTCGTCAGATTTCCATCTTTTACGCTCTCTATCAAACAACCTTCAGTAAATCTCCTCTAATAACTATGCTAGGAACTTATGTATCAATCCAAAATTACAAATTTTTAAAAATCAATATGTCTAAACTTATTTCATTATCAACCCAAATTGGGAAACTCAAAGACTTAATTAAACAAAACAAATATACATAGAAATATTATATACCTTACCTATCAGGCGATTGATTCTTTTGCGACAACAACATTATAATTTTATCGGCTTATATCTTTCGAGGTTCGAGATTCGTCTCCAGATCGAAATTTAAAGCCATGTAAGTTTATTCCCGCCAAATTTAGTACCTGTTTTGCACACAATTTTCAATTCAGAGTCCTGTGATTGCTAAACTTCTTTATTATACTCAACGAAACATGGAAAAGCGACACTATTTCTCATTAAAGAAAGACAAGAAAACAATAACTATATTTAGGTACCTACCTACTTTAGAGTTTTAATTTGTATATACTTTATATATATAATATGTAGAAGGTAAGAAAATATATTTATTTAGTATCATTGTATAATGTCAAACTTTACGGCATCTCATCAAATGTCATAATGAGACACTTTACCGTACTAGTGTGGTAATGAGTTACTTTACAGCACTAGTGCGGTAAAACGGTAAGTGCAAACCATTCGCAAACCAATGTTTACATTGAAACCATATATTTAATAGAGAATTCAAGTTCTGCATGTACAAGGCAAAGGCAAAAAACTTAATCTGTTATATAAATATAGAAATAAATAGATATAGGAAATTAGGTTTAACTCTAAATGAACAAACAGAATTCAATAACTCCCCTCTACTAATGGGTGCCCCAACAAGAGCGCCGGATTTAAATTTGCCGCCATTTTGTTAGTACGAGTTATACGGTGATTTTTATTTGACAGTAGTCACGTACAGACCACGCGATTTACGAATATGGAGAAGTATTCAAACGAACAACGTTTAATTATTGTAAAAACACATTACAAAAAATGATGCAAGTTTTGCGAAAACAGTTCGCCAATTACGTCAAGTTTTCGGTCGCAATAATGCGCCAAATGAATCGACAGTAGGCGTTTAATTACAAAATTTGAAACCAAATTTACGCTGATGGATCAGAAGATTATTGTTCGTCGTCGTCCTTGTCGTCGGTCACTCGAAAATATAGCCACAGTAAGGGAATCTGTGGCCGAGAATCCAGGAACTTCCATTCGGCATCGTGGTCAAGAATTAAACGTTTCCAGAAGCACTATGCAACGAATTTTGGTAAAAGATCTGCATTTGCACGCGTGCAAGGTCCAGTTGGTGCAAGAAATCAAGCCAAGGGACCATGCGCAGCGCCGTCGATTTGCTGATTGGGTGTTGGAACATCTTCAAATTAATGCGGATTTTTCAAATAAAATCATTTTTTCAGATGAGGCACATTTTCAACTCGACGGATACGCAAATAAGCAAAACTGTGGGATTTGAGGTGCTAAAAATCCTCGTGTGATACTCAAACAACCGATGCATCTACCGCGAGTAACTGTTTGGTGTGCGTTTTGGGCTGGCGGAGTGATTGGGCCGTATTTCGTTGAAAATGCGGCTGGAAATGCGCTAACTGTTAATGGTGTGCTGTATCGCGAAATGTTAACGGAGTTTTTGTGGCCCGAATAGGATGTAATTGATGTGGAGGACATATTTTTCCAACAAGATGGTGCGACCTGCCACACAGCACTTGAAACAATGGTGTTACTGCAGCCCAAGTTTCCAGGCCGTGTCATTTCTCGATTTGGCGATCAACACTGGCCACCAAAATCGTTCGATCTAACACCGATGGACTCTTTTCTTTGGGGCTATGTGAAGGAAAACGTGTATGCGAATAAGCCTGAAACAGTTGAACATCTTAAATATGAAATACTGGGCGTTATTGGTGAAATACAGCCAGATTTATGCGAAAACGGTATTAAAAATTTCAACAAAAGAATAACCCTGTGCCAGAGGTTTCGTGGTGGCCATTTTCCTGATGTTGTATTTCACGTTTAATCGGAACTATCTTTCTCTATGTTGAAATAAAAATGTTTGCTTAATTCAAAAAATAAATGTGTTTTTCTTTAAAATTAAATACGGCGCTCTTGTTGGTACACCCATTATTTATATAAAATATGTAACACACCCCCCACTTAGAATATACCCGTACACTCCTGTAAAAGAAATATATGTAAAATTGTTCAGTTTGTCATCACCTGATGAAGCCAAAGTTTGGCGAAACAGTATTGTAGTGACCAATAAAAGACTTTGAAGCTACTCTGGTTTATTTTGTTACATTATAAGATTAGTATTTAAAAGATTATCAAATCATATCTGCAACAGATTAACCCATTAATGCCTGAGTAACTTTTGGTTTCTAAAATTTACAATTTTTTTAAAGTTGCTTTGTTTATGTTATCTTAATACAATGGTATCAGATTTTCGTTTGTTTTTTTTGTACAGGGTGGCGCAGGGGAACGGGAAATTTTGAAATAACGTCATGTCCACGAATAAATTCATAAAACTAGTAATTTATTAACGAAAGTGCATGTATGCAGCATGCCATTTATGTTTTTACAATCAAAATGTTCAAATGTGTCTCTTTACTTTTTAAAGATGACATCGGAAAGATGTCCTCCCATTCGGCGTTCACACTCTAACAGCCTGTTATGAAAGCTCTGGAATGCGCGGTGTAGCAAATCTTGGGGAATGGCAGTGATTTCTTGTTGAATGTTCTCCTTCAGTTCATGGATTGTTGCAGGACGTGTACGGTACACCTTGCCTTTAAGATACCCCCACAGGAAGAAGTCGCACACACTAAGATCAGGGGATCTCGTAGTTCTCACCGTTACGTGAAATAATGCGTCTTCCAAACAATTGACGAACTGCTGCCATCGAATGTCGAGCAGTGTGTGACGTGGCTCCGTCCTGCTGGAACCACATGTTTTCGATGTTAAGATTAAGCTCGTACAGTCTCGGTGTAAAGAATGTTTGAAGCATTTCAACATATCGAGCGGATGTTACTGTCGCTGCACTACCATTCTCACTTGTAAAAAAATAAGGGCCGATAACACCATGACATGATATAGCACACCATATTGTTACCTTGTCGCTATGTAGTGGTCGCTGGTGTAACTCACAAGGATTGTACTGGGCCCAATAACGAAAATTCTGTTTGTTTACGATACCGTTTAGGTGGAAATGTGCTTCGTCTGATATCCATATGTTACCAATGAAATTCGCGTCCTCGTTAATTTTAGCCAATATCTGCCTACTAAACGCCATGTGTGACGCTGGGTCTCGTTCATGTAATTGTTGCACAATTTGCAACTTATAGGGATGGAAATGTAATTCGTGCAGTATTCTTTGTAAGCTTCGTCGCTTAATCCCTAGTGTAGATGCATGCTGTCGAACGGAGTGGCGAGGACTTCTCTCGATTGCAGCTCTAACAGCTTCAATGTTCTCTGGGGTACGTACCGTTCGAATGCCACCTGGAGCTTTCTTTTTCAAGGCACATCCTGTTTCTTCAAAATTACGTACCCACGTTGTAATCGCATGCGCAGATGGGACACGTCCATGACGTCCAAGCTGGTAATGCTGTCGAAATATTCTCTGCGCGGCAGTCGCACTATCACCATTTTTATAAAACGCTCTCACAGCTACTGCACGTTCCGCACCAGTCCAACGATCCATGATTACTAAATGGCAATGCGTTCACAACAATTGTGCGACGTTACGAACAACTGCCGGCTCTACAGTGCTGACAACTGTAACGTTCAAAATTCCCCGTTCCCCTGCGCCACCCTCTATATTCCATTTTTTTAACGTGTGATATATCATACGATAGGCAACTATGGGTATTGCGTATGGTAATATTCAAGTGTGTAATTAAAACCATAAAATCCGATTTCACGAATGTTTATTATACCTTTCGAAAACTTATTTTATAGACATGGTAATTATTACTGAGGTGGTGTGTGGTACACTCGAAAACATGTTTTTGGGTGTAAGCCTACGTTACACTTCACACAGGAAAACTTAGTGCATTTTCCACAAAATGCGTATTTTGTTGATCAATAAGGTGATCAATTTTGTCGTATCTTATCTCGTGTTAAACGTTTTTACTACGCTTGGGTTTTGGGCCATTTAAATACTCCGGTGCGGTAAGGAGGGAAAGTACTATTCTTCTAGTATAGTCCAGAAGGCTGGTGCTTGGATAAGCATATCGATAAAGCAGCCAACTGTTAACCACTGCTGTATTTAAGCAAAATCGAACTAGAGGCCAATACCATTTTCTAGAACGAATGCGGATTCGATATAGGCCTCTTAATATTATCAAAAAGATCCACTCCCCCCATGCCTTGGTTATAAAGATGAATGACAGAAGGTTCATCCACGTCAACATGTTTGTGAAGTTGTCTTGACCAACGTTTACACAATCCCTTAGTCAGGCAAACATCGTCAGACTGCACGTTGGTTCCAATCGTTACTTGATTGTTATCCTTCCACCTTGTAAGTGTTATATGATCATCAGGATTTTGTAATGTATGCGTGACACCTCGTATTGCTTCCTGAAATCTTGCAGCGGAGCTTTCTGTATACGATCTACTCTTATAGTACCAATACAATTTATTTTATTTTTTCCCAATTCTTGCAGTAATGATAGAGAATTGAAGAAGTTATCTACATATACTGTGGAATTGGCAGGTATGTAGCCTAAACAAAGACTTTCGGTTACACTGGAACCAAGAGATTTTCCTTCAATTTTGTCGCTAGCACCACAATATGGCTTTAATTTTAATACGTAGCCCTCAATAGTTGTAAGTACCCAAAATTTAAATCCATAACGTATGGGTTTACCTTTAATAAATTGTTTCATGCTATGGCGTCCATAATAAGGCTCCACAGCTTCATCTAAAGAAAATGAAAAACCATGTGGCTCAGCTAATTTTTGTGACACAGTATTTATGTGATCGATGAGAGGTTGCACCTTGTAAGTTTTATTGTTGGTGTCTATGGTATTATTATCATTGAAGTGTAAAAACCGATGTATGCTTTCAAACTTATCCCGTGATATAGTGTTACTTATTAACACATCATGCGCATCTGGTTTAGTTTCCCAGTACATCCCTCGCAAAGGAGCTTTACTGTATCCTGATAACAACAATATTCCGATATAAACGTACATTTCATGAGTGCAAACAGTGAAATTATGTTTTCCTTTGAAACCAGCATATTTCTGTGATTCTTGACATATATAGTCAATAAAATCTTCTGGGAAGAATTTTTTAAATACGTCAATGGGTTGCAAATTTCTTTCTTTAATTTCTTTAACAATATTTGGTTCACTGGTTTTATCAATTTGTATTTTTTCTTGGCGACGATATAGTATTTTTTCGTTCCAGTCTGTCGGCCTCTGCATGAGTTTCTTTGCCTTCCTATTTGCTATATTTTTTATTCCAAATAATCTTGCAAGTGGTATATCATCACTGTTACTTGATTCCTCATTATGTCGCTCTTTATCGGCCTGCTCTACATGCTTTTCATCTTCACCACCAACAACAACGACTTGCCTAGGTTGTTTTAGTACTCCTTTTCCAATATCTCGGATATTACATTTACCTTCACCGTCGTCGCTTGGAGCGTCATCTAAATCCGTATCTTGTCCGTCCTGTGGAGGCAGCAGTACAAGGTCCATGTGATCTCATTTTCTTATTGTTTCGTATTCTTGATCATCCGAACTTAAGCTTTCTAAATAATTTAAAAGTTCTTCTGCATCTCTTGGATCAAAGGGATTGTAAAATTTCTTGCTAAAAATAAAAGTATTAACAAACAATAACATAGGTATATGCCCACCGTATGATATATCATACAGTCTCTATACACACGCATGGATACCTTATCAAGTAATAAATATTGGTATAAAAGACCGTTAACACATTTGTGTTATATATATATATATATATATGTATATATATATATATATATATATATATATATATATATATATATATATATATAAAGGATGCCAGTAAGTAAAGAAAAAAGTTATACAAGCGTGTAAATTTGACATAACCTTACCTCAGGCTCATTTTTCGGTGGAAAGAACAAACACGCGTTAATAAAATTGTGAATACTAGTATTCTATATTACTTTACATAAGTATTACTGTATGTAATTTGTTAAAAACATATAAGAAAGTCGATTCGAAACGATGAAACTGAATTACCGTTAGAAACAACGTGCTCAGATTACTTTGAAGAATATCATATCCTCCGTATGTTAAATCATACCGTAGGCACTAATAGATTAACTAGCGAAGCTCGGCTGTGAAATATATTTTTTTAGGCAATTGTTCTGGGACTTTTTCTGGAATCTGGAATCTACAACTTTTATCAGCTTGGCACCCCCCTTGCTTATTTGCTTATTTGTTTAAAGACTCAATCACCTAAAGTATACTAACCTATTTTCTGTTTCATCCGGACATTTTGCAATAAACTAGTTAATTTAATATTTCATTAAATAGTGTTTGCGATTTGCATTTTTATATACAATTTAACAATAAATTCTGTATTTAAATACAAGCAAACACATTCACTTGTTTGCGCGAATGACTTCAATATAAATGCCCTCGCATTTACTCTTTTGAAAAATAACATTTCCAATCCCGCAAAAGGAAGGGGCGGGAACATCATAGGCAGCTGAAAAAAAACTAACATTAAAATTCACGAAATTCAATTTAGACTGGTCCGAATAAATGAATCGTAATAAAATTCTTGTCAAGTCTGCCGGAATGAGAGAGTGAGGGAACGTCGTGTGATTATGAACAGTGATCCTGTGCAAATACACGACCAGTTAGGAAGGGAAAAAAACGGGGAGAGGCGAACTCCCGACGGCAATGCCCGCTTAAAAATCAAATTTCAAAAGGGGTACACCGGGTTTTAATTGCGTTTAGCTTATTATTACGTACGTATGTTTGTGTGCGTGCTCACACACACACATGCACACTGTGTGTGTGACAGCCGGTAATATTCCGTATGACCGTAGCGCGTCGATAGCGTCGCCGCCGTGTCAGGGTGGCTTCGATCTTTGATCAGGAGCCGCCCCGGTTAAACCTTTCAGAGGCGCTTTAACCCGAACTATTTGCTTATGCATGGCTGAATACAAAACAGACACCCTTCTAATGAGATTATGATGCTGTACTCAGAGGGTTTACAAAATGGCGCGGCCATTCCAATTAATATGGCGAATTAATAAGTCCAAGCCTCGGGGATGGGTAGTCAAATCAATTTTCACATGTTTCAATTCAATTTAAATCCAAATATAATATACATGATACCCTTTTTTGTCTTTATTAGAAACAGAACAACCACAATTTACAGATATTAATGAAATTTAATATCTTGTTAATGGATGTATCAGTTAGTTCGTGGCGAAACATTGTTTAAATAATTAACTTAAGTTAATTAAAAACACTTGTTTTGTTTCACTTATTTATTAGATTTTTAGTTTAACAATTATTTCAGTCTGTTCGAGAATTCTCAAAGAGTTTACTCAACTAAATTAAGGCATAAACTTATATTTATACAAGTGTCCCGTATCGTTATGTTCAAATTTTAAGTATTTTAAAGTATACTTCGTTTCAAGAAACAAAAACGCAAAAGTTATGTATCCATTTTTATTTGTTTCAAAGTTACAGATCTATGAATGTGATTGTCAGATCTAGAAAAAAATTTAATCCTAAAGTCAATAAAAACTGATTTTATTTAAAGAAAATTATACGATTGAATAACAGGCCTGTGATTGTTAACGCCGTATAAGAAAATGTTATCCTAAAATAAATAAACACGTGTCGTAGTGTATAAAGTAATTTCTTGGAGATCTACAAGAAAGGGTACTGGAAATTGATTTATGATAAAGAAGGTTCTTACTTAATTCGTAAGTGCTGAACCATGAATATTATACAATAATCAAATATTCAGATGACTGTTAACGTTGCATTTTTAAATAAAGGATAACACTACGTTTCAGTTCATACAACAGCTTATTAGTGAGTGAACACGTTTTCTTTATTCAAAGTGCCTTGCCGATTTTCTTCTCAAGAGTATGCGAACATACATTTTGTGTATAGCTACTGTAACGGCAGTGCACGTCAAGCAGTTATTGAATACCGACATCGGTTTCCCGATAGGCGCATTCCTCGTTACAGAACGTTTCTGGAAGTACACAGACAATTTCGGGAATGCGGACGGCGTGATTATCTTTTCAACAGAGGAGTAAATTTGCCAGCAGACTTAGAGGAAAATGCAGTAGCTATTGTTACAATGGATCCAACTCTCAGTGTACGTAGAATCACTAGACAACTAGGAGTGCCACGAACGACAGTTTGGCGAATTTTAAAACGTGAGGGCTTATATCCATCTCTATCGCAGGGGACACGGTTTGCTTGAGGCAGACCACTTTCCTCGTCTAGTTTATTCTACCTGGATATTAAGACCGTCACGGCTTCATTTTAATTTCTGCAGAACGGTCCTTTGGACAGATGAATCTACGTTCACGAGAAGTGGTGTTACCAATCTGAGAAACCTGCACAGGTGGTCATCAGAAAATTCCAAAGCTACACGCCCATCTAAATTTCAACATGAATTTTCTATTAACGTTTGGGCGGCCCTAATCGATGACTTGTTGAATGGTCCTGTCGTTCCTCCTGGGAGGTTAAATGCAGATAATTACCTTCAATTTCTTTTGACGAACTGCCAGGTCTTTTAGAGGTTGTCCCACTGAATGTTCGACGAGACATGTGGTTTCACATGGATGGGGCACCACTACATTTCGGAATTAGTGTCCGAAATTGGGTTAACGTCAATTATCCAAGATGGATTGGTCGAGGTGGTCCTGTTGCATGTCCACCCAGTTCACCCGATCTTAATCCCCTTTACTTTTATTTATGGGTGTACATGAAAAATTTAGTCTACGCGCAAGTTTCGAACACAAGAGAAGAGTTGTTGGATCGTATTCACCTGGCTGCCGATCAAATCCGACAAAACAAGTATGAAATTCGGATAAGTACTTCTTCTGTTGGCTTACGGGCACAAGCCTGCATTCAACAAGGAGGTGGACACTTCGAATATATTATTAATTGAACTTTTTTAAATAAAATCACTTTTTATTGACTTTAGGATTACATTTTTTTTCCATGATCTGACAATCACATTCATAGATCTGTAACTTTGAAGCAAATAAAAATGGATATACAAGTTTTGCGTTTTTGTTTCTTGAAATGAAGTCTACTTTACACTCCTAAAATTTGAACATAACGACACGGGACATCTTGTGTATATCCAAAATAAGTTGTCAGTTTCTGGGCACCAAGAAAAAAATTTCAAGCCTACACTAAGTTTTGTCATTCCTTAGGTACTCGTGAAGAATTCCAAAGAGCGTGATATCTGAAGCATCTAGTCAACCTGCTAATTGTCGTTCTTTTTGATCTTGCATCTTCCAGTACCAAACGCCTGTTTTTAATCAACAACATCTAAAGTTAAAGGGACCTTGACGGTGAACATTATTCAGTTATTCGCGATCATTAAACAATGTTGACCACTCGCTAATAGTTGACTTGGAAGAACAATCATTCACATATCCATGCAACATTCCTTCAAGAATAATTTTTCGAGGTTTTCCTTATTTTATAAGAAAACGGGTGTTTATTCGATTTTGTTTATTGTGATATAAACTCAGTACGGGTATCGAGTGCGGTTTATTCCAAGAAATGACGAAACGGTCTTTTAGCAATTCTGGCTCAACAAATATCATACCGGCTGTATAACTGGGCAAAATATCCGACATTCTTTTTTTAACACTCAGTACATTTTATGTGTCTTTTAACACATTTAAAAGTAAATCACGCATTATATCACCTTTAAAAATAACACTCTAATTATGCATCGGGTAGGTTTATTACTTTGTTTGATATATCACCCCATTACAAAACCAACCCCCGTTTTTAGGCACCTAAATCGTAATTTCATCACATTACATAATCAGATTAATGATATCAATACAAATATGATGAGGACATGTGCCAAATATTAAGTAAATGGAGGTTGTGTTTGAAAGTATACGTGATAGTGAGTTTATGTGCGTTTGTAAATGTGTATAGTGTGTATGTCTGTATACCCACAAAACAGATATATATGCTTTCAAGTACACACAACACGGCATAAATGCCGACCATTACCGTTGACTTTATAGCCTTATTACTGTTGCCATAAATTCGGAATTATTAGATGATAAATTTTACGTAATATCTTAATTAATTAGAAGGCCCCGAATGAATGTGAAGTAAAATAGCGGTTGTGATGGCCTCATATTATTTATAACGCGTAATGACTGGTGATTTTCCTTTTCTTTTTATGTAAAACTACATTACAGATATATTAACTAATTATTTTCGACATTAACGTAATGATTTCTTTGAACGCAGACGGATGAAGATACTTGCCATTTAATGGAGACATAATTTTGTGACGTCCATTATGCTGTGAACAGATATTACACCAATCAGAATCATGAAAGCTTAATATTAATATTATCCCCTTAGAACTAAACAATTGTATTTATTAACTTTGGGAAATCGCATATAAAAAGTAAATAATAAATTTAATTCATTATTCATCACCAGAGTTAGTTACTAATAATGATAATTAAAGCTCGCATTCTACGAGGAAATATCAGAAAATAACGAGACTGGTGCTGTAACGTATGGAACAAAAGTTTTGAGCTAAAAATCGATTAGTAGTAAAAATTTGATTAAAATATAAACATTGGGAAATTATTAGACACTATGGCGTCATACAAAAACAAAATTCACAAAACTTATAAGGGCCGATGTTTCTCAACTGCGCGCAATTTTGTAGAATTCTCCCCATCATTCTCTGAGCGACGTTTATATTCACTTCTAGGATCTTCTAGAATATACTGGCCCGTAACTGTGCTTCATTTTGGGCTTCCCAACCCTTGTCATAAACTTTCCTGCTCAGTAGTGCCCAACATTCCTTAATGGGGTGCGCCTGGGGTACGTTGAGGGGATTGTCTTCCTTAGGTACATAATTCACGTTCAGTTAATCAGTTCTGAGTGATTCTAGCATAATGGCGTGAAGCCAGATCGGGACAGAATATTACATCATCATTTAGATGATGAGCATTAATGAAATTTATCAATTTAGATAATATTTTCTAAATGCAGAATTTGAATATCTTTATTGAAAGTGTGGTTTTCTTCTAATAGATGATTCGCAAAAGTGGAATCTTGTTTTGTATTTCTAAACGAAGAACAATGTTCGGTAATGTGTTTTTCAAACGATCTTCCTGTTTGACCAACATATATCTTACCGCATCCACACACTAGATCTTAATAAACGCTAAGTTGCAATTGCAACCAGGCATGAAAACTTTGTCCGCACGATACGTACACAGTGTAGCTAATTAATGATGAAATATGTCGAAAACACCAATATAATAACACTTTGTGTGCCCTTAATTAAAAAAAATAAATAAATATAATTTCATTGTATAAAATTTTTTTACGCACAATGGTACTATTTCACTTTTAACGAGTGCACAACACTAACATAAATTGTCAAATTTAGGAAAATGACAGAAGTCAAAAAATTAGACTTAGACAACTGTCATAATTACAAGGTAATACAAAATCGTATTATTTTTGCGAGCAATACTATTCGACTATCCACACATTTTTAATTAATCGTATTATATTTGCAACCAAAACTACTCGACTGTCTACACATTTTTAATTAAAGTGAATAAATAATGACATCTATGGAGTACATTACATATTTAAAGGAAAGTAAAAAAGTGCGCAATATTTTAAACATATTTAAGATAATTATTATGATTTATTATCACTTTTCAAAAAAGATTTAAAAAACACAATGGCTCCAACACTATAAAATGATTGAGCACTAGAATCATATTTAGCATCCAAACATAAAATAGCTATGGAAGATTTTAATTGGCGAGAGAATATAGTAACAAAGTTACAGGAACGAAATAAACTACAGACCCCATTTCAGAAACTTATACACCAAAGTAAACATATTATTCATTCATGTTGATACTTCATACTATATTAATAAATTAATCTGAAAAGTTTTAAAATTATATTGCTAACTCATCACAATACAACAAAAAAAAAACTCTTTACCTATTGCCATAATTGAATACATTAATGAACCAAAATAATAAATCAACCTTGATTGTGACAATAATGTAAAACTTTAATTATTATATTTATTTACAATAATATACATGAAATATGTTCTCTCCTTTTTATGTCAAAAGTGTGGTTAAAGCACAAAATTTACGTATAAAAAAAAAGAATAATTTATTTAAATTAAGTGTAATTTAATAAAATATTATATTTACCGTCATTTATTAAACAATTTAAAATTGAAAAATTTTAAAAAACTGACAATAACAAACCATCATAATAGTATATAAAATTCAAATATGGCGCAATTTATTATATGTAATAATTCCTAATTAACGGTAACAATACTTCCACACATTCGATATTAATTCAAATTCAAATAATTAGGATACGTTAAACACTGCATTGTGATTGGTTAATCGCCTTTAAGATATTATAACTCGATTAAGTTAAATATCCAAACATTTTCAATTTAAAAAGCATTAGAATAAGAAAAAATTATAATAAAATTCATCAACAATTCAAATAGTAAAAATAAATTATTTATAAAACGTTCCCAAAATCAAATTTAATAAATAAAATATAACAGCTTACCAAGTTGTCATGGTAACCTACAAAAACCGTTAAAAGCGGAGATAATTACCCTGCTTAATAGCGAGTGAAGTGTGAATTTGTCAATCCCCGCCAAATCGAAAAACAACCTAACCTGTAAATGTTAATGATAATTAATAGTATTTTACATATAAAGTTTATGCAAAAATAACCAGTGCGAAATGTTAAAAACTAAGTGAAAAGACAATAAACAAATATTAGTGTAACAGTGTAAACGTTGAAGAAAGAGTTATTAAAAGAATTTTTATTTAATTAAAACTTTCGAAATGAATACTTTTATTACATGTAACCAATAACGTACAAAGAAAATAACGTGAAGCAGAGAGATGTATTCAGTTCATGTGTTAGTTGAATTGCTGAAATAGAATATTATTATATTTATATATTTCAATAGAATATGAAATGTTAGAAAAGAACCCGTGGTGTCCTGTTGATACAGAGGCATGCTATTTTTCAGATTCGCAGAATCAAGGTATGTATTCTTTATTGTATATATTGCATGCATTGTTTCTATTGAAATATATTTTTCCAAATATATAATATATAAAATATAACTGTGACAAATTAGGTAGAGATATTAAGAACAAATTCGACAATAATAGATTAAACAACAAATTACAGTAAAATTAAAAACCAAAAGTATTATTAGTTTAGTGACTATTAAGAAATAGTAAACCATATTATAAAACAATATTTCGTATTGTTTTAGCCTTTACTTGATGAAATTATTATTATAACTATTATCGGGATAAAATTTTAAAAAAATTAATGAATTTCACTACTTTTTACTTCACAAAGTTCGATAGTTTCACTCACACAAAAGCTTGAAGTAAAAAGTAATGAAATTAATTAAAATTTGTTTTATTTTATCGCCATAATAGTTATAATATAATACACATACGTTGTATAAACTTAAAATTTTTAGATATACAGTGCAAGTTAGAAATTTGTGCATTTGTGTATATATACAATGTGTCCGGGAAAATGTGGGAAATCTCTCGGATTCAGATAGAACATTAAAAAATAAGGTGACGAGTTCCCATATTTTTTTCCTAGCAGCCCTCCCTACGGAGATACGGTCTCCTAAAGGACGCCACTGGAAATCAATTTTTCTTGAATAACTTTTAAACTACTTATTATAATTTAATGAAAATTTAATATGATAAACAGTAGTAAGGACCTCTTAAAATACTGCCCTTAAATTTAAATTAGCTTGTTTAGTTTACGAGGGGCGGACTAGGTTGTACATTTAAATGCTTACATTTTTAACACCCTGTATGATAAGGAGTTAAAAAAAACTAATTTGGATACCTTGAACATTAAGCTAAAGAAAAGGTACTCTTGTTCATTGTCGATAAAATGAACCGTTTTCGAGGAAAAAAAAATAAAAGAATTAATGTATTGTTTCTATTAAAAAGAACCGTTTTTTATTTTTTTTTGTCTGCAACAAAGTGTGATACAAAAGTCTGAAATAAAACTGTTTTCAGTACTAAAAAACGCATTGTTTTTACAAACGTTACTATGGTACCCACTAATTAATAAATATCTTGCATTGACGTGTAAATTTTAAATCTTGTAATCTTTCATATTGTTAACACGTTGATCCTTTACTTCGAAATTAATGTATTGAATTTTGAATATATTGGTAAATTTAATTTGATAATGGGATACACATTTAGTGAGTATGCAGATATGCATCTTATGTACGGTCTTGCATCTTGCAATGCTTTGGAAGCAAGAAGGTTGTATGAAGAAAGATATCCTAATCGCAATATTCCAAATCAGAAAACATTTCAGCGACTTGGCCAACGTCTAAGAGAGACTGGTGGGCAATTCCAGTTAATAAGGTAACATTATTGACTTTCTTTAATATTTTAGGAAGTTTTCCAAAAAAAAGTACTGATGCTGGTGTGAGAAGAATAGTACGTACGGTGCAATTGGAGGAAAATATTTTGGATACTGTAGGTTATACTCCTTCAATAAGCACTCGAAGATTAGCCGCGCAGCTTATTACGTCAAAAACGACAATTCGTGAAGTACTTAAAGAACAGTTGTTTTACCCTTATCATCTGCAAAAAGTGCATCTGCTATTTCCTGAAGATTTTCCTCGTAGAATCCAGTTCGCAAACTGGCTGTTAGATTAGCAACGAACAAACCCAAACTTCATTAGCACTATTCTTTTTACCGATGAAGCAGGATTTACCAAAAATAGTATTGTAAATTTACATAACTCGCATGTATGGGCTGATGAAAACCCTCATGCCACTGTCGTTCATCATTATCAACATCAGTTCCAATCAATTAATGTTTGGGCAGGAATAATTGGCAATTTTTTGATTGGACCATGCGTATTGCCGCCACGATTGAATGGTGAACTTTATTTACAGTTCGAAAATGGAGGAGTTCGTAGATATCAATTAGAATTAGCATATAAATATCTATTGTGTATTCCTCCAACCAGTGCAGAACCTGAGCGCTCATTTTCGGCTGCTGCTTATGTTTGCAATAAATTACGAAGCAGGCTTGGAAGTCAAACATTGGATACTTTGGTATTTCTGCGATTGTATTTTCGAAATTCTAAATAGTTTTTTGTATTGTCTTTTTTGTTCCTTATTTTAGTATATTGTGTATTGTGTTGTGCAACAATATTAATCAATAGTGTTTAAGAAATTACTTAAGTTTTTTATCATTTGAGCCCAATTAGAAACCACATAGTCTAATCCCGGAATTTATCCCAGAATCCCGGGATTACGCTTCAAAAATCCCGTAATCCCGTGATTGAAAAACATGGTCGGGCTTGTATTCTCTAGTTGTATGAGATGTGTTGGCAAATTATGAATAATTATGTTAGTATGAGATTCCTTATGGTAAATATCAAACTCTAATTTATTGTTAATTTTTGTAATAGTTAGATCCGAAACATTAAAGCTATTGTTTACTTCTTGTTCCATAGTAAATTCAATATTTTTATGAATAGAGTTGACGTATTCCAGTAGCAAGTTTAATTGCCTTTCAGTGTTCCAGTGAAACAAAGTACAATATCGTCTACATATCTATGCCAAAAGCAAATATGCTGTCTTAGGGGATTATTAAAAATGATGGATTCTAAGTGATTCATGAAAATTTCTGATAGTAATGGACTTAAGGGGTTACCCATAATTAGTCATTCCCTATAAGTGTATATTGAATTATTAAACTGAAAGTAGCTTTGTTTCGGAACTATATTTAACAAATCTAAAATTCCAGCTTTAATTACCGGGTTAGTTATAAGTAAATTTTCAATTAAATTAACGGTTTCGCCTGGAGAGACACTAGGGTTTTAACGTCAAAAGATACCAAATAATTTCAATTTATTATTGCAAAAAATGCAAAATAGAAAAAATTCTATAAAAAAACTATTTTCATAAGGCTTTTTGTCGCACACGTTCTTTAGAAAACTGAAACTTGTGTTTTAATATACTGTATATTACCCTAAAATAGATATTTCGTTGAAAAATCACTCTCCCGTCAAATTACTCTCGTTTAAATCTAAAAAATATATTATTGCGTGTGTATCAAAGACAAAAACGAATTTCCTTCAAGTGAATCCAAATTAAATATTAAATAATAAAACAGCCAACAACGAAATATATCGAATTACCCAAATGACCGATGATTTCAAAAAAGTTCCTTCCAACTCAAACAACTACACAAACGATCAGGAGACACCTATAATGTACATTAAAGAAAGAAGACAAACAGCGTTTTAACTGAAATGTGGAAGCATAATTCCTTTACTTAATCTAGAATACCTATTATTCATAATGACTTGTTACACGTTAAACGACTATTATTTAGAAAAGGACCAATCAAGCGTAATTTCCTCAATTTATTTTCGTCCTCCTCACTCTCTATCTTTCTCGCTTTCTTTCCGGCCTTCTTATTCCGCGTCCTTTATTTCAGAGGGGAGCTTTTCGTCTTTCCTCTTATCTAGATCATCGTTTCTATCTCTTTCATTTCATTTTATTAAATGTAATTGGTACATTGTTTCGCCGAGCGGTCTTGGAATACGCGTACGGTTGTTACAGACACACGAACACATTTACGTGAATAAAGCCGATTTTTATTTTACCTACCGCCATCAAAAACGTTATCGTTGATTTATTTCATTCCATCTTCGATATATAGCGTAGAAATTAATGAATATTTATTTTATATGTATATAATTTGAAGTCACGTGGGAGGTCTGCCGTATCACCAGTCTGTCGTATAATTTTCTTCGACGTGTTTCCTTTCTTTTTGTTGTTTTGTTTCGTCTTTTTTTTTCTTTCTCGTTGTTTCTAAAGAATTGACGGCCACGTCATTCAAATTAGATCTACTGTCTCGGAATGCGTTATTCATTACGTTCTATCAATACGCAATCGACATAGGAGTTCAAATAAGGCAATAAATAAGTGTTTATTCATCTTGCTATGATTATACTGTGCATATTTACGAGGGATATTTAAAATTTTCCAGCCTTTCCAATATAAATCATCACACACGGATATACGAGTATAATGGTTAGACTTTGATGAATTGTTCTCAGGGTTTTTGTTATCAAAAGAGGTTCTTTTGTAACTAGGACTAGCATAAAATGTAATAAGGAGAGAAATAAGACGATAAGATATCAAATTCAATACATTTATTGTGCACATCTTGTAAAATATAGATTAATTTTGAACGCGATAAACATCAATTATATTTTTATTTCGAAATGAAATATAACATGTAAATCTTTATGTATAATTATAATATATAGATATCTAAATATCTAAATACACAGCTTTGAAGGTTTTTGTTTGATTTTTAATAAATCTTGCAAACATACATATTGCTATGAACTGTGCCTAGCTCATGGGTACAGTTCACGACGAATGTCCGGTTGCTCAGTCGCTCAATCTCCAAGCTGGAATCTTCTAGTCTCAGGTCTTGCTCTCAAGCCAGCAAGAAACGTGTAAGCAAAAAAAAAACAATATAGCAGTCAATAAAATTCACACTTTCATCATTTTCGTTTATTAAAAAAAATAAAAAATAAAAAAAAATCCCTTTACCGAGTGTATAGGGAGCTAAAGCAAAATTAACAGTAGCTTAGGAGGAAACACTCTTTATGATAATGGCACGGACAAAGAGAAAGACCCCCTGTGACTCTCGAGCAAACATATAATTAATAAATAATTAAGAAACTTGTCAAGTTTGACCTCTAACTGTATCCCCAACAAAATCAAATGTCAACAACCACCAAATTATCGAGTACGCGTGACAGCCTTACAGTCATGCGCAATAAAACATGACAAAATCAAACCCAGCAACAAAAAACCAACCTGAATTTAAAACGATCTAGAACATCTTGACTAAAAAAACTCCATTACCAAAAACATGACAATTTTCTTGAATTATTCATATACTAATATTTATATCAAAATTTATGCAAATTCTAAACTACCATTACAAACATAAGCAAATTATCGTAGTAGCAATTATATAAATTAATTGTTCAATGCACTTACATCGATCTAATCACATCCAACACTAAACTACGCGAGAGATACCATTATTTAAATTTACTACCAAAAGAAACGAGATCACAAACACTCGTGCAAATCGTAATTAATTTTAAAATGCACAAATTAAAGCATCAAAAACAAATAACCCGAATTTACTTAAAAACAGGAGAATAAAAATGAGGTTTTTTATTCTCTCTGACCATCTGGTTTGCCAGTACTGGTATCTCTAAATAAAATTACCGCGAAAATCTCTTACATCGAATTCACTAGTACAAAATCTGGCCGCACCCATCAATCTAATATAATATACATACAGGGCCAGTCAAAATATAAATTCAAAGACAATAAATATAAATATACATAAAATTCAACCATGCATTTTAAATCCAAATTATACAAATACTGTTCAATATTTAATTCTTCTTTTTTCTATGGGGAAAAAACCACGACAATATGTATCACCTCAGTCCACTGAGTATAATATTCTTCAAAACAGCAAGGTATGACACAGTGTTTCTGCTTTAAATTTATAAAGTAGCGAAGCTTATGGATCTATTAGTAGTTCTTCCCAAATGGTAGTATTTTAAAAGACAAGTGTGCTATTTCATATTCATGTGACGAGAACAAGCCCTACCACATGAGATACTTAATTTAACACAATAGGTTTTATTTGAAATCTCACTTACTTAATGAAAATTAAGTCAAAACCCTGATATCTTTAAATGCTTGTCCGATTTTTCCCTACTTGCGATGTCTGTGTTAGTTCTTCTGCCTTTAAAACAGGAATTAGAATTAATGTGCAATTAAACAATAATCCATATAAAATTAGTAATCTCAAGATTTTTCATTTATGAGCTTCAAAGGCTTGACTCTAGGACTACCAGGAAAGCGGCCTATCGCTACTTACCCCGCGTGTCCATTGGACCCGTATTACTATATGCTGGGTTTGAGCTAATATTCGGCGATTATTTTGAATTTAATATAGCGTAAGCATTATTATATTTGACTTTTATTTTATTCATCACAAGAAAATTAGAATAACCCGAAGCAGTAATAATAATAAAACATAAATATTGTAAAATAAAATATATAAATGGCTTAAAAGTAAACGCATACATTAGTTTTACAACGCCCACAAGTTGTTCTTGTTTTTCTTTCTTTTGAAGATGGACAAACATCACATCTCTTCTTCTTTCTTGGAATCTCAGAACTAGTAGATGCTTCAGCATCTTCTGTTTCTAGTTTTTCGTGGTTCTTGTATTCTGCTAGCTCCTTTCCAAGCTCAATTAGCTCAATTTTCAAATCAAAAGCTAAATTAGGTTTCAAGAGCTTCCATAGTATGTATACGTTCATGGTGCTAATGTCTATCATTTTATAAAAAAACTACAAGAGGCCATCTCTTCGTCACCCTTTTCGCGGTGTATGATCGTGTCATTTTGTCCATGATGTCGACGCCACCTTTTGTTTTATTGTTGTCCATGATTACCTGAGGTTCCTTTTTTTGGCCATTATCAACATTTTTCTCACTGTGCAGAGTACTCAGCAATGTTACAAGCTTGCGTTTCTTTGGGCAATACGAAATAATCATCGCATCATCTGTAAAACCAAACTGTGAAAAACACTTGACGATTTTTTGGATTAACAAATGAAGATTCAAGCTTATTTTTACGGATCGTTCCAACTAATGTTAGGTTTTTTGATAACAAATACTTTGCAAGATGGTACGAAGTAAAGAAATTGTCGCAGGTGACATTCTTTCCAAAATTTTCAATTTCTTCTACTAAACGTTTTACAACCTTTTCGCCTGGATTCTTGTCCCTTTCCCCTACCTAACAGTATATTAATATCATTAATATACTGTCATTTTTATATTAAATGCTTTGAAAAAGCCATCATGTGCCGAAACACGTAAGATTATTTTAAGTATATACATTTTTAAGTAAAATTAGACTTTAAATCGCCAACTAATTGAATCTACCATAACATACAAAGATCACGAAATAATTATAATTTGAGTTTTCAGCTTTCATATTAAATATTTTCAAATTAGTATATTATTTTGCGAGGTAAATGTGACTGTAAACATTGCTGTCTACAAATTACAACGCAAATCATACGAAATTTATTTGAAAAATTTCTTCCACGCTGGGACTTGAACCCAAGTCTACGGTTTGCTGGACCGTCGCTCTAACCAATTAAGCTACGATAGACCTTGGTTCAAGTTTATTAGAAGCGCCTTACAAGACGATGATGTTAATAATACATATGCCAGTTTTTAAAGCAGATGTCAGTTTTGAAAGTTTGAAATTGCTAATTTTTACTCCTTAGCTATTAATATATGTAGATAATTTCTTAGCAGTTCATTTAATATATCATTTGATAAATTCTTGGAGTTTTCGGCTTTTATATTAAATATTTTATACTTTGTAATTTGCAGACAGCAATGTTTACATTCCCATTTATCTCAAAAAATAACATACTAATTTGAAAATATTTAATATAAAAGCCGAAAACTCCAAGAATTTTACAAATGATATATTAAATGAACGGCTAAGAAATTATCTACATAACTTAATAGCTAAGGAGTAAAAATTAGCAATTCCAAACTTTCAAAACTGACATCTGCCTTCAAAACTGACGTCTGAAATATTAACATCGTCGTCTTATAAGACGTTTCTAATAAACTTTAACCAACGTCTATCGTAGCTTAATTGGTTAGAACGACGGTCTGGCAAACCGTAGACTTGCGTTCAAGCAAAATTGTTGAAATAAATTTCGTATGATTTGCGTTGTAATTTGTAGACAGCAATGTTTACATTCACATTTACCTCGCAAAATAACATATTAATTTGAAAATATTTAATATGAAAGTCGAAAACTCCAAGAATTTATCAAACGATATACAATATATAATAAGAACTACAGAAATTGCCTCCAAATTTGATATTTAATCTATAATAACTTTCTTATTCTAAATATTTTTAATATTAAAATATAGTTATAATTCATTTGAATATAACAAACTCGATAGACGTAATATTTAGTTACCGCTAAACAGGAACAAAATAAAAGAAAAAAAACTATCCAAACTATTTAAATAAATCGTCTAAATGTCAAGCAGGCAAAGAGCTTTCGATAAAAACTTGGCTAGGCATTTACGAATTGTTCAAATACCACGCTAGACTTACTTTTAATAAGTCAACTGACAGGATAGGATGTTAATAGTAATGGTATTTTTATTTAATTTTTGATTAATTGTCACAGAAATAGAAGTATGTATTTACATACGGATTCGATTTTGAATTATATTCACCAATAATTCCCTATACACTTTTGCTTTCTGGGAACTTAAAAATTCTCAATTTTCAATAAATAAATAAGTGCTTGTATTATTTACTGAGTTTGAGTATTTAATGTGCTTGGAGGGAAGAAAGAATTCAAATTATTATACTGTCATATCAATGTAATGATTTTGTAAAATAGTAGTCTAATACAATTACAAAAAATATATTAACATGTGCTTGAATCTTCGTTATTATTATGAATAACAAATGATTAAGTAAAGCCACGAAATTAGGATTATGTAAAGTTACAACAATACCATTGGTGACACAGACAAGTGCTACAGACAATAAATGTTTATCAAACAAAGATGCAGAAAATCTGAACATTTTCCAAAGGAAAATAATAAGAAGAACCACTATAATATCGTTGACTGTCTCACTGGCACAAAAAACAACTTTTGTAAATCTCACTTGTATTCCTAACAACAAAACTATAACCATCAAATTTCCACAGATTTTCCACTCGTATCATTTATAGTCTATGCTCGTTAAAAGCATTTCATCACTTCATAAGATTCCTTTCGGTAAACTAAATATTAAATGTGATCTAAAAACAATTAACATTTTGCAAACTAAATTTACTTGCCTCAATGAACTTACAGAAAAAAGCCCCACGTTGACAGCGCCATAAAAATGCCACAGTTGCAATTGTACACTGCGCGATATATAAAACCCGTACAACTCTTATGAGCACAAAATCAGAGTTTTTGGTTGCGTAAACAGGACATATATATTCACCCTATCACTTATATACTTCATAGGTTATACATACATTGCTAATACCTATGATTTAAGTCAAATTTGACAAATCAAATAAGACATGTCAAATTTGATAAGCCTGGCTTGCATTGATAATATGTTAGTGTACGGGTTTTACATGTCGGCCAATGGACCACGAATTTGAAATATGCCATTCGTTGATTGCCAAAAATATTATGAAATTTCACACGAAGTCATTAAATATGATGGATTTCATAAAAAAAATAAGTTGGCGTTCAAATGACCTACAAGGCGATAAATAAATGCAAAACTAACTACGTCATTCTATAGACATTAAGAGGTAAAGCAACTTTCATTTCAAACATTTATTCGTAAATATACCGAGCGAGGAGTTGAAGTCTGTAAACTAAAATCAAGGCACTCGGTATATAAACTGTATATGTATAATATAAATTCGTTAATTGACGAAGCAGATACTTGTTGAAACTTCATTATAACGCTAAGAAATAAGTAATTAAACTTCTAGTTTCAAAAATTCTTTTATTGTAAATACAGTACAGCCGACCGATTTTCATGTGGCCGGTTAGAAGTACCGCCCTCGAGATGCGCACGAAATTCATAGGTAGGGGAACCTCTGGCATTCAGTGTTTTACATCGTTTTAAGCGATAAACACAGTAGTGCAGTGCCGTATTAAGGTAGTGAGTAATGGAGTTTAAAAGTAAATTAAATAAATGTGTTTTACACAGTCAAACTCGTGAAGTGATCTCAAATGTATTTAAATATATGCAAGAAGAAAAAACTTCACGGGTACTCAAAATTCCACTGGATCAGTTTTATGAACGCGTTATTGCCGCAACGGGTGTTTCTGAGAGAAGTATTAGACGGATTGTTAAAGAAAAAAGTGAAATAAACGCAGGTGCCGGTTCATCTTTTACATCGCCAAAGGAAAAAAAAATAAAAAAAAAACCAAGCCCAAAACCGACTTAGACGATGCAGATAAAGGTGTGCTGCGTAGAACTATTTTAAATACCTTTACTGTTGACAAAATTGTGCCTACAATGCCAAACATTCTAAGAAAATTTCAAGAAACAGGATACACTGGAGGAGTAGATTCTCTTCGGAAAGTAGTAAAAGATATGGGCTTTCGTTGGAGAAAAACAAAAACCAACAGAAAGTTGTTAATGGAAAAGCACGACATTCGTCAGTTAAGAGTGTCTTATTTGCGTACCATTCAAAGCTACAGAAATGAAAAAAGACCGATTATATATATGGATGAAACTTACATCCACAGTTCTCATACCGTGGCTACTTGTTGGAGTGACAATTCCAATGAAGGATTAGCAAGGCCTATATCAAAAGGTCTAAGACTAATTATTGTTCATGCTGGCTGCGAGACGGGATTCATTCCGAATGCTAAATTGATTTTTAAGTCTAATACCACAACGGGAGATTATCATCACGAGATGAATTATGAAAATTACAAAAAATGATTGTTAGAAAAATTAATTCCCAACCTGCCTCCAAAGTCTGTCTTAGTAATTGACAATGCTCCTTATCATAATGTCCAAAAAGGTAAACCACCGAATTCTAATAGCAGGAAATCAGTTATGATAGACTGGTTAAGGTCTAAAAATATTTATTTCGACAATAACATGCTTAAGCCCGATTTATATAATATTATTAAAGTACATAAGCCAACATTTAAAACGTTCGAGATAGATGAAATGTTAACACAACGTGGCCATAGTGTTTTGCGATTACCGCCATACCACCCAGATTTAAATCCGATTGAGTTAGTATGGTCATCTCTTAAACAATATGTGGCACAAAAAAATGTATCATTCACTGTTAGATATGTTGAACAGTTATGTGATAACTTTTTTGATGAATTTAGTGCTGCTGAATGGAATAAATGTTGTGACCACGCGATAAAGTGGGAGCAAAAGTTTTTGGAAGCGGAACCTCTCATAGACGAAGTTACAGACCAGTTCATTATTAATTTGGGTGAAGACTCTGAATCGGAGAGCGAAGAGGAAGTCAGTGATAGTGATTCTGCATAACTTTTTATATAATTATATAATTTACTAAATAAAACACTTGGTATATTTAGTAAATTATTAATCATGTTTCACCAAGAGCCAACCGTGAATTCTATACATTATAATATACCTATATGTATAATTTACCGTAATTTTATGTATACCGTATTTATGTATTATTTCTTTTTTTTTTTCATTGGTTGACTTCGCAGATATTTCTTGGTGAAACATTCTTGTAATAACTTGATTAATTATTCGAAAATAAAACACTTGGCTTAGTTTCACAACTTCTTTATTTAGATACACTAATAATTGTTTCGGCTATTAGGCCATTATCAAAGAGCTATCTCAAACTAAAACTTACTCTACTTAAGGTTAACATATATACCTGTGTTCCTTATGGGTGGGAGAATGTGGGTAATTGATATTTAAGATTGTATCGATATAGGGGGTATTTATGAATTCTAATTGCGTGTTTGTGATCACTCGATTTTGTTTTTGGGCTTTTTTAATTTCAAAAATCTCTAATATATTTAACTTTTTACTTTTTGCTACATTATGAATGAGGTTACAGCTCTTTATATCGGGTAAGTAGTTCTGGTCTATACAATGTTCCGCGAACCCTGTGTGTTTAACACTATATTTTATATCTCTAATATGTTCAGTTAACCGTTTATTAATACCTCTGCCACTCTGTCCGATATAAATCGCTTCACAATTTTTGAAATTAAAAAAGCCCAAAAACAAAATCGAGTGATCACAAACACGCAATTAGAATTCATAAATACCCCCTATATCTATACAATCTTAAATATCAATTACCCACATTCTCCCACCCATAAGGAACACAGGTATATATGTTAACCTTAAGTAGAGTAAGTTTAAGTTTGAGATAGCTCTTTGATAATGGCCTAATAGCCTAAACAATTGTTAGTGTATCTAATTAAAGAAGTTGTGAAACTAATCCAAGTGTTTTATTTTCGAATAATTAATCAAGTTATTATTTCTTATTGTAATTATTATTTTCATTGTTATTTCCAATAATATTGGTATTAATAATATTCTTTTCTCCACGACTATTAAATAATGTTATTACAACACTCGCCTACGCTCGTTGAAGAATATACTCTTCTTTTGTACATATAGAAAGTTTACAATGTGATTATAATGAGAAAGAGATTAGCATAAACATTATTTGCCAATAATTCAGTTAATTATCCAAATTAGTTTTACTTAATCCTAAGCCTTTCTACCGTTAAGTGTAGCTAACAATTTTATTCAGTCATCCCCTTAATGTGATGTTAGTACGCTATTAGCTAGTACGTAAGGTAAGACATTTTAATTAAACATGTTACATGAAACTATGCGTTTTATTTTACTTCTATTTGCCTTAATTTAGTGAAATACAAACCATTATAAACATGTTCAACAATGTGATTTTCTGAATTTATCCCTTACTACGTCCCAATGCACGACTCGCAAGAGTTTGCATTTCATTTTTCCGAATACTGTCTCTATCTAACACTGACCCTTATTTGACGCACGTACAAATTCTCCCACCGGCCACATGAAAATCGGTCTGCTGTACAATATTGTTTCGCCATACAATGGCAGTATTTCATCCACCTGATGAAGCCATTGTATGGCGAAACAATATTGTAGTTTATTTACAATAAAAGAATTTTTGAAACTAGAAGTTTAATTACTTATATAAATTCGTGCCTACCGTAAATGTGAAAGCATTATCTCCTCTAATCCACTCATTAAAAGTCAACTTATAAAGTAATATTAGAAATTTACTAATTAGATTCTGTTGAATTAAACTAATAAATAATCTAGCTAATTGTAAGTAAAAAAAAATCCATTTATCCACGTTAATAATAAAGATAATCAGTGTGCGAAAATACATCTGATATGAATACATTACGCGGAGATAATATTTGAACGTCGTCACATTGAATTTCTCAACATAATGTCAGGTAACTAATTATACGACACGGGCATAATAGATTTATGCCCGTACATAATAAAACCTCATAAAGAACGCACACAGAGAACATCTTCAGAGTAAATTACTTCGCATTAATAGAGTCGCTAAAATAGATATAGCTCTTAACGTTATTATTAATCATGGGGACAGCGCGCCATACACGTCGTGATGGCGATGGAAGAAGACCTAGTCCATAATAACTTAATTAAATTTACATAAAATTAATTACTCAATTTTAATTTGGCGTCTTATTACCTAAGTTATACGAGTTTATATTTGAAAATCCAGTACATATATTCATTTATAACATTTATTAATGTGTTTATATATACATGCTGGTGTCAATAAGGAAAAAATCTGTTGTAAATTAAAATGCAAATATAATTTTATCACTGCCGGACGTCGTATATTTCTTGAGATTCCGAATTGATAAATTACCCGCTGGATATATCTCGAATGATATACAACTTTATCTATCTTTACACTTTCGCTGACAAGCACGATACTAGCCTAAAGATGTATTCCTTATCAAAAAATAAATCAACATTAATGTCAATTGATGTACTCTTAAATATTAAGGAAAAAAAGTTTTAAAAAATAGTAATATACAAAAATCTCATTGCATAAATATACCGTATTAAAACACATGATAACTGACATTCTTAATGAAGACATTAATTCATACGTCAACTACACCTATTTTTTTTTTTAAACGTATATGCCATAAGGATAAACGAGAACATGCAAGACTTGCTTATAGTTTTGTAAGGGCATTATATTGAATCCAATGTTCAAGGAGTAAATCACGAAGAACCTACAAGACAATATATTAATGTATTTTATACTTGTTCATTTACTAAATAATAAATGCAATTATTAAAGAAGAATGTCAGAAAAAGAAAGAAATAGGCCTACTTGGATTTGTTTGAATCTGCAGTGCTCAACAATTGCTAAGGTTCACGTATATTTGCTGCAATTTTTTAAGTTGTATTGCTGTAATTATATTACTTGTTTTCTGGTAATGAATGGTTTGTGTTTTTTTTTTTAGAAAATTTGAACCAAACAGACATAAAAAGGTCAACAAAACAAAAGAAAAATTTATTTATTGAAATAACGTTACTTAATGTTATATTTTGAATAACCTTTGTTGTAAAAAAAGTTGTAATTAAAAACAAACTCAAAAAAAAAAAATATCACGCCGACTCACTCCGAGTCCGAATAAGAACTCTAGCCTCAGTCCATTCACAAAAGCTTGAAGCAAATTTGTCCAAGTATCTCTGTAACAGTTCTAGAGTTTTACAGGCTGCTGTAAGGTGTTGAATTGCCTCGAAATCTTGGCCTAGACATGATCTATACAGTTTATATCTGGTGACCGAGCTAGCCACTCCATGCGGTCAATACCGTGATGTTCAAGGCTTTCACATTGTCATCAACTAAAATAAAATTTTCGCCGATTGCACCCGCAAATGGAACAATAATAGATTCAATAATGATATCTCTATATCTTTGAGCGGTCATTGTGGTATAGATTAAACCCACCAAGTCAGCCGCGGCCGTTCCAACAGACTCCACCCCAAACGCAACTGGAACCTCCACCAAAATTAGCGACCCGAACCCTGAAGTGTTCATCATATCTCTGACTTCGTTTTCTCCATACCAAAACACGTCCATCGAAATTATACAGACGGCATCTGAACTAAATAAACAGCTGCTGTATTCCTGGGCCCATTGCCGTCTTGCAAACTTATGCTCTTTATTTAGTGTGGATATGATGGGCATCTTCTTGCATGTAAACAAGTCATGTGCAGTCTTCTTCTAACTGTTTGGTTAGAAATTATTACACCAGTGGCGTTACGTAGTAACGTATTAATATGCGAAGCAGGATAGGTTGAGTTCCGTCTTGCAGTTATTCGCAAGCATCGGTCTTCAAGAGGAGCTATACGGCATTGTCGCCCTCCAAGATCAATGTATGCTGCTGTACCATTTATCACATAGCGATTCCAAGCCCGATTTATACCGCTCTGCGTAAAACCTAAACGTTGAACTACTTCGCGTTGCGTTTGCCCTTCGTTGATTCATTCTATAATTTACTGCATGTTTGCGGGCTGCAAACGCCTTCGAGCATATTTTTCACTATAATCTTACTTAAAACTATCTTCTATGATGTTGGAACAACAACTAACATTATAAAGAAAGAAAATATCAGAAATTTTTGCTACAGTTTATAAAAACACTCAGAAAAGAAACATCTAACGGGTGTTCAGAAACATTCGAAGTCAAGTGGGCTCTGAACAAAAAATCGTATATCTTTACTTAAGTATCTGATTTGTAATAATTATTAAATGTCAACTGTTGTCTGTCAAAAATCAATCTATCTCAGACATGACTTCATATTTTCAAGGACTTCGAATGTTTCTGAACACCCGTTACAAAAACAAACTTCATTGTTAAATCGTGTAAATAAATAGTAAATATTGTACAGTAATGTAGTAAATCAATATAATTTTAAATTTATTGGATATTAACCAAAATTAACGTATAATATTACTTTAATGTTTACCAGTTGTTGATCAGTATTCTTGGGTTTGCTTTTAGAAAGGAAATATTTTTCGATACCTTCAAAAGCTGGAAAATCTGTTACATCTAATACGGTATGCGCCAAAATAAACAACACTGAAATGCGTGCCATTGTTATGCGCATGTCTGCTTTTTGACGTATGATACTAGCAGCGTTCTGTGTTTTTAGTAGTGCAAAGAACGTTGTTATGTGATGTTATAGTTGAGAATGGGTCTCACGACTGAGGAAAAAGTGTTTATCGTCGAGCATTATTTTCGATCGTACGGAAAAGGCAAACAAGGTGGACCGAGTTTGAAGTTAGTGACGGAAACATATCGCGATCAATTTCATAAAGAGGCACCTACCAACAAAGTTATGCTTTCTATTGTTGAGAAATTTCGTCGTTCTGGCAGTGTGTTGTGCCAACGGAAGGGAAGGTCGGGTAGGCCAGTAACTGTGAGAACGAATGGGAACCATGGACGTGTCCTCAATCAGGTTTTGCAATCACCGAACCGAAGTCTTCGGCGAACGGCATTTAAGTTGAATATCAGCAGTACGTCGATTCGGCGTTTGTTCAAAGGTGTAGGTGGATTTCCGTACCGCATTCAAGTTGGACAACGATTGTCAAACCAAGATATGAATGCCAGGGTTGCGTATTGTGGACAATTTTTGGCTATGTTGTACGAGGATCCAGATTTCTTGAATAATGTGTGGTTATCAGACGAAAGTCATATTCACTTGGAGGGTTACATCAATAAACAAACAACTCGCTTCCTTGGTTTCGGTAAGCCAGACGTGATTATCCAAAAACCGCTACATAGTGCCCGTGTGACGATATGGTGTGCAATGTCAGCACACGGTGTGATTGGTCCGTATTTCATTGAGGATGATGATGGCACACCTCTTACTGTTACCCAGGAACGTTATAGAAACATTGTGGTAACGCCATTTGTCCAAGATCTCAGAGGGTTTTGTCGTGCCAGGGACCTTCGGATGGAAGAGCAGTGGTTTCAACAGGACGGGGCGACCAGTCACACTGCTCGACAATCGATAGCATTGCTTTTTTTGTTTTTCAAAATAATCCTAATATATACATTATAACTGCTGTCTGTCGGCGTTTTTCACGAAAATAGGCTGGGGCACCCTCTATGGTATAAGTATTATAAGACCCCTAACTTTGGAACCTCCTAAGTCAGTCAATTTTGAAACTAGAGCGTCGCGGGTGGTACCAATCGATTTCTTTCGACGAGATACACTTAAGTACGTCTTGACTATGGATAATTAAGAACCCGTAGAAAAGATGTTTCTAAAAAGTGCAAAAATGGACTTTTGCCTTCGACTTTTTTTCAGGGAAATATATATTTCTCGCTGTCGGTATGCTTTTCAAAATCTGCATTGTTTGTAGCGTAGGGCGTATTTCTCTAGTGTCGAAAAAACATGCATGTAAAGAGATTGTTTATTTAGTGTTGAAAGGCTAAATATATATCTGCTTTCGAAGGACCAAATGTTTGGGATTGTATCCGACTTGTGAAGGACAAAGTATAAATTGTTTCTTAACCCACCGCTCACGGGGCGTTATATTTAAATTCAGGTGTGTTTTCTGAGTATTTTATTTATTAAACAAAAAACACAAACCTAATTCATTAATGTAAACTTAAAACTTTAAATTTTTTACTTGTATGTCTCTTGTTAATATGATACTGTTTGATATTAATGTTATGAAGAGGATGTTCTGTACTACTAAGATTGTGTCTTGTACTGTGGTTTAATTGATACTGTTCTATTTTGTACTGACTTACAAGTAGGTAATTATATACCACTACCACTAACTATTACATAATTAAAATGTGCGATTTCATTGAACATTTTGTTGTCTGACGTCATAACGGGGAATTTTTGTGTTATCTATTTCCTAGAAATTATACCTACTGGCAACAATACCCAATACGATAGGGTCATAAAAATCTAATATTAAATAATAAACAATAAAATAGCATTACTAATTAAGTATTGATGTTATAAATCTAAGTATGTAGTTCCGAATCGTCCCTTGTTAAAAGAATAAAATTTATTATACATATCTAAGGAACGTAATTTTAAAATTGAATATACAGATTAAACCCTTTCCTCACCATGACCCTAGGTAATAAAACTAGTGGTCTAATGCATAAAGTAATAAACATAAATTTGCAAATTTAAACGATGACACCTCTTATCTAAAGAAAGTTCTATGATTTGAATATGTTAATAAAAGTACGATCTACGAATGAAAATACGAAAATCGATAAATTGGAGTATCGAGGCATCATGAAATACTTGTATCTGAAGAGGTTATGTGATAACAAAATCTATGAAGACATGCTTAATGCACTTGGCGAATGTCCATCATATGCGACTGACAAAAATTGTATTACGTCATTTAAAAGAGGAAAATTTTCCGTTGAAAATGAGAAACGATCAGGATCACCGATTTCGGTGGCCTCGAAAATATTGACGCAGTTCATGACATGATATTATCAGACCATCGAATTGAGGTAAAACTTATAGCTGCGGCTCTAAAGATTTCATATGAACGCGTCCATTATAATTAGTTCACGTCAATTTAGATATGAAAAGAAATTCTGCAGAATGGATTCCTAAATGCTTGAAAGCCGAACAAACGACCAAGAGTGAAAGCATCACGGTCAACCTGTGCCCGTTTTGAAGAAGATCCAGATTTTTTAAACCGTCTTATGACTGTGGATGAAACATGCGTCCATTTTTACGAACCAGAAACAAAACAGCAATCGGTGGAGTGGAAGCATCATGGTTCTCCAAGGCCTAAGAAGTTTCGAGTTCAAAAATCCGCTGGAAAAGCTCTTCTTTCAGCTTTCTTTTGAGATATCCATGGAATAATTATAATTTATTACCTAAAAATGGGTTAAACCATCACAGGAGATCCTTATTCTAAGTTACTAACCACGCTAAAAGAGAAAATTAAGGCAAGACGTGCTATGTTAGCGAAAGGTGTGTTGTTTTTGCAGGAAAATGCCCCTGCACACAAATCAGGCATTACCATGAATACAATTCGGGATCTGGGTTTCGAATTACTGGAACATCCACCCTATTCCCCAGACTTAGCCCTCTCAGACTATTATCTGTTCCCTCGATTGAAGAAAAGTTTAAAAGAACGTCAATTTTTGTGTAACGAAGAAGCAATAGAAGCTATGGAGGACTGATTTTCAGACCAAGAAGAATATTTTTTTAGAAGGGGTTCAGGCGTTGCAGGATCGCTGTAATAAGTGAATTCGTTTAAGAGGTGACAAGTCCCAACTTGAAATTGTTCCAATAGTAGGCTAAGAATATATCAATACTTATGTTTCATAGAACAACATTACGATTAAAAAGAACTGATTCATGTCTTCGAAAATATCAAGCGTCATATTAATTTATAAACCACACTTGAAGGAAATTTGACTATAATTAACGCTGTGGTTTTGGCAAGACTTGCAATGGTCGATAAAACTGGGTTTATCAGTTTCACCCTAACCCAAAATCACAAAGTATGGAATAGTGGCACAAGTGATCACAGCCTTCACCTAAATATTTTGGATCATAGTGGTAGTTTCGAAATTTTTTCTCCAAATTTTCACTCTGTTCTCCAAATATAACAATAACAATTATTTTTTTATTTTTTTACTTTGAAAGAGCGTTCACGGGACACTAGGAATAAAGAAGTATTGGTTTTGCGTTGGAATTTATGCCGCATAATTTTAATTTTTGGAAAAATAGATGAAAAAGTTGTTTAGTCGTCTCATAATGACCGAATCCGTGTTTACAGACCACCACCTAATTCACGATTTGACGAAAAGTATACTCAAAAATCACAAACGAGCGGAAGATTCTCAGTAAACGTTTGGGTCTGGATTTTTATACACGGGCTAAGTGTTTGTTGGACTATAGGGGAAATATTTAATAGTAACAATTATGTTATAATATTCGAAAATGTTTTTCTACCTTCAGCAGAAATTATTTAAGTATCCTGAGAAAGAAATTTAATCTTTCAACACGGCAATTATCCAATCTACACGGCAAGAGTCGCTTCTCAGTGGTTTAGAGAAAATAATATAGTGTTTGCCGTCGTGTTCTAGAAGTCCTGATATGAATCCCATTGAGAACGTGGAATTACATTGTTAAGACGATGAGCAGGAATAATTTTAGGCTAGCAAATGTCCAAGAATTATCTAACAAGATCGAGGATATTTGTAATGATCTGTCACCAGAATTTATACATAACGCTAAGAAATAAGTAATTAAACTTCTAGTTTCAAAAATTCCTTTATTGTAAATACCACTACAATATTGTTTCGCCATACAATGGCTTCATCAGGTGGATGAAATACTGAATATGTACAATACAAGTGTGAATATTTATGTGAAAATTATTGGGGAAATGGTGGTGAAAAATTTTTACAATCTTAAATTTAGTAGAGGGGAGTTGTTTAAATCTAGTTGGTCATTTAAAGCTAATACTAAACTATTGTATCTATTAATTTCTAGGTTTTCTAACAGGTTAAGTTTTTTACTTTTTTCATGAATGTGTTAAATTTTGAAATCTATATTAAATCTATGATTGATATCTATACATATCAATCATAGATTTAATAAGATTTCAAAATTTTACACATTCAAGAAAAAAGTAAAAAACTTAACCTGTTAGAAAACTTAGAAATTAATAGATACAATAGTTTAGGATTAGCTTTAAATGACCAACTAGATTTAAACAACTCCCCTCTACTAAATTTAAGATTGTCAAAATTTGTCCACCACCATTTCCCCAATAATTTTCACATAAATATTCAAACTTGTATTGTACATATTCAGTATTTCAACCACCTGATGAAGCCATGGTATGGCGAAACAATATTGTAGTGGTATTTACAATAAAAGAATTTTTTAAACTAGAAGTTTAATTACTTATTTCTTAGCGTTATAATGAAGTTTCAAGAAGTATCTCCTTTGTCAATTAACTATTTATACATAATATCAAACCATTTATTCCTAGACGTTTACAAGAGGTGTTAGACAGAAATGGTTCTGAAATAAAGTATTAAAAATTAAAACCAAGTAGTTTTCTGATTAATAAATTCTTGTCTTTCATGTATTCACACAGTAACATAATTTTATAACAAAATGTATAATACAATTTTGCTTGAGAGGTTACAGATAAATGTCAGTATGCTGTCATCTACACAAAAACTCAATTATACAAAAACCGCATTACAATGCTTAATTATAGTGAAAATAAATATCTAATCGTCCGGATTTTAAATGCCGCGATAGTACATAGACTAAACAAAACAACGTATATTATGTACAAATTACAACAAGATATATTAGTTTCTCTGTCACTCGTGTTTATATTTTTAAATAAAATATCAAGTAATGTTAACGAAAATTATTAAATAATGTGTTATACTGTCCATGTCAAAAAAAAAAACGGGACATGTCTTATAACGATTTTGACATTAATTTAGTTTTGTAAGTAAGTCTTTTGTCAATATTAGCAGCCATTAATATACGGTTATGCATCTGCCATTATTAAGTTAGTATGATGCAACAAAGTACTGTCACAATAGGTAAAAAAGGTGACGCGTTTTTTATGTCGCGAACCGTATAATATACTTCGCGGATAACAAGATTTAAATTTGAAAATATCAAGTATCAATGTGACCAACTGCATACTTTATATACAAATAAAACTGAACTTTCAAATTAAATAATTTCAATTTATTAATGTAAAAAATGCAAAATAGAAATAATAGTATAAAAAACTCGTTTCATAAGGCCTTTTGCCGCATTCGTTCTTTAGAAAACTCGTGCGCCAAAATAGTGCCTCATGAAACTTGTGTCTTAATATACTATTATTTTCAAAGTCTTGCAGTACTGGAAATAATCATTAGTAAACTCTCTTTATAATCAATTAATATTAGCTACTTTTCTAGTACCAACACAAAACCTTATTACAATAAAACTATGACAGAAAATGCAAGGAAATAATATATAAAAGCACTAAGATTATAAATACTGTAATAAATCCATACATTACATGTGTATAACATAAAGAAGATATGTATAAGTACTCATGAAAGTCTTGTTTAGTTGAGAAATACTAAGAAACATCAATAAAATGCCATAATTTATTTCTAGTGAATTGTTTTATTTAGTTTTGGGTTTTATTTAACCAGATGTAAAGCAAATATTTCTTGTAACGTAAATATTACTATTTTGCTCAAAAAATTATTATTATTTTAACAGCGAAACAGAAGCAAATAATAAATGCCTTAATAAAATACAGATTTTGTTTTTAATTGGGCAATATTAAATTTAACCGTGCAAAAATGATCTACTATCGTTGAAAAAATAATGACACGATGTCAGGTTAATTTTAAAAAGCATAACAAATATCAAAGTGCGTATTATAATAATTCGATTTTTAATGGTTTTTTACACTGGGTGAACGTGAGAGTTGTACGTTTTTATTATCAATTAGCAAAAATTAAAAATTTTACGCAATTTCTTTACTAATCCATTGTCATTTTGAAATAATTTTTGACCGGTAACCGCAGTTGTACAAAAAACTTTTTACCTAAATGCCTGTGAATAAGTTTCGCTCAATAAATTTTTATTTTTGCAATGATTTTCTAAACATTAATCGAAATTCATATATTTCGTCAAATTTACCACGATGTGCAAATACAAGTTTATAAAATTGACTTAAACGCTAAATATAATTAATGAATTAATTGTGATAATGTTCAGCGTTTATTTTATTAACTAGACAGCATGATTTGTTTAATTGATAAGTTTATATACCAAGTACCTATAAATTATTAAAGAAAAATTTAAATTGGCAACTATACCTTATTCACTGAACGTATAGAGTAATCGCGAGGTCTCCACGTCTGTAACGCGTGCGCAACCCAATTTACAATAGAGTACTTGTTATATACATATATAAATTAAAAATTTGAAACATTTTGTTTATGACATGCTTAAATTTTAGAAAAAAAACAATATATTAATTTATAAAAAACTAGTTGTATACCCGGCTACGTATTGCTGTGGCTTAATCTAGTTAAACTGAATAAAAAGAAAATTGAAAGCACACTATATTAACATGTTTAATTTCACAAAACTTGTTGGTATACAATATTTTTTGTTATTCCATTGTCGGTACAGATATAGAGATTGCCTGGTTTGCCAGCTCTAGGTCACATATAATTGTTAATTGTAAGAAGCAATCCCTGGGTAAACTGCACAATTCTAAATGATTGCAAACGCAATCGAATTTTAAATTGCAAATCTCTTAAATTGGAATGGCCTATCCGTTGGAATCATAGGAATGTGAGGAATGAGGACATCTTCATCTTTGAATGTTACTGTCCATATTGTTCCTTCTACTCGTATCGCTCATTTATTTATTTACTGCGAGCCAAGTATCATCCCAAAGCTTTGAGTGCTTGATATTTCGCAATATAATATATTTCAGTTGCAGTACGTGCGGTGGCATCCCTGGAAGATCGAGAGAATTTGAAAATTCTATTGGATAATTAACCACTTCATCTGCTTCCACAATAGTGTCGACGGATTTGTATGTGACTGCCTAACTTTGAATGAACGCTATGGTAAACGAAACAGTTCAATTCCAACGCAATTTACACACGAAATAATTAAATTAAAATGAAAATAAATCGAAATCTATTCAAACTTCAATTTTACAATGCAATCAGAAACATTGAAAATGCTAACTGATAGTAGCTGTCAAGAACCATGTTGCTGTTATGCCCAACAGAGGGCGCTGTTTTTCAAAAGAAGCATGTTTGTACCTGCTACAAGTGTGACATCTATATAATAGGTATCCTTTCGGAGATTATGATATGTGTTCAAGCGATCGATATTACATATCCATTAAATGTCAAACGAATATGAATGAAAATTTAAAACTGAAATATTGAAAATTTATGAAATTATAAAGAATTAACTCAACTGTTAGCTGTTTAAGTACACTCAGAATACAATAATGAATAAGCGAAACATAGCCGGAAACAAGATTGAGAATGAGTATAAACCGCAAAATTTCACGAAATAAACAAACTTTAAGGAGGTTAATAAATACTTATTTGCCGATAAGATTTGGATAAAAAAATTATGATAACCTTCCACACATAATATAAAACACAAGGAACATACACACAAAATTTTATCAAAATCGATTATGTAGTTTGTGAATCTATAAATAACTAATTAAATGTTTTTAATTTATATACTCGTATATAAAGATAATTATTTCTTGACCTTAATATGTTATGGTAGATTCAATTAGTTGGCGATTTAAGGTCTGGTTTTACTTCAATATGTATATATTTAAAACAATCTTACATGTTTCGGCATATGATGCCTTTATCAAAAAAATTTAAAATATAAATGACAGTATATTAATGGCATACTTATATATCTGTAGTTGTCATGGATAAAATTATTCAAAGATATATTCAAGTTTAATAATAATAAGTCATAACGAAATAAAACAAAACACTTTTTCAGAAAAATACTTTTATTAAACTAAATGTACATTACAGTAGTACTACTGATGATGTGTGCAGAGCACACGAAATGTACATTTAGTTTATTAAAGCTATTTTTGTGAAAAAGTGTTTTGTTTTATTTCGTTATCTCAATATTTCACAAGTGCTCAACATATAATACTAATAATAAATCATGCCTTATCATTTTCCAAACAGTTAGACAACAAGAGCGGGGGAATGGCAAGCCATGAGTTATTATTATGTCTGCACCCGAAACATGCCTTGGTTCAAGCTATCGTGGCTGAATTGGTGAAAGCGACGGTCCGGCAAACCGTAGACTTGGGTTCAAGTCCCAACGTAGACAAAATGTTTCAATTAAATTTCGTATGACTTGCGTTGTAATTTGTAAACAGCAATGTTTACATTCACATTTACTTCACAGTTACATACTAATTTGATAATATTTATATATTAAATTCTTTGAGAAAGGCATCATATGCCGAAACATGTAAGATTGTTTTAAATATATACATTTTTTAAGTGAAAGCAGACCTTATATAGCCAATTAATTGAATATATCATAACATATAAAGATCACGAAATAATTATATATATATAATAGTTTCTTGACCTTTGTATCTTATAGTAGATTCAATTAGTGGATGATTTAAAGTCTGTTTTACTTTAATATGTATATATTTAAAATAATCTTACATGTTTCGGCAAATAATGCCTTTTTCAAAGAATTTTAAATTATAAATGACAGTATATTAATATCATATTTATATATAAATATGATACGAAGATATAACTGCATAAAAAATACCGATGGATGATGATATAATAATGAATCGTAATTCCAACAGTCGTAAAAACATTCGTTTATCAGAATATCATTTAAAATCGTATAATTCAACTATCGTAGACTAAAATCTTATTTCAACTTTGGTTTTTATAGTATCATTACTAAAGCTTTTTTCAAAGTTCTATAACTTTATTTCGAACCAGACACGAACATCAAAACAATCAAACATTACCTGACGTGTGCTGTAATGCATGGATATATATATAAACCACCCACAGTAATCCCTTAACCTTTGTCGTTCGTGAAGAGGTGTGACATTAGTTGGAGATACAAAACTGAAGATTTACTGACGCCGTTGTGAGTATTTGTGCGGAGAATTCAGCTTCTGGCACTACAAAACACTATTCCGTACACCGTGATAGCAGACGACACGTTGCATACATTAAGAAGCAGCGCTTTTTCCTAAGATCGCAGATAAGAACATTAAAGTGCGCCCTCTGAGTTTCTAACAGGCATTGATACGCTGTCACTTTTCTAAATACAGCGTACCGATGAACAAATGCTACTTGTTAATGAACAAGCATCGAAAACATTGTCGTTAATAAAGAAAATTCGGTCACACGGAAGTCAGAATTCTTTTAAAATCGTAGGTAATTAGCAATTTAAATAGCATTCTAAATGCTGCCTGAAACTGTTAATATATGCAAAAAATTAATAGCGATTTGTTGTTCTTTTTTTCTGCGTTTTTTTTTTTGTTATTAATTCAAATGGTATTTTATAAGAGCTCACGTGATTAAATTCAGAAAATATTGTCGATACATACAAGAGTAGAGGTGCACATGCTATATTTTAATTAAGTCATGAAAATAACCAATTCGATTATTTTATTTGTACAATGAAGTCAGGATTACTTTACTTATTTTTATAAAAGAATAAGTACCCATGTGTATTAATTGTAGTTTAAAAGAATATATAAAAGACTTTAAGTGATATTTTAGGTTGTTTTTTAATATTTTGAAAATATATTCTTTTCTTTATTCTCTAAATAAATACTAATATAACTCTTCGAGGGTACACCCATTAGGATTCGATTTTAATGATAAACTTTGTTGTCCAATACATATTCTAATTATTTGACAATATAATAAAATAACGTATATGTTTAGATATACAGATATTAACGAATTAACTGATGCGATGGAAATCTCTTGGTGAAACATTTTCCTTAATATACAGATATGTTTTTAAACTTTTTTGTATTACTGTATTTTACATTTGTTGTTAATTAAATATCGATATGCTATCCTTTACATCGTATATTCTATCCATCTAGGCTTCGAACAGTGGGTTACACATTTAAACGTATGGTTTCCTTCTAATAACTTAGCTACCCGTGGAAACCGCCGCCACGTGCCTCTCTTGACCGTCAGATGTTTTGATGTACAAGATTGTGCATATATTAACAGCAACGCAAGCATTTGGCGTGTTTCGTCTACACTGACGAGAACTAGGATAAGTTCGAAACATATGTCTTTACGTAGAAATCTCATGTCTACATCCATGTATACATATTCTGCGCCAAAATGGCATCAAAATAGTGCCACCGATGTTTAAGTGTGTAACGGAGACCAAAACTTTTCCTCGAAATGTATTGCTTAGACTAGCATGGATGTCTAAATGATATACTTTTAGTAGTGTAATTCACGAATCTTCATGGCCACAGAAACATTTTAACAATGAACAGCAAATACGATTTCCTGAAGTCATGGTTGACAGCTTCGGACATCACACACCTCACAATTCCAAACACGTCACCAATCAATGTAACGGAGGATAGAAGCTTGCATTTCAGTTGATGGCTGTCATTTCCAACAATTTTTATAAGTTAATTTTGTTGTATTAGTACGTCTTATTGCATGAACGTTTAATTTACTATTTAACATCCCGCAACTTTAAAACTAAACCGTTTAAGACATACATTCATGTGAACTTTTATGATCATAATATCCCTAGGAATCAGCTCATTAATTTTGTCGCATATATTTAGAATCAGCCTGTATAGAGACCGCACGCATTAGGCCAAAATTACGATGGACCATATAATAGTCTATAACATCGCTAAGTACAACACGCAGTTATTTAATAGCACTATTTATTTGGTTAACCGTACATATGTTTTTTGTTGTTGAATTGTCACGCAATTACTTCAATATTATAGTTAAATTCCTTTCTTCATGGGCGTAGATAGAAGAGTGAGGAATTTTAATAATTTATTTTATTTATTAGTGTATATTTCGTATAAGTACGATAAATAAAGTACGGTTAGTATCATTTTTTCATTATTATAACTGTTAATTGGAAGGAAACATATTCTAGGATACTGCATCTTAGTTGTGTAGCACGAGCTCTCCACAAAATCTGTGAATATACCACACCACCTTTCCGCAAGTTGATAGACTTGTATCCACTTTTAAAAAAGTTTTCAGAAAAGCACTATCGAGAGTAGCTCTTTACAGGGAAAAACTTCCATTTTTGTCAATGCCTCCCTCTTGAGTAATAACTAGATGGAGAAGATGGTTGGAAGCTACTAGTTTTTATGCAGGGAATTTCGATAGTTAACAAAATTTCGTTACATGTTTAAATGACGATACTCGAAGTATTTCTGAGTGCAAGGTACTAATAAAAATGCCAAATTTAAAGAATCAGTTGTATTTTCTTCAGGAACACTTTGGAAATTTGCCAAAACTAATCATATTTTGAAAATCGAAATCTCAAATTAAATGATGGATTAACCACATTAGATGTGGCTATTAATAATTCGAAAAATATTCCAAGGGACTTCGCATGTGACCTTCGGCAAAAGTTAGACGCAGTTTTTAATAGAACTCCAGATTTAATAAAATTGCGGCAATTGTGTATGGGGACAATACCTCAGAATCAAACTGCTTAATTCGCTGAAATAAAAAAATATTTCCAGTATGCGCCTATAACCAGTTGCGATGTAGAAAGGACGTTTCCTATCTACAAAAATGTATTTCATTCAAAGAGAACAAATTTTACAGAATAGAACCTTAAGAAAGTATTGCTAGTTAATATTAATACTCCTTTACTCAACTTGAACTACAAAATGAACAAATAAAAATGTATTTCGTATTTTATAAATCACCACCAGTTTGTTTTCCAATTATATAAATAAAATTAAAAACTCTTTAAAAATGCAAATTTTCAATAGTACGCCTGTGGGCGATGAGTCATCGGCATCTCGTGTTCGGTCCTTAATTATTATATATATTGTAAATAATAATGGCCCTAACTTACAATCCTGTAGGACTCCCGAAAAATTGTGAAAATACTCGAAGAATAACTATAAGAGAACATGCTAATGATGAATTGTCCTTTTATTTTGAGAGATCTTTTTTTTGCTTTAATTAAAATAGGACTTTCACGAGGGTTTGCAAATTTAGCTTATATAAGATCATGATTCGTAAAAATAAGCAATTTAAAATTTTGTTTTCGTTTCAAATTATTTTATGACGTTTGTCCTAAACTTCTTAAAAAGATACATATGCATAATGATTGTAATTCAGATAAACAGGGAAGACTTTAAATTTTTGTTTATAAATTCTATATAACTGATCTATAGTCACATTATTATTTAATTAACATTTTAGTTCTATATTAAAATAAATATATCTATTCAAGAACTAATAATAATAAAATCTCTCTTAGATTAATAAAGGGCAAATGTACCATCCCCTCTCAACTTTTCAAAACCTAACGCCATTGGTTCATTTCAATCCAGACTTTGTTACCGAATCAAGATTACCTGAAATACTAGGAGGTTTTCTTCCTTTTATTGCTTTTGTAATACATCTATTATACAGGAAAATTAAATAATACATTAAGTCTGTTACGTTTTAAAAGCATAGAATGGAATTTTATAATTTTGTTTTTCAATCAATCCTTAATTTGTTATAAAGCAACAAATAGAAGCTATTTAATTTGGTCGCCATGTACTATAATAACCAATTTCGTCTATAATACTGTGCGAAATATAATTTGAAATAGTTCAAACCTAGCTTCCTTACAAAAAAAATCAACTTAACTTGATTTTGCTTTGTAGAAACGCTATAGCTTTTTAATATCAAATAGACAATGACTGATTTGATGATATACAAAGGAGTAGAACGAAATAAACATGGATGGGCAAGAAATGGGACGTATAATAAAGGCAAAATTGATAAAATCCATTAATAAACGGGAAGCACATTTATAGAGATTACTTAAAATTGAAGGATATAGGTAAATTGCACGCCAAATCCGCAGATCCTATAGGTATTTTGCACTCCGGACAGACAGAAGAAGACTCCGGCTTCTTCATTGTCTGTTTAATTTGTTAGGTAAATTGCACTCATAACATGAATTAACTACTCCTTAAAGCAGATAAAGGGAACAAGTTAGTAATTATGGACAAAATCGACTATTTTCAAAGAGTTAAAAATTTAATTGCCGAAGGTCCGTACGTAGAAATTAAGAGAAATCCGTTACCTAAAATAATTAGTGACACAAAAGGCGCGTTAAAGAAATGTCCAATTTTAAAAACTTCTACCCAAAAGTATAAATTAACTGTTAGTAATCCTTTAGTACCAAGAATGTATTGTTTGCCGAAGGTAACTCGATGAGACCTATCGTTTCAGGTATCAACTCACTGACTTATTTGATTTCCAAATAATTAGTGAATGAATTTAAAAATTTACCCCTAAAATCAGAAAGTTTGTCAGTTAGTAATTCCTTAGAATTTGATAAATTAATTATTATTATATTAATTGTGAACTGGAAGCCGGTGAAAGTTTAGTTTCATTCGATGTAACGTCATTATTCCCTTCGGTACCTATTCCAGAGACTATGAAATATTTAGAAGGCTTGCTCCATAAGAATAACATTGAACCTTAAAAAATAAGAGAATACATGAGATTGAGAACTCTGTGCATGAAGCAAAATTGTTTCCAAGTAGGAGAAAAATTTTATGAGCAGAAACAAGGCACAACAATGGGTAACTGCCTATCTCCTTTCATAGCCAATTTACTCATGAGTCAATTTGAAGTAGAATTTAAAAATAACGCTAAATATTTCCCGAGAGTCTGGATCAGGTACGTAGATGACATTCTCGCGATTTCTGATACACGGAAATGCGAATTAGACATGTTCGTTAATCAGTTAAATTTGAAATTTCCGACGATTAAATTTAAGGTGGAAAAGGAACACAATGGCAAGATACCATTTTTAGATACTTTACTGATTAGGAATAAACATAAAATAGAAATCGATATTTTCCGGAAAGAAACCAATGTTAATAGATTCATCATCGCGGATTCAAATCATAGTTTTCAACATAAGACAGCTTCTTTTAATTTCTTAGTCAATCGGTTACTAAATTTTCCGTTAACGAAAGCGAGATATGAAATAGAACTAGATTTCATTAAAAATATCGCGAAATATAATGGCTTTGACATAGAAATAATCAATAATTATAAAAACAAAACTAAAAAATAAAATCCGTGAATCCACAAGTTTGGCATCTCAAAGTAACCAGAAGAAAAAGTACATGTGTTTACCATACCACCCTATCACGAAAAACATTAATAAAGTTGTGAAAGAACGAGGTCTCCAAGTTGCCTTTCGGTCCGAAAATACTATCAAAAGTCCCAAAGATAAAGTTAATTTTAATTCGAAATCAGGTATATATGAAATTAATTGCAATGATTGTAATTTGAAATATATAGGCCAAACAAAACGACCAACTTACCGGGTTTAAGGAACACATATCACATATTAAACACAATAGACCGGATAAATCTAACGTTGCCAACCATGCTTTAAATACACTACACAATATGTTGATTAAAGTGTTAAAACTTGTCAAGGCCATTAATAATCCCCGCGATCTTGACGCATACGAAAGTATTCATATCGCTAAAAACAAACAAAAATCTATGAACGGAGATAAGGGACCAATCGCCTACATCTGTCTCTTTTCATTCTTAGAAAAGGAGGTAAAAAGGTCGTAGACGGTTCAAAAAGAGTATAAACACATGTGAGTGCCGTTTCCTTAAGAGAGGTAATTTTTGTCGATTTTTCAGTCGATATATTTGTATTTTTAAGTCAGTGTATACGTGGACGCTGTGTAAAGTTGTTGCGTGATCAGTTGTGCTAGCTTTACTGTGCCACATGTGCGACACCTTGATTACTGGCTTTACCTAGTGATGATGACAACTTAGTTGTCGAAATACTTATTTAGGATACGATTAATAATTGTGGTAAGGGGTTATATACCTTTTTTATGTTCTTGAGTAATGTTTACTTTTAAAAGTAGTAACGTTCGAGATGGTTCCGAAAACCCTAGTCTTTAAATATCCCAATAGGAAAAAATGGGCTGCTTAAGTTTGGTTACCTTAGCATACAATTAAAATCACCATGTCGCGATACAGGTCGTTCAGGATATATATTGATTCTACCGTGATATCATAAAGTTTCTAGGACGAAGATGGCTTTGTAATATAAATTGTATGTCTGAACTTAAGTTAGGAACTATAACTCTGTTTTGTAAATTATTTTGACAGTGACATTATCTGTCATCCATTAATGTGTTAGAATTGCTGAAAGCAAGTTTGAATGTTGAGTTTGAAACATAGCACATTCGAGTAAATTCAAATATGGTTTACAATATAGTGCAAAAAGCGTACATGATTGAAGCCTATTTTCGGAGTGGAGTGCGAATTGATGGAATTTGGGTGTACAATCAACGTGCATGTTTGGATGATTTTAGAGAGCGCTTTCCAGAGTTAGCTGTAATTCCCAAAGATTTTTATAATTGCCTTTCCAATTGTGTTGGTGTGTTTCGTGAGACTGGTTCTGTGGGTCATATATCACGTACTAGTAGACCAACTGTTCGCTCGGAACAAGTTATAAATGATGTTCGTCAACGTATGGTAAATGAACCCACAAAACCTTTGAAACGCCTTTCTCAAGTGATTGGACTTTCTTATGGAACATGTCAGAAAATTGTAAAGAAAAACTTACACATGCATCTGTATAAGATGCAATCACATCAGGCTATTTTGCCGGTAGACTACCCTAGACGTCGTGCGTACTGCCAGTGGTTTGCAAATAACTTAATAGAAGATGATGACCTGCTAAATTTGTCATTTTTCTCTGATGAAGCATGGTTTCATCTTTCGGGGTATGTCAATTCCCAAAATACTCGAATGTGAAAATCCTCATATTTTTATTGAATCGTTTCTCCATAATGCGAAACTTGGTGTTTGGCTAGCAGTTTCTCGCCGCAGAGTTGTTGGCCCTATTTTTTTTAATTTCACAATTAATGCTGAGTGGTATAGAAACATTCTGAATGAATTTATTGAACAGTTGCATTATGATGAATTGCAATATGGATACTTTCAACAAGATGGTGCAACGGCACACACAACACGAAAACATATTGCTTTTCTTCGTGAGTCTTTTGACGATCGGATCATAAGTTTACATACGGAAGTTGAGTTTCCACCACGATCACCTTGTTTGACAATTATGGACTTTTTCGTGTTTCCTCACCTAAAGAATAGAATATTTAAAACTCCTGTTGCTAATTTGCAAGATATGCAACAATGAATTATTGACGAATGTGCATTAATAACGCCCGCAATGCTGCAAAATGCCTTTAATAGCATGAAAAGGCGTGTCACATTGGGAATTGAAAATAACGGACAACAATTTCAACATTTGCTTTAATTTTGCCCTTTTTTATTAATAAAATTTTGAATACAATCTGAGCTTGTTGTTTTATTGTATCTTTATTAAATCAAATGACATATTTATTGATGTCACGATGACACTATCAAAATAATTTTCAAAAATTAAGGTTAAGTTACCAGTATGATAATATGGATAAAGGTCAGACATATATTTTCTATTTCAATGCCATCTTGGACCCAGAAACTTTATGATATCGCGGTATAATATGTTTCGGGTTATTAACATTTATGACAGGCAAAATACTATTAAAACAGAATGGTTACATGCACATACTTGATAGTGATTTAGAGGCTTGTTCATCTCTAAAAAAAACACAAAGAAGTCGCAGTATAGTGAACGTCATATCGTATAAAAGTCCGATTGATATACCACCAACGAAACTTACCCATAATTGATCACCGCCGCAAAGGCGAAATGTTGTAAAGTAACACTTCTTCATCTACCATCTAAGACGTATCTTTTACGACCAGTTATAAGGGCCGACGAACACCTCATAATTCCATTAATCAATCCGGATAGAACCATTTGTAAGACGAGTTCAGACTTCCAAACTACACGAGTACTCCACGGCGATAATTAGTCATCATCCGAGAGAAGCTGCTCGAAATCCACCCGGTTTTAATATTTCTGTGGCTAGCCCCGTCGGATCCGTCCCCGTCCGTTGTTCTCTCCTCTCTGTTGTCGTTTCTTTAGCTGTTCATCCGTCACATAAGCCGCTTCTCTGGTACCGTGTAACGTTGATGATGATCGGCATCGAGATAATAATACTATATTTAATGTTACTTTAAAATTGGTACAACACAAAGACCCCAGCTGCACGAATGAGATGCTATCAAAAGGCTATCTTGTCACCGCGCATATGTCACTCGGGGAACCGGTGAATCTGTAGAGATGGGTGCGTGCCAATCGGAAGTATTCGTGAGATAAAAATTCTTAAAAGCACTAAGTAGGTGGTTATCGTTTTTATTTTTATCTTTTTCGAAAATTACTCATGTCATATTACTGCCAATCCTTGTAATATTATAAATATATATCATTAATAAAGGCCGGATTATATGCAAAAAAAAACTGCATAAATATGCAGATGTTTTAGTCTAAATATGCACTTCCTTATGAAAAATATGTAGGTAAAAAAATACGAGGAATGTCTGAAAATGGAAAACTGTACAAAAGAATATTCTATTATGTTTATTACAAGTTTATTTAGAACATTTTACAACATAATTAACTATGAAAACAATTTACAATCACATATTTCTCAAAATTTTCAACATGAAAACATGTATTTATAATAATATATTGAAAAGGTTTGTTCTACGTCGACGCTTGTCTATAGGAGCATATTTCAAAATAGAAATATCATCTACTGTCAACTCAATATTTTCTACTGAATCACCACACAAGATTTTAGCAATATCCTTTAGCCTTTTAAAACCCTCATTTTTTCCTACTGCACCTAAAAATTTTTCATACACGGACTATCCCACTCCTCCTTTAACATCAAAACATGACTTTTCAAATTTGCTTATTATTTCAACGCTCTCGATTATCGATACAAATTGTTTTTCCAACTGCAATATAGAAGTGGAAATAAAACTGAAATTGGCTTTAATAAACGCCAACTATTAAGGCATTTCTTTTACTCGAATACACCTTTTGGGCGACTATCACAGATTGTACATCCCTATCAAGATCCACAATAATTGTCTTTATTCCTTCATAATGATTTGCATAAAAAATAGCAGCCTCCAACCACGTTCCCCATCGTGTGATTGCTGGTTGAGGAGGAAGTGGAACTCCGGGTAGATGTTGTTTGTAAAACTGAACTCGTAATGGGGCCTTTAAAAATACTTTCTTGACACTACTAATGAAAGTATTTACTAAGGGAAAATGGTTTCTGGCGTCTTCTCCAACACGATTTAGTCCGTGCGCCAAGCAAGTTGTGAGAATTAAATTTGGGTAAAAGATTTTCAAGTTGAAAGCTGCCTTCACCATGAATGGTGCAGCATCCGTCAAAAGCAATAGAATTTTCTCTGTTGGAATCGATTCCGGTAATAAGAAAGTTGCCAGTTCTTCCTATATAAACCTTGTCATTGTCAAATTATTTGCTTTCTCCAACTGTTTGGATGAAATTAAATAAGATTTTGCTGGAACCGATACGTTAAGAATACCAATCACTAAATGAACTATGTATCGGCCCACACTATCATTAGTTTCATATACGCATATATAAAGATAATTGTTTGCAACAACCTTCTTAATGCTATTCAATGCTTCTGCATAGTTACAGCGAATATAATTTTTTCTTAACGTGTTCTTGTCGGGAATGTTATATTTGCTGATGTACTTTTGCAAAAATAACTTGACATTTAAATTGTTTAATTTATGTAGTGGAATATCTGCCGACACAAATATCTAACACAAATCTTCATTAAATTGTTCTTGTTTCGATTCTTTGGAAGTTGATGGCATGTAATGTCAGAAGATCCTGGCAGGATCGCCATGACAGATTTTGCAGGAGAAGTAAGATGATGGGATGTCAGGACCACTATGTAATATCTGATCATCTAACTAAAGGTAGGATCGCCATGTAATATCAGACGTGGGCAGGATCGCCATGTAATGTCACCTGGTCCCGGAGGTAACATTGTTGCCGAGGTAGTTCCATTTATACAGCAGGTTTATCAGTGTGATAAATAATATGCAGGACAACGATTAAATAACAACATATAATTTAATAACGATAATAACAACGATAACAACAGTAAGCACTACATTATAATTATGAGGCCCTAGGCTTGTACCGACTCTAACTATGCAATGACTCTGCTTGTAAAGACCTCTGAGTGTCTCGTTATATATTAGAGTATGTTCCCTTAGCCTAGTGACCTGGTTACAAGATATAAACAATGTGGTGTAGGACATAACTCAACGAGGTCATGTTGATAAAATGGATGTTTTGAATACATGACCTGGTTTAGTTATCACATCTTCCCTGTGGCGAAAAAGAAAAAGAAAGGGCTTTTCCTTCATTTGTCTTTTCTTGTCCGTATTAAATATATATAATTAGATTTCCTTACATACTATATGTAGGTGCTTAATATATTATACATTAGTAAGATATATTATACATTGTTATATCTACTATACAATATTTTCTATACATTTAGTCTATACAAGTTCTATACAACGTTCTGTGTGTAGATAAGTTACACTAAAAATATTATTATTACAAACGAATTGAAATTTATTATAACTATACATTATAATTATTATAAATGGTAAATGATAAATTGTAAATGGTAAATGGTAAAAGGGCCGTTGTACACTGTCTCAAGTTTGGTCTCTGTTTGTTTTCTTAAATTTGATCTCCATAACATGTGGTAGTTGCCTTGTTTCGTGGTTCGCAATTCTTGTCTTTCTCTAATTTTTCGCATTCGATTGTTTGTTTTAAATTCTTCATGCTTGACTGTTTGTCTTCAATTCTTTGTGCTTGATTGTTTGTCTTCAATTCTTTGTGCTTGATTGTTTGTCTTCAATTCTTTGTGCTTGACTGTTTGTCTTGAATTCTTTGCGCTCCCCTTTAATCATATTTATTTTAAAATAATTTAACTCTCTCTCTTTTGCTCTATGGCAAAATTATTTCAGGAAATCACTGATTCGTGAATTATCCTAGACAACACATATTTCTTGTATGTCATGTTCTGCGAAGCAATTCTTGACAACAGTAAGGGTGCATGTTCTGCTGTAAGTCCCTTTTACTCTATGCTATTACAATACACATTTTTTTTATAACTGCATTCTCTTTAAGAAAAATTGTGAGAGCGTCTTCGTCGTATAGGACCATTTCCTTGAAGTGCATGCTTGCTTCATTACGACTCTGAAGCGAATTGAAGTTTTGCCTTTTCTGTCACTCCAAATTCCCTTTTTTGATCCCTTGACGTGATAGGGATGCTACCGGTCGCTCCTTTACTAACCATTACATCATTGGCATCAACTTCTATTCGTAATAAGGCATGTGCAACTACATTTTTGAAACTCTTTGTATATAATAATAAAAACATGTTCCTCCTATATTAATCTGAATTCTGCAGTCTTGCGTCACAATACGTCAATAACCGCTGTAATACACGACAACTTTGGAAAATCCTTCATTTTCATTGGTACATAACTTTAGAATGATTCAATGCCTATTATTTCTACTCAAATATCAAGAACACACATTTAACCATTTCAGTTTGTTTTTTTTTGAAAAAATTCATTATTGGAAGAATGTCGAAGTTAAATATTATCTGCAAAGTTAACTCATCTAAGTGAGTAAATTTGACTAAACTTTATTTATGGGATTTAACTTGGATATTCTTCCACTGCAACCATCAAGGCTTCATTGTTCAAGGTTGTGAACCTACCCTGAGGTTAACTTTCTCACCCATTTACATTTCGAATTACTTTTTTTTCATAATTTGGTGCACGATATTTATGAAAAGGACTTCTCCATGAAAGCAAAAGCTAGTATATCATATGCACGGAGCTAGTAGATTAACAATCAGTGTAGCCGGTCATAATAAACTCATCGAAAAATAGTTACGACTATTATTTCCCTAACTTATAATTCCCTACTTTTTCAATATAAAAATTGTTATTAGATTCCAGATATTGTAACGCTTATTTTCGGAACTAGAATCGGACACACCAAGAAGCTACACTTAGATAAATGGGTAATTCTGAAAGTAAGTTTTTATATAAACATTCCCAAGACTAAATTATCGCGTCTCAAATATCAAATATGTTGAGTCATCGTTCACTTCCAAACTAAGAACTGCATTTAGAGATTCCAATGGAGTTAATGACGGGAATAAAATTAATTTATTCCTAAAGCCCGTAATATGATTACTGAAGACCCTTTCAACTTTCCAATCATACATGAACTCCAATTATCTGATAGGTTATGTAAAGCCATTACAAAAAATTCCAGCATTAAAATAAGAATAATAAATTTCACTTGGATTTGTTTATGTGTGCATGTAAAGTACAGGTGAGGACCATATTCTCTTCGGACAGTAGAACACAGTGAAAAATATGACATGTGTATATGTATTAACGTCCACTGTGTCGCATGCATGGTATGTTGTGTAATCGTACAATGATCGATTATGTTTTATTCATTTCATTCACATACACACGAACACACATCATAAATTAGATAAGTTAACACTGTTTAACTACTTACTGTTATATTCCGTGAATGTCAATACGACGTACTGTAAACGGCGACATTCCCATGGACGCGATACGAATAAAAAGTCCGGTGGATTCGTTTTATTATTGCTGCCTGAATACGCTGCAAACCGATGGCTTAGCACAGATACATAATGTGAGACATGAATATGATTTTGGGACGGACCGAAGACGACGACAGCTGCCCGCACGATCGAAAAATTTATCATGCTAATTTTTTGGATTACATAAACAACAGATTGGAGATTTTAAAAACGATCACTGGAACAGTTTGCAATTGCCTTGTACGTCAAAATTGATTTTAAAAACGGACGCTAGTTGAATATTTAATAAATAAAATACAATAGTGTTAAAGGATTTAATATTTGAATAATAAGAATAATAACTAAAGCAAATCAATTTCCGTCCGCGCCATGTGCGCCGATGTGTGGATGATTGTATTGCATCAGAACTAATAAAAAGCATTCAGTATGTGTTTGGTACTTGCTTAGGCTGCATGTAAGTGTAAGTACGTAATTAAATGTCGTCGACATATAAATCGGGAAAACGACTGTAGTCGGACGAAGTGAATAAGTTTATTATGGATTTCCCGGACTTAATATACGATGACTCAAAAATTAAATGTTTAGTGTGCAACACATATCTAATGTGTTGGTCAAAAACACATTGTAAAGAACATGTAAGCAGTTCCAAGAACAATAATAACAAAATTAATCGACAACAGTTTATACATGAACAATGTGTAACTATGATTGTGTGTACACTGCCGTTTACCTTGTTAAGTAATGATTCATTTATTTCATTTTGGAATAAATACGCGAATCAAATATTACCGAGCACGACAACGTTACGAAGGAATTTACCGTAAACAGGTTGAAAATAAAATCAAAGCCGAACAGAAAAATAAAAAACTGTGGTTATGCGTGGAGGAAACAACTGACAGTAAAAAACAATCTGTAGTTAATGTGATGGCGCGTAATATCGAACCACATCAACCAAACGTCTTCAATTTTATTAGCATCCAGACGACTAGAACAATGTAATGCCGAAAAACTTTCAGAGGTGCTATTAGATACTTGGGAAAAATTTAAACTTTCGAAAGACCAAGTATTATAAGTTCATGACCGATGGTGCCGCAACCATGTGTTCTGTAGGCCGGTCTCTTAGAAAATATTGTCCTAACTTACTACATATTACTTGTAAACTCCATGTAGCAGAACAGGTTCGTAGATGTTATCCAGAGGTAGATGCTTTAATATCGAGTACAAAGGCAGTATTTCTGAAATCTCCAAAACGTATTCGGAAATTTCACGAATTGTGTCCCCATTCGCTGAGCCACCACAGCCGATTCTGACACGATGGGGTGCATGGTTACGGGCGGGGTTTTACTACCATGAACATTTTGAAAAAATTAAGGACGTGGTTTTATCATTCGATCCGAAAGAAAGTGCAGCTATCAATACAAGCCAGAAAAAAATTCAAGATGCCCAGATTAAAATGGATTTACAAAGTATTCGTGAGAATTACTTGGGACTAGAAGAAGCTATAACAAAATTAGAAAATTCGTCGCTGTCGTTAAAGGAATCACTGCAAATCGTTATGCGCTATAGAAGACGCAAAAGTGAAAGTGTTCTAATTAAATTTGAAAGTGTTTTAGAGAGAAATGTAGGTTTTGACACCTTAACACGTATTTGTGAGGGCACGTCTACAGATGCGTTAAGTTGCTTAAAAAAGTATTTTGATTATGCGAATATAACATCACTAGATGTAGAACACTCGTTTTCCGAATATAAACATATTTTTTTCCTCACGGCGGAAATGTTTTTCAGAAATAACCTTAGAAACGCACCCGATGTTGAAAATATACAATCGAGTTTCTCCAATTTGTCCATCTTTGGAAGACGCTTAAAACGATAAGTGTTTTTTTAAATCCTCTGTCGTGCACACAATCACTGATTTCATACATTTTCCATTTTATTTATAGGTACATACAACGCTGCTATAATATGTACTATTCTTATTTTTCGTGTGTTTATGCATATTACTTTAATAGCAGAAAACCAAATCTATATTTAATTATTTCTGATAGAATAAATGTCTCTACTTCTATACTTATATCGATAACAAGCTCATGTTGCGTCCCTATTCTATCGCATATTCTAATATATTACGAATTACACTCCTATACCGGCGCTCATGGCGCGCACGGAAATTGGTCTGCTCTAATAATAACAATACTATTAGTTAGAGACAGGCACTTAGGTCGGCCGGCATTGGCGTCACTGCGTGGGGTTTACCGAAATAAAACTGGGAGCTATTTAGAAAAAAATTATCGTAAAATTATTGAAAATGCAGATAAAATATACTAAACAACTTACCCAATACGCTAATTACTCGAATTTTTTAATTGAAAAAATTCGAATAATTAGCATCGTAAAACGTAGAAAGCAATATTTACATTCACATTACTTTGCGAAAATGCGATTCATGTGCAACACGTGCCGACTGCAGGCAAAAATATTAACGTCTGTTTCCTTAGTGTAACTTAGGCTTCCCGATGTATTCGGAACCACAGTCCTTAATAGCTTAGTGGCAGAGCAATGGTCCGGCAAACCATGGACGTAAGGTTCGAATCCTGCTTAAAGGCGAATTTTTTTCAATTAAAAAATTCAAGTAATTACCGTCGTAAGACGTAGAAAGCAATATTTATAATTGGGATGGTATTTTACCAATAAAGTGGAAACTTAAGTGATATTGTTTTTTTCGATTTTTATTTCATAGATCAAGTAACACTTATAAAATGAGGAAAACTTAAACAATAAACTTAACCTTGTTTACGACGTTTAGATTAAAAAGCAAAGGAAAGCTACAATATAGTTATTAAAAAATTAATTATAATAAAACAAAATAAAAGGCGTACCAACGCTCATCCGTCTCACTTGTCGAGAATGACATTATTATTTGCTATTCAAAACCCATAGACAAACCATAAACTGTGTTCTCGTAACAAAATCTACCTGTTTGAGTTCTGAAACTGCTTGAATTTTATATGGAAACAACTTTTTAAGTCCTTTTTTAAAATAGTACTGACAAATGAACTTGTAGTGATAGTTTTGCGATTGAATTTTTGGGTGTGTTGTGCATTGGACGTCGAATATCGCCTATCCAATTTGCTGTTCGTTTTCTAGGTACCCCACCGCCAAATTTACGAGTTATTGCCCCTGTTTCACCATATTTAATAACTAGAGACCGGACACATTAGGCCGAAATTACGATGGATCATATAAATAGTCTATAACATCGCTAACTACAACACGCAGTTATTGAACAGCATTATTCATTCGGTTAATCGTACATCTGTTTTCTATCGTTGAATTGTGACGCAATTGCTTCAATATTACAGTAAAATTCCTATCTTCATGGGCGTAGATAGAAGCGTGAGGAGTTTTTATAATTTATTTTATTTATTAGTTTATATTTTGTAAGATAAATAAAGTACCGTGAGTTAGTTTCTTGTTTTCATTGTTTTAACATGTGAATTTCGTTGAGTTTCAATAACTTACGCATACATTTTTAATTTTCATTTATGTATTTCGATCTAGAGCATCGTTTAAGTTACTTTTTCAGATATAATATGGAACAAGGTCGAGAATGGCATCGTGAAAAAATTGCGAGTTGGATTAAGGGTCAAATTGATTGTATGTCAATTGCCAGTGATTCCGAAATTTATTGCAAAGTCTGTAAAATATCGTTAAAAAATTCCAACAAATCGCACGTAAAGTGTCAAACACATACATACCCTTTGGAATCTCACAATTTTAACGAAGAACTGTAAAAGTTTAATAACAGCATATATTCCATTAAATAAACTTAACAACCCCACCTCCAAAACATTTCTCCAAAAATGTACTGATCGAAATGTTCTTAATAAATCCACCTTTCGCAAATATTATGTTTCTATGAGGTACACGAAAGCAGTAGAACGGATTAGAAGCCATCTTTCAAATTAGTACCTATGGATAAGCGCCGCAGAAACCGTCGGTATAGTAGGACTCTGTGTGGTAAATGTTGTAGCAACAAAAGTCATAAATACAGTTGATGCGGAAACTGTTGCTAAAACCATTTACGAGAATATGCACCAAATGCTCATTCAGACGACAGGTACAAAGAAAAAATACTTTTATTTGTCAGTGACAGTGCTGCATATATGTTAAAAACAGGCAGACTATTAAAGGAAACATATCCTAATATGCTGCATATTATTTGCGTTGCACAGGCTCTCCACAGAACCTCTGAATATATCAGAGGCACCTTTCCGGAAGTTGATAGACTTGTATTCGCTTTTAAAAAAGTTCTCAGAAAAGCACCATTGAGAGTACCTCTTTACACGGAAAAATTTCCATCTTTATCACTGCCTCCCTCTCCAGTAATAACTAAATGAGGAACATGGTTGGAAGCTACTAGTTTTTATGCAGAGAATTTCAATAGTATACATAATTTCGTTACATGTTTAAATGACGATGCTCGAAGTATTTCTGAGTGCAAGGAACTAATAAAAACTCCAAATTTAAAGTTGTACTTTCTTCAGGAACACTATGGAAATTTGCCAAAACTAATCACTTATTTTGAAAATCAAAATCTCAAATTAAATAATGAATTAACCACATTAGATGTGGCTATTAAAAATTTGAAAACTATTCCAAGTGACTAGTAATTTGAGAAATGTTTCAATTCAGATGTGGCTTTCGGCAAAAGCTAGGCGCAGTTTTTAATAGAAATCCAAATTTAATAACTTTGCTGCAGTTGTGTATGGTGACAATGCCTCAAAATCTAACTGCTAAATACGCTGAAATAAAAGAATATTTCCAAAGAATGCGATGTAGAAAGGAAGTTTTCTATCTACTAGAATGTATTTTATTCAGAGAGAACAAATTTTACAGAAGAGAACCTTGAGAAAGTATTGCTAGTTAATATTAGTACTCCTTTACTCAACTTGAACTACAAAATGAACAAATAAAAATGTATTTGGTATTTTATATATCATCACCCGTTTGTTTTCCAATTATATAAATTAAATTAAAAACTCTTTAAAAACACAAATTTCCAATAGTACACCCGTGGGTGATTATATTTATTGTAAATAATAATGGCCTTAAATTACAGACCTGTAATACTCCAAAAGAACTTTGAAAATACTCGAAGAATAACTATTAGAGCACATATTAATGATAAGTTGTCCTTTTTTTTTTGAAAGATTTTTTATTTTAATTTAAATGGGGCTTTTACGAGAGTTTGCAAATTTAGCTGATAAAATAGTGATTCGTACAAATAAGCAATTAAAAATTTCGTTAGTACGCCCGTGGACAATGCGTCATGGGCCTCTCGTGTCCGGTCCCTATTAATAACACAAACTAGAATATGTTTTTGCAGTTGCGCGTAAGTAACTCGCAAATTAGGATACTGTTGGCGGAAAACCTATACGCACTAGTTAGTGGAATAAACCCAATCTCCATTTTCTAATGTTTGGCTTGTTCTATAGTAACTTTGAATAATAAATATTTCATGTTGTAGCTCTAACATTATAACAAAATAATTTAAAAAATGTAAGCGTTTATAATTTAAATTTATCTATCACCACTGTCAGAATTTGATTACTTAGTTACTTGGAAAGTAGCCTACGAAAAGTTTTTGAAGGCACGTTAGAATATATTAAAAGTTTACTCTATTTAAAACAAAATAATTTCAAAACTCCAGTCAAGACTGTATATTATTAAATAAGAATTATACAAAGGCATTATTAGCAAATATGATACTAAAAACGTCCCATTTGTTACATTTTAAATGGATTTTATTATTTCAAATTTAAAAGCGAAAATTAAGTAGTATTTATCTGTAGTATTAAATGTTGAAAAATATTATTTAGGCTTTAAAACACTGCCATATATTTTCTTACATATTAACCAATTATTACTGAATAAATGTCAGCGTAGAACTAAAAACAAATAAACTCGAATGCGCGTACAACCTACAAGTATACATAACATAAAAATAGCGCCAGACAGTGTATTTCGTCGGCTTCATCCAGTCAATTAGGAAAAATGCTCTTTTCTTTTCGGACCTAATGAATTCATAAAACGTCGCGGTTGTAAACTATTAAAGAAGCCAGACGATATTGCGTAACCATATTATTGGGATGCGATATTTTTCTAACGGGGCAAAATAGGCATCAGACAAAAGAAGAAGAACACGAAGAGGAAGACATACCGAAAATCATTAGCTCATTTCTATAACACGGAATTCTCCTTTGGTTCGTCTAGACGATATTATGTTTAGTTTGGACATAGGCCACGCATAATTTTGAAAGTGATATTTTAAATCAATATTTCATCACCTTAGCCGGTGCTTTTTCTTGTGACACTGCGATCTGCATAAAATACGATATATTTATATATCGGGTGATAATTAATATGAAGTTACTAGTGTTCATGTATGTTTAATTACGTTTATGCTCTGGAAAGGAATTTGAGGAATACACGAAATGCATTAGCATTAAAATTTTAAAACGAATTAGAGAATCAAAAATAACAAGTTAAATCTCCACCTAATTTTTACTATACCTACTTTATATTTATTAAACGCCTGCCTAGGTACCGCTCAAAATTACGCAAAATTAAATATTTATTCTTATTAAATACTATACAATACTAGCTGTGTATAGCATCAAAGAAAAAAATGGGTGAGCAATGCCTTCACACAAAAAATGGCAGTCCAATGTTCACGTAGAAACGAGAAAATTATTATTTTTTATTCGAGTCCGGCCCTGTCGTAGTTAAATATACGGGCAGCAATACGGACTTCCACCACCAATTCAGCAGTAATTCTCTTTACCGACTAATTCTATTGTTCTATCGGTATTTGCCTGTACCACGCACAAATTTAAAGACAAAAAAATTATATGTAAATATTTCCATACAAATAATTAAAAACCAGGTATCGATCCCATTGGACATGCTACATATAGCTTTTTATTTTATGACGACTTTTGTTTTATTATAGACATATGTAATAATTTTACTTTTAAACAAATTTAACGTTCAATCTATTTAATTTAAATCATATTTTAATTAATGAGGTAAAGCTTCGTTAACATATTCGACGTAAAGGCTATTATTGATATCTACAAAAAAACATCGTAATAAAAGCACTATATGTGTGGACATAAATGTTTTTATATGAAATTTAACTAACATTTACTATTTTCATGAAAAGGAACTTATATTAAACGTATCATATAACCAATTTTTAAGAGTTTCATCGATTTTTTTTTGCAGGTCAATGAACTTGAATTACAGCATATTTTGGTAAATATAGCCTAAGCATAGATATGGACCGACTTTAACAATATTTTGGCACTAAAAATTTGTAAATTTTTGATTTTTAATGAATTACAAATAAATTTCTTTTTTGGATTTCAGTTAGACATTTATACATATTATTCAGATTCGCACAACTTTGGCGCTATTGAGCGGTAACCCTATATAAATTCAGAAAATGTTTCTTTGCTGAACTGTCTATTACACTGTTAAACACTCGTTTCGTGAAATAAAAATTTTTAGTTGCTTCTGACGTATCTCAGTGCCATCAAAACTAATTTAAAAATAGAAATTTCCTATCACCTACAGATTTTTAGTAAGAAGCATTTATATTGTACAAGTATACAAATATGCGACTTTGTATAATGTATCAATGACAAGTTCATTCCTATCTAGAACATACAAAAAGTATGCACCCAAATCAGATATTGTGCATTAGTAGCAATTTACCGGCACATAAATTTACTGCATTTCTTATGTCGTGCGCTAAACGTTATTACCAATGTGTTTGTGTTTTACCAAGTGTCTACAAGTGATTGTACGCCAATGATGTAACGCCTGCAAATTTCTCAACTTGTAGTCGCTACATTTTCGCTTATGTCAATTTTAACAGAGCACATTGACGTTGGTTTTGTGTATTTGGTGTCGATTTTTTTATATCTATTAAAATGTTTACGACTGAACATTATGCATATATTTTTATAGCCCACTTTCGGAGTGCATCTCGAAACCTTATGCACATAATTTACGGTCTTGCTTTGAACAATTGTGGAAGCATTCCTTCGTAAAAATGTAAATTATAAAATGTAATATATATCAAAATTATAATGCGCTTATCATTCTAACAAAGTTATTAATTATGTCGTTTATAGTCATTGATAATTCCAAAATTTTCAAGAATAGAAATACGCAAATTATTTTTAAATTGCTTTAATTTTAAATACCATAGAATTGTATCAAAATTAATTTCAATTAATCCTGAGCAACATAGGTGCCAAAACATTACCTTGGAGAGGACAATTTTATTAATTCAGTAGATTTTTTTCTTAAGAGATAGGTAAAAAATTAAAATTCTCTGTAATTTGTTTGTCATTCTATTAAAATAAAATAAAATAAAACAATAACTTTGTTATATATACCACTTTATTCACATATAATCGTGACCGCGGTTTCGACATACAATGTCATTCTCAAACTACAAAAGTTACAGGCCTACATAGAACTTATAAATGATACAAAAATATATGGGGGTGGTTTATGATGTTATTTAAAATTATTACTATATACTTAACTATTATATACAACATTGGAAAAGAGGTGTATATATAAGGTCCAACTGTTCGTTTAAAACGATATCTATTGTGTTGTGTCGGCTTTTGAAAATCTCTAGGGCCTCTAAAATATTTAATTTACGACCTTTCTCGGCCAAATGCAATATTTTACGGTGACCAAATGTATGTCTTTCTGTAATAAGATGGTTTGCAAATGTTGAATCTGTCTTCTTTAGTTTATATGACATCCTGTGTTCTTTTTCCCGTATAATAAAACTTCGACCAGTCTGACCTATATATACACTTTTACAATCGTTACAATATAATTTGTACACTCCTGATTTATTATTAATATCTGTTTTAGGTTTTGCGTTAAAAATGAAATTACTTGTTTTTACATATGGTTTGTAAGCTATACAAACATTACTATTATTTTTTGAAATTATATTTCCAATTTGCTCGCTTATTTTACCGAAGTGAGAATGACATTATATGTCGAAACCGCGGTCACGATTATATGTGAATAAAGTGGTATATATAACAAAGTTATTGTTTTATTTTATTTTATTTTCAAAATGAATTACCACAAAGTTACGGCTACCAGTATTAATTTCATTCTATTAAAGTTATCAATTCTGTTGTTTATATTCCTTAATAATTTCAAAATTTAAGAGTGAAGACAGGAAAATTATTTTTAAATTCTTAGTTTAAATTGCTATAATTTTAAATACAATTGAAATGTATCAAAGCCAACTTCAATTAATCCTGGCCAACATGGGTGTTAATACATTACCTTGGAGAGGACCATTTTATTAATTCGGTAAATAAAAATACACAAATTATTTTAAATTCCTATGTTTATTGTTAGTAAAGCTCGGATTATATATAAAATATGCTTTTTTCTTCAATTGTCAAACAAAGTTATGTTTTTTTCATTAATCTCAGTATGCAAAAATGTGGCAACTCAGCGCAATTGGCGTAGCCGCTGTAATTACGTAGGTGACATTTTATTTTATTTGTATTAATCTACAATTTTAAATCACTGCAATTGAAGAAAAAATGTTGTTTATATTACATGTGCAAAGCAGTTTTTGAATTTTCAAATGTATTCAACATTCTCAAACTCAAAAAACCTATGCTTTGCACACTTAATATAAAAATAACTATTTTAATTGACTTATTTTATTCAAAAACATTAAATATACCCAAAAAACTCAAAATTATGTTGATATACCTTTTAGCAACAAACTTGTGAGTTTTCTGGGTTTATTTAAAGTTTTTTTTGAATGAAATAAGACAATTAAAAAAACATATTTTGAATATAGTCCAAGCTTTAATCATTAGTAATGAAAACCCAAAATACATTAGTTGAAATTGTAACGATTTTTTTCACTTGACCGAATCACATCAATCTTTATTTAACCGAAAAGAGATTAAGTATTGTCACAGCTCATAATATTGTATAAATATTCTCGGCCTCTGGTTTCTGTTGCATACACGTTATGCGTACATAATATATCTGTATACTCAAATAAAAGAGGGGTCACACACACACGTACCCATTGTAGCCATCCCAGCGGATTAATTTTTTTTGCACAAAATTTCTCTATTAAATCGTCACATTTGCAACGACTACCCGTTGCGATAAATTCGTTCAACCGTCAAACGATATTATTTATATTCGACAAATGAGAGAGACAAATCCGCAAAAGTACAAAGACACCGGATTGCGATTCCTTCTGTGACGCGAAAGTCCTGGCGAAATTTCGCACACATCTGGCCGTCCTTTCGGTTTCTCTGATAAAACAGGTACCCTACTTCATCCACATATTATATTTGCGGTTGATGAGAAATTATTAGTCACTTTAATTTTTGCGGACGTAATTTAGTTTGATTGCTAAATTTACATCAATACACACGAATATTTGCTTTAAGTGACATTAAACTATATTTTATAATCTATAAAAATACACCCTATTTAATTATTTGTTTGCTATTTCTATCATTTTCATCTAATAAAAATTAAATAAAGCATTATGTACTATATGTAGATCTCGGTTTCCGGGTTGGAACCGCGTCGAGTTAGGCATAATTGCCAACGTTTCGTCCACTGTTTCAAGGGACATCTTCAGGGCTGTACGTAGATGTTCGTCGTTTCTTCAATTCTTCAAGCTATTGCGAAACGACGAACACATGGAATATTGACGACCAAAAGAAGTACTCGCACATGTGGCTTTCTTTTAAATGTGTTTGTCCTGCTTTTAAAATGTAATTTCGGAATAAACAATGTGTACGTCCGTTGATATTAGTTGTATTAATTTAGAATATTGCAAACATATGAATATTAAGACGAGAAATTTCTCTAAAAAAAAAACCAGTTCACATTTGTAAGTATTAACGACATTCTTTTGTTAATAAGTACTTAATTTAAGTCCATCTACTCTTAAAGTGACCCCCTGAGGAAGCATACGAATTTGATGCGAAATATTGGGATAAAAAAAATAAAGAACTGACTTAAGTAATAGAGTCTAATTTTGCTGGATTCCCCAAAAAACGATTATCCTCTCCATACATGTTCTAACGGCAAAGACTCCTGGTCTCTATATATATATATATATATATATATATATATATATATATATATATATATATATTGTTGAAATCTTCTGATGGCTATATTATTTATAACAATAAAAATAAGTTGAAAATTATAATTACTTGGGCTAAGCTCAGATAATTTAATAGTAAGCAAAAGATCTCTTAAAGCAACAGGGACTTAAAGCAGCTTCCAGACACTTAGGTAATTCATGCTTTCTTACCTAATTGAAATAAAAGACTAATTGATAAATTAAGAGCATTTTAGTATATTTATCTTTTAATTTCTTATTTTTTTTAAATAAATAAATGGTTTTAAAAAACAATGTTTAACAGGAAACGTTTACAAGCATATTATATATATATATATATATATATATATATATATATATATATATATATATGTATATGGTAAACCTAATCAGTTTTACGATTAAAGGTCTGTATATTACTTCAAAATATATGTATTTAAAAAACTCTACATGTTTCGGCTGTATACGCCTTTTTCAAGAGAATACAAAATATGAATGACAGGATATAAATGTCAAGTAATTAAGTTGCTATGGTTTAAATTATTCAAAGATACATTCTAGTAATAATAATAAATCATGCCTTAGTATTCCAAAAAATAGATAACAAGGTGTGAAAATATGTGTTGTTCGCTGCTAGCAATTTGTGTCTCCTTCTGGGTATGAACTTGTGTGTTGGTTGCTGCTGGCAGCTTGCGTCTCTCTATGGGTGTGTGGTTTTGTGTGAGAGCGTAAGTGTAGGATTTTGTATGTCGGTGCGTTCGTGCGTGTGTTTAGTGATCGGTCGCATGAATTTTTATATTTATATATATATATATATATATATATATATATATATATATATATATATATACATATACTTTAATATGAATATATTTAAAATAATCTCTTATATGTTTCGGTAAATATTATCAAATAATTATAAATGACAGTATATTAATGTCAAAGTTATATAAGCGATGTAGTCATGGTGAGAGGTATATATTCATAAATACATTCAATTCCAATAATAATAATTCATGACCTAACATACCCAACAATTTGATGTAAATTACAAAGAGATTGGTAATTTATGAGTTATTGTTACACTTGGGCCCATGGAGCGACTTAAGGTATTAAGCTGTCGGCATTCGCCTAGAACGAGAAGGAAAACCACGGAAGCCTACTCAGACAGCTCAGACCCGGGTTGAAATTGGGACTGCCGGCAAGATAACTAGTGTGCTAGATATTTATATAACACAAGATATGTATTTAAATATGTACAATATATGATGGTAAATTGCAGACCCTTACATTATTAAGTTATATTAACTTATAGTATATACTGCTTAGATTTTTTATGTCACTCCTGTTGTTAACTGAATTTTTTTCTTGTTTAATATTAATCATTTCTTTAATTTCCCTTTTCTTTGTGTGTTGTTCTTTATGAATTATTTGTATGTTTTCAAAGTCGAGATGATGGTCGCGTTGCAGTTTGTGTGTAAACAAAGCAGTTTTCTCTGTTTTGTAGTATTTGTATTCTTTTGTATAAATATTGTTTAGTTTGACCTATGTATCTATCGTCTATGTGACTATCGCAGTAGCGACATGATATTTTCTATACAACATATTGTCATGGATTTTCCATGGATAAGTAAGGAAAATGATTGAACGATTTTGAACTCTGTAATAGGGACTTTCTAAAAAAAATTAACTATTTCAGTTGTATGTTTATTTATTTCAGACGGGGATCGTTATATATATATATTATTTTATAAATGAAATAAATTTTATAATGTATGAAATTATGATTAGCCCTCGTATATTTAGGTTGACCAAGGAATTGAACTTGCCGCTTTTTCGGATATTGTATTTGTTAAAATGTGTTGGTTATATATATTTTGATTTTTAGATGGTGGGAATGGATAAGCGGATATGGAGATTTCATTTTTGATTTAGAGATATCTTGACTGTTAAAGTGTTTGGTTTATTAAAGAATAAGATAATCAATTTTATTCTTTGTTGTATAAATTCGGGTTGTATTTTGTTTTTGCATTTAGTGTAAGGTGCAAGTTAATTTAAATTCGATTTATGCGAGTGTTTTATGTTTATTTGAAATTTTGTGAAAAAGATATCTCTCGTGTATTTTATAAAATCACACATAGATCTATGTAAGTTGATAAAAATTATTTTATTTATATATATTTGATATCAGGATTATTTTCATTGTTATAACCTCATGTATTTATTGTAATAATTGATGTTTGAAAGTAGTATATGGATATTAGCGAAAGTTGTCATGTTTTTTATAAGGGAAGTTTTTTTTTTAAATAATATTTCGAGAACATTTTGAATTCAAGGTTGGAGTTTCTGTAGTGGGGTTTGACCTTGTTATGTTATTTTTGGCGTATGAGTAAATTTCAACTATCGTGAGTTTTGAAAACTAATTTGTTTTTGATATTTGTTTGAAGGGGTCACAGTAGAGGTTAAACTTGACAGATTTCACTAATATTTATTAGTTTTATGTTTGATCGTGATTCAGAAGAGGTTTTTCTCTGTGTGCGAGTCATTATTCACAAAGAGTGTTTCCTCATTGCTACTGTTTGATGATGCTTTAGCACCCTATACACTTTGTAGAGGGATTTTTTTTATTTTTTTTAATTACATTAATATAAAGGAATTGACTCGTGTTTTATTTGTGTTTATGGTTTTATTCTGGAAAACGACATTAAATCCCTTTCCGTGAGGAACGATTCATGAGATGGCAGTTCGTGGATTCTACTAGACTGAATAGCCGGCGATATAAGCTGTAGTGTGAATAAAAAAAATAAATAAGCAATTTCAAAGTAAATTCCACTGCAATATGTTTCTCGATTTTTTTCTATTTTAGGTTTTAGTTTTGAAAGTAGATATTTATTTGTATTGCTAAGTTTATATGGTGTCCCTATCAGAAAACTTTTTTTTTAGTATCATCAGAAATAGTTTCATTATATATAATGTTCAAATTTTTAATTTTTTTTAAGTTTTATGTTTTCGTTCCAAAGTGGTCACAACATACAATCACATAACAAATAATGCAATATAATTGATTTTGACGATTATCGATTTACCCAACATTTAGGGACCAAACTAACAACAATTCCTTAATCAGATATACAAAAATAGAAAAATAATTAATTCGTGTTTCAAAGGGTTCAGCAGTGACAATACAAATTCATAAAACTTTACTTGCTCCGCAAAACTAATAAGTTTTAATAACTTTTAATGTATATTTTAAATCCTTTTTGCCAAAGTGGATTAATAATTTTGATAGCTTCCGTACAGCCTTAGCTGTGAATCATTGCATTTAAATATTTTTATTTATGAAGTACTTCCCTTTACTAAAAGCGATTGCATCTACAACATCAGATAAAACAATTTTTCGTTTTAAAAAATACGTTTCGAATATCTTCTTTTTTTATTTAAAAACGTTATTGTCCACCGGATATAAACGTGTTTTTTCGTATATTAAAACCATCCAGAAAAATATTTATGGCACCTCTTAAAAGGTTCTCCAGCATAAATTTATCCCCGTAACTGAAAACCTCGCAGAAATGCAAACCCGCTAAGTGGTAACATCATTCTTTTTAACACAAAGCGTAGGTAGAGGTTGTTTTTATGCGAGTGGTCAGAGTATATAAATATGTGTGTATGTGTGTATATGTGTTGGATTTTTGTGTCCTTTTTCGTGCAATAAAACGAAATTAATAACTCGTGTTGATAAAATCACCAGTTATTAAGAGGATCTTTATGCGAACGTACATAAATACTATGCACACACTGCAACGTACATATATGTCCAACTATGTGGTACATTCTGAAACAAAGATATATGACGGGTTAAAATATTCGACCAAATAAATCGAGTTAATTGAAATTATATTTTGAATTTTTTCCACGCGGATATAAAAATGTGTAAAATATTCAAGCAAATCGTTCTGTTTATAAAAATTGTTTAAGTCGCTTGTGGTTTTTGAAAATGTTCCAAGAGAATCTTTAATCAATATAACAAAGAATATATTTAGCTATGCAATATGCAATCTGTTTTTAAAATGATTGAATTATTGTATTTTTAATTACAACCAATGAAATCTGTTTGACAATAACAATTAGTTCAGGTCGTTTCAACTTATTTTAATTTGATTCAATCCCATGTAAGTACTTTTATAGCACCCCCTACCGCGAGTGCCTAATAAAACGTAAACACATCTAAAATGTGAGCAGTTCCTTACTTTAATAGCAAAAGTGGTATTAAATAAATTGTGCCTAAGTAAGCGAACTTGATTTGCTTATTTATATTGGTAATGGGAATAAAATTTAACAGTCACTACTAGAGACCGGATGCATCGAGCCGAAATTACAATGTACCATATAAATAGTCTATAACATCTATAGACTATAAGACTATATATAGACTATAGTCTATAAGTACAATACGCAGTTATTGAATAGCACTATTCATTCGGTTAACCGCACATCTGATTTTTGTCGTTCAATTGTGACGCAATTACCTTGATATAACACTTAAATTTCTTTCTTCATGGGCGTAGATAGCGTGAGGAGCTTTTAAACATTATTTTATTTATTAGCTTATATTTCGTAAAATAAACAAAGTATGGTGAGTTAGTTTCTTCTTTTCATTGTTTTAACTGTCCATTACGTAGGCACTTCGTAATTTTTGTAATAAATCTTGTTTAATTTCGTTTCACTACTTCTCCCAATTATTTCGACGTAAGTGTCCGGTGAATTTCGTTAAGTTTCAATAACTTACGCATACATTTTTAATTTTCATTTATTTAGACATAGAACATTGTTTAAGTTACTTTTTCAGATATGGTATGAAACAACGTCGAGAATAGCATCGTGAAACAATGGCGAGTTCGATTAAGGGTCTTACTGATTGTATGTCCATTGCCAGTTATTCCGAAATTTATTGCAAAATCTGTAAAATATCCTTAAAAAATTCCAAGAAATCACACGTAAAATGTCACTTAGCATATCAAACACATGCACAGATATTAGACCAGTTGGAATCTGACAATTTCAAGGAAGGACAAGGTGAAACTTTAATGGCGAAAAATATTCCATTAAATAAACTTAACAATCCCACCTTCAAAACATTTCTCCAAAAATACACTATACAAAAAAGGTTTAAGTATATCAATACGTTAAGCACGTATTACGCATTTGTTACAAATGAAACAGACATGCAATATACATATCTGTAACTGTACACATGGAGAATACACCTCGTATTTTTAGCATTTACTTCTGCTTAAGACACGTGTTTCTGCCATTTACTATTAGGCGCCATCAATTAAGCTAGTGAAGTAATTAAAGCCTAAATCCCCTATAAGGTATAGCAAATTTTGTCCTATCAGGTAGCACCATTTAATATAGTGACATCTGACGGACGAAAGAGACTATGCCGAAAATGGTAACCTTGACCGGCTATGCCGGTACAGAAGGGAAGAAAATACGTATATAGGTGTAAGTCCATTAACACGATGCCAGATGGCAGTAAATATACAAAAAAGGTTTAAGTATATCAATACGTTAAGCACGTATTTAGCATTTGTTACAAAAGTACACTGTAAAAAATACACTGTCGAAATATTCCTGATGAATCCACCTTACGCAAATATTATGTTTCTAAGTGCTACACGAAATGCTTCATTCGGACGACAGGTACAGGACGAAAGGTACTTTTATTTGTCTGTGACAGTGCTGTATATATGTTAAAAACAGGCAGACTATTAAAGCAAACATATCCTAATATGCTGCATATTACTTGTGTAGCACATGCTCTCCACAGAATCTGTGGAGATATCAGAGACACCTCACCGGAAGTAGATAGACTTGTATCCTCTTTTTAAAAAGTTTTCGGAAAAGCACCATTGAGAGCACCTCTTTACAGGGAAAAACTTCCATCTTTGTCACTGCCTCCCTCTCCGATAATAACTAGATGGGGAAAGGAACTAATACGAATTCCAAATTTAAAAGGCAGTTGTACTTTCTTCAAGAACACTTTGGGAATTTGCCAAAACCGATCACTTATTTTGAAAATCAGAATCTCAAATTAAATTATGAATTAGTCACATTAGATGTGGCTATTAATAACTTGAAAAAAAAATTTGTGGCCTTCGGCAAAAGTTAGACGCAGTTTTTAATAGAAATCCAGATTTAATAACATTGCGGTAATTGTGTATGAGAACAATGCCTCAAAACCTAACGGCTAAATAAGCTGAAATAAAAGAAAATTGCCAGTATGCGCCTGTAACCAGTTGCGATGGGTTTAGCCTTCCGCAACCATGTATCTGCATGAATTTAAGATAGCTTTGAAACTAATAACAATACCCATATTCCCGAAAAAAGTGATGGACTAGTTTCTTGCAAAACGCCCGATGGGGTAAATGTGCTTCATTCAATATTTGAGTCATTAAGCAAATAAGATTAGTGGATGATAAGGGGTCGAACTGATAACGGCTATGGATTGCAGATCCTCCATAAAAGTTCCAAAAAAGTTTTATAAATGATACCAAAAACATTATATTTTATCCTTTTCCTTTATCGTGAGACAAAAAGTTGAAGCTATATTTAGCAGAAATCCAGATTTGAATATATTATATCAATTCTGCACAGAGTCGATTGGAAAATCTATCCATTCGAAGTATGGTGCACTTTTGCAACATTTTAATCACGCAGCCATCACCAGTTGTGATCTGGAACGGACATTTTCTATCTTTAAAGACGTTTTAACATCTAAAGGAACTAATTTAACACAAGAACATTTTGAACAAATTTTAGTTGTTCATAGTAATGTTTTACACTTTCAATGTTTCACCAGAAAATACATAGTTTTGAGCTTTGTTCTTTGTCAATTATTTTTATTTAAAATTCGATACGCAATTCGCTTGTCAGCATTACTTTTGTTTCGGCAGTAGTTGCCGTCAGTTGCCAAACCGTTTATTACATTCACTTTGTTTGTGCATTGACAGATACATATTAACTGCATATTGCTATGGATTTTTAATTAAAAATGATTTAATTTAAAAATGTACATATTTTGTGAGATAAATTGTATATTGAAAATGTATTTAAATGTATTTCGAAGAGAAAAACTTGTTATTCGGGATCGATCTCATCTGAAAGTCGGGGTCAATCTCATGTGAAAGTCGGGGTCAATTCTCGGTGAGATGAAATTTATAGTTTGAACAAGAACGTTGTTTCGTGAAATATATTTAAATATATTTTAATTAATTCGGGTTGATTGATTGAAAGTGATTTTGTTATATTAGTATTAAAGTCCCGATATTTATAGAGATAAATTTCTCGTTGTATTATTGATGTTTAAATTGATTATGCACCTTCTTTGTTCATAAGAGTCTCCACATATTTTTTTCTTGTAAGTAGAATTAAAATTATATGACGTCATCATAATATATAAAATTACTATAAGTATGCTTCTATTGTATTCAAGCTTGTAGTTAAGAGAATTTATTACTAGAAATACAGATAATACAGTTTATTATTAACATTTCTTTGTTAAAATTATTATCGAAAAGTTTGTTCGAGAGGATTCAGGGTTTTTTGTGCGTGTCTTTTGCACATGCGTAAGTTTTGTTCGTGTTTCAGTATCTGAATATACAGTGTGGTTCTCTGGGGAGAAATTAATATTAAACTTAATTATTTTTAGATAAGTTTTGATCGGAGTCATTTAGAGGATGTTTTCCATTAATTTAGCTGTCAATTTTCAATGAATGTGTTTACCTCAAGTATTTTTGTATAATACAGTGTCTTCATACTTTGTAAAGATAAAATTTTTATTTTTTTAATTTTTGTATTAAATATTTATTTAAATTTTTATCTTGCGTTTGTTTCATTGTACACATACCATTATCGCTAATTAATTAATAAAATAAGTAAATAAATTTTTGTGAACATTTCACTGGCGCTCAACTTACTTTTAGAACACGTATTTCCTAAGTGGAACCCGAGAATTTAGAAGTCTCATATTTGAAAATTCACCGGCTGAGAAACCTAGTTGGGAAAACTAGTTGTGGAAAGTGGTGTAAAAAATCTTCAACCCACTATTCATAGCAATATGTATGTATGTGCCACTTATGCAGTTTTCACACGTATTAAACAGTTCGAAACTCACGGATCTCCTACAAAAACAAACCTATTGCGAATACAAGAATCGCTCGAGTCCGCTCTCTGGTAATAAAAACTACGTTTCAAACAATACTCTTATAAATATTACTAATACATTCGAATATAAATTGCCATAATAAACTTAAAGAGTATCAATAAAATGTTATTTTTCGAAGTTTACTGAGAACGAGAGAAATAATGTAATACACTAATGGAATACTAATTAATATAATCAATGTCTAAGTATGGGAATGAATCATAGTATGCATTACATTTCATACGCAAAAATATATTATTTGTAAGCGTTAAATTATAAATTTTTTAACACTAAAGTCTGCTTTTAAATATTTGAATCAAAATATTAAGAGTAATATACGAAATATATGGTTTTCTCTTCTATAATATACCTTTGGAATTTATTACACTAGAATTTACCAGTTCATACTTCACAGCAATAGTCCTGAATGAAATACAAATTGGCACCGTAAATTACAAATTTTAAAGAAAAAAAAATCTTGATTTATAACCTTATATCTTATGCCATTCATGCCTTTTGCACTTGACTTAAAGGAATATAAATATTGTGAAGGAACGCAATAGATAAATAGCAGGACTCAATACCTTTGCAAATTCGTTAAGGTGTAGTATGTACATTAAAATCCCACCTGTTCACGAAAACTATAAAATATACAATTCCACAATAGCCAAAGAGAAAATTCATTGTTGTACTATTTGTTCGATCGAGGTAATAACTTTATACCATGACGAGCTTAACAATTGTAAAATACTTTCTTCGACTTAGGTCGTGACTTACCTTAGCAAATAGTTTTTTAGTTTAGATATTTGCCTTTTAAAATGTAATTGATAAATAGAACTATTAAGTGATACAAAAATATCAGATAATCTTTAAACATCTTTAATCTGCTTATAAAAGTAAATGCTTAAATTAATATATCAGAACCAATACCTCCTTCATGGTATAAGACATCAATTTTAATCTTCAAAATTCTATTCTGAATTATATTTCATTAAAATTATTTGAATAAATTAGTTTCATTTATTTACGGAATACTCCATTAATAATTTAATAATTATTTTATATTTTAAGTAAATATTATATATTAAAAATGTTTTTAATAAATAACCGGTCAATAACGGCCACTAAGAAACGAAACAATATTAGCCGTTATATAAAGATAGCCGTAACTGTCAGGTTTTTTTGTCTTACAAATAAAGCACATAATTGTTTTTTAAGATTTTTTTCTATATTTTATTATTTAAAGTAAATATTATATAAATACATATATGTATACGAAAAACTAAAACTATTTTAGTGTATGTACAAAACATAGACAACGTATCGATTATATATAATATGTACATATACGAATTATAGATAACAAATATTGCTGTGTACTTTGACTTCCAAATGGGCGCCAATTATTAAATAAAGCTAAAAATATGTGTGTATGATGATTCATGTTTAATGATAATATTTTAAGAGCAAAATGTGTTAGTTCATATTCACGTGGCAAGACCTTATCCTGCCACATAAAATAACCAATAACACACAATTTATTTTAATTCAATATTTCAAATATTTAAAGATTGTTTTAAGTGCGTGTTCAAAACCAGATATCCTTAAAATGTTCGTGAGATCTTTCCCTACTTGCAATATATAAAAATATCTGTGTTATATCTTTTATTATAATTGGTTTTAAAACCATACGATAGACCAGAGTACCTACTTTGTATATATTCACTCTTATGACAGTTTCATAAACATTATTTTATAAAAAATATCGTATAATTTTTATTAAAAAAAAATAAACAATTTAGTTATATCAAATATGTACATTTCAAGAGAATTTTAAATATTTAAGGGTCGGTTCTGCAATACACTTTAACCCATCAATTGTACCGTCGAATAACCCGAATTAGGATAAATTAATCTCTAGTTAACCCAGATATGCCCAAGGAACCTTAAAACAATGAAATAAAGCAAATTTTTATAAAACTAGTTTATTTAAGTTTAAGTGGTATGTATTTATCAAAATAAAACTAAAATTTACTTGTAGAACGGAAATACAGGACGTCCTATATTTAGAACGTTGGGAATATACATTATCATCAGGGTCACTCCAGTGTGTGATATTTGACAAAACATTTCACATGTATAGCAAGCGCCAATTAAGTTGGCGCGAGGAGGAGGTGCGCGGAAGCCGTTTCTAAAAACGTCCACCCCCACTACTCAAGTAATTGTCAGAATACATTTGTCATTGACGTTTGACGGAACATAATGCCTTTGCTAGGGGATCATAAAGTGACACACGCTCAGAGGTTAGAATTATCTGACATTTGATGTAAAACCAAATACAAATCTCCCCACTACTTTTAGTCCTGCGCGAACTTACCCCTCCTCGCGCCAACTTAATTGGCGTTTGCTATACACCCACGTTACATTTGTTGCACCTGATTGTTGTTTCAGTATGACAATACCGGCATCTAGTTTGGGTGTCTTGCGGGATTACAAAATGTCCGATATTGTCATACCTTATCCCTAAATTCTCATTTATATTTGGCCGTCCTGTTGAAGTTGTTGCCTTTTCTTTTGTACTTGCTTGCAACAAAGATATTACAATCTGTCTCCTAAAATTCGAGTGGTCTAATTTTCCTCCCTTAGTTTTATGAATTTGCCATGCGTTATGCACAGCTAAATCGATAGCATGAGCGATAAGTGAAAAATACCATTTTTTGCCTCGAATTGATGTTCTGTACAAAGAAATATTTTCGTCACACCTATCTACTCCTCCCATGTTCTGATTATACGCCTTTACTATGTCTGGTTGGTCAACATGAATAATTTTTTTCTCCCTTCGGGAATATCTTTTGACAGCATGAACAGGTTCAACGCCGACGTAGTTTGAACATAGCGTAACTATATTATTATCATTCCACTGAACTGCTATTATGTTGTCATCACTCAATTTTTTGGAATGATAGGTTCCTCGTGCTGATTTTTTTATTTCAGTTTCATTATCAAATGGTTTTCCCTGCAATCTGTTTTTACGTACTGTGTCAGTTCCTCTTATTTTTTTTTGTTTTAAAATTGCAAAAACTGGAATTGATGAAAAAAAATTATCAACGTATAGGTGGAAATTGTGATTAGGCCATTTCTGTTTCAAAACATCCGCATAAGTTAGTACTACCCCAGCACCAACGCCGTATTCTTTGTATTTATCAGAAACATGTGTACTGGCACCTTGATATGGTTCAAACCAATTTACATATCCCATATTAGTACAGCCCATCCAGACCTTATACCCATAACGTATGGGCTTTCCATGGATAAACTGTTTACATCCATGGCGCCCAAAATATGGGACCATGGATTCATCTATACTGTGGTTTTCTTGTAAAGGCCCAAGTTCTATAAATTTGTTGTTTAGATGCACAAAAAGTGGTCTTATCTTCGCGAACTTATCTTCTCTATCTAAGTGATTATTATCTACCAAATGAATGTTAGACATTATATACTCAAATCTGTTTCGAGATAAAGCTTTTGAAACTAATGAATTATGAGTATCGAGAAATTTTTCCCAATACAATCTTCGCCTGGGTAAAACAACGTATCCACTGAGTGCTATGATACCTATAAAAGCATATAATTCTCTTTTACAGATATTGCTCGGTAGATTTTTTGAGTTAGCAAACCGATTGGTCTCTAATATAATAAGATTGAGTAGCTCGTCATCCAAAAAAAGTTGAAACAGTTCAGAGGGAGACATCTCTAAGTCTTCTGTCGGCTCGGGATCATAATTTACAGGTGCCGACCAAATACTTCCATTTATCCAGTTATACATTTTTCGTTTTTTGTATTTATTTATGAAACTTGCTAATGGAAGATTATCCTCGTCGCTATAATCATCATCCTATTTCGGAATAAATTTCAAGCACGAAGTATCATATACTTACCTTCGTTCTTTGCGTAGTTTACAGCTACTTCTGCTTGTGCTCGAAGTTGGCTGCCCGGTAGATTAGCAATATCAACAATATTTTCATCCCCGAAATCTTCGTCAGTTATATTTCCGTTGACGTTATCTGGCGGCAGTATGGTGATATTTGCTTCACTGAAATTGTTTGTAGCATCGTCGCTTTCGAGTAACCCAACAATTTCGTTAAGTGTTAAACCTCTAGAAATTTCAATATAATATTCCCAACGTCCTATATGTAGGACGCTACATTTCATATCAAGTTATATACAACATTCTTTTATATAAAAGTTATATATTATATGTATAGACATCTTACACTTTCTAGCTGCAAGTTCAGCTGAAAGCTAAACCAAGAAGCTAAATAAAACTTACATTTCAAAGCGTATTCCGTAATCGCTGTAGTTAGCTTCCATTTTACACAACTTTAACATGCACTATCAATCGGTAAAGTGAAGCAGGTTCATAAACTAACTATAATACAGAGTTTATAAAACTTACTTCTCTCGATACCTACTAGATGTCGCTCGAAATTCCTAAAACTGCTCTGTTAGCAGTAAGCTTTAGAAAGAATCCTATATGTAGGACGTTGGGCATATCTGGGTTAAACGTTCTACAGCGCCTAATTTTAAATAAAATTTGCATCTGCCAGTCGCTAAAAAAAGGTTTATTAGAATCCACGTATATTATGTGAAATGATTCATTATCTACCTCTTGTACACATGTAATAGGTATTAAAACACCACCTTGGTTTTTCTCTCGTTCAAAATATTGCAACAAATTTAAAACAATTACGTATACCTTTCACTTTCCGCGATTATATTTATTTTGTCTTTTACCGACAAACGTTTTTCTTTTTAGCGATATATTTAATTAAGAACCTTTCGAATACGGGGACAAGTTTAAACTACACAAGAAACCAAAAGAACCTTTCGCATATGGAGAGAATTTTAAACTAATCAAGTAGATGAAAGACAATATGTGTAAACTTGTAGAAATGAAGGCGATCTCTGTTTGATCAAACATAAACATGCACGTATTGCGGCAGTAATTTGCTTTCGGGACGTGTTACGGACTGAGATCGCATTCATTACTACAAGCTTAATTTAATTTTCTGTACATACTAGGAATACATCATTATGAGCAATATCGCACAAATACGAAATAATATTGGGTATTTTCATGACTAAAGATACATCATAAATAATCCGGGTGATATCGGCAGGTAAATTTTTATGAAGATAGGCCATGAAAATTTTGGTTTATTAGGCCGAAGTCGTTTTATAAGGGTGTTCGTAAATAACGGGTTTTCGTATATGGGAATTTCCTTGTAGTCGTTTCGAGGAACTTTGAAACTGTCTGTTACCTCAGGTGGCCGCTAACTTTGTAAAGTAAAAAGTAGTGAAATTAATTAAAATTTGTTTTATTTTATCCCGATAATAGTTATTGTTACAAATGAAAGAGACATGTAAAATACACATCTGTAACTGTAAACATGGACAACACACCTCGTATTTTCAAGCTTTTTACTTCTGCTTAAGACATATGTTTCTGCTATTACTATTAAGCGTCGTCAGTTAAGCTAGTGAAGTAATTTGAAAGCTTAAATCGCCTATATGGTATAGCAAATCTCGTCCTATCAGGTGGCACCATATAATATAGTGACATCTGACGGACGAAAGAGACTATGCCGAAAATGGCAACCCTTCCCTTGACCGGCTAAGCCGGTACAAAAGGGAAGAAAATACCCATATAGGTGTAAGTCCATTAACACGCTGCCAGATGGCAGTAAATATACAAAAAAAGGTTTAAGTATATCAATACGTTAAGCACGTATTGCGCATTTGTTACAAATGAAACAGACATGTAAAATACACATCTGTAACTGTAAACATGGATAACACACCTCGTATTTTCCAGCTTTTTACTTCTGCTTAAGACATATGTTTCTGCTATAACTATTAAGCGTCGTCAGTTAAGCTAGTGAAGTAATTTAAAAGCCTAAATCGCTTATATGGTATAGCAAATCTCGTCCTATCAGGTGGCACCATATAATATAGTGACATCTGACGGACAAAAGAGACTATGCCTTTTTTGAATAGTTACTGTATTTATATTTTACCTTCCAAAACCAAACAAACTTATTTGGTTAGCTAATATTTTAATGACTTTTAATGAATTTAATGTGCGAATATCTATACAGGCTGATTCATTTTCGGCCCTCACCATGGGGATCTCGCTTATTATTGGAGATAGAGTATAGGTTTAAATTTGGCAAAGTTGTTAAATTTTGTGTTTGTTATAAATCCGTAAAGAAAAGAGACCTGTGACAAATGACCTTCGTTATTTAAAAAGAAACACGAAAACCCCATTTTCTTCTTTTACCTGTAGCACCGACATTTTGGCCTTGCAGAGAAAAAATAAAAACACATCCTTGTGGCCATTTCTAAACCTCTATCCAGTGGTGTACTCTAAATTTTTATACTACGTTTCGTTTCTTTCTGGCCATCATCAACTATCTAATTTCTTATAGGCGCCATATTGGATTTAGACATCTTCAGAAAGAGTTTTTTTTCTGATTTCAACCATGTACCACATGCTGACTATAGTTTTTGACATTAGGTTTTATTTGAAAGAATAAATTATAAGATTAAATAAGGTAGCCTTTGGAATTTCAATCTGTCAAACATTTCATTTATTGTTCATTAATAATACAAAAATGTCATACACGAACGAAGAGAAACGAGATATGATAAGTATTTTTTATTCTTCGAAACGAAATTCAACAGTAGCGAGTACAAGATAACAAAAACATTAATAAAAATACGTAGAAAAGTAAACAATAAACAATTACAGTAAATGTTCAATTATCTGGCCATCTTCGGTAATGCACAATTGGGCACGCCTTCTGGCATTTTGTACTTCCCTTTGTATAGTTCTTCTAGGAACTGCATCGAAGGCATTCTGAAGTCTGTCTCGTAATTCTTCAATGTTTTGTGGCGCATCTAATTTATAAATATTATTTTTAACATATCCCCATAAAAAAATATCTAGCGGACTTAAATCAGGTGATCTCGCAGGCCATTTAACAACTCCCCTATTTCCAATCTAACGGTTTGCAAACTCTTGATTTAAGAAATTTCTAACAATAGCTGCATTGTGTGCTGGTGCGCCATCTTGTTGCCACAATAAATATTGTAATTGATTTAATGGGATATTGTCTTCAAGATAGTCAGATACGTATGTACGTAAAATGTTTAAATATCTTTCTCCATTTAAATGTTCTTCATACATAACTGGTCCTAAGAGACGATTTGCCAAAATACCCATCCAAACGTTTATTCTAAAACGATGTTGTGGTCTTCTAGCCCTGTTTTGTCGGGGATTTTGTACTGCCCAATAGTGCTCCGTATTTCTGTTGAACATTCCAGAATTTGCAAATTTTGTTTCATCTGACCAGATGATTTTGCTCAAAAAATTTTCGTCATTTTCTATCCTTCCCATTAACCAATTACAATATTCTAGCCTTCTCAAATTATCTCCAGGCAGTAAAGAGTGACTAACATGGATCCTGTATGGTTTAAACCTACTTTTATGTAAAGTTCTCCAAACTCTGGACTGGCACAAATTTAATTCAGACGCTACTTCGCGTGTAGAAGTTGATAGATTATTATTTATCTATAAAGATACAAGATTAACATGAAATTTGAAAACACGCTTCTAATTTACCATTTGTAAAATATCTTAGTAAACGATCCATTCTTGACCAAATTTCTGTCGAGATCTAGAAAAATGGTACGATGAGGCTGTTGTCGTTCTGGATATAATTGTAGATATCTTGTACTCGCTACTGTTGAATTTCGGTTCGAAGAATAAAAAATACTTATCATATCCCGTTTCTCTTCGTTAGTGTATGACATTTTTGTATTATTAATGAACAATAAATGAAATGTTTGACAGATTGAAATTCCATGGCTACCTTATTTAATCTTATAATTTATTCTTTCAAATAAAACGTAATGCTTAAAACTTTAGTCAGCATGTGGTACATGGTTGAAATCAGAAAAAAAAACTCTTTCTGAAGATGTCTAAATCCAATATGGCGCCTATAAGAAATTAGATAGTTGATGACCAGAAAGAAACGAAACGTCGTATAAAAATTTAGAGTACACTACTGGATAGAGGTTTAGAAATGGCCACAAGGATGTGTTTTTATATTTTCTCTACAAGGCCAAATGTCGGTGCTACAGGTAAAAGAAGAAAATGGGGTTTTTGCGTTTTTTTTTTAATAACGAAGGTCATTTGTCACAGGTCTCTTTTCTTTATGGATTTATAACAAACACAAAATTTAACAACTTTGCCAAATTTAAACCTATACTCTATCTCCAATAATAAGCGAGATCCCCATGGTAAGGGCCGAAAATGAATCAGCCTGTATACATTATTTTTTATCTAATTTGGTTTGTCTTGAGGTTTGTATCATATTTTGTACTTATCTTGGATATATTAGTTAGTTATTTCTTGTATTTATATCGATTCTCATACGAAATAAATAAATAGCGTCGAATTAATTAGCATCTTAAGATTGGGGTCATTGTAAATTTAATAAAATTGTTCTGTGTTTACAACGCTAACTTGCTACAAATAGGCTTCATCACCTTTACTGTTTATTGTTATTCTTTTATTCACAATATCCTCGTATAATATTTCGTTAGTCGACATTTTTGGTTTACCCACATCGAAGAATACAGTGGTCAGAACAGACAGTGAAAATTTCAATTTCTTTTAACCACGACATCTAACGACGTTTCACGTCATTGTGAAAACATTTTTTTCCTCGAACACTGTAACAGAAATGTACGTTTCACTTGATCGGTCTTTTATAGGTATTCTCGTCTCAAATCTCTTTCTACATCTGTCGCGAGCAAACGGTTGCTTTTTTTCGCTTTTTTTTCCTTCGAAATCTCATTGTATATTCAAGACACGCGTCCGCGTTACTTTACCAGACCTCATCATTCTTATTGAAAATTATTTTTAATATTTATGTCCCGCTGTCAGTCAAGGTATAAGCGAACCGTGGCGTAAGTGAACCACTTGCTCTCCGATATACTTCGTTCTGTTTTACCAGACGTTTTATTAGTTCCAGTCGAGCTGCCAGGAGTTGTGCCATGCCGTTGTTGACGACAAACCCGGCAACAACACCGCCACAATCGCTCGTATTTAGCATTTGTATTTGTATGTTTGTTGTATATTGTACGTGTGTATATGTGTGTATGTTTGTCGCTAATCTTTCTCGATTACCATTACATGTGTACCTTTCAACATGTCTCGATAATATTTAATATTATTAGAGGAGTTGTTAAAACAGAACGAGCACAAATATCTACCGTTAATACTGCTCCTACATCCGTATAGACACTATGAGATAAATAATAATTGAACATTTCAACACAAAAAGATGTATTGCGTAAGCATTTTCTGCGTCTTTCACTCTAACGTTAAGTTAGGATTTTTAAATAATAAAATTCAAATTTGATCAACATTTTATTATCTCCTCAAGATTTTCTTTTCAATGAAGGTTTAATGGCTACTGATATTCATAAGACACTTCGTAAACAGTTTGAAGAAGAGTGTTTATCACTCAGAACAGTCTTTGAGTGGTGTAAATCCTTCAAGGATGGTCGTGAACGCTTGTTGAACTTCGTCCAGCATCTGCTAAGAAGGTTGGAATCGTTTGAAAAGATGACCAGCTGATCCGAAGCGATAGGCGAATATTTATGAAGCAAATTCTTAGGATTGCAAGCACTAGTGTTGGCAGCATCCACACTATTGTCGCCCACGACAAGCTTACATTTTATGAAGTTAGCGCTATGTGGGTGGGTTCCAAAACATCTTTCCGCAGAACAACAGAAACGACTTCAGTTTTGCAGAGAACTCCGGTTTCGCTACAAACATGGAGGCGATTACTTTTTATCATGTATCATTACAACTGATGAGAGCTGGGTACACCATTATATCTCAGAAGACAATAATGTTAACATTACACAAGTTCGTCTGCGCCTCAAAAATTTAAAAAAAAAACATCTCTGGCAAAGTTGTGGCGATTGTATTCTGGGACGCTAATGGACCATTTACCGCCAATTTTCTCGAAGAAAGAAAAACGATGAATTCAGCTTTCTGCAGTGAGCTTCTAGGAAAAGTGAATTTAGTCATAAGCCCTTGCTTAAGACGTGGTCTCTTAAGCAAGGGCGTTACTGTCCTACACGATAACGCCCGCCCACTTACAACCCATATATCGAACAATACATTGGCTAAATTGTGTTGGAAAGTACTTCCTCACCCCCCATATAGTTCCTACTTGGCCCCGAATGACTATCATCTCTTTGGGTCGCTCGAAAAGTTCTCGGAAGGCCATTAATGAAGAAGTAAAGGATGCGGTCCAAAATTGGCTGCGTCGTCAACCGAAAGAATAAAGAAGCTGACGGAGCTATGGGACAAGTAAATTTCAAAGGGGCATTACTATAAAAACGATATATATACAGGGCGTTACAAAATTAGCGGACACTAGCTGTGGGATGACGTTAATCATCAAAAACTGAAACGAATGTTCCTTTACTAATTTTTAACCTCACTGATATTTTCTGAATTTTGCAATTTTAAAAATGGAAAATTAAACATATAAAATTGTCTACTGGCAGCATCTATACATGTTTCAGTACGCCTTGCTATTGTCTGAACGGCGTTGCGTAACGCTTGGGTGTCACTTGTTGTGTCACTATAGTACGCGTTTTCTTATTTATCAACAACGAAGTGTTTGGTAGACTAAGGATTAAAAAACACCATACAAAAATAAACCGCAAGATGTCGGATCTGGCGATCGAGGTGGACAAGGTATTGGACCACCCCAATCAATCCAATGGTCAAGGAAAATATTGACCAGGTAATTCCGCAAAGTGGAGACCTGCCCCGTCGTACATAAAAATAATATTTTGCCGAAGATTTAGAGGCACGACATACACAAATTCTGGAAGCTATTGATGTAGAAAAAGAAATTTCCCTATTTATGCGGTAAAACCACAAAAAAAAATTAGTTTTGACGTAACCTTACCAGTTGTTTCCCAATAAGCCAACCCATATATTTAAACTAAATCTATGTTGGTGATTTCTGGGCATAATTAAATGTGAATTCTCATTCTCAACTCCAGTGATGTTGATTATGAATATTTAAAATCTTTTGCAAGTAAACATTCATGAATGTAATTTTGGATGTGCAGATCTTTATTTAAATACCATTCACAGAATGGTCGCCTTCCGAAATCAAGCGTCGTTATCTTCCAAATGGTAGACTCTTGTGAAATGATGTGGATGCTGTTGGTTGCACTCGCCATACGCGACCTTCATTTGTTCTCAATTTCCTCGAAACGCAAATAGTAATTTTTAAATGATCATTTGTTATCAAATCATGACAATGTAGTGTCATGTACCGGCCACATTGATCGAGTAAAATTGGATGGATTGTGATTCCAGATTGTGCTCCAACCACCCTATCTGGATCTAACACCTTCAGACTTCAGCCTGGTTATTATAGAAGTAGAACAGTATTCTGACGATCTTATTGCTCATCCTAATAGTTACTAGCTATCAAATCTTCAAGAAATAAAAAACAATATTTAGCTGCTGTAATAAATTTGCATTTTACAAAGGAACGAATTGTAACAGTTAAATTATAAAATTATTATACATTTTACAAAACTAGCTAGTAATGATTCTTTCTTTAACGGTAATAATACTCAAACGAACTTTAATACACTTCAATTGGAAACTTATAAGTAGTCGCGACTGTACATACAATATTATACCAAACCTGTTTCTCTATTTGCAATACCGAGCTTCTAAATATCAATACATAAATCAGTTAGAGATACATACACATGTACCTAGTTACTTTTGCGTCGACCAAAAACGAAATCAAGAACGCAAGAGATATCTGCAAAACCCTCGACGTAAAATGGCTTTGTATTTCTTCCCTCATTGACACTGAAAGCGATACCCGAAGGAAGTTGACATATTAAACTTCATATATACCTAAACGGAACTCCCTCGCTTTCTTATGGAAACCTTTTAAGTAAAATTTAATAAGGAAAAACGTGTTTCGTAGACGCTTATGGATATCATATTTCATCAATAATTGACTAACTTAGTTGTAAATGCAAGTATCGAAAAAAAATGCATTACGCTTTATACAGGATTGTTGGAAAGTCTGAAACCAACACTTTAACGTTGTTTAATTGATTTTAATTTAATGGATTTCGAAATTATTTTAATAATTCGAATGTGTTTAGGAAGTATTTAGAAAATTTCTTTAAAATTCACAAGCGAATTTACATTACATCCCTTCAATACAATTATCAGTTTAATCCAAAACTTTTACTAAATGTGTTGAAGTAGTTGGATATTGTTAACTAGGTGATCTCTATTGATCACTATTGCTAGAACATTATTCTTCACAGCAATTATTAATTGCCTGAAAATTTCGTATACTTCAGAGTTTCGTTTAAACGTGAAAACCAGTCAAAATTAACAACTACTTATTTCACCATAGTGTGAGAGATTGCAAAACTTCCCAATTACACTCTGCAACATGGTAATTACTACTTTTAACATATTACAACGTGCGTCTTTATGTAACATATAAAGAGGGTTATCAAACAAGAAATGTTATTGCTTAGGTATGGCCAAACGCAGGTGCTGAAGAAAATAGCGAAACTCATTGCAGGACAATACATACTGACAGATAATAAAATTAATAATTTTGCAAATGTTTCGTAAATTGGCGCACAAGTTACCAAGTCATATGTGATTTTAAAAAAGCATAATGGGAAATTGCATTAAAATTTAAAGCTGTCTAGTCTAGGAAGATAAAAGCGGCCCCTCATATTGTTGAAAAATTTCCTGAAAAAATATTTACGGAGTAATTGATTGCTTAAGAATAAAAGGTAAAATATACAGTATGATAAAATATAAAATATGAACCTCAACTAGATTAAATAGATTGAAATAATATTGTTTAAAATCACAGATTAAACAATATTATTTCAATCTATTTAATCTAGTTGAGGTTCATATTTTATATTTTATCATACTGTATATTTTACCTTTTATTTTTAAGCAATCAATTATTACGTAAATAATTCGCATATCAAGGTCAGTTACTTAGTCTAAATAATAGTTCGTTTGCTTATTCTGCTTATTCGTATTAATAATTAGTAAGTCAACAGAGTGTGTCACAAACATCAACATAAATATTATGAAATCCTAGACCTACTATAACGTAAAAATGCATTATAAGCTTCCGTTTGAACTATATACTAAAATGAGGTGATGCACCACCCACAACAAATATTATTTGTTCTAGAGTTTAACTACATTTACTTGAGGTACTTTAAAATAACATTTTGAGAACCACTAGAATTAAGTTGTAAATAAAATTTGTATATATACTGTAATTTTGTTAAATAAATTATTCAGGAATGTTCTGTTTTTTAATCAATATTCATGGTCCTTAGGGCCGGATATGAAATAGAGACCTATACAATTGTTTTATTTTACTATTACACATGACATGTTTCGCTGTAGTGTAGCTTCATCAGTAATAGTTTAACATCTAATGAAACTACAGTGTAATGTGTAATAGTAAAATAAAGCAATTGGAAATTGTATGAATGATATAATATGAAGTAAAACTCACATTTATGCAATTTCCAATTGTTTCATGTTACTACAGAGTAACCTCTACTTAACGGACACTTTTGGGAAATTGAAAAGTGTCCACTATTTATAGATGTTCATTATTTGGAGGTGTTTACTAAGTAAAATCGATATTTTTTTAAATAAGATATGATAAACACACATTTTTATATTAACACCGTTCTCTAATTCTTCTAACATTCTTCTCTTTTTGGTTTTCAATAATTCTGCAATTTGAGATTTGCCAACATACATAAATTTACCAGCTAATAACCGAACGGAAAATTTAGACTTTTCCGCGTGCTTCATAATCATATTTTTTTCTTCTCAATTTAAACGTTTGCGTTTACAAGACGTTATTTTTAACTAAGATCAAACGAACAGTACAAGAAACAAATTGAAACTAAATTATATTTGAAATCCATAAACTGTTGGATCACATTCAGTTTAATACAAGCAATGCATTTATAATGTATACAAAAATATTTTTGGGCATCCCCGAATTGACGCATGAATAGGTAAAGATGTCTGAAAATGTTTGAGTTTGAAAATGCATCTTCTGGGGTTCAGCCCTGCTTGGATAGAAACTAATTTGTGCCAGAATTTTAGTTTTGAAAAATTAAACATACCTTGAAAATATGCAAAAAGGTAACTTTTCCCACTAGTAAAGTGCTCTTTCTGTAGAAGATAGGACATAATGTTATTAAGAAAAGTTGTTCAGATTATTAAAAATTTCAACATGATCCGGTTAACTTCGTCGTTTATTAGTTTGAAATATAAAAAATAAAACTCAAAACAATTTACTTCGTCGACACTAAAATAACAATATTAACATAATATCAGGAGATCTGGACGGCTACAAAATGTGGACAGCTGTGACTATTCACTTTTCTTGAAAATGCTTTCGGACATTCGCAAACTACCAAAGCCGAGTGGGCAGGATAACAAGCCGTCGTATTGAAAATATGAAAAAAATCTTGCTTTGTATGGCAGTTCGTTCACAAACCAATTCAAAATATTTAAATACATATGCTGATTAAGTCTTCCCTCAATAAAATACGGTCAATTACACCACAATGATAGGAAATTGCACATCAGATGTTAACTTTTTAAAATATTGACGCCTAGAATTTATTACGGGATTATTCTGTGAGGAAGGCACCACAACATTAGTAGTAAAAGTCGATTCATCTGAGAAAATAATATTTTTATGTAAATCTCGATCCTCCAGAACTAGTTCTCTCAAAGTAAGACAAAATTCCAACCTTCGATAGGCCACCTCTTCTAAGCGTCATGCAATCTGACTTTATATGGTTTAACCTTCCTTGTTTTATAAACGTGTTGCAAAATAATGTGCTCTGAATCCATTGCTAACACAGTATGTACTTACGAGTGTCATCTTCATTAAAGTCTTTCCTTTTTTGGTGGTATATTATGGACACCGCCGGTAATTAGAAGATGTTTTTAAGCAGTCTGGATGCTGTAGATTGGACCAATACTATGCTTGGAAGATCCACATAGATAATCTAATAACTGCTGGAATAGATAGTTCTCCTATACCATAACAATGAATTAAGTAGATCCATTCTGGTATAGTAAGCATATTTCACAGTGGTATTTACGAAATTTTAGATCAATTTTAGAGCAAAGAATTTAGAATTAACTATTTTTGACAAGTGTCAAAACGTTGTTTTATTTTTATGTTCTTATATCCATAGCACACTATGCGTTTTAGAAAATAAGGCGACACAAAAATTTTCAGGATTACTTGATCTTGTTAAAATTTTGTACACTTGCATAATCTATCAATATTAACGACTTTCCTTAATAACATTTTGTCGTATCTCCTCCAGAAAAGGCACTTTATTCGTGGATAAAATTACCTTTTTAAGTATTTTCAAGGCATGTTTGATTTTTCAAAACTAAAAGTATAGCACAAATTAGTGTCTATCCAAGCAGGGCTGAACCCCAGAAGATGAATTTTCAACTCAAAAATTTTCAGATTTTTTTACCTATTCATGTTCGATCCGAGGACTCACTGTATATCATAAAAATAAATTTTCTTAATAAGCAGTAAATTCATTTACAATAATAATTGTGCGTAGGTGACTGCAACAAGAGAAACTTAATAAATCAGACTGTATCATACAGAAAACACTTTACGAAGATTTATGAGTAGTACTAATTGTGTCACAGCTGAAGGGTTGTGGCAAAATATTGTCTAGTAACTAGGGGTAAAGCCTTATGTATTTTCATATTTCGTGACAAAATATGCTGTCCGCGTCCATTATCTAGTGTCCACTAAGTAGAAGAAAACATTAATATTAGATTAATGCAACACATTCGGGGAATTCAGAAGTGTCCACTAAATAAAGGTGTCCTTTAACTAGAGGTGTCCATTAGGAGAGATTACACTGCTTACACATGACATGTTTTGTTATAGTATAGCTTGATCAATAATAGTTCAGCTATAGTATAGCTTCATGAGTAACATCTGATGAAGTCACAGTGTAGCGAAACATATCATGTGTAATAGTAAAATTAAACAATTGGAAATTGTATAAATATGGGTTTTATATCATATCTTGATAGTTGAATTTCCAACAAGTATCTGCAGATTCAATCAAAAATAATTTTTTAAATATATTATTCCACTCTAATTTTGCGCAAATTCAATTCAATTTGCGAATATAAAGAGATCAGTTTCAATTACTAAAAAACAATATTGCGACAAATTCTACCGTTCATTCAACAATGTTGCACAATGAAAAAAAGGAATCGTATCTGGTCTATTTATCTTGTTCCACTTTATTCGTATAGGTATAAATATGTGTAATGCAGGACTGCTATAGAACAAACCGGGTGATATTTTCGTTTCTGGGATGACACAAAAAGCGGGAGCATTGGTGACAGTCGGCCCGTGAAATCGGAACGGCGTTCGTTTTTAGGGATGATCCCGATGCCCCTAGACTGGTGCGGAATTAGCCGCTTGTCATATTGTTTACACTATACGATAGCTATTGTTATTAATACCGGTCCCGTTTTTTAATAGAGATGTCGTCCTACCCCTATCTATATGCTACTCTCGACGTATTTTCATTGATACAATACATATGTATGTTGAATAGACAATATGTCAATGAAGGTTAACGTTTTATGAATATACCTTTTGAAAAGGGCGTATTATTGATATAAAAATATAGCCAATCGAGTAAATTGAAAAGAATGATGTATTTCAAACAATTCTAGGTTTAGGTTCCATTTCATTAGATGGACACAATAAAATAAAGTGATTAAAAGCTCGTTGAAGAAACAAAAAATAAGTAAGTAATTTATGAAATAAAATTGAAAAGCAATATTATTTTATTTGCACTTTATTGAGGTAAAATGGAGGATGGAGTTGTATTGCAAACTAAATCTAAACAATGTTGACAAATTTAAACTTAAATGAATTATTATAATAAAAAATATACTCAGAAGGACGGTAGAATAATAGGCACTTTATACTCAAGATATAAACTTTATTACACAAAAGGACCAAAGTTTACCGGGTACAAACATAAAAACGGGAAAACTAAAATAAATAAAGAATCAGTTGTAAAATAGGCCTAATAAAGGGGAATTGCCGAAATCCATATGACTATTAAGTAAAAGGTCGATATATTTATATTTCAAAATTTCCATGCCTTCAAGTAAATTTAATTTATGCCATTTATTTTCTGTGTGTAAAATTTTAAAGTTATAATTAAAATTATGGGCTTCTTCTATCAGATGTCTTGCATAATGTGAGTCATTCTTATTATTAATATAACTTCGTTCAAGTTCTTTGATGATAATCATTTAAAAATATGAAGGGAGATTTTATGTTATCTACCTAGCTATGAAAGAAACGAGTTAGGAAACAAAAAGAATGTTATTTTTCAATGTAAGAACCATTGACACTAACGCACTTATCCTAACGTTTCTTTAGTAACGTTATGCCTTCGAACAAATATTCTTTTGGTAATTTTTAAGTTTTGGAAAGAGATAATAATCGCACGGGGCGAGGTCAGGACTGTGGTTGGATGTTGTTATTCCTCAGAACCGCATTTATAGATTACTGTTTGAACAATTCAGGCCTTATGTACCCTCCATTTATCGTGCTAAAGAAGAGTTTTTCAATCAACATTGTGAGGTCTTTTTTCGCGTATAGTCGTGTTAGAGTTCTTAATTGTATCTATATGGACATTTTCCGTTATTCTAGTCTCTTTTGGTATATACTCGATTAAAAGAATCAAGTATTGCTTCATGGGAGGGTCCCAGTGGTGTACCCAAGTTTCATCCCCAATTAAAATTTTATTTAGTAAGTCTTCATCTTGAAATGAAACAGTCAAATTCAATTCACGAATTTTTGTTTGAGACTAAGCATCGTTGAAAAGTATCAACACGATGGATGCCCATCGTGTTGATACTTTTCAATTCTTCGTGTAGAATTTTAAAAACACTCGTTATTGATATTCCTATTTCTCTAGCAATAACTGAAACTTTTACTCGGCGGTCAATCAACACCAAATCTTCAACTTTGTTGATGATTTCGTGTTTCGAGAGGTCTTCCATACTTTTGGTCATCATGACTAGAGTCTTTGTCTCATTTGAACTGCTTACACCAAAATTTGACTTGGATATACGACGGATTATTTTCTACATACACTTTCACCATTCTCTCATGAATATTCTGGGGGCTACTGCCTTGACAAAAATTTCTTGACGTTTCTGTGTTCATGTTTCAGATAACTCATTTTGTCTTCTTTAAACGAATATAAAAGCAACAAATGTTAAGCGATTTAAATCAAACTTGGAGATGACACTATAAAATGTCACAGAAGCTGGACGTAAGAAAATTGTCGCGATAGGATATTGTTTCAATAGCTAGGTAGATAACATACACAACTCCAATCGTGTATATCTCATCGCAACTTTAACAGACCAAATTAACGGTTAAACAAAGAGCAAACTCATTAAATATTCCATAAAACGTAGGCAAAAACGATTTGCTTTCAAAGCAATCACTGATATCCATTTTGATCAGGTAATTGAAGGTATAACAAGAAACGCTGAATTGTACTGCCAGCATTTGGGCCAGATATACGCAAATTTACAAGACTGCTCAAAGAAAACTTCGAAATGCCCTTTTTAGAAAGAGCTTCTCTTATGCGCGTTATCGGAAATAAGATCAACATAGAACATAAAAGTTTTCTGAGACCATCAGCATACATTAAAGTAGTAGATGCAATTATCTCGGTAACTTCGTTGGTACATAATGTATCAATGGAGACGTTTTGCAGGAGTGATAACTTGTAAAGCTGCAAGGTAGGAAATTTCCATTAGTAAATCAACCAAAGAAAGAAATCGATGGACCATGCTTATCTACCTAAGTAACGACTTAAGACTGAGAATCACCACCGTAGAGTAAGTGGTTTTGATGTCCGGTGGGGAGATCCGGTCAGCTAAGCGATCTTAAAGCTGTTAAGTCCAATTCAAGAAATAAGGTTGTATATTATCTATTCATGTTGTAGTCGAACTTCTGTAATAGTGTAAGCCTTCTTCTAACTTTGTTAATAAACAAGCATTATCATGTTCAGTAAGATTTCGCACAAATATTGGTTGTCCGTTTAATACACTATTCAAAAAATAAAAGTTGTCACTTCGATATTTTTTTTTATATTTTAAGAGATTTGGATTAAAACTGAAATATACATTGAATCGTCTTTTATTCACATAATTATAAAATTGTACTCGAATACGCCTTACTATAGTCAACTTATAACCTCAAATGTTCCAACTTAAACGAAAAAAAATAACTTAAGAATAAATGTTTAAGCACGCTTCAGCCATTTTAGCGTTAAACAATATTAGACTAGTTTGACAGTTCACTAACATTTAAATGAAACAATGGCTCAGCAATTAACGTCGGAAAAAATGAGTAGAACTGTAACTTTACTTGTAGAAAGATATTCATGACGCTATGTTGCTCAACAGCTTGAGTTTGTACAGGAAACTGTGTGGAAGCTTTAGAAAAGATATCGAGAAACAGATACCGTAACAAGGCCAGCAGGTACAGATCGGCAGAGGAAAACTATGGCATGTGATGACAGTTTTCTGCGATTGCAAGCCCTTCGAAATCGAACGCAAACTGCGCGTGACCTAGAAGAAGATCTGGTGAAGGCAAGAGGAGTAAGAATTAGCGACCAAACAGTACGCAATAGACTAAGAGAGACTGATTTGAGAAAATTGACCAGAGAACATCGTCGAAGAAGATTTGAATTTGGAAAAGGACACTTAAACTAGCAACTTGGTCATTGGACTTCTGTTATGTTTAACGATGTGTCCAAGTTTGTTCTGTCAGGTAATGATGGGCATGTAAGTGTCTGGAGGAGGCCTGGAGAACGTTTCATGCCAAATATAGTGCATGAAACCGTCCCTTTTGGTTGTGGATCCATAATGGTGTGGGGTGGAATAACAATAAAGCCTCAAGTAATCCCTGGAGCAAATGTTGATCAAAATTTTATTTTTATGCAAAATAATGCCAGACCGAAAGTTACTCAAGTCGTCACTTATTATCTTGATAATCACAATATCCGTAAAATGGATTGATTCGCATGCAGCGCAGACATGAATCCAATCGAACATGTTTAGGATCAATTAGGGAAACGTGTTCAACGATGTCCAAATCCTCTATTTACAACTGAACAGTTGGCACAGTCTTTAATAGAAGAATGGGGCAATTTTCCCCAAGATGCTTTATTTGCTATTTTATTTGTAGCGGATTATTTGTAGCATGCCACGACGCTGCGCATGTGCGGATAAGAGAGTGGCCAGACTAGATATTAACATTACAAATTGTAGAAATTAGCCAAGTTGTCAGGCTTTTTTTTAAATTTGATTTGATTTTAACCACTTTATCTTTGCATAAAAGAAGTTGGTTGTTACAGTGTTTTACTGTTTTTAATTTGTTAAAATTGGTTCAACAAATAATGGATCATTACATATTTCAAGTTTCATCTAAATCTCTTAAAATAGAAAAAAAATATCAAAGTTCAAAAAAGTGACTTCTTTTATTTTTTGAGTAGTTTTGATTTATTAATGAAAAGCTGATTTTGATAATGAAAGCCAAAACTAGACAATAAAATTTATTAAAAGAAGTTTGTACTACATTCATCTGACCCAGGTCGTACATTTTAATAATATCTAATCACTTTATATAGTGCTTAATATAAAAATAAAGGATTGATTGGAATTAAATTTATGTTTATTATTATCTAAAATATATGTAACGCTGTAGAATCTCGGTTTTCGGGTTAGAACCGCGTCGAGTTAGGCGTAATTGCCAACGTTTCATCCACTCTTGCAAGGGACATCTTCAGGGCTGTACGTAGATGTTCGTCGATTCGAAGATTGAAGAATGCAGATCGAAAAATAATTCATTCTTCAAGCTACTGCGAATCGACGAACATTTACGTATATCCCTGAAGATGTCCATTGTAACAGTGAATGAAACTTTGGTAAATACGCCTAACTCGACGTGGTTCCAACTCGGAAACCGAGATATACATTTAGAAAACGACGGCAGAAACCTACACCTACGTTTATATGTAACACTGCCAATACTTGCTTAATTATGTACCGGCTACTTTTAATTTGCATGTAACATTGAACGATTTACGCTGGATTTTTCACTTTTTTTTGTTTTGTTGAAAGGAATACTCGCATGTAAATATGTATACGGATTTATTTACTACGAGATTAATACACTTGATACAGGAGATACATAACAATTGCTAAGTTATTTCTCGTTTGTACGTTAAAGACCAAGACATGTTATGTCTTGCCGTGGTGAACTTTTCGAATGAATCTTTCTTACATTATTTTGTCTGGGTGAAAATGGTCCCCACCCTTGTGAAAGGGGGTTGGGGTAAATAACGGTTCATACTAGATATTGCAACAATATCTCTCAGATGCATTGATTACGTATTTGTGGAATTTCCAAACTTAAATTGAGAATAAATGATTATTGCAATATCTTTACAAAGTATAATAACATGACCGTAATAAAATGTATCGATACAAACAATTTCTCTTATGACCCATGGTTATAATACGCATTTATTTTATGGCAATAAGCGGCTCGGACTTTCAAAGTAAGCTACATAAATTCCCATCTGCTAAGTTTAGGGGATAATTACCTTCGAAGGTTTTGTAGTATAAACGCTGTAATTTAATATTAACGAGATTTGCATGTCTTATTCTAAAATAATTCTAGTTAAATGCTTTTGTGCACAGCGGTTGATATTATATGGATATGTAAACGAATATACAGGTGCGTCCAAAAGAAACATACATTAAATCATATGATAGTAATAAAGAAAAACTGAAAGTATAGAAAAAATAAGATAGAAACAAAACCTTATTATAAATATTTCCGGGAAACCGGAATAAACATAATGAAATAAGGATAATTTTTGCTTCTGGTTTTTCTATCTCTAATAAATCATTTTCTTAAATAAGCACAATATGTTTATATTTTAGCGTGTAATACATCTGACACACATAATGTATAAAGAAAAAAGGTGTCATTATACTAATATAGAAACGGGCGTATATTTCACGTGCCTCAACAGACACATGTTAGCTTTCCTAATATTAGTATTCCAGTTGTCATCGTCATAGTCGCTTCTTTCACACACAGAGAGTCGACGTTGTCAGTGTGTGACATGATACGGGCCGGCCCACCTGCATAGACTATGCGCTATTAGTGTTATGCGTAAATCATACTCATATACCTACTTACAACAAACACAGGCACACATGCGGACCGGCACTCCGATCCTAATTATCAGACACACGCACAACCCGCTGGCTGCCGCACACTTGTCATAAATATGAGCGACGCTCATTTGTCGTGGACGCCTCTCACGGTTATTCGCGTCGCCTTACTTGATGCATTCCTATCGCACACGCTCATACATTCTATCGTGCCGTGTAGGTTATATATTCATCCGTCGGCTGGGAGAAAATATCTTTTGTATTAATTAATATTCCGCGTATATATCATGCGTGCCTCATTAAACTTAAGAGAGGTACCAATTTACAAGTCGCCTAGGCTGTAAATACGACCATCCGAAACTCATTTCGTATATACCGCGTGTACGTAATGTGAGAGGATAATTTAATTTGTTATTGGATAACGTACGGTTGAGATGTTATTCAATTTGAGCTTGGAATATTAATGTGCCATTATATTCATTGGAATCCACGTGAGAATTCGGTTAATTATATATGAGTATTTAGAAATAAAATAAAAAGAAAATTATGGAAGTATTACATACACGCAACTTAAAAACTTTATTTCGAAACTTGTTTATTTCGAATGAAATTGTCTCAGTAATCTATAAAATATTCTGCGAGAAGCATTAGAACATTGTTTCTCCACCTGGGGGTCACGGTGAAATTAAAGAGGGTCGTGAAATTGCTTAAATAATAATGAAAAAAATCATTTATTACAAACATTTTACTTACAATAAATACACATTTAAAGAAAATACATTAATGTGATGGTTGCATGTTTTTCATTCATACGTGAATCTACGTTAGAAAGCCACAAAAGCAAATTGTTTTCGAGTGATAAGAGACGATTCCTGTATTTAGTTTTTAGCGCAACTATAGACGAAAAATCCTGTTGACAGAGATAAGACGATGGCGAAAGAGATTAATATTAATTAGTTAATGGTTTTATGACTAAATTTCCATATTCATTTCGACGAGCAAGCTAAAACGTATTTAAATCTTCAGATGTAAATTGCAGTTGTAGCATTTTGTCGGCAGACATTTCGATGAGCTAGCCGTGACTCTCAACTGGTAATTTAGCAGCGGCAACAACGTTTTTGCTAAACGGATTCAGTACCCATTTCGCCGAGAAATTTTTATCTTCCGGGAAATACTTCGTCAACTGAGTTTTTAACTCACGCAAATGCATCTTCATGCAATCCAAACTGTGGTGAATAATAGTGTCTTGTTCATTGAAATTTTTCTCATTATAATCCGAAGTGAGTGGGAACATATCCAAATTTTTGCTTTAAAGACGAATAATCCAGATATTAAGCTTCTTAATGAAAGCATGAACTTTGTCTCTCGTTAATAAAATGTTTTTATCACGCCCTTGTAAATTCACCCTCAATTCGTTTAAATGCGAAAATACATCAGTTAAATAAGGCAATTGCAACAAACACTCGTTATTCTGTAAAAATAATGAGAATGGCGTTTGTTTATCCTGGAACAACATTATTAATTCATCTCGCACCTCCAATACCCAGGTTAACACTTTCCCTCGCGATAACCGTCTAACTTCTGTATGGAAAATAAGAGATTTTTTAATTTTCGCCCATTTCATTGCATAGTTTAGCAGCAGCATTTTCTGTAATGGTCGGTTTTTAATCAAATTAACCATTTTTACAGCTTCACAAAGAATTTTTGCCTGTTTTTGATATAAGACGATCTTTTAATATTTTCATTAATCCACTGTTCTTTTCTGTTTTCGCTAGGGACCGGGCACGATAGGCCTATGATCCATCGCGCATAGGCGTACTATCGAAATTTGCATTTTTAAAGAGTTTTTAATTTTATTTATATAATTGGAAAACAAACGGGTGGTGATCTATAAAATACGCAAAACATTTTTATTTGTTCATTTTGTAGTTCAAGTTGAGTAAAGGAGCATTAATATTAACTAGCAATACTTTCTTAAGGTTCTCTTCTGTTAAATTTGTTCTCTTTGAATGAAATACATCCTTGTAGATAGTAAACGTCCTTTCTACGTCGCAACTGATTATAGGTGCATACTGGAAATATTCTCTTATTTCAGCGTATTTAGTTAGATTTTGAAGTATTGTGCCCATAAACAATTGCCGTAATGCTATTAAATCTGGATTTCTATTAAAAACTGCATCTAACTTTTGCCGAAGGCCACATTCGAAGTCACTAGGAATACCTTTCAAATTATTAATAGCTACATCTAATATGGTTAATCCACAATTTAATTTGAGATTTTGATTTTCAAAATAAGTCATTAGTTTTAACAAAGTATTCCTGAAGAAAGTACAACTGATTTTTTAAATTTGGAATTTGCATTAGTTCCTTGCGCTCAGAAATACTTCGACTATCGTCATTTGGACATATAAAGAAATTTTGTAAACTATCGAAATTCTCTGCATAAAAACTAGTAGCTTCCAACTATGTTCCCCATCTAGTTATTACTGGAGAGGAAGGTACTGACGAAGATGGAAGATATTCCCTATAAAGAGCTACTCTCAATCGTGCTTTTCCGAATTTTTTTTCAAAGCGGTTACAAGTCTATCAACTTTTGGAAAGTATCTCTGATATATTCACAGATTCTGTGGAGAGCATGTGCTACACAAGTAATATGCAGCATATTAGGATATGTTTCCTTTACTAGCCTGCCTGTTTTTAACATATATGCAGCACTATCACTGACAAATACAAGTATTTTTTCTTTGTACCTGGTCCGAATGAAGCATTTGATGCATATTCTCGTGATAACTGTTTCCGCATCGACTGTATTTATAACTTTTGTTGCTGCTGCATATGCGTTATATGGAATAGTTGGATGTAGTACACCAGCTACAACATTTACCACACAGCGTCCTAATATATCAAACAGTTTCGTCGACAATTATCCATAGGTACTGATTTGAGAGATGGCTTCCAATGCGTTCTATTACTTTCGTGTAGCACTTAGAAACATAATATTTGCGTAAGGTGGATTTATCAGGAACATTTCGACCAGTATATTTCTGGAGAAATGTTTTGAAAGTGGGATTGTTAAGTTTATTTAATGGAATATTTGCCGCCATTAAAGTTTTTCACAAAGTTCTTCGTTAAAATTGTCGGATTCCAACGGATCTAATTTCCGTGTATGTATGTGTTTGCGATGTTAAGTGACGTTTTACGTGCGATTTCTTGAAATTTTTTAACGGTATTTCACAGACTTTGCAATAAATTTCGGAATCACTGTCAATGGACACACAATCAATTTGACTCTTAATCCAATTCGCCATTGTTTCACGATGCCAATCTCGACGTTGTTCCATATCATATCAGAAAAAGTAGCTTAAACAATGTTTAGATCTAAATAAATGAATATTAAAATTGTATGCATAAGTTATTGAAACGAAATTCACACTTAGGTCAAAATAATTGAGAGAAGTGGGTTCCTTGAAACGATATTAAACAGGATTGCAAAAATTACGAAGTATGTAATTAACAGTTAAAACAATGAGAAAAAGAGATTAACTCACCGTACTGTATTTATCTTACGAAATATAAACTAATAAATAAAATCAATTATAAAAACCCCTCTTCTATCTACGCCTATGAAGAAAGGAATTTCACCATAATATTGAAGTAATTAAGTCGCAATTCAACGACAAAAACCAGATGTGCGGTTAACCGAATGAATAGTGCTATTCAATAACTGCGTGTTATAGACTATTTATACGGTTCATCGTAATTTCAGCCTGATTCGTCCGGTCTCTAGTGATTATTTAATATTCAATAATTTTTTACATTTATAATTACAGTCAAAATTAAATTAGTGGGGTGGGGGGGTTGTTACCGAAATATTAATTTTATTTACACGTAGTTTAGGAGGTCGCGGAGCTAAGAAGGTTGAGAATTGCTGCATTGACGATAAAGGCAAAGAAAAAATGTAATCGGTTTTTATTGATTCAATATTTAAAATATCTAGGCATACAGAAACTCTCTCAAAATGATCACTATTTACCCGGAAGTCTGCAATATGCTTAAGTTTTTTCGATCAGTTTAATTTAATAACGGGATTTTAATAAAAGGCTATTTACCATAATCGAAAGTGATTTTTTTATACAAATACTATAAAACAGAATTACGAATACAAGGTGAATAATATATTTAAAATGTTTATCTACATTTCATACATGATGGCTATAATTAAGGATATATTTCATATAGTCAACTGTAATTCATTAAAACACATTAAATTTTAGAAGATTTATTTGGAAAAAAAATATTAAGCATTTCCAACTCGGACATCATAGTCGTCATTAGCGCTTATCTTTAGATTTTGACACCTAATTTTTCAAATGATGTACTGAGTAATGACAAATATGAAACTACTCTAAACGAATAATGTTTATATTTTAGGAGGTATCATTTAATATTATCTTTGCACGATTGCGCGCGCGTATATATATATATATATATATATATATATATATATATATATATATATATATCCACTATTTGTTTAATGCATCTTAACATCTAACGAACGTCATCAATTTTTATCCGTCTGAAGCAAATCAATACTTCTTGCTCAAGTCAAATACTCTTAAAGCGATACATATAATAAACGTACTTAATATATTACTTTTGCGGTAAGATTTAAATGCGTTCAATTATGGAAACAGTTTAAATAAATTTCAGAAGAGAAAAGCTGCGCGGTATATATTAGTCCTAATATATAGAGAAATAGGTTATGTACTTCTCAAATTGTAATATTTTGAAGTTATGTAATATTAATAATACCAGAATAATACTTGCATAATGCATGTTATTAAAGTTTCAGATTTTATTCTACAGAAGAAGAAAATGAATAAATACCTTTAAAGCATATATTTTAGGTAGTGAAATTATTCATAAAAGATTCTTCTCTCATTGAAATGCCGTTCTGCTCTTTAAACAATCTACTTTTTGTTGTATTTATACACCTAACTACAATGTTTGTGAATATTGGCAATGTTATATCTAAAATATATCATCGGATAGAGAGAGAATTGATTGGCTAATTTATTTGATATGTGTAGTAGTTTATAAAGTATACGACATGACTAAGTCACTGTACGATAAAATAAAACACAAACAAAATATTTCATACACTTATTTAAAAAGCTAGGAAACGTTCAAATATTTTACAAAGTTACTAATAAAAAACAGTGACAAATAAATATCTAGAATTTTTTAATATATTTAATATTTAAAAACATAGTATTTGACAATAAATAAACAGGTATTGGCTATTTTCAATATAAATTTCACTGCTGATTGATTGCTTAATTATCCGATTCTTCCACTGAACTCGATAAATCATGTGGATTTATAATCCTGAGAAAGAGATCTTGCTCTACCGCTAAGTTACCGAATATCGTATAATTTTGTTCATTTAATAAAGCATTAGATGAACTGGCGCCCATATTTCTTAAAGAATTATTAAAATAAAAATTATATATTTAATCTACACCTGCCAATGTATATAGTCAGAGCGACATCTAATAAACTTATGTCAAACTAAGCTATACTACAAGGTAGGTATCCTTACATTGTACTATTGGAATTATCAAAAGAATTAAAACCAATTCAGAATATTTCTTTCTTACATCCACTTGTAAATATATAGAACATTCATAAACCCATTCTTCTATTCAAAAATATATATCTATATATATATATATATATATATATATATATATATATATATACCGGGTGTATTATGAAAAACCTTTCGTGCTGTAACTTTTTTATTTTTTATCCGAATGTAATAAATTATACGTCGAACTAAATCGTTTTAAAAACACTGTAACGTGATCCGCTTTGAATTTTTTTTTACACTTTGTTTTTGACAGACAGCTGCAAACTGTGTTTTTTTAAATTGCACTATACTTTTTTTTTCCTTATTCAAATATATTATTGTTTCTGAATATGAAATTGTAAACAACGATATCCTTGTATGAAAAAAAATCGAGAAATTGAAGGTTTTTTTTTAAGTTCGATTTATTCTGGTTTTCCGAACACAGAGATTTCTTAAATGCATTTTAAATAATCTATTTCATTTTATTACCAGCAAATGTGTGTACCTTTTAAAATCACTTACATTCAATACTATATAGCCCATAAAGGATTACAAACCAATGTTATCAGTGAGCGGTGGGTCAACAACAACATTTACAGTGTTTATCTTAAAAATTTAAAAATCAAGCAGTCATATTGAACGATAAAAGTGCATTCCAAATTTTCGAAGAGAGCTGTGACATCTGTCAGTCACACATTCATTATAACATTTTCAACGATTTATTTCTAAATTTTGTTATTGAAATGGATAATGGCGAATGTGTGGATGCGATTCAAGTATATTTTGAATGCGGAACAAATTCTGCAGCCGCTTTGCGACTTTATGGAAATCGTTTTCCTGACAGACTGCGTCCAAGTGCCGATAAGTTTGGAAGGCTCGTGTGAAATTTACGAAATTTTGGATCATTCAAAAAACCGAAAATAAACGCACGTGTAATTCAAGATCAAAATTTAGAATTTAGAATTGCTTTATGTGAAAGAAAACCCTAATACGTCTACGCGAGAAATTGCTCACTACATGCAGGTATCACATTCTACAGTTCAGTACGTTCTGAAGAAGCACAAGTTCTTTCCTTATAAACCACGGAAGGTGCATGCTCTCGGTGAAAACGACCCTCAACGAAGGGTTCAATTCTGCACGGTTTTCATGAATAAATTAAGGGAAGATCCAATTTTTTATCGTCGTGTGTTGTGGTCAGATGAATGCACTTTAGGGAAAAATGGTGTATTCAACAGAAATAATCATCGCCATTGGAGCACTGAAAATAACCATGTTGTGATGCAACACAATTTTCAAAATCGGTTCAGTGTAAATGTATGGTGTGGCATTTTAGGCGATAGAGTAGTAGGGCCTTTTTTTGTGGAGGGTAATCTAAACCAAGAAAAGTATAATAATTTGTTACGCAATGAATTAGGCGATTATTTAGATGAGTTGCCACTTGCTGAGTTAAACAGGGTGGTGTTCCAACAGGACGGTGCCACACCCCATAATGCACGAATGAATACTGATTTTGTAAATAATTATTTTGGCGTCAGATGGATGGGCACTTACGGACCTATTCGATGGCCTGCTAGATCGCCAGATCTGAATCCACTGGATTTCTTTCTGTGGTCTTACATTCAAGATCATGTCTATTTGACTCCACCTGATACCAGAGATGATTTAGTAAGAAGGATAGTACAAGTATGTCATGAAATACCACCAAATCTTATATTAAACGCAGCAGTTGGAGTTAATAGAAGGTGTCAAATGTGTCTGGAACAAAATAGGGCCAATTTCGAACATTTGATTCATTAAAATATATGATTTCTGTAAATTTCGTAGTTTTTTTTAATAATAAAAAATTTGTCACTCAATTTAATGGAGGTGTCTTCAGGAAATAAATGTTTATTAGAATAAGTAAAAAAAATATGTAGTATAATTTAAAAAAAAAATTACTACTGTCTGTCAAAGACGAAATGTCAAATTTAAAAAAAAAAAAAAAACAGGTTACAGTGCTTTAAAAACGATTTAGTTTGACATATCATTCATTAAAATCAGATAAAATATAAGGAAGCTACAGCCCCAAAGGTTTTTCATAATACACCCGGTATATACAGATAGATAATATAAAAAGCAAAATATAGGCAATGAAACGCCAACAGTCAGACCAACAACGGCAACATCGACAACGACAGTATCATCAACACGGATCGTAACCACCTCCGGGCTTGTTGTTAACGACACGTCCCATTTTAGAATTTTAAACGACCGGTTCATAAAAGAATAATTGAATGAAATTCTGAGAGATCGCCGACCACCTCATGCTGTAACTCAATGGTGGTGGCCGACTTGAACCATTAACGCTAACTGCACCAGTTTCAACGGCACACTCTTTCTGTAACCCGAATCCGCATAAAGACTGTCGTTCGTCGATTGTGTGACACACGAAGAATTCTTTTAAAAGCTTGGTCGGCCATCAAACTTCTAACAAACCGTCGAGATAGTAGAAAAGCAAACAAGGGCGTGATTTCACATAAATTTTGAATTATTTATACATTTGAACAATATTGGATTCAATATTACAACTTACAAATTACAAGATCAACAAACTATTTTATTAAAAATTTTATTGTAAGAATGCGGGTCGGGTCGACTTATTCAACCGATCGCATACAGTAAATCGCGAAATATAAGAAAATACACATTACATTTTGACAACTGATATCTTACCAGTTTACTGTTTAAAGCAAGGTATCTCCTTTACCGAAATCCATGATGATATGCGGGATACACTGGACGAGGGTGGTCATCTGAATACAACCGTCAGAAAATGGGGTAATGAATTTAAGCGAGGCAGGAACAGCTTAAAAGATGATCCCCGCAATGGACGGCCGAAAACGACTACAAGTCGTTACAATGGTGGATAAAGTCTATGATTTGTTGCTAAGTAACTAACGATTGAAATCGTTAGAAAGAGCAGAGGTAGTGGGCATTTCAAAGGATCGGGTGCTTGTCTATTTTTCACGCTAAGTTTTTACCGCCCTGTAGATAAAGATATATATCAAATTTAGTTCATTATATTCGTTATTTACTCTGTGATTCCAGCTGCGCCATCTAGAATGGATTGTGTGCACTGAATTTAATCCCGCGTCGGGCGGTGCGATTTTACGGGATTATCCTGTTAGACGTGCGAATGTGTAAAGTTGTTTCTTGGTGCGCCCGTAAAGCAAGATAAAAGGTCACGCTATAACTTAACTTTCAAGGTGCGTCTTAGCGAACTTGTTTGCATAGCTCATTTAGCTCAGCTCGCATAGCTCAGAATTGTTTATTTCCATGCATAATCTTAGCGCATATTCTATTTGGCAGTTCCGGTTATTCATTTCTATTTGACAGTTGACGTTGCTGGCTATTAATATATTACCAAAAATTCTTTCCAACTTGGTTTGTGATGGATCAACGGCGGAGAAAAAATTTAACTTATTGTCATATATACTGTAAATTGCTGAAGATGCGAGACCATGCTGAGACTTTTATTACAAAGAGACAAATTAAGGGTGCATTTCACAATTTAAACTTAAAAATGCGGCTTCAGAACAAGGAATCTTTTTTCAATTCTTATAGAATGACACTCGGTTTATTTTATAAATTGTTAAGTTACGTTTACAACGATTTGCCACAGGATTATCCTCATATATACATTATTGTAATTGACTAGTTGCTCATTATACATTCATCTTTAGCTTGTACTAAGTTGATAAAATTTTCTACTTCGTCCACGAATAAACAACAACCAGAACAACGGTTCACAGAAATATACAATATTGCAATTCCTTTGGTTCACAATCCTAAAAGTCAGGTTAGCTTTAACAAATTTAATTTGACAATTGAACTGATCACTTGTCTCGTTCGGCTATAAAAATTGGAATTGACCAAGTTTTGTCGTGATTACTTAGCGCGATACGATTGGCTAATTGTTTATTCCATAGTTGAGCTGAGCTAAACGAGCTATGCAAACAATTTTGCTAAGACGCACCTTTATAGTAATTTTCGCTGTCAAGCGGTTAGGAAAGGATGTTTGTGGTAGCTGCTAGAAAGCCGCCTGCCTTTAATGAATTTGGGCGTCTTAGTACTAAGCAACTAGACGTAATTAGGCTTAGTCTTCTTTGTCCTACAAATGACATATATATATTTCGCAACGAGGACGACAGTCAACCAAGCAAACAACGGAGACAGAAAACCAAGCCAACATCATCTTGACTGAACATCTGTTCACAAGAACACGTACCAGGTGTGGATCTATCCATCTCCGTCGCACTCATACAGCCTATCTAGGTACTTCTACAAAGACGCATATTTTTTTCAGAAATTTAAATCTTCGTCGAATTTTTCTCTTCCCTTTGTTGCTTTTATAACGATTTCCATTATTGATGCCAATTTAAACGGCATATACTTTTAGTTATATTCGTATATATGTATATTAGGAACTTTGGTAAATTATCACGTAATTTACGTATTTATTGAAAGAATTTATTTGATATTATACGATTTTAAAATGAATTGTATATGTATACTTATAGAATTTATTTTTAAAATAACGTTGTATTTAAATAAATGGTCAATTGAGTTGATTTCACACAATTAAGAAATTTTGACGATAACTTGTGTAACATTCTCGAAATATATTGCATTGATTCGTCACGACGCAAACCATAGATGTGCTAGAAGATTTAAATAAATTGTAATTTCTGTTAAATTCATTACTTTTCTTTGTCCTTCATTTTTAAACAGCGATCGTCTCATACCAATTTTTCAATAAATTAAATTTTTATGGCGTTTTGTATCTAATTTTTGTTAACTGAGATATTTTCATGTACTAGTGACGTAATCTGATTGCAGGTTGGTAATTATTGGTCATATAATTTTACTGATTATAGCGTAAGCTTAGCGACGCAACAAACCTTGAACACGTTTGAAAATGTATACGCATAAACATAAGTATGAATTAAAACACCAAATTAAAACGTGCATTGATTCTATTGACATCAAGTATCGTTTGAAAGAGAAAAAGAGGAAGTTAGGTATTATACAGGTTGGAAAAAGATAGTTTAGTTGTGAATGATTAACCGTTTTGAATAATAAATAACTATTTAGTAGAAGTACAAAAGCGGTCAAGTTATTATGGATAAATCATGCAATACAGAACTCTGTCAAAAATAAAAATCCTCATTCAAGTTCACAATATTTGATTACTTGATTATTACTATACAAACCTATTAAAAAACACCATATTTACTAATTATAATACCATATTAAAACACGACCAAGCGCATACGTTATATAAAAATAAAACTCTGAACTTGCAAATTAAATAATTTCTATTTTTCATGTAAAAATGCAAAATAGAAAAAATAGTATAAAAACTCATTTCATAAGGCATCATTTTATCGCACGAGTTTTCTAAAGAAAGAGTGCTGCAAAAGGTCTTATGAAACAAGTTTCTTGTATTATCTTTTCTATTTTGCATTTGAAATTATTTAATTTCAAAGTTCAGAGTTTTATTTTTGTATGCATTTGGTCACACTTGACATTTTCAAATTTAAATGTTGCTGTCCGCGGAATATTATTTATTAATTTTCGTTAACATTACTTGATTCTTTATTTAAAAATATAAACATAAGTGACATAGAAAATATATATGTTGTGCTCCACCCCAATATACATTGTTTGTGTAGAATTTTTCTTTTCTACTTAAATTCTTAAAATGAAACGTGTTGAAGCCTCCCAGGTTTGAAAGCTTTTCGCTATGCAGTTTTCCAAATAAAACACTCGTTTGTGAACTAAAATATTTTATTCTACTATGTACACAACTATTAATTATACTTGTTATTTATTTGATGTTGAAGTTTATTTTGAGTATCTGAACGAAGATAATGCCGAGTTTTCTGTCTAGCACGATGCTTTACGAGTTCTTGCTAGATGTTTTCTCGGTGAGTTCTTCAATAGACGTACGGAAAAACTCTCAATGAACAGAACAAAGAGGGCTTATAAACTGTAAACTCAAAACCCATAATAGACCTTCACATTCAAATACGGCTTTGCATATTTAACAGAAATAACAGGCATGTAATGGGCCACAGAATTACTTTCATTATATTAAATCAATTATGAAGTTTTAAGTACATAAGTTGGTAATTTCGGCATTTCGCATGGATTATAAAGATATGTAATTAACGTTTAATAGCAATTCGTATGACCCAAAGGCAGGATCTTATTATGTATACTATATACATTAATGCATATGAATTTAACGATCTTCTTGATGTTCTCGCGGACGTATGATGAAGGTGTAGTTTCTCGGGTTCTTGGCCGCGTGTGAGTTTTGTCCTGAGAAGGATTATTTACTCTACGTTTCAACGAGATCGCACTCGTCATCTTCAGGAGCTAGTCGGTCTGTCGCTGGTTAGAGGACGATCTCCAGTTCTAACCAGCGACAGACCGACTAGCTCCTGAAGATGACGAGTGCGATCTCGTTGAAACGTAGAGTAAATAATCCTTCTCAGGACAAAACTCACACGCGGCCAAGAACCCGAGAAACTACACGTTCATATACTAAATCTATTTAAAACAAAAAACACAAAACAATTAAGAATATTATTGTTTTTGCATTGAATATATGCATATACGATGGAAAACAAATGTTCACTTTTGCCTTAAGCTGTCTTAACAAAATGACAGTAATCAGATATGGTATTTCTGTATTCGTACAACACCAACATTAAAAAATGAAAAAGCGCATCGAAATGAAGCTCATTTCGATACGGTTTCATAATGAGTTCATTACCAACGCAAAATAGAAAAATATGTTTTTCGCTTAGATATTTTGAATTTTAATTAATAAGTACTAAAATAAATATTTCTTTGTTACAGTTTCGGACAAACAATCTTCCGGATCAGATGGAATTGCTTGCTGTTTATTAAAAGGTTTGTACCAAAATTATAACATTTTGAAGTCATTAAACATTCAGTGTGAATTGTTGAATCATTATAACAAAACTAGAAACTTTTAAAGGAATTTTATTAAACTATAAAGTTATTGTTGAGATACGTTAAAGAAGATTGCTTTCTCGATATTAGTTGTGTCTATTAAAACTCTAACACTAATTTAAATTAGCATATTTTTCTAACTTTTATATAAATTAAATATGTATTTTTCTTCATTCTGTTACTATTAAACTGTTTAAATTTCTATTTTTAATCTATTACCGAATTTATACGAATGAAATGAAGCTACAATTTATATTATTTCACATTCGAACTAAGTTCATTGTACAGTTACCGCGGATAGACAGATAACGTTAGGGCGTCGGCATAAGGTGACAAAACCAATGTTAACATGGTAAATATGAAATTCAAAACGCCCAGGGCGTCCCGAAACCTCCGTCGCTGGCGTGTGTCGCCGCCGACGATCATGCTAATATATCTCCAATTCGAAAGCTTGTGCAAACACAGACGCCAGGCGGTGACAACGGCTGTCGCTGTTACGCGGAACTCCCGCAGATAGAACTTATATTGACGGTGGTAGGTAACGAATATAATATCGCAAAAGCAAACGGTAGCCTCGGGGAAACCGGAACACCATCAAAACGTTATTGCAATGTCATAAAAGGATATATAACTTCATCAAAGGAGATCGCGCGAATAGCTGTGCGGTATTAGATGAACAGTGCCAAAAATGAAACTTGAACGCCTTCGGTTTGTTTGCGTTTTACGTTATTTGCTTATATGCATCTGTTGCTATTATAGTTAGAAAAAAAAATTAAATAATCTTAAATACATATTGCAAATCAGAATTTGTACTTTTTATTAATACCCGAAGATACTGAAATTTACTAACCTATACAAAATGTTTCTTCATAAATTACGAGGCGGATGATATAGACATTTCATTTCCATAATATTAACTAGTAGGCATCCTTACAAAAAGAAAGAAATAAGAAAATAATAAGTTATTAATAACAGTAATACATTTACCGGGTGTATTATGAAAAACCTTTGGGGCTGTAGCTTCCTTATATTTTATCTGATTTTAATGAATGATATGTCAAACTAAATCGTTTTTAAAGCACTGTAACCTGGTTTTCAAAAAAAAATTGTTTTGACATTTCGTTTTTGACAGACAGTAGTAATTTTTTTTTAAATTGTACTACATATTTTTTTTTACTTATTCTAATAAACATTTATTTCCTGAAGACACCTCCATTAAATTGAGTGACAAATTTATTATTATAAAAAAAAACTACGAAATTTACAGAAATCAAGCTATCATATATTTTAATGAATCAAATGTTCGAAATTGGCCCCATTTTGCTCCAGACACATTTGACATCTTCTATTAACTCCAACTGCTGCGTTTAATATAAGATTTGGTGGTATTTCATGACATACTTGTACTATCCTTCTTACTAAATCATCTCTGGTATCAGGTGGAGTCAAATAGACATGATCTTGGATGTAAGACCACAGAAAGAAATCCAGTGGATTCAGATCTGGCGATCTAGCAGGCCATCGAATAGGTCCGTAAGTGCCCATCCATCTGACGCCAAAATAATTATTTAGAAAATCAGTATTCATTCGTGCATTATGGGGTGTGGCACCGTCCTGTTGGAACACCACCCTGTTTAACTCAGCAAGTGGCAACTCATCTAAATAATCGCCTAATTCATAATAATAGAAGGTGTCAAATGTGTCTGGAACAAAATGGGGCCAATTTCGAACATTTGATTCATTAAAATATATGATAGCTTGATTTCTGTAAATTTCGTAGTTTTTTTTTAATAATAATAAATTTGTCACTCAATTTAATGGAGGTGTCTTCAGGAAATAAATGTTTATTAGAATAAGTAAAAAAAAAATGTTGTACAATTTAAAAAAAAAAATTTACTACTGTCGGTCAAAAACGAAATGTCAAAATTAAAAAAAAAAAAAAAATAGGTTACAGTGCTTTAAAAACGATTTAGTTTGACATATCATTCATTAAAATCAGATAAAATATAATGAAGCTACAGCTCCAAAGGTTTTTCATAATACACCCGGTATATAATAATATATAGTAAAACAAATATCCCGGATTACTCTAAATTCTTTGAAATCTTACAAAATAAAATTTGTTTTCCAAATTATAAACAAATAGAAACATGAAGCAAATATAAATATATACAGGGTATACTCCGCCTATATATTAGATATATAAGGTACTATCGCGGCATTTGAAAATCGGACACTTAATTTGTTTGATATGAATATGGCGTTTTAAGAGTTGATAGGTATAGAAGAAACGCGTTAAGTCCAATTGTACGTCATTGATGACGATAGACATTCGTGGCAAATACACACATAATTTCCGTTTCAATACTAAATGTCTCTTATATATATTTTTATCAGGGTAATAGTTATTTGCGGTGTTGAAAGATAACATATCTGTCAAATAAGCCTAGTTTTCCCGTTTATTTTGACTGTTTAAAAACAGTTCCTTTTAGAACTACATTGTGTTTATTATATCGCTGCGTCATTTGAATATAATACCGAAAGGTTTCTGTAAACAGTCGAAGCAATAAGTGTCGTAATAGAACAGAAGCAAATAGAGGTACATATAGAGAAAACGCGTTATATCTGATTGTACGTCATACTCGATCCATGACCCGTCCCGTAACTGGTTTGTTTACGATCAAAATTTAGTTGGAACACTTTTGGTATTGTTCAATGCACGGTCAGAAATTAAGTTAGAACGCTTTTTCTGCAGTATGCATGTACCAGACCGTCACTGTACGCTTTTCTTAACGAGTTGGAACAAACCTTATATAAATTCAGTTTGTCGATATTTTCTTATCATATAATGATGAGGCGCATTTCTCCAACACTTTATTCACTTCTTAAAAAATATTTGCACTTTTTAAAGCTTCTTATGACATTATTTTCTTTGATCTGATAATAAAGTATTTGACAGATTGACTTCATAATTTTAATATTGATGAATAATGCACGTAATTGTTTGTACTTCCCTTTCTCTATCACGAAACTATAAAGCTATAAACCACCAAAAATATTGATCTTGTAACTTAAGTTTTACATTATCTTTTTAATTTTATTAAAAAGACGGTTAAACGATCTATAATTGAAACCGTTACTTTGTGATTATTAATTATGTTGATTAACTAAAGATTCATAAAGGTTGTGATAAAAAAACGAAGTATGAAGTATTTCCTAGTTTATTTAATTAAGGTAGTAAAAGATCAATTGCAAAGAATATCTTCTTTATGATGTCATGTAAACATATTCCTCCTAAGTTTTTAAGATATATTTAATCAATCAATTTATAGATCTTTAAAAATAATACCCGGATTTCATATTTTTTGTCTGACAGTTTTATACCAAGTTATAAAACTTAAAAGTTATTGAGATTACTATTTTAAACTGGAACCGTGACTATAAAAATATGATAGCAGCCCGAAATTTAAGTAATTTTTGAATGACACAATAAAATCGTTGTTTGACTCCCTAGCCATAAATCTAATAATAAACTGGACGTTCTTAATAAATTGTAGTTTTTCGCTCAACAAATGTTTATATACAATGTAAATAGCAGGAATATTAACCATAAAATGACATAATTTTAAGATATAATATCAATTCATTTGTTTTAGAAGTTATTTTATTAAGCGAATATGAAATGTTGAATTTGTTGAATAAAATTAAAAAAATTGTTTGTTTCTTGGGATGTTTTAATTTTTTGCGTAAAGACTTTTTCTCTTATTCCTTTTATAAAGTCTGTAATATCAGTAGAGTTGTCAGATTTTCTACACATTCCACAATCCTACTCAGTATAAGTAAATATATACTTACGAACGTTTTCAAAACACATCGACTTTTATAAAGAACATGTGTTCGTATGAAATTACAACTCACCATTTTTGTTAATATGTACACTCCGATAAAATTTAAGTATTAACTAAGAAATTACTTATTGTAAGAGATGTTTACGAAAAGTTTTGTTTTTTTTACGAGACGCACCCAGGTACAAAAGAAAGATTGCGAATTTGAAGATAAGCAGATTCATTGTATGCATTTTGGTAGGTCATGTATGCCGGTCCGGTGTTTATATTTTAGTTAAGCGTAGATCTGTCGCCTTCTTTACAAAACGCGATGTATTTTCAAAACATTTGTGCATATTAACTTGTAACTGAGTAGGACTCTGGAATGTCGCGAAAAATAACAACTCTAAACCAGCATCATTCTGCTCGACCCACTGAGTTAATACATTTAAAGCGTTTATAGCGCTATTTAGTGAAACTTTATTGGGGTTCAGAATTTTTTTCGATCGCCTCCTCACATTCCTCAACATTATTTTCGAATTCAGTTGTTTCATTCAATTCAGTGTCATACGGATTCCAACTCTGAAACATCAGTTTCATCAAATGCAGCCTATTGTATATACAATTAGAACAAATTTGCATACATTTCTATAATGGGGATAGGACTAGCCTGTGGTGCCAATGTACGCAGAATTTCAAGAGATTTGGACGTTGAATTCGCAATGTCCCATTGGCGTTTCAAAATAGCAAGTGACAGTCACTTTGAGATTGAGTTTAAAAAGTCAGCCAAATATTTTCCAAACATATGGGTCAGGTATGTAGACGATGTGTTTGCAATTTTTGATACCAATAAGTGCGACTTAGATTATTTTGTAACAGAATTAAATTCAAAATTTCCTAGTATTAAATTCACGGTTGAAAATGAAATCAACGGAGGTTTGCCATTTTTAGATACCTTAGTAATTAGGAATGACAAAAACTTAAAGTTTGATATTTACCGAAAAGAAACCAACGTCAACAGATTTATAACCGCAGATTCAAACCATACTTTTCAGCACAAGAGTGCCTCTTTCAATTTTCTTATCAATCGTTTGTTAAGCATGCCATTGACAAAGGATAGATATGAAAAGGAATTAACTTTAATTAAGAAAATCGCGAGTTACAACGGTTTCGATTCAGAAATAATAAACAAGGTAGTTAGAAAACATAAAGTAAGAAAAACAATTCAGGATTCCACATTTTGCTACCTCAAATTGATTTGAGCAAAAAATTTATTAGTTTACCGTTTCACGAAACTACGAAAAATGTAAGTAAAACCTTTAAACAATATAATGTTCAAGTAGCATTATGGTCGAATAACTCCCTAAAATCTCTCTTAGGCAACGCGAACGACAAAGTTGAGGTAAACAACAAATCTGGAATCTATGAAATAAATTGTAAGGATTGTGATAAAAAATATGTCGGCCAAACAAAACGTTCGGTTCTAACTCGTTATAAAGAACATGTTTCGCATATTAGATTCAATAGACCGGAAAAATCAAGTGTTGCCCAATATATTCTTGAATCAGATCACAATGTAACATCTGACTGTCTGAGATTAATAAAAAACGTCACACGCCCGCGCGAATTAGATAGTTTTGAGAGCATTTTTATCTTTGAAAATAGGAATAACGTAATTAACGCAGATTTGTGTCCTATACCAGGTTCTTCTTTATTTGAGTTAATTGGCAGTTAGATGTTATTAAAGCAAGAAAAATAGGAAAATCATTACAAAATATTCGAATTCATGGAATTTATTTTTAAATTCGTTTAATTACAATATTTGCCATTAAAATATTCTGACTCAACATTAATTTCCAAATTTATATTTCAACATAATTTAAGGATTAGTTTCATAATTGGATTATTAATGTATGTTAAATTACGGCTTTTATAATATTTCAAAACGATTTTTCTATAGAATTTACAAATAATGGGTTAATGCTCTTGCATGAATAGGTGGGGTTTACCAAAATGTAGGTAATTTTTGTAGCATTTAAGATTGAAGAATTTAGTGTTAAACTAGAAGACGTTCAGAACAATCCTTCTGTGAGTTTTTTGTGCGTTCAAGTGTTACACTGTCTTTTCTACTGAAGATGACAACGTGGTTGTAGAAATACGTATTTAGAATCATTAAATTCTATTGTGGTAAGGGTTTTTTAATTATATTTTATTCACTTATAAGCCACAGTCTCCGATTTGTTAGACAGCAAATATTGTCTTATCAGCTGGCACAATATAATATCTAATGACATCTGACGGACAAAAGAGACTATGCCGAAAGTGGCAATTTTCTCTTGACCGGCTATGCCGGTACAGCACAGAAGAGATACGTATATATGTGTAAGTCCATTAACACGATGCCTAACTGATGAAGTCTTATAGTTGATGACAGAAACAGGTGTCGTAGGCAGAAGTAAATGTTGGAAAATACGAGTTGTATGTCCGTGTGTCCAGATACAGAACAAATGCGTAATACGTGCTTAACGTATTGATATACTCAAACTTTCTTGGTATTTCTGATGATCTTATTCGAGACCTGAATTTGTCAAAAACTAAGGCAGAAAAACTAGGATCTAAGCTCTAAGGATGGAAACTGTTAGCTCCAGGCACACATATTTCTGTGTATCGTAATCTTCAGAAAGTACTATCACAGTGTAATATAATGTACTATCCATACCTAATTAATATTATTTCATTTACTTTTCAATATTTTTTTTCCAAAACCTGACGTACTAGAATAAATTTTATTGCTTTTACTATTGTTAAATGTATAAAAGAAACAAAAATTGTATATAGTTTCTAAAAAAAAGTTAAAAAAATGAAAACCTGTTGACCAGCGTAATAAGTAGAGAACGGATGCAATTTCCATAAAACGCAATCGGTAATTGGAATTGTGTATAACGTCGCACAGTACATCCCGGCGTAATTCAATTAAGTATTTGTTTGACATACTCGGCCACCTGGTCTCGCCGCGATAACAATGGACAACTCTCCTATTTTATTCGGAGAATATAGTGTTTTTTAAAGTGTTTTCATGAGCGTAGATAGAAGCGGGGTTTTTATAATGTATTTTATTTATTAGTTTATATTTCGTAAGATAAATAAAGTGCTGTGAGTAAGTTTCTTGTTTTCATAGTTTTACTGTTAATTACATCGTAATTTTTGTGATAGATCCTGTTTAATATCGTTTGATTGAATCAATTTCTACCAATTATTTCGACGTAAGTGTGCATTGAATTTCGTTCAGTTTCAATAACTTACGCACACATTTTTAGTTTTCATTTATTTAGATCTAGAGCATTGTTTAAGTTACTTTTTCAGACATGATATGGAAGAATGTCGAGAACGGCATTGTAAAACAATGGCGAGTTGGATTGACGGTCATACTGATTGTATGTCCATTGTCAGTGATTCCGAAATTTATTACAAAATCCGTAAAATATCGTCAAAAATTCGTCACTTAGGATCGCAAACACATCTGAACTTTGTAAAACTTTTATGGCGACTAATTTTCCATTAAATAAACTTAGCAAGCCCACTTTAAAAATATTTCTTCAAAAATATACTGGTCGAAATGTTCCTGATGAATCAACTTTACGCAAATATTATGTTTCTAGGTGCTATACGAGAACAGTAGAACGCATTAGAAGCCATTTTTTAAATCAATACATATGGATAAGCGCCGACGAAACGGTGGATATGTTAGGACGCTGTGTGGTAAATGTTGTAGCTGGTGTACTACATCCAACTATTCCCTATAACTCATATGTAATAGCGACAAGTGTTATAAATAGAGTTGATGCGGAAACAGTTGCTGAAACCATTAAGCCACGTACAAAGAAAAAATACTTTTATTTGTCAGTGATAGTGCTGCGTATTTGTTAAAAACAGGCAGACTATTGAAGAAAACATATCCTAATATGCTGCATATTACTTGTGTAGCACATGCTCTCCACAGAATCTGTGAATATATCAGAGACACTTTTCCGGAAGTTGATAGACTTGTATCAGCTTTTAAAAAAGTTTTCAGAAAAGCACCATTGAGAGTTGCTCTTTTCAGGGAAAAATTTCCATCTCTGTCACTGCCTCCCACTTCAGTAATAACTAGATGGGGAACATGGCTGGAAGCTACTAGTTATTATGCTGAGAATTTCGATAGTCTAAAACATTTCGTAACACTGCTAAAGGAGGATGCTAGAAATATTGGTGAGTGCAAGGAGCTCACACAAATCCCAAATTTAAAAAATCAGTTGTACTTTCTTCACGAACACTTTGGAAAATTGCCAAAACTAATCACTTATTTTGAAAATCGAAATCTCAAATTAAATGACGGATTAACCACATTAGATATGGCTGTTAATAATTTGAAAAGTATTCCAAGTGACTTCGGATGTGGCCTTCGGCAAAAGTTTGAAGCAATTCTTAATAGAAATCCAGACAATTACATTGCAGCAATTATGTATGTAGACAATTCCACAAAATCTAACGGCTAAATATGAAGAAATAAAAGAATATTTCCAGTATGCACCTATAACCAGTTGCGATGTAGAAAGGACGTTTTCTATTTATAAGGATGTACTTAATTCAAAGAGAACAAAATTGACAGAAGAAAACCTTGAGAAACTATTGCTAGTCAATATTAATAGTCCTTTACTCAACTTGAACGACAAAATGAACAAATAAAAATGTTCCAATTATAGAAATAAAATTAAAAACTTTAAAAATACAACTTTTCAACAAATACATATGTATTTCGTAATTTTATAGATCACCACCCGTTTGTTTTCCAATTATATAAATAAAATTAATTAATAAATATGTATTTCGTAATTTTAGATAGATAGATCACCACCCGTATATTTTCCAATTATGTAAATAAAATTAAAAACTTTAAAAATACAACTTTTCAACAAATACATATATATTTCGTAATTTTATAGATCACCACCCGTTTGTTTTCCAATTATATAAATAAAATTAATTAATAAATATGTATTTCGTAATTTTAGATAGATAGATCACCACCCGTATATTTTCCAATTATATAAATAAAATTAAAACTTTATAAATACAACTTTTCAACAAATAAATATGTATTTCGTAATTTTATAGATCACCACCCGCTCGTTTTCAAATTATGTAAATAAAATTAAATATTTTAGAAATACAGCCTTTCGCCAGTACTGCACTGGGCTTTGCGTCATGTGGTAAGCGTGTCCGTTCTCTAGTAATAAGCAATCAAATATTACTCCGGGCCTGATTGTCTGGTTAATGCACCTTAGGATTAAGTCCTATCATTCTTAAGTCTAACGTTCCTGTCTTAGAGTAAATGTAGTTAGGAGTTTAGCTATCAAAGCTAATAGCTCGTTTACACCTGTGATGAGATTCTCTGTATATATGTATTGTAGCGCCCGCACTTTTTACGTTACAAGCTGTACATAAATTTGTAATTTCTTCTACGCGTCTATAATAAAATACGTAGTAGAAAGCAGGCACGATCTAATTATTTATCGCTGCATATATACGTAATTAGAATTCATGAGACGACATCGAAGCAATTGCCAAACAGAAATAAAAACATATAACTGCAAACTAGTATGGATAAAGCTATATATACGTACATATACTACACATATGTAGGTATATACACAAATAAAACATATGTGTAGCAACTACAAATGTATATAACATATATATTGATTTGTAATTTAATTGTTGGCTTACATATGGGTAATTAAGTTTAACTGACAAACGATCGATTCTAATTCGGTTAGACACCGATAATGATGAAAATTTAAAGTCGTAGTGAATGGGTTTCGATGGCGGTCATAAAGTAATCACGACCGTTGCGATTAGCGTTAATAAATCCATTCGGAATATCTTATTTTGTCTTTGAAACCGACAACCGACTTCGAAAGCCAACTAATGAAGAATAACTCCCAAATACGAATCGACGATTCCGACGCAGCTTGTTAATGATTGTAAAGTTTGTTGGACTGCGTAAAAAGTAGTGAGAGTTTCAATCGATAAAATCTCTAGGGGTCTGAAAAGCGTTCTCGAAAATCGGGCTTTGAATTCTTCAAATTCGATCGAAATATTGTAGTATATTAATAGTAATGGTAATAAGTAAAAACATTAGCGTTTTAACTTCTTTATTAGCAGATTCCTAAACATATCGTTACCACCTGAATGATACTGAATTTAAACTTAAACACATGCATCGGACTTAATAATAGCAGCTCTATTAGTGCAGATACATGGGGAATTGGAAGTTCCTGTTCATTTCATTTCCAATACACTAAATCCCCAAATAACAAATGGAGAGAGTTATTATTAGAGTGGACCAATCCGGAGCGATATTGGTAAATATTTCATTTAAAAGCCGAAAAACTCCAATAATTTATCAATTTATATATATATATATATATATATATATATATATATATAAATTGATATATATATATATATATATATATATATATATATATATATAACGAGCCATCAAAAAAATTCATAATTGGAGTAGACTGTGAAATTGGGTTGGTACTTTAGCCACTTCCACATAATGACATATTACTTGATGCTTGACAGTTTCATTTGATTTCATTGTAAACAAAGGTTATGGCATTGAAATGATACTACAACAAAAAAGAAAACAAATAATTTATTTAATATTGAAATCATAATCAAAATTTACATATAGCTACAGAAGTTGTTGAAAATGTTGTCCATTTACATCTAAATAAATTTAATTTTCTTAATAAGAGTTTTGAAAAATTTGACACAAACTTATAGTTTCAATGTCAAATAATAAATGTCATTATGTGGAAGTGGCTAAAGTACCAATCCAATTTCACAGTCTACTCCAATTATGAATTTTTTCGATGGCTCGTTATATTTATTGATAAATTATTGGAGTTTTTCGGCTTTTATATGAAATATTTACCAATATCGCTCCGGATTGGTCCACTCTAGTTATTACTCACGTTATTTTTTACTTTTGATTTCAATTCACCACAGTATCTAGAAAACTAAAAGTCTTTTGCCAACCGCTCTAACACCAACTAACGCACATTTATGCCTCGAATTGATTGATGAGTGAAAAGCCAATCCGGTATACAGAATGTCCATAAATTAAGATAACATGAAAATGTTATCTTAATTTATGGACATTCACTTTTTTATAACGTTGACTTCGTTATTCAATGACGTAATTTGGATTGCAAAAAGCCCAATAGCGACTGTTTTGTGATGAACGTGACCATTAGTGCAGAAGATTGATTCATCAGTAAAATAGATCATTCTGTGAAAATTTGTATCTACAAGATAATTTTCACAAACCCACAAACAAAAATCCAATCGCTTCTCTTCATCTCCATTTTCAAGTGTATGTCGGAGCTTTGGTTTAAACGGCCAAATTTTGTTTTCTCTATAAATTTTTTGCAGATGAGTTTTACTAATACTCAGTCTTCGTGATCGTTTCCGTAAAGATAGCTTTGGTGTTTCTATCACTAAATCTAATGCCGAAAGTGTAGCTGTATTGTCTTGTATTGTATTTTTTCTTGGATTTCTTAACAGTCACTCTAGTTAAATCAAATTTATTTACAAAGTTTGCGCAGTGCGCAGTTTTTCGCACGATACCTCAGTGTTTGGGGATTTTTCATGAAACATTTCTATAGCATATCTTTAAGATAGGTTTGCAACACCATAACATTTGATCAAATAAATACGTTCTTCAATGATTAACATTCTGTAAAACCAACGGGAAACAACTGAAGTTGTAATGACGTATAAAGAATCACTTTTTATCGTAAAATTTAAAAAAAAAATTTTTCTTCTTGTGAACTCCATCTGGGACAGAGCATACCGATAGGTCCAGCCCGCTACGGGCCATAGGCAACAATATACGTATGGAACGTAATGCGATGTGGCAACGTATGTACGAAGCCACTCCGCGCTCGCAACATAAGTCCGATGGTCGAATGCATATAAAAATGTATGTTCAATTAAATACATTTGAATGTGTTTTCATCTTTTTGTAGCAAGTTTTTGCAAGATACATTCGACTACCTTATTTGTTTTGGTTCTAATCTTCTGTTAACTTTAAATTTTTAATATACACAACAAATTCATATAATTTGGTGAAGACAATAAATAAAATAACGATAGTTTGCATATATTATATGTTTCTTATAATAAAGCTATAACTTAGTGCAAGTACAATACTTTGTTTGCTCTAATTTAATTTTTGAAAGTTCAATTGCTAAACTTTATTTTTCTTGCTCCATGTCATGTTACTTTTTCAAAATTTCTCTCGGTAATCGTACAAGTTCTAATTTACTAGCAGTCAACAAATAATTTCGAACTAAAAAAGACATTTCACAACAAATAAGTTTGTATTATGTTGTACTGCGATTTCAAATATGTATTTATACCAACCTTTGTGCAAAACTCAACTTATCTATTATGGCAGTGTTAAGTTATACTGCAATATATTCCAAATTTTATTTAAAATTAGGCACTGTAGATGTTTTAACTAGAGATTAACTAAACTTTATCCTTATTCGGGTTATTCGACCAAATAATTGATGGGTTAAAGTGTATTGTAGAACTGTCCCTTAAAAGTTTAAAATTGTCTGGAAATGTATTTGATGTAAATAAATTGTTTGGTTTTCTAAAGCAAATATACATTTTTTATACGATGTTTATAAAACTGTCATAACAGTGAATATGTAATTACAGTTATACAAAGTAGATACTCTGGTCTATTGTATGGTTTCAATTCCAGTAATAATGCTTTTTATCTTTTAGAAAACGTTATTGTTTTTTTATTACTTAAAATTACTTTTCCGCAGCAGCTAAGAATACAATAATAATAATAAACTGGACCTTATTATGTCTGAAACAAATGGGCAAATTACGTATACAGAACGAATATGCAAACTACTATATCTGTGCGCGGTTTAAGTCTTACTAAATTCTTAACTGCAATTGAAGCTGCGGCGCGTAGAGATTCGCTGTTGCCACACATTGTTGACTATGGCCCGTTCTGAGCTGGTCCTATCGGTATATCCCAATACCTCATTCTAGCAATAATCGGATTTAATAAAAAAAGCACTATATCCGGCATTTTTTACTCTTCCGAAGACTTTATTTTCTAAAAGCATAACCACCTTTTTTTATATACCCCCAACGGCTCTACATAATGTGAAAATTATGTCGAAATCCGTGTTACCAGGTTTGGACTCTTTCCTTGTAAGACATAACCAAAGCCGTCCACACCCCATTTATCGGTTTCACCCTAATTGAAACGATGTCTCGGATGGATAGGACAGACGACCCGTGCACAAGAAACGTAAGCACGAAAGTAGAAATCGAGAAAACTATTTCTGTATAAACAAGCATTCGTAGACGTTCACACACGCACACACGGAGACATTCTGAGGAACTAAGGGAACATATGGTATTTCATATTGCCAGGAAATTAAAATCTCCGCTTTAGTTTACTTCGGCACGAGCCAAATCCAGTAGAAACATAATATTTTAAAATACTGTGTGTGACACACGCCACATGTGCGAGAAAACGACCGAGAAGAAGAGGGATATACGGAAAGACACGGACGACGGCGCGGGATACCCACGAGATATAGAGAAGACGGGCGGCCCACCCGTTCGAGCTTTGTGCAGGAGCGGGAGGACGTCGGGATTTTGTTTCAACGTTGCCAACGAGTTGTATATTCTTGAAAGACGATATATTTAACTTTATTCACGTAGACAAATTGCGTCCATGAGAGTGAGCCAATAATAGCTTCGAGTATCGACTTTTAAAAAAATTTATACCTATTTGATTTGATTATATCAATCAATTTTGAAGGGAATTGCGTCAGAGATTTTTTTAGTGATTTAATTTCGAATATTTGAACGTTAGATATATATATTTAAAAAATGTATGAATTTGAGTAAATAATGTATTACCTAATATTAACACTATTTTGTATTTTAAAGAATCTCACTAAACAAATCTTGATTATTGATTCATGGTATTATAGTTCGTTTCAACTTATTGTAACAGACTAAATAGAAAGTATGTACCTTCTTTATAGCATCCCCTGGTGTAAGAATGGTATCGGCTAACGATAATGTAATTCATATTCAGGTACCCTCAGACTTAAATTCACAAAGATATATTTTTTAATGTGTTTACAATCATTTATAAATATATCTAAATTAATTAAACACAAATTTATATAAACATGAGTTCTTAATATGTTAAAACACATACACCAGAAATATAAAATGAATCAATTTTAAATGTACATACGCATATAAGAAGCGGGGTTTTATAATCTATTCTTACATATATAATGCGCTATTGTAAATAGAAGCAAACTATGAATAAATATCTATTATTTTTAATATTATTTTGACAACAAAAAATAAATTCTTATTAAGACTTTTCCCATAATTGCCATTTATAATAACTGAATTTATAGATACATAATAATTGGTAACGTTAACAATAATCCAATATTAATGAAATACCTGGTATAAACTATTTTAAATTACATATAAGAAAAAAAATGTGACACTTAAGAAAACACTTTACGAAGTCTTCATCACTTTCATTTAAATTAATTATAAATTACTGATGAATATTCACATTTTCTAAATATACATTTTCGAATAATTAGCGTCGTAAAATATAGAAAGCAATGTTTAATTAATTCACATTACTTCGCGAAATATAATTAATTTGCAACAAGTGCCGACTACAGGCAAAAATATTAACATCTGTTTTCTTAATGTAACTTAAAGCTTCCCGATGTATTCGAAACTACAGTCCTTAATAGCTTAGTGGCACAGCAATGGTCCGGCAAACCATGGATGTGCGTTCGAATCCTGCTTAAGGGCGATTTTTTTCATTGGAAAAATTCGAATAGTTAGCGTCGTAAAATGTAGAAAGCAATATTTAATTCAAACATTTTGTATTTCTATTGTATGTCTAATTTTTACATTTTTCTAGCCTTATATTGGCAATCGCTTCTCGAATACGATTTAAAGCTACCTCGCTAAATTTGGGACGATCGTTAATGCGGCGCACATATTCTTTCAATTGACCCAAAATTAACTCGATCGGATTAAATATACAAGTGTCCGTAAAAGGTCTTTACAAAAACTTACCACATATTCCTTACACCAAAATGAGCCGATTTAAGACAACTTATTACGAAGGTGCTTAGTTTGAGAGCTATACAGCGCTGAAGTTACACTTCTGGAATCGTTTTTTTTAATTATAAATATAAAACAGTTCACCCGATTTTGTTGAAATTTTGGTACGTTTCCATAAAAACATATATACATACTTATGTATGTATATATGTTTTTAAAAGGTTAACGTGAAACCAAGGGCTAGCCAATTTAATGTAAAATAATCGATTTTAACATGTTTAGTTAGGTCGCTGCTAATTTTTAACTCTGTATTTCTTCTCATGAAGAAGTAATCAATGGTTATGAAATATAGAGATTGGAATTAATGAGTTTTTATTTGACAGACCACTTACTCGATTTAATTAATTATACTGTATATATATATATATATATATATATATATATATATACAGATATATATATATATAGAAGAGATTTAGATTTTCGGCGATTTAGGGCGTTTTACTTTAGTACGTATATAGTTAAAATTATTTCTTACATGTTTCGGTAAATATTACTTTTATCAAAGAATTATATATCGCCGAAAATCTAAATCTACTATCATATACAAAGGTCAAGGAATATTTGTCTATACATACACACACATATATATATATATATATATATATATATATATATATATATATATAGGTTAATAATAAATTAAAAACGGGCAAGCGGTCTGTCAATTAAAACTCGTACATATACATATTAATATGTCTGTGTACGTCACGTTACCTTCTTATCTCCTGAAGAAGCAACAAACTCGTTGTGAAATATAGAGATAAAAATAAATGAGTTTTGATTGACACACCGCTTGCCCGTTTTTAATTTATTATTAACCAATATAGTACGGTTGATAATTTCTGTTAAGTTTTATATATATATATATATATATATATATATATATATATAGTAAACCTAATCAGTAGGCGATTAAAGGTCTGTATATTACTTCAAAATATATGTATTTAAAAAACTCTACATGTTTCGGCTGTATACGCCTTTTTCAAGAGAATACAAAATATGAATGACAGGATATAAATGTCAAGTAATTACTTGACATTTATATCCTGTCATTCATATTTTGTATTCTCTTGAAAAAGGCGTATACAGCCGAAACATGTAGAGTTTTTTAAATACATATATTTTGAAGTAATATACAGACCTTTAATCGCCTACTGATTAGGTTTACCATATCATACCAAGGTCACGAAGTTATTATATATATATATATATATATATATATATATATACACAGGCTGTTCCCTGAAGAAACCGACAAACTTACACAATGCGTTGTTGAAGTGATTCTGACCAAAAGAGTTTATATGCACTTTAGCTTAATATCTTTTTTGTTCATTAGATTTCAACAAAAGGAGTAGACTGTTTCAGTAGTGTATTTAATCATGAAATTAAATAACAAACTAATAAACTATTATTATAACAGTGGCTCGAAATGTTCGCCTCTTCCTTCTAAACATCTTGCCAGTCATTTTATAAAATGACAAATATGTATCATGAACGTCAGCATGTTTTATTAACATAATGGCGCTCCACCGCATTTAGGTAAGTTATTAAACTTTCTAAATCAAAATTTTCCTGGACGTCCTGTCTAAAAAATCGTATTTACTATACCGGTAAGCTAAACACTTAGCTAGGCTAAACAATACTTGCAGGTGTAAATTCCTTACGAAACGAACTTACAGATATTAACTGGAGACAGAATATGGCCCAAAGACTACACACCAAAGACACACAAAGCCCAACAACATGTTTCGGGCAATTGTTATAATATTAGTTTATGTAATTTCACGATCAAATACATTACAGAAACAATTTTCATCTTTTGTTGAAATCTAATGGACGAAAAAAATTGAGCTAAAGTGTATATGAACTTTCTTATTCAGAATCACCTCTAGAATACATTGAGTAAGTTTGCCGGTTACCCTGTAGATTAAGTGAACACAATTGAAAGTTTGATTTCAGTTATTGTATTTAGTCAAAATTAGATATTTACATATAAATTATTATTTTTGTGTTTTGGATTACATAAATTGTAAAAACTGTTATTTTCAACTTTAAGTACGTTGCAATTATCTTGGATATACAATGTTTTTGATGATTCCATTTGGCATACGGGAGTATGCAACGAATAATTATCTATATATACTTCAGTGTGAGAAGAACTGTCTCGTGGCGCCATCTACATTTAAATAATAGTACTGCTACTATTGATATCACGTTATTAGGCCCTTATAGATTATTGGTAAAACTTTAAAAAGTGCTTTGCTTGCGCGAAGTTGTCTTTTATTTTTTTGAAATTAGATTTGACCTTGAAATTTAAAAAAAAATTAATTCACTAATTTACAAGGAAATCCAAGATAATTTAATTACCTTTCCACAACTTACTTGACTCGACAAGGAAAATTTTATAATTAGTTAGCGCTTGACAAAATGTGTTAAAGTTCCTGATATTTTACAAATATGCATATTAATTCAAATAGTTTGGCTAAGCAAGCAAAAAAAATTAAAACGCGACATCATAACAGGATTTCGAATTCTGAGGTTGCTAAAACTTTTATATAGGGATGTTACTCGAATGAACCGCTCTATTTATCACCACTAACCATATATAAGAACAAGTAAAATCAGTAACCTGCAGACTAATGCAGTGTCACGTATCTATATGTCCACGTACTAATCGCCATATGTTAGTTAGAAGAATTAGTAGAACAAACTATAGCCCTCATAGTAAACCATTGCCGCAGAAGAAACTTCCCTGGTGACATCCACAACTTGTGCAAGGCAAGTCTTATAGCACTAGACTGGTTGAAAAATGTTAGTGTATTAGTTTGTATAACCTTTTTTTATTTTAATGACATTTAACATATGTGATTGCCTATATACAAGGGGATGCCCAAAAGACACCGAATTGATGTTGCGTTGCGGGGAATTTTGGTAGTATGGGGTTCTGCCGCTAGGGGCGTATAGAGTACCATTCATACCAGTCAGTAAGCCAATCGTTGTCGCTAAAAAAGGTTCCGTTCGGTTTGTGTGAATTTTTTAGTGACAGTTGTTTTATGGCTTAATGTCGTGAACAGCGCACGACCGTAAAATTTTGCTCCTTGCTCGGAAAAACTGACACCGAAACTTTTGGAATGTTAAAAATAGCCTAAAAAACCCAATTGTGGTTTTCGCGTTTGAAAAGAAGCGAAATGTAAATTAATAATAAACTTCGCTGTGACAGTCCTTCCATGGAAATGATGAAAATGTTAAAAAAATTATCCTGGAAAAACAACGATGGACCATTAAAGAAGTTGAGGAGTGGTGTGAAGTGAGGATGAAAAGGGTGGCTGCCAGATTCGTGCCTCGACTGCAGACTGCTGAACAAAAAAGGGTGCCGTGAAAGCATATTGTTGTTTGAAAGAAAGGTTCCGAGATGATCCAAGCTTTTTTCCAAAGTCATCACAAGTTACGGATCATGGAGCTACGGTTACGACCCTGAAACGAAGCAACAATCAAGTCAGCGGAAGACTTCAAGTTAACTTCGCCCTAAAAAAGTTTGTCAAGTGAAATCAAACGTAAAGACAATGCTGATTTGCTTTTCAATGTGTCGTCCATTCAGAATTTGTTCCACAGCGTCAGGACAGTGAATCAGGCTTTCTACCTTGCCGTTTTGAGAAGATTGCGCAACATTTTGCGGCGGAAGAAACCTAAGTTGTGGCAGTGTGTTTCTTCCACCACTATGACGCTCCTGTTCACACAGCCCTGTGCGCCAAATTTTGACCTACAATGGCATTACTCCTGAGTCCCACCCCCTATCTCCCGATCTTGTACCCTGAGACTTTTTATATTTCTCCGAATGAAAAGAGACTTGAAAGGAATGCGTTTTACCGACGTTCCTAACGGGAAGAAAAAAAAACGGCACAGGCGCTATCAGGCACCACATAAGACGATTTAAAAAAATGTTTTAAGCAATGGAATATAGGATTCGACAAGTGTATCCAGTGAATGGAATTAAAGGTTTTTTGTTCAAAATTTAAATAAATGAATTTTGATCAATTATTTTTTTTTTCCCATGCAATTCATTTGAACTTACCTTGGATATACTTACTTGTTAGTTCTTTCTTGTATTTATGTCGGTTCTCATACGGAATAATAATAACTGTGGGATATAATATTAGCAATGATAAAAATGGATTTTAAATAGAATTAAAATCGTGCCGAAAAATTATTAGACTCATTCTATTTTTGGTCGTCCTCGTTAATATAATTCTTCTTAGACAAAATTCATTAAACACTCTGAATGCATAAAAATTTAACTAACTACCGAAAATTCAAGTTTTCGCTAAAATAATTTTTAACAATTAACCGTATTGACAAGAGTTCGCACAAATTCAGAAGCACACAAAAGGGAGACCAAACCATGAGTACAGCTTTAAAAGTAGTAATCGATAAGATTGACCCTCGAGACTTTGAAGACGGACCGACCGGGACACATCTCCGACAAACGACGAAGAAGAAGAACCGTACACTCACATTGAATGACACTAATAACACAAAAATACAATTTAAATAACGAAACGAAAAACCATTGAAAGTTTATCATTTGTGAATCTGACTGAACAGAGTGAGTGTGCCTTCTGTTCAGACTGTAATAGCTTTTGCTATCTGCCATTATAGGTACAGACTATGCAGGTACGAGTATGTATACACACACACACACCTTTGTATATGTATGAAGTACATGAATTGAAGTTAGAGTCCTACACATCATCAGTTAAAGATTAAGGCTCTCACTTGTGTTCGTCAAAGAACTTAAAACTTAACTGACATTAAAGATCCTTTCGTGGACACTTTTACCATGCATATACAGTAGTGTGCAATAACAAATAAACAGGCTCATGCATGTATTGTAGAAAACATTTTCATGAGTATTTGTTATTAACAAAGCTTTTGTAAACAGTTTACTGATAATTAAGTATTCCAGGTAATAATTTGCTCGAATTAATAATAATATTTATTGCTCAGTAATAGACTTCAACTACATGACAACAATAAAAATTTCAGAAAGATGGTTAATTATAAATTTAAACTTAAATAGACACACAATATAATTACAAAAGTATTTTTAATAATATAAAAAATATTATTAAAAATGGGGTGTTAAGAACACAAAGAACACAAAGTTCATTTATGTATTTTTGAATGTATCTTCTCCAAAGACGTAGATACGTATTTCACATTTCTACATGTTCGTCGGTACGCCCCTATTGGAGAAGAGACACATTCAAAACAAACATAACTACGTTACTATCTAGCCGAAATTATTCAGACAGAGCGTGAAGGAATATTCAGCGCTGTCTACCTAATAACAGCCGAAGTAGACGTGTTTTTTATAATCGGTAATCACGGTATCTATAAAAAACTGTATTCTCGTGTCTTCACTACTTGTCGGCGTGAGCCGAATGTGTATATAACAACATAATCTGAAACATACTTGAGTGGGTAAAACCTCACTAAATTTGTATAATACAAAAGTATTTTTAATAATATAAAAAATATTATTAAAAATGGGGTGTGAAGAACACAATACAAGTTCATTTATGTATTTTTTAATGTATCTTCTCCAAAGAAGTAGATACGTATTTCACATTTCTACATGTTCGTCGGTGCGCCCGTGTTGGAGAAGAGACACATTCAAAACAAACATAACTACGTACTATCTAGCCGAAATTATTCAGACAGAGCGTGAAGGAATATTCAGCGCTGTCTACATAATAACAGCCGAAGTAGACGTGTTTTTTATAGTCGGTAACCTCCGTATCTATAAAAAAAACTGTATTCTCGTGTCTTCACTACTTGTCGGCGTGAGCCGAATGTGTATATAACAACATAATTTGAAACATACTTGAGTGGGTAAAACCTCACTAACGAACTTGTATTGTGTTCTTCACACCCCATTTTTAATAATATTTTTTATATTATTAAAAATGCTTTTGTATTATACAAATTTAGTGAGGTTTTACCCACTCAAGTATGTTTCAAATTATGTTGCAATATAATTACATTTCCTTACATACACAAACATATTTCAGATTTAATTTAAATTATGAAGAATATTTCTTAGAAATTCTAGATATATGCATACACATTCTCTATCTGTACACAAGGAAATACACCTTGTATTTTGCCAACCTTCACTTCAGCCATGTGTACATATACAGAATGTGTATGCATATTGCATCATTTGTAATAAGTGCTTAATGAGGCTTACACATTGATCTACTAAATTTCTTTGATATATTGTCGCCATCTGGCGACGAGTTAATGGAGTACAGCAATATACGTATTCTTTCTTCTTCATGTATAGGCTCAGCTTGTCGAGAGTTAATCGCTAGTATCAGCGTAGACTCTTTTGTCCATCAGATGTCACGAATTTATGTTGTCCCATCGAAAGGCTAGCCGTTAAACGTCACTTAATTAGCCAGGCTGATGACGTTGTAAGACAGAAACACATGTCTTTGACTGAAGTAAACATCGGTAAAATACTAGGTGTATTTCTATCTGTACAGACACATAATGTGTATGCATATATGTATCATTTGCAACAAGTGCTTAATGCGGCTTATGCATTAATATACAAAATTTCTTAAGAATATCTACCTTATAAGCATCAGTTAATTAACATGTTGTTGTATACTTTGGGTTGTAGATATTTAGAATAATTAGTCTTGGAGACTGTGTTTAAGTAAAAACTCAAAAAAGTTATAAAACTCCGTACCACACACAATAAATAATCGTATCCTAAATACGTATTTCGACAACTAAGTGGTCATTCTCAGTAGGTAACATTAGAACATTAGGTAAGTAACATTCGACACTGTGTTCGTTAATGTTACCTACTGAGGATGACAGTTGTCGAAATACGTATTTAGGATGCGATTATTAATTGTGGATAGGTGGTTTTACACCTTTTTAAACTTATATTTAAACTAATATTTTAAATTTGATTTGTTTTCTTGCATATACCTACCTTGCCACTTTTCTCTATACGCCCTTAAAGCGAGCTAACTGAATGATGTAGACCAAACCCCCACGAACCCCACATATATCTGTTTTTTCTTCTTTCGTAGATAGAGCGTTGGTTAAAGTTTGTCAAATAAAGTGATTTATTTTGAAAAGCCGCGATACACAAAAGCAAATGACATGTTATGGGTAGTATATAAGCTTATTATAAAATTTTTGAAACTAGAAACGGGGAAACCTAGAGTAAATTCTTCGAAATAAAAGAAAAATTGGCCCAGGGGTTACCTTAAGATAGACATTTCAGGATTTTAATTAGCGAAATCCTCTTTGCTTAATATTAAAACTAAAAAGCTACTGCTAAAAAGGATACACCTAAGACGAAAAATACATTTTTATTAAAAAAAGACATCGTAATATAATAATTCCAACTTCATTAAACAGAATAATAGCCATATGTACCACTGAAAGAAAAATAAACAGTTAAAAGTCAAAGAAGGAATATAACATTTACTCTTTTGGTGAAAGATAATATTTTACACTTATCGGGGTTCAACGGTAAATTGTTATTTTTTGCACCAATTCAGTATATTAACCAGATCGGTTTGTAGTAGAAGACAATCTCTCGAATCGGTGACTTGAGAAAACAAGTCATTGGCAAAGAAAATATATTAGACTCGATCTGTTCTGAAAGATCAGTAATGAAAATAACGGAAAGAAGTTGTCCTAAGTTAGAGCCTTGCGGAACTCCAGAAGTTGCAATGTAAGGTGTTGAAGAATATCCATTGTAGTTTCCAAAGAGTAAGTCAATAGTCATTTGCTGGCCGCAAATTAGTCTATTAGATCAACTCACTCCAAGGTAACGATTTTTAATTTAATAGAAAAATGGAACGAAAACAGATCTATTCAAAATATAAAACAATCGTATCCCAGTCGTAAAATATCCACAAGGTATCTACATTTACAGAAAACGATTCTACTTTGTTTTCGTGTTGCTACAGATTTAGGGCTATTATTATTATGTATCAAAAACTTCAGTGCGAGATTTTGAAAACACTTTTATATTATACAGCGACACTTAGATGCCAACGTATTTAACCACACTTTTGTACCGGCTTTGATTGTGTGCGAAATTCTGTACAAACCGGAATTTAATTCGTCATTTTTCGACTCGTTTTCTCAAAGAACTATCTTACATTTGAATACTTTAACTTTGTCACAGGTGTTCGTACTAATATTATCGTTTCTTTGCTGCGTTAAATTTAAATCGCGTAAATGTTTTGTTATATCAACCATGAAAGATAACAAGACAAGATAACAGAAAACAAGTTTGTCTTGATCTTTAGTTATAAGAAACTGACATATTTCTTCTATCAAATTCCAGAATTATTTAAGAATCTGGAAGCAGGATAACCAACATACATCGGTAGAGTAAGACATGCATTCTAATCACTTTCTTAAAAAGCAGAAAATTTTCGTTGATTTAATTAAGCCTCGGGATATTATGAAACTGATAACTTTTTTGATATATGACAATACATTGTCCATTTTTATTACCTTCCTGCATAGTACTTCTGGATGCATAATACAATGCGTATGATGAATGTTGGATCTGTCATAAATTTCGCCTTCTTCTTCTTCTTCTTCTGTTTTGGGTTGGACGCCAGAACCCAGACACTTGAGCACTGCTCTTTGTACTATCAACAATAGATCTCTCAGTTTCATTCTGTCAGACTTGTGTCCTCGATAAAAGTCACTATCCTCCTCAGGGGAAGCGAAGGATCCAATAGATCTCTCCTGAAATATTTCTGTCTGAGTTCCTTCAGTTCCTCACACGTGCATATTACATGAAGGCTAGTTTTCTCCTGTTTTTATCATCTCCAACACCAGGGCTCGCTAACCAAGCCCATGCCGTACAGATGCTTCATTAAAGGACAATGTCCGGTTATTAACCCGGTAATTATTTTAATTTCTTTTTTGTTACTACGAATTAGGTTAGCTGAAGACTTTCCGTCCAGTGTTTTGGTATGGAGTTGACCTTCCATTAACCTCCATTTATTTTTATGTTCTTTTTCTAGCCATAACCAGATCTCCCTTTTAGCGGAATCCTTAGCGATTCCACATAGAGGTTCTGGTCTTATGAAGTTCCTATTAGTACCTTCTTTGCCAAGTTCGTCGGCTATCTCATTGCCTTTAATTCTCTCATGTCCTGGCACCCATATCAGCGACACAGTATTGTCTTGTGCCAGTTTATTGAGGACCTGTTTACAATATTTCACTAGCTTAGACCTGGTAGATGGGTACATAATGGCTTTAATAGCTGCCTGAGTATCAGTTTGATTTTTTTGTTTGCGCAGCCGGATTCCCGAATTTCCTCGGCGCAGACTGCGACTGCAAACAATTCGGCCTGGAAAACCGTTGTAGGTTTCCCCAGATATATCGATATCTTCCTTCTAGGGCACATTCCGCATACGCCTGCCCCCTGACTAGATTGTGATCCGTCAGTATACCAGATGCCGGCGGCACAATCGCTCGAGCGACTTTTTGCCTGTTCCCTGGTCAGTATAAATATGTTCAGCTTAACTGTAAACAGAATCTCAGGTGCCATACTGTCCGCCGGCTTTTTAAATATCGACTCTTCCAGTATAGTTCCTGTGATATCTGTGTGACTCCCTACACCCTTATTAGGAACGTCATTGGCCTTCAGCCTCAGGATCGCAGAACTAGTTCCAACGGAGGGAGACCCACGATGGTCTTATTTTCTGTAGTAATGCCATGAAGCCCTTGTTATTCCGGCCATTGAAGAAGCGCCACCTCCAGTTACAGAAGTTAACTTTAGCTGGTGTAGATGGTGTTTTTGCAGAAGTTCATAAACGCAATCAAAAATATCTGGTTCTATAGTGGCACCAACCTTCAGTACCATTTCTAACTAATCCTCAAAAATGCTGAAATCCATGCCGTAAACACGAAGAAACACAACTAATTGAGTTACGCCTCCAGTAACCATACTCTCGTCACAGGTAATAAAATATCCATTGGAACTACATGATTTTGCTTTGATGTGATCATTTAAATTGGCGCCCAAATTAGTAACTCTTCCAGCAACTCTATTTCCAGACAAGGACATTATTCGGAAGGGCTTCACAAGCAATTCAGTATAAGACTAATGGGGTGGCAGGTAGGCTACTAAAATATTAGCTGCTAATATTAATAGGGAGGGAGGTTAGTGCACTTGCGCGCAATTTCAAAAACATGTTCGTTATTAATATGAATGTTTTGTTGGCTGTGCCACATACGGCCCGCGGGCCACGAATTCGATCTAGGGTATTATCGAAACTGGCATCTTTCATTCATTCTCTGATTTGGGGCGCTGCAAATATTCCTTCTTTTATTTTAACTTCGCTTATTCGGGAAAATTAATTTTTTTAATTAAAGGAAACCTTCGATATCTTTGTTTTCATCAATCCCAATTTGACGTGTAGAGGTAGCAGCAGAATTTTTTTCTGAATAAACGAGAGACTCGTAAATTACATATTTAAAGCCAGAAGTAAGATTACTTCTTCTTGGTCCTTGCTTCCTTATATAATGATTTTTTTCTCTCCATACTATCTCACTTATTTAAGCACACTACGTTATATTCCATATTACCCGTTTCACTTACCTGTCACAAAATTAAAGAATTCCCGAAGAAAAGCAACACGCCTTATTGGTTTTATTCAATATACAAACAGTGGCGGTATAACTATATGCGCATCATCTAACAATGGAAGGTGAAGGAAGAGATATCAGTTCGCTTTTATACGTATGTATATAGGCGTAGAAACATTCGTATATTTGATATTTTTACGACAATACAAATGACAGATAAGGACAATATATTCACAATGGAACATGTGTACATATATAGTATTGGGTTGCGTATGGGGGTGAATTTTATTCGATCCCCCAAAAAATTGCCGGTAAAAATGGAAAAAAAGGAAGCCACCGAAAAAAAGGGAAAATAAACACGATTTATATATGTATATATACATATATAGTATGTGTATGTGTGTGTATGTGTGTACAGAACGAAAAATACGCATATATTTCATCAATATCCGATGAAATGCTTCTGAAAAAAAAAACTTTTTATGCGTGCACGCACAACGAAAACAGTCGAACGACGAATGAAACAAAAGACATAAATATTTGAAAAGTCAGTAAACACGACCGTCTCCGTTTATATTGCGCGAATAGTATTATATGCGTATGTATATAAAGGTTCGCGATCCATTTCCAGAGACCTATTTCATTTTATTAATTTAATCACCGAAACGCCCGGTCCTTATATATATAAAAGTTATAACGGTCTCTCCAAATTGTCCTCCCCGATGTGCTCTGGTGAAACTTCGGACGAGGCGACGCGCCTCTTCAATAGTCGTAATTTTAATCAGAATAAATTTACGGGGACGCCGTATATATATTTATTTATATCTTCTACATTCTCATAACTGTGCACACCATTTAGCAATTTTTTCTGTTCGTAATTGGATGTTATCGCGAAAGTTTTCGACGATTCTGTACGTTAAAATAGGAGATGTGATTGTGTCAAAATATAATTTAGGAAATTGAAACCGGAAAGTAAGAATGCCAACAAGAATAATTAATATTTTTTAAGGTATTTGAGACTCGTCCTTTAAGTATTATGACTAGAGCTGAGGATGTTTGCGGTATAACCATGGTTATATCATGTAACCATAGTAAATTACTATGGTTACATGATATAACCATGGTTATACCGCAAACATCCTCAGCTCTAATTATGACATACTAGTAATTTACCTGTCAAAAATATTGGCAGTTTGGTCCTTTATAAGCATTGTAATTAACAGAATAATTGAAACATACATGAGTGGGTAAAACCCCACCAGTTTTGTATAATACGAAGGTATTTTTAATAATATAAAATATTATTAAAAATCTGGTGAGAAGAACACACTCATGTATTCTTCAATTATTCTGTTACATTAAACATGCGGTTAGTCCGTAAGTATGAGTGAAGAGACAAATAAAATACAGTTTCTAGAGAGAAAGCAGTGCCATCTCTATAAAACGTCATTGGTTCGCATTGGTTTTGTGGACAGAGCGAGGTACTTCGGCCGTCTGACAACAGGCAGCGCTGAATTTAATTCTACGCCTGGTCTGGATAATTTCTGTGATATGGCGATGTGGTTCTTTTTTTGAGAATGTGTCTGAAGATATCCTTTCTCAAGCAGAGGCGTACCGATGAGCTTGTAGAAAGAGGAAATACGTATCTGCATCTCAGTGGAGGGATATGTTCGGACACGTTCACAAAAAATATTAATATTGAACCTGTATTTGTATTCTTCACACCAGATTTTTAATAATATTTTATATTATTAAAAATACCTTTGCATTATAATTAAGTTGGAAAATAACATTTATGACAGAAAATCCACCCCAAAATATCACTGACATACGAGGTGTTACCCAGAAATTCCTTGAATTTGATTGTGGCGAGCGAAGGGATGGTAGTACACCTCTATAGCTCTATAGTTAGTGTGAGCTACAGTGACTTTATTTAATACAGTGACGACAATTGCATGTTAAGTCCCGCCCAGCCGCCATCTTGAGGAAAATTCAAATCTGCGAGTCTAGCAACTATGGAACATTTTCTAGTTATATTATTCAATTTCGCATTTAATTTGTGAAATATATGTCAAAACAAGGAATTGAATTCAAAATCAATAGAAAATAATTAATTTAAAGATTATTTCTACGTAGTACGTACATTAATAATTTATTTTTAAATCAATTACAAAACTGTAATCTTCACAAAATATACTTACAAATACACAAAAAAAATTAAATAAAATAAATTTAAAATCTGTTCAATATTTGATTATGTTCTTATTTATTATGAATAAAATGTTTTTATAAACTAAAAGCCTTGGTCTTGTTCGAAAGTCTGTATTGCTTGTAATCAGTTTCTTTTTCAAAATATTTTTGAGAGTAGTCTCATCAACGAATATTTCGTTTTGCTCATGTCTATTGAGGAAGCAGTAAAGCAGAGACAATATCTTCTCTTTTTTTTGCGATTGTTAAAATTTAAACATATACGAGACATGGTATGTGGATGGGAAATAAAAAGGAATATATAGAAAATGAAATTTATTGTAGTAAATTACATGTATAAATCATCATAACTTTCATCTGTTGATGATCCTGATATAGCCACTTCCCTTTCTGATGTTGATGCTTTGATGTTCACTAATTGCAACAGTCAAAGAACTTACTGATTGTGATGGTTGAATATCAACTTCCGGAATAAAAGCTGATTGTCGTGGTTGAACGATTAATTCAATATTTGAAAGATATTATTTCCAATTTTACTTTATAATTACTGAAAGTAAACATATCCAATATACGTAAATATAAACTATATAATATCTTTTCTACTGGATTCTACAAAATGTAATTACATATTAGATTATTTTCTAAATTGAACTTACTTGAGCTAGTATCCATCTTGCATGGTAGCAAATGTGTTCCTTGCATATGAGATTTTCGTTTCTTCTCTTCCGTAGTAAAGGAGAAGAGTGTTGGTACAGCATTAGATCTTAGTTTCCGGGTTCCATCCATACGCGTCTTTTTCTATATCTCTGGAGCAAAGTGAATCTACCGGACAAGAAAAATATGTTATAGTTAAATCTGATTCTTTATTTATACACCTGTAAGTGTAAGTTACGTAGTGAATATTTACATACCTCACATAAACATGATGTATCGGTTGGTATACAATTGTCTCGCCTCATTTTAATATGCCATTCTTTTCTTATTAAAGTATCTCTTGGAAATTTTTTCATAAGGAATCCCTTCTTAGCACAGTTACTACAATTTAGAGCAGCACAACCAGGCATCTTGTTATGTTGAAATTTATTTCCAAAAATGTTTTATTTTACAACCAAAACCTCAATATTATAAATAAATATTGCCGACGTACTTACTTAAGGCACACACTAATAAATTTAATAAACACCGAAAATATGCTATAATCACAAATGTAAATTATATCACTTAATAATCTTATAATTTGAAAATTCCAAAAATAAGCACATAAAACCAAGAAAACATATTACTTCACAATATATAACACTCAAATAGTTCATAGAATAATTTCCCTATTGCCTCATAATGGCGCCTGGTACCATGTGATCATAACAACCAATCAAAATTGATACACCTAGTTGTCGTCACTGTATTAAATATAGTCACTGTAGTGTGAGCTACGTCTCAGTGCCCTCTGTAGGGGCTAGCAACCTGGACATTTGTCCGAGGCGCCAAAATTTAGGGGCGCCATTATGGCTGTGTAAGAAAAATATTTATTTGTTAAATACCCAATTTATAGAAAATTGTATTTATCGATTTTTCATCGATTATATTGTTTATGTCGAAAAGCTAAAAATATTTTCTAAATCAATTACCCTGACCCTATCATCACAAGATGAAAGCATTTGAAAAATTGACACCATTGTGACACCCACAGGAAGCGTCCTACAAACTTTGAGTGCAGATCCAGCATTGTGACCAAGAATTTTAGGAGACACCGAAAGAAGTTTTTTAATAAGACAGGGTTCACCTGAACCATTGTATAACTACAAATTTCCTTCCAATGACATTAGCCGACATTTTAGCGTAAATTATTATACACAAATTTTAAGCAATGGAGAGCAAATTTTACTCTTTTTCACAAAACTGCATCTCCTGCTCCTGCCGCAAATTTTTCCGCTGTATAGTGAGTTCTCTTTCAAATGAGGGTTTTAAAAGTTGGAAGCCTTCGAGATTCCATTTGGAAGATACATACGACACCTTGCTAAGCATTTACGAAAACCAAGAAATTGATAATTTAATAAGAGACGAGAAATTGTATTGAACAATTTAAATTTTTGTGTTCATTAGTTATTTGGCATAAAATATTAAATTCCATTAATCCAATAAGCAAGTTCATGCAAACAAAGTGTTCGATCTAGCCTCTGCACTTGATCTTTTACATAACTGCAAAATATTTTTTAAGAATCTACGGATCGGACTCGTCCTTTGATGAAACTATTATTGATGCAAAAGAAGTTGCTACCGAAATTAATGTGGAGGCTAATTTTGGATAAATTAGCCTCCACGACACCGCGTTAGAAGAAGAAAAAGGATTTTCATACGAAGCACAAGATAAACCCATTAAATATCAAAACGAAAAATATACAATAGATTTTTTTATTTTACAATCATTGAACACCAAATGCACTAGATGCTAGATTTGAACAACTTAGTAATCATAATAACTATTTTCAATTCTTATATAATACCATGTCCAAACAAACGCTACTATAACACTATAAGAATTTCGAGTGTATTCTAACTGATGGTGATTATGTTGAGGTAGAATTAGCAGAGGAAATTTCAGTAGTATTTTTAAGTTTATTTAATGGAATATTTGCCGCCATTAAAGTTTCAGTTCTTCGTTAAAATTGTCAGATTCCAGCGGGTCTAATATCTGTTTATGTGTTTGTTTGCGATGCTAAGTGACGTTTTACGTGCGATTTATTGAAATTTTTTAACAATATTTTACAGACTTTCCAATAAATTTCGGAATAACTGGCAATGGACATACAATCAGTATGACCCTTAATCCAACTCGCCATTGTTTCACGATGCCATTCTCGACGTTGTTCCATATCATATCTGAAAAAGTAACTTGAACAATATTCTGGATCTAGATAAATGAAAATTAAAAATGTATGCGTAAGTTATTGAAACTTAACGAAATTCACTATGTAATTAATAGTCAAGACAATGAAAAAAAGAAATTAACTCAACGTACTTTATTTATATTACGAAAAAGTTATTGCGTCGCAATTCAAAGATAAAAAATAGATGTGCGGTTAAAATGAATATTGCTATTCAATTACTCCGTGTTATACTTAGCGATGTTATAGACTATATGGTTCATCGTAATTTCGGCCCGCTGCGTCGGGTCTCTACATATAATGTCAGCGTGTTCGAGTTTGCGCATAACTTAGGCGAAATAGAAAGACTTTAAAACGTTAGGATCTCTAAAGTATTTTGAAACATGCATATGAAAATCAAGTGGTTAGCACTAGCTCAATGTGGGGCCTAAATGTAAATCGTGAGTCAAAAGTGTAATTCCTAAATCTTCGATTACTGAGAATACTGAGTACTTAAAGCAGTGGCGGCTCTTTAATGAGAGCAAGTGAGCAATTGCACCCCCTGGAATTATCAAACAAAACAAACCAAGCGGCGACTAACTGAAAGTATTTATTTATTATGTATATTATGTATTCATCAAGTATTGACGAAGAACGTGGCACGCTAACAACGTACATACACCGAGCGTCGTCACAGATATACTGAGCAAAGCCCTACCGTTGCTCTGTTAAGGCATTAACATTACATTGATGGTGGGGAGAACTCTATTTTGCCGTACTTCAATGTCGTATAATACATAGCGTTGGAGCAACTAAACCAGACTGCTCTCGGGCGTTATTGCGATGAACTCCGTGTCTTTTTTAGAAAACAACGCGTTTTCGCGTTTAACGTAAAATGAAAAAATCGTAATAAAAAATCTTAAACGGCCGATGCCTCAATTATGTTTAGAAAATAAACAATCTGTTAAAGGTAAAGACGTTATAAGAAAATTCAAAATTAAAATTTATTAGAAAAATGACTGGATTTGTGGGTGTGAAATTAAAAATACTTTGTTTTGTTTTCCGTGTCTTTTGTTTGGTGGTGAACCGTCTTGGTCAAAGAACGGAATAAGAGACTTAATTCATCTTAGTGCTAAAATTAGTAAACATGAAAATTCCGAAGGGCATTTGAAAAATATATTTAGTCTAAGAATGTTAGGAAAAAATAACATTCAGAATGTTTTAGATTCATCATATAGAAAAGCAATTCAACAACACAATGAAAAGGTAACAAAAAATAGGCATGTGTTAAATTTAATAATAAATTGCATTAGATTTTGTGGCGCGTTTGAACTGGCACTTCGGGGTCATGATGAACAGCAAACGTCGAATAACAAGGGCATTTTTCGGGAATTGATAAATTTTACGGCAGAATTGGATAAATCGCTCAGAGATCACATCGAAGCAGCACCGGTTTTTAAGGGATTATCAAAAACGATGCAGAATGAGCTGCTTGATGCAATGTTGAACGTGTATCATGAACAAGTTGCCAATGAAATTAAAGCAACCGACTTCATATCTGTGATAGCTGATGAAACCACAGATGTGTCCAATCGTTTCAGTTGGTGGTTGTTTTATGATATATTGTGAACGCGAGACCGGTCGAAAGATTTTGGAAATTTCTTCTGCCTAGTGGACATGATGCTAATTCTTTATCTGCCTCCATCCTTAACGAAATTAGTTTGCTTGTTGATGACCCAGAAAAACTGATTGCACAGAGCTATGATGGGGCAGCAGTCATGAGTGGTGCTATTGACGGCGTGCAAAGTTATGTCCAAGACCAGTATCCAAGGGCTAATTTTGTACATTGTTATGCACATCAGACAAATCTAATTATGTCACATGCTACATCGAGCAGTAGTAATTGCAGAATTTTTTTTGCCAATCTGACGGGATTATGTACATTTTTCTCCACTTCACCACAACGAGCTGCAAGATTGGAAGAATTCCTTCAGAGAAAAAGCTTACCTCGTTTTTCAAAAATAAGATGGAACTTCAATTCTAGGACAGTGAATACAATATATGAGCACCGATAAGATATAATTGAAGCTCTAGAACAAATCGAGGGAGAAGCTAGTTTACAAACTACCATTCATCAAGCAAGTGCCAATTTGCGAATTTTCGAGAAGGAAAATTTTATCTATTGGTTAACTTTCTTTCATAAAATTATGCCACATGTGGACATATTGTTTAATCAATTACAAAATGTCAATACAGATGCATTAAAAATCAAGAATAATTTAGATAATTGTGAACACGCTATTGGAAAAATTCGAGCCGAAATCGCTGACACAGATAATCAGTTGGTTAGGCAAAATGACCCAGAACTGACTCCTCAACCATCAAAGCGGCGAAGAGTAACTGATGGTAGCCAAAGAAGGAGGGAAACTATTGAAGTGTGCGATATTATTTTGCTAGAAATAAAAACTAGATTTCGGTATACAGGGCACTTAATATTAGCAAACTTAAGTTCTTTTAAACAGTTCTCCTCTTTTCAAAAAAGAATTCCGGAAAATTGCCTTAAAGAAGAAGTAAAATTTTATCCATGCCTCAATGAAAGCAGACTACGAACTGAATTAAGCGTTCTATATTCTAGAGAAGAATTTAGGCAAAATATAGAAGTCGGTGCTGTAGGTCTGCTAGGTCTTCTGCTGGATGGATTAAGCGACACCTTTAATAAAGTTGTTACGCTTTTAAAAATTGTCATTACATTCCCAATGACAACGTCCGAAGCGGAACGCCAGTTTTCACGGTTGAAGAGAATAAAAACTTTCCTGAGAAATACAATGAAAGAAGAGAGATTAAATGCCCTTACTATGTTATCTTGTGAAAAAGAATGTATAAATGATTTCCCAAACTTTAATGAAAAAGTGATAGAACTGTTCTGCAAGTCAAAGACACGTAAAATGGACTTCGTTTATCGTCAGATGTAATTAAACTGTGTAGTGTAATATTTACTATTGCCTCAAAACAAACTCTACAATGAACAGTACCTGTCTGGAACAGTACGTCGGTGAAATTTATAAGGATTGGGTAAGCGTTTTTGTATTACACTTTTTAATTTTGAAATTATGCACTCCCTATGTGAACCACCCCGAGCCGCCACTGACTTAAAGAAAGATTTGTTACAAATTCTATAATCTAATGAAGCCATAATTTGTGATACTAAACTAATTCTAATAAAAGTATTTAAAGACTAAGTTTCCTTTTCATAATTTGAAATTAATTTAAACGTACCCATGTTCCTTAATATTCCCAAATCGTATTAAAATAACGATTCTTTCCCTTGAACTTAATTCAATTTAAATTTCCTTCTTCCTGTACAAAAACTGTCAGTTATAAAGTTATTGCATTAATTTAAAATAAAATTAATTTAATTCACATACAATATCTTCTCAAAATGAGCACATCATTATCATCTGGAATTTCATTCGAATCTACTCAGAAACGAGTTCTTTATTTAATTTAAGAGGTTAAGTATTTACACCGTGCGTTTACCTTTCACATAGTATTTGGTTATTTCTGTGTAAAAACGAAGAATCGAAACAAATTTCACTACACAACATACATCTGCCATTTAATTACATACCACGTTATGTGTATTTTGTCGGAAGTCACATTTTTTTAATACTAATATTATTAAGTGGACGATTTTAAATGTTTAATTTAAGATCGACTCTTTTTTTAGTATTTATTTTTGATATTTATTGTAATTTATTAACCAATTAAATTTAAAGTCGTTTGTATTTATGGTACAGGGTTAAAGCTTATGTAGTGTTTGGATTGGTAATTTGTTTATTAAGCAGTTAAGTTCCCTGTGGGAATTCTTCGAAAGGTGTAAACTAGATTTTTATCACTTTACAACGTGTAACGAAGGACACGTTAATTTGTTAGTTAAATATGATAACTACATCGTCTTTAATTCTAATTCTTTCTTGCATATACACATGTAATTCATACCAATTTAGAAATTATGAAATTACTTAGTTTATTTCTTCTTTGAACTGAATAGATTATGACTATAGTTATACCTAGTGCAGTTTTACAAAGGCAAAGAAAACTAATGAAATCTAATAGTTTAAAGGCCGGTATTATAAACAATAAAATCTGCAGATTTTATTTAGTGAGCAAGTAAGTTTTATTTATTCTATAGATTCTATATAGATTCTAAATATATCTCATATTCTATAGATTCTATGGGTAAAGTGAAGTAATGTTTTCTTAAGAAGTGTAGGATTATAAATTGAAATAAAAACACAAGTGTTAGGGAATGAGAATTTTTTTTTAAATCGATAAGATAGTTTTATGACATTAATGATGGAAGATGATTTTGGGCACATAGCCATCACGGGAGCGTCCGAGGCACGCCGGAGCATCAATTTAAGACTACTTTTTCGAGCGTTTGAGGCCGTATGTTACGAATGGTGCGCTTGATGTTAGTTTCCAAGGCTGCAACAATTGTTGACTTGTTTGCGCAGACCAATGACTTCAAATAATCCTAGAAAAAATATTCTAGAGGCGTCAAATCGCATGATCTTAAAGACCAGTGTGCAGATCCATTTCTGGAGATAATCTTATCGCCGAATACTTCCTTCTATAAATCGATGGTTTCGTCATGTGGCACCGTCTTGCTGAAACCAAGGGTCTTCCACTATGTTCATGCACTTCTGGGAATAAAAAATAGTTGCATATGCCTCTATACCAGCCGGCATTGTCGGTGATAGCTCGATTATCTTCATTTTTGATGAAGCATGGCTCGATTATGCCCTCGGGCCACAAACCGCGCCAAACAATGCATTTTTCGAGGTTAATCGGTAGTCAATGAGTCGCCTGTGAAATAATGTCGCTCCTAATGCGACAATTTTGTTTATTCACAAAGCTACTGAGCCGGAAGTAAGCCTCATCATTGAACTCAATTTGACCATAAAACAGTGGATCGACTTCCAACTGTTCTAGCCCCCATTACTGAACTGACGTTGACAACGATGCTTGGTTGGCTTCAATTCCAGCACCAATTTAATCTTATAGGCATGTAAGCCAAGATCCTTGCATAAATCTTCCAAAAAGTCGATGGGCACAGGCCAAGTTCTTGCAGACGATGAAGAAGCGATGAATTTGGATCATCCTCAGCACTGGCCTCAACGGCGACGATATTTTCTTCAGTGCACACTTTATGCAATCTCATTAGTGGATGGGAGTCCAAAAGAGTAAATTGAGTGCAAAATTTTTCAATTGTGTTGCGAATAGTGGCTCCAGTTGGCCGATGATGTATGCCGTAAATTGGCAAAGCACTTTGTGAATATTTTTAACTGAAAACTGATTTTAGAAATAAATTTCGACAATCTGTAGACGCTGCTTGGATGTAAGTTTTTGCATTATCAAATGTCATAGAATACTAATAAAATGGCGGTACGACTTGTCAAATTAATTGTTATAATGTCAGAGTTTTTCCCTATTGAAAAGGAAAGGTATTCAAAAAACACACATTCAATAGCGAATAAGGAAGCTAAGTAAGTAAATCTACCAATTAATTTACACCCTACTGTGGTATTAAATATTATTCATCTGTTAAATGCGATGAGCTATTTGCGCCATTGTGCTTCAAATAAATATAACCTTATTTTTAAAACTTTATTATTTTGTGTGTTTAATAACTTAAACTATGAAACAGAAATAAGAAAAGCACCCTAACCACAATATATAACAATAAATACTATATACGTATTTCGGCAACTAAGTTGCCATCTTCAGTAGAATGACCTTAAAAACTGAAAAAAAAAAGTTAAACGTAGCGTTTTTGGCTAAGGTAAACCTTAGAATGCTCTTCACCAAATCGCTAGTGTGATAACACTAAATTCCTAACATCGAAATAAATACTTATATACTACTTAAACCTAGCGTGAAGTTTAGGGAACCGTGAAGAGTGAATACATGAAGCGCAAAAATAATGCTATTGTCACAATAAGGCATACAAACTGAACTGAGGGATTGGTCCATTGTCAGAATTCATTAATTTATTCTTATTTCTATATGTATATAAATACTTTCATAACTATCTAATTCCCTATAATTATTAACATTTTTAATCAACTTAAGGTTATGTGCCGGCACAGAATGACCTGTGTCCCAAATATGTCGGGCAACGCTAGACTTTTCGGGTTTGTTGAATCTAAAGTGGGAAATATGTTTCTTGTAACGAGTTGAAATTGAACGTCTAGTTTGGCCGATATATTTTTGGCTGTAATCGTTACAATTAATTGCATATATACCAGATTTATGTTCTACCTCAATTTTGTCCTTGGTGTTACCTAAAAGTGATTTTAACGAGTTACAGGATTTAAACGTTTACGTACTTTACGCATAATTGTCACTAGCAGCTCACACATAACACATGAACATTACATGTTTAAACAACAACTACCACTGTAAAATTTCAACTTGACCTTTTTCACCGGCATGTCTGCATAATATGTATGTGAAAACAAATCTCTCTTAATTCCCTACGTTGGGTCCTTATCCGGTTGTAAAAAATGGGGTGGTAAGATATTTCGTGAGTATCAATAATAGCTTTTACATCGAATATATCCACATGCATTTGTAATAAAGTAATTATTTTGTCCTGTTTCGGCATAAATTAAAATCATGCCAGTATATTCGATATCCGTGTAGGATACCACTGCGAATGCACCTAGCCCCAGCGAAGACTATGTCCAAACTAATGTAAATTTCGTTATTTGTGGCAGTGATTTCCGTATTTCCCCACGTCTTATTAACTGCGACAAGGCTGGACTCGAATAAAGAAAAATCATTTTCTAGTTAAGGCATTACTCATATGTATCTTCCACGCCTTTTTTCTTTGTTGCTATACAAGCTAAGAATGTATATTTTTTTTGAAAGACATGTATATATCCCATGACGTTTACATTGTTCGTTTAATAGCTTCCAATAAACTTACTGTTGCTATCATTAAAAAATGTTACAATAAAATTGTAAGGTTAGCCGAAACTTAACCTACTGATTCTTTTTCAATGTTAGAACAAGCTTTTCCATTTTAAGGTAGTCCAATTAATGACCACAGTTGGCAGACCTAATGCAAAATAAATTAAATTCTTGCCAGTTTTTCTCTCTTTTTTATCTATAATTGATTCGCTTTATTTTTACGCGATTTAAAAAAGAAAAGAATTACTTTCTTTTACCGTTCCCACATATCTTTAGCGTGCCTATTAGCCGAGCAAACAGAAATGCTAATTTGCGAACATAATTTGAATTTATTCCCTTTTCACGCGATTTATTTCATGCAAACGGAATTATTTTTTCGCCTTCTCTTATTTTTATCTTTAACTTACTTATTTTTTGAAGGAAAGAGAAAGTACCGATTAATGATCGATCAGTCACCTAACTTTTCGTGACTTAGAATAAAAACAAAAAAAATATAATTGCTATACATCAACTGAAGCAGAAAATACATATAATAACAACAGTCTGTAATGCCCAACAGGTATTCCTCAATTACAGAACGTATATGTACAGAGTCTTCCTAAATTAGTTATACAAAAATAACAAATATTGTGAAGAATGCATAAATTTTATTGAACTAAATAATAAAGCAAACAATTCAGCAAAACTTAAAGTTTCATTTACAAATGTTCGATATGGAATGCCAGTGTAACACGGGATATATCTAATTTGTAAGTGCAATTTTTCCCAAATTTTACGAGGCAAAATCGGGATATTGAGAAATGAGGATATGCCTTTTTTAATATAAATACGTGCTGCCACCTTTCGTTATTTACTTAAATCTTTGGTCTATCAGAAAGAAGTGTGCTACGAAAGTTTCATTGGGCTTGTGTGACAATTGTTAAAAGTATTCGCTGATACAACAATTTTCTGGGTAGGTGAAAAAAGCAAGCACGGTAAGTACTGCTACTGCTACTTAAAGTGCGCGCTGACGCAGCGATGGCGTCTGAAAATGGTTAGAATCAAAGCGAAATCGGTAGTCCTATCGCATAATAGTCTGGGAGCTTCTATTTATGGTGTATGCCCTTAGACAGTGAAGACGGGTGTGGGTGACTAAATTAAAAGACAGTAGATAGCGCCACTCCAGTCTCCTACGTAAGCTTAAATCTGAAAACGGAGGAAAGGGATTGCGCGATCTTTGGCGCAATCGCATACAGATTAAAAAAATCCAAACGTTAAATACAAAGACGAAATGACAAAATGCTGCATAGGATATCTGCAACCTGTAAATAATTATTCAAACTTCAATCTGCTAAAGAGAGAATAAAACAAAATTAGCAAAGTAAAGTCTTATATTAACAATTAAATTCTTGCACATAATAATAAAAATGGAACATAATTCTGTTCAAAGTTAAACTAATAATAAAATAAAACATATTGCTATGAATAATGGTTTGAAAATTGAGCACGCCACCATCCACAACTAGTTTTCCCAACTAGGTTTCTCAGCCGGAGAATTTTCAAATATCAGACTTCTAACTTCTCGGGTTCCACTTAGGAAAAGCGTGTCTACAGTGTAAATTTAGCGCCAGTGAAATGTTCACAAAAATTTAATTACTTATATAAGTTAAGTTTAAACAGCAATATAGGCGTGAGTACAAAAAATAAAACGCAGGATAAAATTAAAATGAATATTTAATACAAAATAAAAAAAATTAAAAAATATCTATCTTTACAAAGTATAAAGATGCTGTATAATACAAAAATACATGAGGTAAAAACATTCATTGTAAATTGACAGCTAAATGAATGGAAAACATCCTCCGAACAAACTTATCTAAAAATAATTAAGTTTACTATTAATTTCTCCCCAGAGAACCACACTGTATAATCAGATTCTGATACACGAACAAAATTTACGCATGTGCAAACACCAAGCACAAAAAACAACCCTGATTCCCGTCGAACAAACTTTTTAATTATAATTTTAACAACGAAATGTTAATAGTAAGCTTTATTATCTATATTTCTAATAATTAAATCTTTTAATTACAAGCTTCCATACAATGGAACTATTATAATTTTAAATCTACTTACAAAAAAATATGTGGAGACGAAGAAGGTGCTTATTCAATTTTAAACATCAAGTAACATACGAGAATTTAACTCTATAACTCTCTAATACATCTATAAATCACTTATCAATCAATTAACTGAATTAATTCAATATATTTAATTATATTTCACCTAGCAACCTTCTAGTTCAAACTATAATTTTGGTCTCCTCAAGAATTTACCTCGGCCTCTACAACACATTTCAATGCACGCCGGGAAAAAAACAGTTTTTCTATATGGTTAAATTTATACACATTTTGAATATACAACACTATCCAAAATAATTGTACATTTTTAAATTAAATTATTTTTAATTAAAAACCCATAGCAATATGTTGTATACAGGGTGAGTCGTGAAGAATCGACCAAACTGTAGGAGTGTATTCTACAGGTGAAAGTTATGTAAAAAAACTCAAATGTTGCTATCCGATTTTTATTTGTTTTCGAGTTATAGCGTAATTAAAAATAAACAAAATTTCATACATTGAAGTTTTTGAATTTGATTGGTATTATCGTTCTTTATAATATATTTTCAAAAATACCGCCGTTCGTTTCAAAACATTTTTTACATCGTCTACCACGGGCGCTGGTTGCGTTCCTGATAGCGTCAGGTTGATGTTTGATATTGTCAGCAGCATTCATAATCCGTTGAATTAGTTCTTCACGAGTGTCCACTTTTACTTGATACACTTCATTTTTTAACCAGCCCCATAAACAATAATCGAGTGGCGTGAGGTCTGGAGACCTAGGAGGCCAACCAATGTGACTACCACGTCCAATCCAACTCCCTGGAAACCGTTCAGCCAAATGTTGCCTGACTGCACGAGCGTAATGTGCAGGCGCTCCATCGTGCTGGTAGAAGATTTGGATTCTGATGTTTATGGGAACATCCTCTAGCAGTCCATGCAGTTCATTTTCTAAAAAATGTAAATAGGTGTCTCCCGTGAGGCGATTCTCAAAAATGTAAGGACCAATTAAAAAAACATCGATCATACCACACCACACGTTTACCGAAAATTTATGTTGAAAGTTACTTTCGACTGTTGCTTGTGGATTTTCGTCTGACCATACATGCTGGTTATGACAATTATTAATACCGTCACGGGTGAATGTCGCTTTATCCGTAAACAGTATACGCGATACAAAACAAGGATTATCATTTATCCATCGACAAAATTCCATACGTCTACGATTATCATCTCGTTGTGGGTGCTGTACTCTTTGTACATGGTACGGACGTAAGCCATGCTCGTGGAGTGTTTTTATCACCCTAGTTTGTGGAATGCCCAATTGAATACTAATTCTCCGTGAGCTGGTAGTTGCGTCTTCTTCTACTACATCCAGAATATCTTCTACTTCTTGTAATTGTTGTCGACTGCCTCGTTCAGATATTATGTTTACACTGGGAAGCTTTCCGGTCGCGCACAATATGTTGAATACACTAATAAATACAGTTTTATTAGGATGTCTGTGATGTGGAAACCGTTGACGATATTCATTAGCAGCAGCTGTAGCATTCCCATCACAAAATCCATAAACAAACACCATATTAGCATATTCTAAATTAGAATAAGTGTGTGGCATTTTAGTTTGTTACACTATAGTCGTACAAACGTCAAGTCAATGTCACAATACCCGAACACAATGTTATAATTTACTCCAAGGTATAGGGAACATTTTTTATGATGGCAGCGCCCTCACTATATCAACGATGAACTAGAGGTAGTGACATTAGACGCATTAAGCATACAAACCACTCTACACTATTTCTCGACTGCTTTCAATGTCACTACCGCCAGTTCGGAAAACCACGAACAGGTAGCGCTTCAGCTAGGAGGACTTCCCTATAATGAATTGCTACCGGGGTTTCACTGTTTTTACGAATATATACATAAACATGGTATACTAAATCTAATCTAAACTCGAAAACAAATAAAAATCGGATAACAACATTTGAGTTTTCTTACATTACTTTCACCAGTAGAATACACTCCTTGAGTTTGGTTGATTCCTCACGACTCACCCTGTATATTACAAAATGTAATTCTTTACAGTATAAAAAAATAAAGGGTGATTATAAATTAATGAAAATAATCTACGTTAATATGACTGAAAAGGAAAATGTTAAGATAAATTTCAAAAGTATTACATTACGCTAGTAATAAAAAAACTAAAGAACATCAATAGTATAGAATACAGATTAATAAAAGAAATACGTTAGTCTTCACTAAGGTACCACACGAAAGCTTTACAAAAAAAATAAATAATTAGAGTATAATTTATTACGAATATCTCAAAAATAATTTTTAAAATTTTATATAGTAATAAATACATATGCACCACTTACAAACAGGTTTTTTGTAGCCGTGAGATGCTCACAGATGGAGAAGAAATTTTCACGATAAAAACAACTTTAGAATATCTTTAAGAAAATTAAAATATATAAGCGGTAAAAACAAATTAAAAAAATATTACGTTAAAATTTAATATTATAAAACGCCAAAGCTAATTAAATTGAAATCAGAATAAAAATAAATTACAACTACAAAAATGTAAATATCCAAATATAATATTAATTTATGAAACGCTACAAAAAATTTTAGTTTGAACAGGAAAAAAAATTAAAACCCGAAAGTTTGAGAATACATGATTTTTAAATCTTCAAAACGGTATTTTAAGAGACAAAATTTATACAAAAAAATGTACGATTCAACGTATTGTCCTTCGGAATCAGGGATGCCAGTAGATGACGGTAATAAATGTTGATTCGTCGGTGATTGACTCGTTGTTGGGATTAAGGTGTCTGAGGCCTTTATTACGACTCCCAGAGGGCTTGCAGGTGGTCCATATTTACGTCCAAGGATTTCCGATCAAAGGAAACTCAGGCAAATAAAGGAGTTTCTCCCCTATTTCGCTTTTAATTCACAAACGGGACGGTATCGGCAGAATTCCAAACTGTTTGCGCTCTGAGCTCTTATCCGCAATATGCGACTATCAAACTACGCAGATTTACGTAAATCTTAACACCCTCAAGAGTTTAAACGAAAGCAATTATTAACCCCAAACTGATCTTATTCACAGCCCGTGAAGGAATGAATCTATATCGAGGCAACGCCAATCGAGACAATACAGGACAGGTGCCATACTGTAAGAAACATCCACACAGATGGTGACAACGTACTCGTGATAATAAAAAAATGAAGCAACTCGTGTCGTAAACGAGTATACCGCGATAAAACGTTAAATAAATATAAAGAAATTTAAACCGTAACAGCACTGCTATGTAACGTAATTATTTAGAGGAGTTGATTGTTGCAAATATACTGAGAAAGTAGCACGTAGTTATGGGGTTTCTCTCCTTAAAACCTATGTTTGGTGAATTTGCGAGCATACTGGGGCAAAATGGAGAGTCAGAAGTGGGACCTAATGACATCCCCGTTTTACCCAGGCGTTACTAATTATTGTGAATTATGTTAATGAAATCATATTTGTCTTTACGAGTATTTTAGTTGCAACTACAGTTCGCAAATATATACGAAAACGAATCGGCAAAGTTGGTCTGAGGATAACGTGCAAAAGACGATAAACGCTATGTCTACCATGTAGACCTGTGTACCGAAGGCGGTTAAAAATTTTAACACGCCACAAACAACACTCGAAAGAAGATTCAAAATTTGTAAATAAAAACCGTCTAGCACCGATAGTGCGGTTTCAATAAAATCACTTGGTGCATTTAAAACAGTTTTCAGTACAGAGCAAGAAAAACTGTTGATTGCATTCTTTGAATGGAGTCTCTATTCATGACTTAACCAGGAAATACTTGAAAAGTATTGCATTCCAGTTAGCTGAAAAGTACCGAATTAGACATAACTTCAACACTCAAAATAAATTAGCAGGACCAGATTGGCTCATAGCTTTTTTTAGTCGAAATCCAAATTTAAGCATTGTAACTCCGGAATTCGCTTCAGTTGCTCGACCCATAGGATTCAATGCTGTTGTAGTTAATAAACTCTTTGATTTGTTAGAGAATAGCTGTAGAGTTAAGTGGTGCTTTATCTAGGAGGCATTATTTCATACGAACACCAAGCAAAATAAACATCGGAGGCATAAAGTTACCACTAGTGCTCATACAATTTTCCACTGTTACCGTTTTGCTTCTTTCAACGTTGGCAATTGATCCTGTTTGCTTTCTCCACTTTTTGGCTATTATATTTGGATTATGTTTTTCCGCTGAAGAGATATATATATAAGTCATACAAAGTGAGGTTTCAAAAAATGAACGCCAACGATAGAAAAGCAAAATTAACAATAACACTTTTTGCTAAGATTGGACATACTTTTACCCATCTCATCCACTGTAACCACAGGTAAGGTGAAAGATGAATAATTCGTAAAAAATTCAGTACATTTTGAGTCAAGTTTATAAAAATACTTTAACAAACGTCGCTATAAACTTCGCTGTCATTCTTGAAGTATATATTAGAAAATATGTTGTTAAATGATTTAATTATGTCCAAAGATTCGGAAAAGTTAGTGTCATTATCAAAGAGAGCACCAGGAATTCTAGTGGATTTACGTTTATTATTATTTCCACAAATCACTAAGGTTTAATATAATGGTTTAAGGAGACTAGCATAATAGCCAACGTTTAGATATGATAGCCAAGAATGCGGAAAACTTTGTTCTAAGATATTCGAAGTCAAAAATTAAATTAATTTCTGATAATTATTCATTGTTGTCTATTCACCGTACAGACTTTGTTAAACGCCTATTACATGAGTTAACTCTTTCTAAAAATAATCAACAATAAATTTCATCAATTAAGTCTTAATTGTATCACAATTTGCGTTGACGTAGCATATATCTTCGCCGGTCGTAGTCATATCTACATGTTCGTCTAGCAAAATGAAATAGACACCTTCTAATACATCATCGTCATATATATGCATATGTATATATATTTATATATATATATATATATATATATATATATATATATATATATATATAGATATATATATCATCGCTTGCTTCCTTCTTCATTTCTCAAATATACATATTTATTACATGCTAATGACATTGTTGATGTCGTCCTTATGAAAATTATCGGCGGTATCCATTAAGCGTCTTTGGAGTGGGGCCAAAACGGTGTGCGATTTTTCAAGTGTGGCCCGAACCACGGCCAAACTTGACACGGCAGTATGATACATATAACAACATATGCGACTATTAATTTGACGCTAATGAACTTGTATATGGCGAGAGCGCTATTTTATTTGCACCTACAATCGAAGTAGCCTCTGTATGGGCGTTTGAGATTGTGTGCGTGTTTTTATGAATGTATAATTTTATTTAATGTCGAGAGTAATAAAATTATTTGCGGTTAATTTGAATGATTGCCAGTGCTGATTTGCATATTTTTCATTTTAATTTTTAATACATAAGTTTGCATATATAGATATGTATGTAAATATATTGGAATATATAAGAAATTACAAAATTATTAATATTATTTATGTGTATTATTCAACAGAAATCAATTAAATTTTAAAAGGCAAATAAGAGAATTAATAATACCTTTCATTCCATTAATCCAACAGTCGGTCTATGTGGTATCGACCAGTTAATAGACTATAGATAAACTCCTAAGCAAAATTAACGCACGCACTACAATCTCTTTTCTTTTAATTCTAAAATAATAATAATAATAATAATAATACCTATCTCTCCAAATTAGCGCGACCGGACACTAAACACATGCACGAGCGCGCTAAAATACAACACCCCTACACTTGCGCGCTCGCACAAACATTAAACCACACACCCAGAGAGAGAAGCAAGCTGCCAGCAGCGGACAACACATAAGTTCACACTCTGAAAGTACTGGTAAGTATCTACTATAATCAATATTCATATAAAAATAAATGAATGATAGATAACTATGTCACCCATCTTGTTCGAATGAACCGATGGGGTAAGATAATGGCAACCAAGAACGAATGGTTCTTGTGAGTGGAAGAGATAATAATAATAATAATAATAATAATAATAATAATAATAATAATAATAATAATAATAATAATAATAATAATAATAATAATAATAATAATAATAATAATAATCATAACAACATTCTTTATTGTCCAACAGAAATATTCCAATTACAGGACAGAACATAACCTAAGTAAATACATACAGTGTACCATAAAATAGTTACATGTATAAGGTACTGTTAAAAAATAATAGTAATTAATAAAAATAAAAACACGATTCAAGTACAAAACAAATACCAAACGAGAATTCGTAGACCAATGTGAAGTAGTCAAAATTATCTCAAATCACCGAGAGAAGGGATCAGGGTAGAATTTGAGAAGGTTGTGTACCATATGCAGCAAAGGCGCTTTGAGCAACACATTGGACTTGGCGATGAGAACGGCGAAAGTGTCCGACGATCTAGTTAAATGTCCTGGAACCAAAAAATTCAATTGTGACAGAAGAGACGGACAATCAATCCTTACATTTAGTAAATTAAGGAGGAATTTTTGCAGTAAGATGTTTTCGTCTATCACTCAGGAAATTCAAAGAATGGCGTTCCAGGAGAGACGTACATTCAGTGCCTCTTTCCGGATATAAGCCGTCACACCTGAAAGACATATACTTCAAAATCGTCTTTGAACACTCTCCACAGCCAGATGTAAATGCAGGTAATGAGGATACCATATAGGAGAGTCGTATTCCAATCTACTTCTTACATAGGCGTAATACAGAGATTTTAATGTTAAGGGATTACGAAACTGTCTACAAGATCTTATAATGAATCCCAAAGATTTAACAGCTGCGGTAAACATATCGTGAATATGATTTTATTGAATCGTAATGCAGAATCAAATAACACACCCGGATCCCTAACCTCATCGACTCTGGGACTTGGAATATGGTCGAGAGCATACGGGAACAAAACTGGACTCGCAACACGGATATACGAGACAATAGCACATTTATCCGTATTCGAAGCTATTACATTATGACTACACCACTGATTAACCAAATGGAGATTACGTAACAGTTCCCTACAATCGCTCAACTAGACTCTACAAAATATTTTAAGATCATCCGCGTAAGCTAACACTTTACAATCTAACAGCATAATGAGATCATTATTAAAATATTAAATAATAGGGGGCCTAAAGTAGATCCTTGGGGAATTCCTGACGATAGAATAAACTTTTAAAATCATTTAAAATGGAAATAAAATTAATAATTAAAATCTTCGCTTTATTAATTTCCATGCATACTCCTGAGTTTGCAACGAGCTCTAGTAAATACCTGATGAAGCCCCTATCCTGGCGAAACAATTGTCGTTTGGCGACAATAAAGTGAAGATTTCAACCATTCGTTTTATTTCTATTTTCAATTATGGATTTTCACGAGAGGCCCATGACTCATCTCCCACGGGCGTACCATGAAAATTTGTATTTATATACTTGGAAAGCAAATGGGAGCTGATCTATAAAATACCAAAAACATTTTTATTTGTTCATTTTGTAGTTCAAGTTGAGTAAAGAAGTATTAATATTAGCTAGCAATACTTTCTCAAGATTCACTTCTGGGAAATTTGTTCTCTTTGAATGAAATACATCCTCGTAGATAGAAAACGTCCTTTCTACCTCACAACTGGTTATAGGTTGTAGGTGCTTAATGGAAATATTCATTTATTTCAGCGTATTTAGCAATTATATTTTGATGCATTGTCCCTATACAGAATTGCCGCAATGTTATTGAATCTGGATTTCCATTAAAAACTGCGTCTAACTCTTGCCGAAAGCCACATCGGAAGTCACTTGGAATATTTTTCAAATTATTAATAGCCACATCCAATGTGGTTAATTCGTCATTTAATTCGAGATTTTGATTTTCAAAATAAGTGTCTCTGAAGAAAGTACAACTATTTTTTTAAATTTGGAATTTGTATTAGTTCCTTGCACTCAGAAATCATTCGAGCATCGTCATTTAAACATATAACGATATTTTGTAAACTATCGAAATTCTCTGCATAAAAACTAGTAGCTTTCAACCATGATCCCCATCTAGTTATTATTGGAGAGAGAGGCAGTGACAAAAATGGAAGTTTTTCCCCGTAAAGAGCTACTCTCAATGATGCTCAGAAAACTTTTTTAAAAGTGGATACAAGTCTATCAACTTCTGTAAAGGTGTCTCTGATATATTCACAGATTCTGTGGAGAGCATGTGCTACACAATCAATATGCAGCATACTAGGATATGTTTCCTTTAATAGTCAGCCTGTTTTTAACATATATGCAGCACTGTCACTTACAAATAAAAGTACTTTTTCTTTGTACCTGTCGTCCGAATGAATATTCTCCTAAACTGCTTTAGCTACTGTTTTCGCATCAACTGTATTTATAACTTTTGTTGCTATTACGTATGCATTTTATGGAATAGTTGGATGTAGTACACCAGCTACAACATTTACCACAGAGCGTCCTAATATATCGACAGTTTTGTCGGCACTTATCCATAGGTACTGATTTGGCTTCTAATGCGTTATACTGCTTTCTTGTAGCACTTAGGAACATAATATTTGCGTAAGGTGGATTCATCAGGAACATTTCGACCAGTATATTTTTGGAGAAATGTTTTGAAGGTGGGATTGTTAAGTTTATTTAATGGAATATTTGCCGTGTAATTTCTTGGAATTTTTTAACCATATTTTACAGACTTTGCAATAAATTTCGGAATCACTGGCAATGGATTTGCAATCAGTTTGACCTTTAATCCAACTCGCCATTGTTTCACGATGCCATTCTTGACCTTGTTCCATATCAAATGTGAAAAAGGAACTTAAACCATGTTCTAGATCTGAATAAATGAAAATTTAAAATGTATGCGTAAGTTATTGAAACTTAACGAAATTCACTGGACACTTGCGTATATATGTAATTAACAATTAAAACAATGAAAAAAAACTAGCTCACCGTACTTTATTTATCTTACCAAATATAAACTAATAAATAAAGCATAATCTATCTACGCCCATGAAGAAAGGAATTTAAGGATAAAATTGAAGTAAGTACGTCACAATTCAACGACAAAAAACATATGTGCGGTTAACTGAATGAATAGTGCTATTCAATAACTACGTGCTGTACTTAGCGATGTTACTGAGCTATTTTAATCGCAATTTCGACTTCTCGTGTCAGGTACCTAATCATAAGCTAGCTTTGGACTCCTTTGACATTTTAAGCAAATGCTGTCAACAAATATTGTGTTTTAGTATCACAATTCTACTTTTACCAAAAACCGATTTATAGTCTATTCGAAAACTGTCAGTACACCAAGTGATTTATTCTTCAGTTTCCCAATCGCCTCTATGATATCATGCTGTATAACACAAGAAACGACGATAAGCAGATAATTACTAATCGTATCGTACATAAGCGACGCATTATTGAAGTAGCTTTAGGAGATAAACTTTTGCAAATGTAGATGCAAAGGCGTCAACAATGATTCGCGGTTCAGAATATTCCTGGTTCTCAAAATGTAAGTTACTTGGAATTCTTTGTTGCGTTTTGAATTAACGAAAGTCCAGAATTTAGATGGATCATTAATAATTTTTTCTTCTATATCTTGTGTATAACATGTATAGATTCTAGAAATTTATGTTTTAGTGATTCTTCGAAATCTTTGAAACTCTCATTCGTAATAATCATTATCTATAAATTTTCACTTTTTGTAATAATAACGCTTGAACAGAAGATATTCCTTTATGCTCTTAGCAAACCACGGAAAGTAAGTTTTATTTTATTATTATTATTATTATTTGACAGAAATGGACAAGCACTAGATGTGAGCATATTCATAACATCAAACCATAATTTTCAAAAGTTAGCAGAAATATCAAAGATTTTACGAGGACGACCTGAAATGTTTCCGGAATCGATAAGAAAACACGGTATTGGTGTTGTCTTTTATTTTTATTTTTCGATGTAGTCTCCTCGAAGATCAATTCACTTTTTCAAACGCTGCTCAAGTCTCTTCAGTCTCAAGCCGTCAGAAAAGTAGGATGTTTCGAGGTGTGCAAAATAGCCATCTATTGCGGCGATGACCTCCTCATTTGAGGCAAATCTCTTTCCTCCCAGCGATTTTTTCCGATTTTGGAATATGAAAAAATCCCAGGGGCTAGGTCCGGTGAATATGGAGGATGAGAGACTAATTCGTAGCGCAACTCATTCAATTTGGACGCGACGATACGGGATGAATGAGCCGGTGCATTGTCGTGGTGAAAAAGCACTTTTTTTCGCTGCAAACGAGACCATTTCTCCTTCAATACTGCATCGAATCGGGTTAATAAATCGCTGTAGTATTGCCCCGTGATCCTCCTTCCCTTTTGCAGATAGTCGATGAGGATCACATCTTGGGAATTCCAAAAAATGGTCGCCATGACCTTTCCGGCCGATGGAACGGTCTTTGCTTTCTTCGGAGCTGGTTCGACTCATCCTTGGTCTCCGGTATGTAGTGGTGGATCCTAGTCTCATCCACGGTTACGAAACGTATGAAGAAATCCCTTGGATTGCGTTGGATCCTGGCCAGACACTGCTCCGAAACGGTCATCCGATTTTGTTTTTGCTCCGGTATGAGTAACCGCGGTACCCATCGCGCCGAAATCTTTTTCATACCCAAAATTTCGTGTAGGATATGGCCAACGTGTTCTTCTGAGATGCCTGTTGTCTCTCACAACACTTTCAGCTTAAATCGGTGATCAGCTAACACGACATCATGAATCTTGTCGACCATTTCATCGTTGGTGGCGGTTTTTGGGCGTGCACTGCGTGGTTCGTCACTTGTCCTTGTGCGGCCACGTTTGAACTCTCTCACCCAAAAGCTGATAGTCGAAAATGATGGAGTATATCCGCTATGAACCTCTAGCTAAATATTTCGAATTTCTGTGGCCGTTTTCCCAACCATCCAGAAGTGTTTTATCACTGCACGAAATTCGATTTTATCCATTTTTGCGAAACTGACTTGCTACACAAAACACACTATTGACAGTAGACGTCTGAAATTTTCACAGTTGCCATAAAAAAGGTTGCCCTTGCCGACCAATGAAACCACTTCAACCTTCGTGGGCCATCTCTTGCCGATTCCGGAAACATTTCAGGTCGCTCTCGTTTCTTTATCATTAAGTTCGATTGTTAAAGATAATAATTTAGATTTAGACCCCGAACATCTGGCCTCATTAAAATATGCGCCGATCACTTCAATTGAAGAACGTTTTGAACATATAAAAATATTTTAAGACATAGAAGACAAAATTTTAATGTCAAAAATCTGGAAAAGCGCTTAATTATTAATTGGTACAATAATAAGTTGCGAAAGTAAATATTTATTAATAATGACATAATAACATACATGTAATAATTCTATGGATGTTACTTAATAACATAATAACTTATTATTAGAGAACGGACACGCTTACCACCCAGTGCAGTACTGGCGAAAGGCTGTATTTCTAAAATATTTAATTTTATTTATATAATTGGAAAACGAACGGGTGGTGATCTATAAAATTACGAAATACATATTTATTTGTTGAAAAGTTGTATTTATAAAGTTTTTAATTTTATTTATATAATTGGAAAACAAACGGGTGGTGATCTATAAAATTACGAAATACATATGTATTTGTTGAAAAGTTGTATTTTTAAAGTTTTTAATTTTATTTCTATAATTGGAACATTTTTATTTGTTCATTTTGTCGTTCAAGTTGAGTAAAGGAGTATTAATATTGACTAGCAATAGTTTCTCAAGGTTTTCTTCTGTCAATTTTGTTCTCTTTGAATTAAGTACATCCTTATAAATAGAAAACGTCCTTTCTACATCGCAACTGGTTATAGGTGCATACTGGAAATATTTTTTTATTTCTTCATATTTAGCCGTTAGATTTTGTGGAATTGTCTCCATACATAATTGCTGCAATGTAATTAAATCTGGGTTTCTATTAAGAATTGCTTCAAACTTTTGCCGAAGGCCACATCCGAAGTCACTTGGAATACTTTTCAAATTATTAACAGCCACATCTAATGTGGTTAATCCGTCATTTAATTTGAGATTTCGATTTTCAAAATAAGTGATTAGTTTTGGCAATTTTCCAAAGTGTTCGTGAAGAAAGTACAACTGATTTTTTAAATTTGGGATTTGTGTGAGCTCCTTGCACTCACCAGTACTTCTAGCATCCTCCTTTAGCAGTGTTACGAAATGTTTTAGACTATCAAAATTCTCAGCATAATAACTAGTAGCTTCCAGCCATGTTCCCCATCTAGTTATTACTGGAGTGGGAGGCAGTGACAGAGATGGAAATTTTCCCCCAAAAAAAACTACTCTCAATGGTGCTTTTCTCAAAACTTTTTTAAAAGCTGATACAAGTCTATCAACTTCCGGAAAAGTGTCTCTGATATTCACAGATTCTGTGGAGAGCATGTGCTACACAAGTAATATGCAGCATATTGGGATATGTTTTCTTCAATAGTCTGCCTGTTTTTAACATATACGCAGCACTATCACTGACAAATAAAAGTATTTTTTCTTTGTACGTGGCGTCGGAATGAAGCATTTTTTGCATATTCTCATTAATGGTTTCAGCAACTGTTTCCGCATCAACTCTATTTATAACACTTATTGCTATTACATATGAGTTATAGGGAATAGTTGGATGTAGTACACCAGCTACAACATTTACCACACAGCGTCCTAACATATCCACCGTTTCGTCGGCGCTTATCCATTTGTATTGATTTAAAAGATGGCTTCTAATGCGTTCTACTGTTCTCGTATAGCACCTAGAAACATAATATTTGCCTAAATTTGATTCATCAGGAACATATCGACCAGTATATTTTTTCAGATATGTCTTCAAAATTGGATTGTTCAATTTAAATAATGGAATATTAGCTGCCATAAAAGTTTCACAGAGTTCTTCGTTAAAATTGTCAGATTCCAACGGGTTCAATTTTTTTTCGTGCTTAAACGACGTTTTACGGTTGATTTATTGCAATTTTTCAATAACGTTTCACACACTTCACAATAAATTTCGGAATCACTGGCAATGTACATACAATCAGTATGGCCCTCAATCCAACTCGCCATTGTTTTACGATGCCATTCTCGACGCTCTTCCATTGTCTGAAAAAGTAAAAATATTCTAGATCTAAATAAACGAAATTAAATATCGAAATTTTATGTACACTTACGTGAAAATAATTGGAAGATGTTGCTTAAATGAAAAGAAAAGGAATGTACGTGCTATTTCTCTTACGAAATACGATAAACTTATTTATTTTATCTACGTACACGACACCACTGAAAACACTATATTCTCCGAATACAATAGGTGGGTTGTCCATTGTTATCGCTGCGAGACCAGGTGGCCGAGTAAGTCAAACAAATACTTCATTGAATTACGCCTGGATGTACTGAGCGACGTTATACACAATTCCAATTGCCGATTGCGTTTTATGGAAATTGCGTCCGTTCTCTAATAATAACATACATGTAATAATTCTATGGATGTTACTTAATAACATAATAACTTATTATGTTATTAAGCAACGTCCATAGAATTATACGTATATAGCTATTAATTGTAATCTTTTACCATATTATTATGCAATGTTCTTATCATAAACTATGTAATAATAATTCTTTTTTATGTATAAATAGATTTTGACTACCTTTTATTGTTTTACCACTCTATCCTTGATTTCCACTAAGCGAAATACATAAAAAATAAAGTGCATTAAAATCACAAATGGTAAAAATGAACGATATATTTGACATATTTTTGAGAAGAACGTGAAATATTTAAAGCATTTCTTGCGCATAAAATTCCGAACTTTAATAATAACAGTGTACCTACAGATATATTTATTTATTTCAAAAACCATTAGAATTATGCAAACATACCGTCACTAGACGTCGAACAATCATTTTCGTTATATAAAATATTTTTTCATCACTGCGAACAAAGCTCAAGGAAACGGTACGCCATAATTGGAATGTTTAGTCGAACACATTTGGAATTTTAATATTTATAAGGTTTCTCGATAAGTGCTGTGTTAATTATATATTATAACTTACAAATTCTTACTTAGACAAAGTTAGATATTCCTCAGTAAAGAAATCGTGATTTGAAAATCTGAATTATAAAACAATTTTGTTTGAAAATCTAATTTTTTATTTTTTAAAAATCACGAAATCAAAAGATGAATTACGTAATATAAAAAATGATTGTACAATTATATAAATTTGCGTTCAGATAATTTTTGCTATATTCCCCCTGTACATTTTTAAATTAATTATACTATTATCCTTGGGGTGTTGTTTTTAAAAACAAACATGCATAGGTACATGGCGAATTATAAAATCTTTTTTTCCCTGGCTTTGGCTTTGATACATACAAATCGTTAATTTTCATATGAAAGCATAACCTGTTTATTAAAAATTTACAATCAAAAACTCGATCCCACCGGTCGTAAATAATTCGAAATTTACAACGTGAAAATACAAATATTTAATAAGAGAAATATAATAGGTTTAATAGGTAATTAACAATGTTGAACTCTAACACGCATTTCGCTGATTAAATTGGCACGATATGTATATTAAGCACACAACGTTGGTATTGTTTGTATAATAATACATATGAACATTATGGGATGATCTCTATCTGGTAGATCTATTTTATTTATCTGTGTAGTCATAGAATTGACATATCTGTTCCCAATCGCGTGCTGGTCCGTAGCAAAAATATAGCGTGACAAGTTACACTATTAGATGAAAGAGTCGAGCGCACACAAAACTCGGGCGAGAACTGCGATAGAACGCAACGGCTAAACACACCTCTGCCCACACTTATTCCGTGTGGTGCGGTGTTTTGCCATTGATGTTCGGCATTGTGTACAAAGCTAATACGTCGGCAGTTTTACATCAATTCATGGGAAAATCAAATTCTACAAGACACGAGATGATTTCTCGCTTTCGTTCCGCTTTCCTGTGTCCAAATATCTTTCTCGGATTCTTAAAATTCATTCGCGATGCTTTAGAATTAGTGTGTCTCCGGATGTTTTGAATTCCTTTATTTTCTTTTAACGTGAATGTCATTAAGCAATTCTAGATTAACCTAACATAAATACTTAGTAAATAATGAATTATACGATTTCTTTCTTTTTCTTTCTTTTTATCTTTTTTTTACTCCATAAAGAAGTCAATGATTATTATTCAAGTTTACCACAAATATCTATACCATTCTCGATACTAAACAAAGTTATATACGCTTACTTATACAGAGACCCGATACCAAATGGATCTGTTTTTTTAAGAAAACACCACTGAGTGGAAAAATTCTACAAGAATTACATGAAAAATGCTTAGCTCATGTTACATTCCAATTATTTAGGATTGAACACCACGCACTTGAGCACAATCCTCTTTGCACCATCCTCTAGATTTCTCAGTTCCACTCCTGTGTCCTCGATAAAAACCAGTATCCTCTTTAGAGGAAATTTGCCTTTGTAGGTTCCAATAGACCTCTTCCGAAATGTTTCTGTCTGAATCTCTTCAGTGCCTCACAAGTACATATTCCATGAAGGTTAGTTGACCTTGTGTTTCATACCTCTTGCACCAAAGCTCGCTAATCAAGCCCATGGTATACAGAGATTTTCTTAAAGGACAATGTTCAGTTATCAAATTGGTGATAGTCTTAATTTATTTCTTATTACTTCTAGATAGGTTAACTGAAAGCCTAGCATCCAGCTCTTTTAGTAGTGTCTTAGTATGGAATTAACCTTCCGTTGGCCTTCATTTCTTTTTATATACACTTTTTAGCCATAATCAGATCTACTTTCTATCACAATCCTTAGCAATTCCAAGCCACTTCAGTATATTCAACTATGTAATCATAAAAGATAATTTCCCGTATGTATTAAAATTGTTCAAATAATAATGGTTTCTAAATGGGAAAAAGCAGAAGAAGTGACTTCTTATCGACCCATAAATATACTACCAATACTATTGAATTTATTTTAACTACTCCCACGCATCCTATACTATCGATAATTTAATACTTCTAAATAAATTTTCTTCTTTTGGTTTCTCTCCTGGACATCGTAGACTTATGAAGTCATATTTAGATAATAGAATTAATTACGTTTTTTATAGTGGTTACTTATCTGGTGCTTTTATATCTATATATCTGGCGTTCCCCAAGGCTCCAACCTAGGTCCTTTTTTATTCTTATGTTTGTAAGTAATGTACTTACAAACCTGCCTGGTTATGCTGATGATATTAAAATCTTCAATGTAGTGTCAAAAGAAAGAATTGATTTTTATCTTTAATTGGTGTTGTACCAATCACAGCCTTTAAATATGAATAGATACCTTGTCATGTCCTTTACTAGGAAATGAACACCTATTCCTTCCTCCCATTCTATGAACGGCCATATTCTTGCCAGAGTTACTTCTGTGAGAGATCTTGGAATAACATTCCATCACTTCTAAAACTTCAATTATCAGGTGCCTTTCAGCAAATAAAACATTAGGCTCTATCTTACGATCTACCAAATTTTACAATAACGGCGATTTCCTCAAAATGTTATATTTTGTGTTTGTTGTGAGTACGGATCTGTTATTTGGTATCCCCTATATATATATATATATATATATATATATATATATATATATATATATATATATATATATATATACAACAATTGATAAATTATATATATATATATATAGATATTATTTCGTGACCTTTGTATGTTATGGTAAATTCAATTTGTTGTCGATTTAAGGTCTGGTTTTACTTCAAAATATATATATTTTAAACCACCCTACATGTTTCGGCAAATGATGCCTTTATTAAGGAATATAAAATATAAATATTTATATCTAAGATGTTAGGAAAAATGGAATATTATACCAAAGACTCATGGCAATTTCAAAATTTCATCAAGGAACAAAAAGTACCAACTAATCACAAAATTATATCACTTGATGTTGAATCTTTATATACTAGCATTCCTACAGATCTATATAAACATAATAGATTCCAAATGGGATGAAATTAGTCCACGCACATCATCTAATAAAAACGAATTTATTAGAGGTATACACTATTGTCTCGACAACACATATTTTCAGTACAAAAATTCTTTTTATAGTCAAACATTTGGTATTGCCATGGGCTCTCTTTAGCTGCTCCTATTGCAAATCTGGTAATGGAACATTTGGAACAAAACGTTATCAATTCATTAGATTTTCACCCTATTTTCTTCAAAAGATATGTAGATGACATAATAACATGTATTCCGACTAATAAAATAAACTATCTTTTAAATAAGTTCAACATAAGTTTCTTGATATTTCTTTAAGCTATGATAGACAGGGTACTATTTATACAAATTAGTACAATAAACCCACAGCTTCTTTTCGATACATGAATTACCACTCAAATACAGAAAATTAAGAAAATTAAAACAATCTTAACAGATAATAATTATCCACCACAACTTATAGACCAAACAATTAAAAAAAGAATCCACCAAATATACAACACCAGACACCAATAACAATTTAAACAATGACACAACATATATCACGATTCCATATGTTCCACAACTATCAGAAAAAATTAAATATTTTAAAAAAGTATGATATAGCTACTACATATAAACTTAGTAATACTAATAAACATCTATTTACAAAACTTAAACCTAAAATAGAAAAAAATCGAGGAACACATGTCATCTATAAAATACCATATCGCGATTGCGATAGTTGCTACATAGGTCAAACTAAACAATATTTATATAACAAAATACAAGCCCACAAATACTCTAAAGCAGACAAAACTGCTTTATCTACACACAAACTACAACGCAATCACCATTTCGATTTTGAAAACACACAGATAATTGATAAAGAACAACACACAATGAAATGGGAAATTAAGGAAATAATTAGTATTAAACAAGAAAAAAATTACATTAACAACAGAAGTAATATCAAAAATTTAAGCAGTATATACTGTAACTTAATTATGTACCGATCTGCAATTTACCATCATAATATATGTTGCTGTTATATAATTATGTATATATCTTATGTTATTTAAATATCTATACATTTGCTTATCATGCTGACAGTTCCGTTTTGATTCCTGTCTGGTTGTTCGAGTAGGTTTTCGTGGTTTAACTTCTCGTTTAAGGCGAATGCCGACAGCTTTGTATCTTAAGTCGCTCCACGGGCGCATACATAATAATAACTCATGTCTTGTGTATCCCTGTTTTTGTTGTTTATCCATTTTAAAATACCAAGGCTGATTTATTATTATTAAATTGGAATGTATCTTTGAATTATTTTATCCATAGCAACTACAAATGTATGACATTAATATACTGTCATTTATATTTTGTATTCCTTGAGAAAGGCATCATTAGCCGAAACATGTACATGTAGGATTGTTTAAATATATAGTTTTTGAAGTAAAACCAGACCTTAAATCGTCTACAATTTGAATTTACCATAACATACTAAGGTCACGAAATAATTTTCTTTATATATATATATATATATATATATATATATATATATATATAGTAGATTCAATTAGTCGGCGATTTAAGGTCTGTAAAATAATCTTACATGTTTCGGCACATAATGCCTTTGTCAAAGAAATATAAAATATAAATAGCAGTATATTAATATCATAGACCTGTAGTTGCCATAGATAAAATTAAAATATTCAAATTTATACATTCAAATTTAATAATAATAATTCATGCCTCAGGACTCTCAACAGCTAGCTGTCAATTACGAGGGATTGGCAACCTATGGGTTATTACTATGTCTGCGCCCGTTGGGCGACTTAAGATGTTAAAATATTCAAAGATACATTCAAGTTTAATAATAATAATTGATTTTTTATATCATTTCTGTTGTAAATTGAATTTTTTGTTGTGTAATATTAATCATTTCTTTAATTTGCCTTTTCATTGTGTGTTGTTCTTTATAAATTATCTGTATGTTTTCAAAATCGAAATGGTGATCGCGTTGTAGTTTGTGTGTAGTTAAAGCAGTTTTGTCTGTTTTAGAGTATTTGTGGGCTTGTATTCTTTTGTATAAATATTGTTTAGTTTGGCCTATGTAGTAACTATCGCAATCGCGACATGGTATTTTTTAGATGACATGTGTTTCTCGATTTTTTTCTATTTTAGGTTTTAGTTTTGTTTATTAGTATTGCTAAGTTTATATGTTGTAGCTATATGATATTTTTTTAAAGTATATTTAATTTTTGCTGGTAATTGTGGAACATATGGAATCGTGATATATGTTGTTTCATTGTTTAAATTGTTATTGGTGTCTGCAGTGTCGTATATTTATCTTGTGTCGTATGTTATCTTCTCTGTATCTAGTATATGATAGTTTAACTGCTCTATCAGTCAGATTATTTATAATCATTTTGTTGTATACTATAGGTCCATTTGAGAGATAATTCATATTTGAAAGGAATCTGTGGGTTTGTTGTACCAATTTTTATAAATATTACCCTGTCTATCACAGGTTAATGAAATAATAAGAAAATTAATACTGTTATTAACTTATTCTTCAATTGTGAATTTTAATTTGTTGTGAAAGTTGTTGAATTTATTTAAAAGATAGTTTATTTTATTTGTTGGAATACATGTTATGATGTCATCTACATATATTTTCAAGAAAATTGGGTGGAAGTCTGATGAATTGCTAATGTTTTCTTCCAGATGTTCCACAATAGGAACAGCTAAAGGATTATATTATTATTATTATTTTGCGAAGTAAATGTCAATGTAAACATTGCTGTCTGCAAATTACAATGCAAATTTTACGAAATTTTATTTGAAAAATTTTCGTCCACCCAAGTCTACAGTTTGCCGGACCGTCGCTCTAACCAACTGAGCCACGAGAACCTTGGTTTCAAGCTTATTGGAAACGCTTTATAAGGCACCGATGTTAATATTCAGATGTCAATTTGAAAGTTTGAAATTGCTAATTTTTCACCCTTAGCCTGGTGTGTGAGCCTGGTCCTGAGGGCCACATCGGTGTGAGTCTTCACGCAGATATCGTTGTAGCGTTAAATAATGCACAAGTATGATAGGTTTAACATAGTTTAATAAACCAACACTTATAACTATTTAACAAGATGGTAATTACATAATTAACAATGTAGACGATAGTCGAGAAGAGACTCTAACTGTGTCTCGACTGTGTCTGTGTCGACTCTCTCACTGACTCTGACTGACTCTGACTGACTCTCTATTCACTCTGCTAAGACTCCGGATGGGATGTCTTATAGATCGTTAGACTGATCTGCTTTTCGACTATATGTCCTTACTCTAAATAAACAAGAGTGTTGAAAGTGTGTAACGTACCTTGCGAATGCTTGTGTATGTACGTTATGTCGGGTGAGGTCATGTTTGGATATAACATGCATTAAACACGAGCCCGCGCCTTGACTTAGATAAACGGTACACTGCATTGCTTAATTGGGTTATCACACTATTAATATATATATATATATATATATATATATATATATATATGTATATAGACTATTAAGTATTATCGACCGTACTGTATAAGTAAAAATTCATTAACGGGTGAGCGGTCTGTCGGTCTGTTGACAGACCGCTCACCCGTTAATGAATTTTTACTTATATATATATATATATATATATTCTTTTCCCATTTTTGCTGCATACTATATAAACCTTTATTTTGAAGTTTGTTTTTATTGTTACTTTATTATTATTATTAAAAACACAAGTTTTGCAATACGTTTTACTAGACATCCTTGTATACACTCTTAAATCTGCTGAAAATTACAACTTAATTATCGAAATACGTATCTAAGATACAAATACTAGTGTGGTAGGAGGGCTTTTACCTTTTTGTTAACGATATTAACACAAATATTAACAGAAAAGTCAAGGAATTGGCCGTAAAAGAGACTAAAGAAATCTAGAAAACTACCTACTGGACTGTTTAAAGAAAAATAAGACAGAAAATTTATATCGAAACGTTAGAACATTATAAACCGTTGTTAAAATAATTTTTTCTTCAATCTACTGTAACTATGCCTACAAGATACGAGCAATATTTGGTTATCGTATATTTCCATAAGCAAGAAAAGATATCCGATACAAACATGTGTCTAACGAGTAAACCTAACTATGTTATTTATAGACAATCATATTTTTTTTACCTTTCGCAAACACCATTGTTATAGAAAACTTGGTTCTGTGACCTTCATTTCATAACACAATAAATTGATTTCTTCAAAAACGAATCGGCCGATATTTTACGCCCAGATGACTGGTTATTAATACAATAACGATGTTGGGAAAAAAGCCAGAACAGAAATTTCACTGAACATAATCGATTTGGATAAATAATATCTCGGACGGAGAGTTACGTATTTACATTTTGCGTGAGCTGTTTCTCATTTTTTCTTTCTTCTAACTTGTTCTCGTCTTTTTCTAGTTAGATTTTATAATGATTATTCGGCTTTTACTTTCAGAGATCTTGCGAAATTTCAATATTACAAATAAATATTTTGTTATGAAAGTTTAAAATTTAGGTCGAAATAACTGAAAAAAAAGCAGAGCAATTTTTTGAATTCTCTGCCATTGCCTTTTCCATTTTCCCAAGTCTAACTTATAGTTAGCATAAATTCTAAATGGATTTTCTTATACAACAAATAAATAATATGTTAAATAAGCAAATTATAATTATAATCAATAAACATTGTAAATAAATTCTTAATTTTTGTACGTTGTTCATGCTCAACTGCCTTTAAGACTACTTTAGTTATGGTTGCATTTCATAATTAGCATCAAATTTAATTTTTAATCTTAAAAGTTACATAAAATACGAGAATTTAAACAATACAATCAAACTCAATATTTTATTCCGAAAGTTTTATTAAAATACTTCCAATTGCACTTAAGCAAGAATAGTTTTACCATGTTTCTAGAAGGCCGTTATTAATTTCGACATCAAAAGCATCGATAACTTCATTGATCGAAGTGAAACATCTTCAGCATTAGAGTTTGAAAAGAAATCGGTCGGGTGCTAGATCAGGACTATATGGTGGATGCGCGGTGTATTCTCCCAATCATTTCTAAAAGAATATGAATTATAACAACCAAAACAATTTTATACAGTTAATTACACTAATGGACAAAATTAGCACACCGCTTATTAAATTTTGAATTAATTCTTTCAATGTTAGTAAACCTTTCAAAATTAATTTAATTTATTGAAATAAGAATTGTTTTTCAATGATTTCGAAATTTTTTTTTTGAAAAAGACACATAGGAATGAAGAAAATTGAAAATATTCAAAAGTTTCAGCTTTTAACAAGTTCAATATCATGTATTACCGCCTCTAGATCGAATAACTTCCCTCAAACGTCTTTGGATGTTATGGAAAATATTTATGATGAAATCTTAGGGAATGTTTCCGCTCAGCCAAATTTTCAGGAGCAGGATTTTGACTCTAATGCGTCCTTTAAGCTGATTCCAAACCTGTTCTATCACATTCAAGTCCCAAAAGATTATTGCCAACCTCGTTCAGATATTAGTTTACGATCTAGTCTCAATGTGGTCTGGCATTATAATCCATAAGCAAAAAATTGTCACCTATGTAAGGTGTAAAAGGTGCGACATGTTCTTTCGGAATCTCCCGGATGTATCTCGAAGCATTGAATGCTCTTCCTCGGATCACTACAAGATCCGTACGTCCCCAAAATATTATTGACCCCCACGGAAAGACACTTGGGGAACCATACATGCTTGTCTGTATCTTCCTCCTGGTCTTTTCGAGACTTCATCAGTAAACACGACAAGACTCGCATTCAGTCATCCAAATCCCAATCCACATGTTCCCGAGCAAACTCAAGCCTAACTGCTATGGTTACGTAACAGAGGCCCAGAGGGGTGTCTTGCACTCAATTCAAGTTCCTTGAGCTTTCTTCTTACTGTTTTGGAAGAAATCGCAACATTTTCAATATCTCCGAAGTCTATTTTTTTAGCTCGTTTCGTGTGAGGAACCGATTTCCTATTGCTTGTAGGTGTATAAAACGATCGTCCATTTGATTTGTGGACTATGGTCGGCCTTTTCTTGGTCTCCTAGCATGTGAACCTGTTGCGACATGTTCTTTCAGAATCTCACGGATGTACCTCGAAGCGTTTAACGCTCTTCCTCGGATCACTACAAGATCTGTACCAAAGAAATGCGACCCCAAAAAATTATTGACCCCCAACAGAAAGACGCTTGAGGAACCGTGCATGCTTGTCTGTATCTTTCTCCTGGTCTTCTCCAGACTTTATCAGTAAACACGACAGGCCTCTCTTCCAGTCCCAATCCATTGGGATCCAAATCCCAAGTCACATGTTCCCGAGCAAACTCAAGCTTAACTGGGTATGGTTAACAGAGGCCCAGTTGTTTACTCATCTAAGTCTAAGAGGGTAACTTTCTGCATATATTTTAGTGTTTGCGTATGTCGGTGGGTGTTACTTTGACCAATTTGTGACGTTATTCATTATAACTGGAATTTACGACAGTGTCCTATTTCTGTGTTTGTCAGAATCTTTCTTATTATTGTTGATTTATATAGTTGGAAATATCTGAATTCAAGACTATTTAATAATCGCCAAATTTTTATTGTGATCAATAAAGCTCGGATTATATCCATGTAAAAATAGCAAACTATACACATATTATGCACATATTTTGACAAAAATACAGGGTTGCCGCTGAGTAGCGCACAAGCTATGCGAATCTGAAGAATACGTATAAATGTCTAACTGAAAGTCAGAAAAGAAATTTCTTTGTAATTCATCCAAAATTTCCAATATTTTAGAACTAAAATTTAGTTAAAGTCGGCCCATGTCTTTGTTTATTCTATGTTTATCGAATTACAGCCGTAATTCAAGTTCATTTACCTGCAAAAAAATCGATAAAATTCCTGTACATTGTTAGACGATAACTATTCATAAAAATAGTAAATATTGATATTTTCATATCAAAACATTATGCCCACATATGGTGCACCTATTGTGTTTTTTTGTGGATATCAATAATAGTCTTTACGTCGAATATGCCGACAAACCTATGCCGCTTTTAATTAATGTGACTAAAATTAAATGAACGTTAAACTTCATTTAAAATAAAATTATTATCTTTATATAAAACAAAATCGTCATCAAATAAAAACCTTTACGTAGCGTATTCATGGCGTGTCTAATGGGATAGATACCTGGTTTTTAATTATTTGTATGGAATTATTTACATATAGTTTCTTTTCTTTAAATGTATGTGTGATACTTATAAATACCGATAAAGCAATTTAATTAGTCGGCAAAGAGAATTACTGATGAATTAGAGGTGGAAGCCCGTATTGCCGCCCGTGTATTTAACTGCGACAAGGCCTGACTAGAATAAACAAAAGTCATTTTCTCATTACTACATGAACATTGATTAGACCACGATTTTTATATGAGGGCAACCCTCGCATATACCTTTCACCCCTTTATTTCTTTGGCGCTATGCATAACTAGCATTGTATATATAAAATATTGATAAATATTTTCTAATATAGAAAAATATGCATTGATATGCTAAATTTTTTGTAACATTCTTACAAAAACCAAATCCAATTCTATGAAATAAAACTTTATTTTAATTTTAAGGTCTGTTATTATAACATAATATTTGTGTAACACTATTAACAATATGTTTACATAAACTTAAAATATCCTTGGACAATATAAATAGGTACTATTCAAGAATATGTAATTACTAATATGTAGTAACTATTAATATGATAAATAACATCTAAGAATAATTACATCTGTGTAGTTATGTGTTATGATGTATGATGTATCTAGTTATTACAATTAGATACTATTAGAAAAATTGACTTTTTATCCTTTTCTAAATTTTCTAAACTTTCTATTTTAAATGAATGTCTTCTATCGTCTAGCAAGTGTTTGAACATGGTAAAAGATCGCTCAATATCGACGGAAGCAATTGAGAATTTTTTAAATCGCTTATAATGTAAGGCTTTAATTTAATCGGCTTTCCCAGAACATTTGGTAATCTGGTATTTCCCATGGGCAGTTATTTTAAACTTGCCGTCTCCTGGAATTTTTAGGAGAAAATTTTTAGTTTGAATAAAATATGCACAAATATGCAGTATTACATAAAATAAGCATGAAAAATATGCAAAATATGCTTTTTTAATTGCCTTATTTTATTAAAAAAACATTAAAGAAACCCAGAAAGCGCATAATTTTGTTGATGTAATCGTACCTTTTAACAATAGATATGCATTTTGCATATAATCTAAGCTTTAAAAAATATGCACAAATATGCAGTATTACATGAAATATGCATGAAAAATATGCAACATATTGCTATAGACTTTTCCCCGCAAATATTTTGAAAAGTTTTATTAATTATGAATGCACATTTATCTTGAACTTATATATATTTTTTGACTAGGGAAGTTGTAGCACGCCGTTTGGTTTTGCTGTGGGCAATTCTTATAACTGTATTTTTATACGGAGCCGGTGGCTTTGCTGTATCAGGAGGAGACATAAATGTAATCTGAGTGAAGAAAGACGTGTTTATGAGAAGATAAATTTTTATCTTTGTTCAGTAACTTCGTGTTTTTTTGTATTTAATTGTGGTTGGTGTTTGAATTCATTACCGAGATTTATTTACGAGTTTGTTGGTCTCGTAATTGTTAATTTAATAAGCTTTCTAACTCATATGTCTCGAGAAAATATATATATATTTTTTATTTTATGTAAGTAAATTATATTATTCTTATTATCATTATTATTATTTTGAATGAGTTAATTTGTGTATTTTTCCATTGTGTTAATTTTGATATATATATATTGTATTCTTAGTTATTTGAATTAAATGACAAAGAACGCTTTTTAAAATTTCTGATATAAAAAAATTTTCTATAACTTTAAAATTTAGTTCGCTTGGGATATCAAGGGCATATTTTTTCCATGTGGTTTGCACATGCGTTAATGTTTGTTTCGGGCTGTCATTTCAGTTTGTTTATTTTGTTTCTTGTGGGAGAAATTAAAAAGCATCTTTGTAATTTATTAGTTTTAATTTTGATCGGTTGTCATTAAGGAAGTTTTTTATCGTGCGCTGCGGTCATTTCCGCACGATATTTTTACCTTTATAATATTGTTTAATGACGCAATATTTATCTTTATACTTCATAAAGATATTTTTTTTTAATTTTTTTATTTGTATTAAACTTTCATTTAAAGTTTGCTGTGTGTGTTTTTGAATTTTACCTTTCTTCATTTGTGCTTATTAGTAACTTTAAGACATTATAATTATAACATTTGTCAATACTTCTTTACTGGCGCATTATAAATTTGTAGAAGAGAAAAAGCCACGTTTTCCGATTGGAACCCTGAGGGAAAAGCAGTCTCATCTTGAAAATTAACCGACTGAATATCTAAGCTGGACAGATTGGTTGTGAATAGTGGTATTATCAAATTCAAAACCACTATTCATAGCAATATGCTTTTTTAATTGCCTTATTTTATTAAAAAAAACATTAAAGAAACCCAGAAAGCGCATAATTTTGTTGATATAGTCGTACATTTTAACAATAGATATGAATTTTGCATATAATCTGAGCTTTAAAAAAATACCAGTATGTTAATTATTTTTCAAAGAATATTTTAAAACTATTTTTGACCTTTGGATCCAATGAAGATATAATCACTGAAACTAACACATATTTCGAACAGTATTTAGTAAAATGTATTTTTATAGAAAAGCATTTTTAATAATATAAAATATTATTAAAAATCTGGTGTGAAGAACACAATATAAGTCCATTACTAATATTTTTGAACATATCCCTCCCCATATTTCATTGAAATACGTATCTGCGTCTCTGAGGAGGGATATGTTCAGATACGTTCACAAAAATATTAGTAATGAACTGGTATTGTGTTCTTCACACCAGATTTTTAATAATACAGGGTGCGGCAAAATAACCTCCCTATTTTTTTTTACTTGGTTTTGAAAACAATATCTGACAAATGGTGGCCGTTGCTGTTGATACACTGCTGCAAGCGAACATTGAAGCACTCGTGGACTCTCTCAAGCATCGCTTGAGGTATGCGATGAATTTCCTCGCGAATTGCTTCTTTCAGGTCTAGCAGGTTTCCGGGACGATGTTTGAACAATGCTGTCTGGTGGAAGACTTTCCAAGATGAGTTGACATGCTTCCGTGCGACTCTGGCAATCACGTTGTGACAGTTCTTGCGCAACAACCATCTTGTAAGGATGGAAATGAAGGTCCTTGTATAGGATTCGACGAACACTACGGTCAGACATTCGAAGGGCGGCTGCATGTTTACGAGCTGACCTTTTAGGAGACTGCAAAACTGATTGTCTAACCGCATTGATGTTTTCAGGTATACGGGCACTACGAGGTCTGCCACCCCGTTTTTTAACAACAGAACCAGTCTCTCTAAAGTTTTTTACCCACAACAAAATAGACTTTCTGTCCGGTACCGACTAACGCGGAGAAATTTGAAATCTCGTTCGAAAAGCACGCTGTGCCGTGACAACCCACTCATTGTTGCGAATGAACGCTTCGACCGCATAAGCTCTGTGCTCTTTCATCCACGCCATGATGGCAACTGGTGCCTACGTGCCGAATGCAATGAAAATTTCCCACTCTCCTGCGTCGACTGCTGCTATCCCCGCTACTCTAAGTGTCTCCAGTTACTTACTACCGAGCATCGAAAATAGGGTGGTTATTTTGCCGCACCCTGTATTTTATATTATTAAAAATTTTGTATTATACAAAACTGGTGAGGTTTTACCCACTCATGTATGTTTCCAATTATTCTGTTAAATGTATTTTTCTAAAGGAAGGATCAGACTTGAATTTCGTATGGACTAAATAATGTTCGTGACATAAAAAACGAGACACTTTTTTTACTTATTGTGAAAGTACTTTATTGCATCATACTAACTTAATAATGACAGATGCATAACCTTATATTCATGACTATTAATATTGACAAAGGATTTACTTACAAAACTAAATTAATGTCAAAATCGTTAAATGACATGTTCCGTTTTTTTTTACGCAGACAGTATAGGTTGTAGTAGACTAATAGGTTATAAGGAGAATGCGTTGAAAAATAAAATAACTTTTTGCTAAAAAGTTGATGTTTTCTTATCTAAACTCACTAATTACTGAACCTCCCTTGTATTAAATACAAAAAATAATAATTAACAGCGAACAATGCAAAAACAAATATTCCATTTAAGTATTTATGAGATTCCGAACTCTCGTTTCCCCTCATCTACTCGAATAATCCATTACGAAATTTAAATAAAATCTAATAAAAGAAAAAAACGTGAAAAACTGGTAAGGGAAAGGGAGACGAGAAAAGGAAGAAATAAATTGAATGTGTTTAATTCATCTCGGTTCTCAGATTCATCAGATAGAAATATAATTTTATTTGATTTTGCCTGATGAGGGTAGGGCTCCGTCGGATTTTCTTATTTCCATTCAGATGCACGAATGATTCCGGCAATTTTAATTCCATTTTCATCCGATGCGTATATGTTTATAGTACATTTGCTTTTATTCTGTTTTCTTTAATGCTTATACACACACACACACACACACACATATATATATATATATATATATATATATATATATATAACAATTGATAAATTATTGGAGTTTTTCGGCTTTTATATGAAATATTTACAAATATCAAGTTAATATGTAAGTAATTGCAAAGTAAGGGGGGATGTAAACATTGCTGTCTACAAATTACAAAGCAAATCAAATCATACGAAAAATATTGTTTATGTTGGGACTCGAACCCAAGTCTACAGTTTGCCGGACTGTCGGTTTTACCACTCACCCACAACATTATAAAGTAACAGTGTTAATGAATCAGATGTCAGTTATTGAATGTAGATGTCAAGTTGAAAGCTGAAGTCAGTTTTGAAAGTTGATGTCAGTTTTGATAGCAGATGTCAGTTAGTGAAAGCAAACGTCAGTAATTGAAAGCAGATGTCTGTTTTGAAAGCAGGTGTCAGTTATGAAAGCAAATGTCAGATTTGAAAGCAGATGCCTATGCCTTATTTTGCAATTACATACATACTAACTTGATATTTGTAAATATTTCATATAAAAGCCGAAAAACTCCAATAATTTATCAATTGTTATATTTAATAAACGGCTAAGAAATTATCTAAACACTTATATATATATATAAGGTAAACTTAATTAGTCGGCGATTAAAGGTCTGGTTATTACTTCAAAGTGTATATATTTAAAATAATCCTACATGTTTCGGCAATGATGCCTTTGTCAAGGATATAAAAAATATAAATGACAGAATATCCTTGACAAAGGCATCATTGCCGAAACATGTAGGTTTATTTTAAATATATACACTTTGAAGTAATAACCAGACCTTTAATCGCCGACTAATTAGGTTTACCTTATCATACCAAGGTCACGAAAATACTATATTTATATATATATATATATATATATATATATATATATATATATTGTTGTATCTCTGGATATTCATATTTACATCTGGTTTCTAGAGGTAAGAAAACGGAAAATGTGTATTAAAGTTAAAATGGAAATTTAAAAACATGACTGTATATATGCATGCATGTAAAATAAATGTCCAAATATTAAATAAATTAATATCCCTTCAATTTTTGTATTTTGCACATCATTATGTTAATTAAAATCTGGTTTTTAGCATTTCATCTTTCATTAAAATCAAGAATTCGCAAATTAGAAGATATTTAATTCATTAATATTCAGTAATTGTATAGACATTGGTTCTGCACACGCCCCTAATTTCAAATTGCAATGGCTTGCGAAATTGACAGTTAGAGACATCCGCAGATCATGGAAACTATATGTCAGAATTTTATTATAATGCATTTGCAAATTCGCAAAATAATGTTATATATTAGTTTAAATGATTTTTATGGGCAAACAGTTCCTTTTAAATAATTAAATTCAAAATAAATTTTAAGGTAAATTGCACGTTAAAAGGCTTTGACTAAAACAAGTGACGAAGAGCGTCTTTTCCGAGATTTCAGAGATGATATAGTACGCGTCGAAAATTTATCCTGCTCCAAATAAATTAATAAAACCACGGAAAAACCAATTAATTCTTAGTAATTTTACCTAACAACAGTGTTAAATAATTATTTGTCAGTTTAAAAATCAAAACCCCGAGCAAGAAATACTATTTTATAATTTATCAAGTTTAGCATCATAATAGGAGGCACCTATTGATATTGGAATATAACATCAAGATAATTAGAAACCTTACCTAAAAATATACATTAAAGTGCTAAAATACACAAAATATCCCTTGGAAAGCCGAAATTCCTAAACTCATAATCTAATTGGGAGATTAACCTCAATTCCTTTCTTTCATGGCTGTTTAGCAACTCCAGAGCTTGTTACTGATCCCATCCAGTCGAGAAAACATCAAAGATCACAGGTCCTTGCAATTAATTAAATTCTTTAACCTAAGAAGAACGTTTCATATTAAATAAAGCATTGATTTGAATATCCTATAAAATCATTTAAAATATTTCATAGATAATCGTAATTCTTATCTAAAATACGCGTATAAACTTATCGTAAACGATTATCCATTTATAATTATAAAACTTTAAGATTTATAACTGAATTAATTATCACAACCTCTTATAAGTTTTTATCAAACATTGATATTATTAAGGTTACATATGCTTCACAAACGAACATCCCTACTTAGTAGTTTCCTGTATCCTTACAGATTTCTTTACATTAATAAACTGTACTTCATTTTAAATCCTTTATTCATGTATTGAAGTCAACATTTATGATAATTCATTTAAGCAACAATAAAGCTATATTTGTGTGTATACCCACCTTGATCCTGAGATACATGCGAAATATAATACGCTTCTTATTGCTAGCCGCCCCTTCTTTGAATAGACGTAAGTAGATTATAGGAATATATAAATTTGTTGGTTATAGAAATATATAAATATTGGAATCAATATTAATTTATTGATTAATCACAACTTATTACAATATTATTTACCTCATCAGCAACATTACAATATATATGTATATATATATATATATATATATATATATATATACATATAGGTTAAAATATATTAAAAACGGGCTGGCGATCTGTAAATTAAAACTCATTTATTTATTATCTCTATATGTCACAACGAGTTTGTTGCTTCTTCAGGAGATACTACAAGATTAATGAACAAGACAGTAAATAAATTAGTGTATAAAGCTATAGTAAAATACTCACAGAATGTAGAGTATATATATATATATACATACATATATATATATATATATATATATATAATATATATATATATATAATATATATATATATATATATATACGCCAATAGTGTGTCGACGGAGTTTGGTGTGAAAACTAACAAATATAGGATAGTGAGAATTTATGTACGTATATAATATATCACACCGGATATACAGGGTGTTACAAATTCCTGCACACAGCTTCAGATTTTTAGTTTAAATCGATTGCTATATTTTTTAAAAATTATTTCGATAGCCACCTAAATTACATCTGCAGTAATACATGGCAATGTGCACTTCCAACGACTAGCTTTGGTTAGGTTATATTGGAATTTTTGTCAAAAATTTTACAGTTGTAGCGTTTTAAGATGTTTGCTGAAAGTGGGTATCGTGTACCGAATTATTCTTTGGATATTAATTTGGAGTCTAACACTTTATATGTTTCAAGATGATATAATCTAAAAATATATACAGGGTGTTAAATAGGCCGTACCACATTTATCGAAATTCAAACGCTTCTCTCTCGATTTTTTTAAATGGAACCTATATTATTCGATATTGTTGGAAAATTCCCTGTAAAATTACCTTCGAAACGATACCAATAACGTAATACTTATTTACAGTATTTTCAACGATATTCCAATTTTATGAGAAATATCTTTGATATTATTCAATATGCGGGACTCCAATATGGCTATATGGCCATTATTTTCAAACAGCAACTAAGCTTTGAAACCACGAAATGGATAACCTATTAGTATGGGATATTATAATTGCAGTAACTTGTACTATATATTTTTCTCGATGGACTAGTTGATCTAACTATTTCGTGAAATTCACGTTTTTCATTTTCGCATTTAACTGTAGGCAAATAACCATCGTTTCCGAAACGTCCTAATAGAGAAAACCTCAAACGTATTATTTTTAGTTACATTATTGTAGGACGTAGGTTCGAATCCTGCATCAAGGCCAATTTTTTTTCAGTAAAAAATTCGAATAATTAGTGTCGTATATGTAGAAAGCATTTATTTAATTCACATCACTTCGCGAAAATGCAATTAATTTGCACAAATTTTCCAACTCCGGGCATAATATAATATCTGTTCTCAATGCAATCTAAGGCTTTTCTCGACGATTCTAACTTCAGTCCCTTAATAGATCAAGGGTTAAGAACGTGGTTCGGCAAACCAAAGGACGTGGGTTCGATGCCTGGATAAGGGCGAATTTTTTTTTCAGTAAAAAAAATCGAATAATTAGCGTCGTATATGTTGAAAGCATTTATTTCATTCACATCACCTCGCGAAAATGCAATTTATTTGCACTCTATTGTAGTTTCTACGACTTAGATTGTAATAATAATAATAATATAAAAGAAGGATTTGATATTCATGACAAATTTCTTTACTAAAATATGATTCGCTCGTTCCAATGAATGATTAGAAACATGACGAAAAAATTCTTATAAATATTAGTCTAATCCGGCATCACAATACATACAAGGTTGTATATTAATCTATATTTCAATAATATTCCTATTTGTTTTTGTATTAGTCAAATATAATAGGCTATTAATAATAAATTCGAAAGTGTGACTTGAAAATATGCAAATCTAAAGAAAACGTAATATAAAAATATTTCACGCCTCTTTTTTCCTCAATCATTCATTGTCAATACAATAATGTAGCAATGACGTTAGTGAAGTTTAAAAACAGTTGTAAATAATTCGGGGAACTTATTATTTTTGACAAATATTACTACAAAAAGACGGTATTTTAATATCGAAAATTATGACAGTTTTAATGGAGCCGTAGATGGAATCGATTAGAAATGTGCGCTTTTGAATTATTAATTATATTTAATGGAAATATTAAATATGCAAATGTCAATTGATAAATATGGGCGATTGAGTATAATTATGTATTTTTTTCATAATATCTAATTTTCTAATTTTCTTGTTAATTACAAAAGTATGAATAAAAAGAAATATATAAACAAAACTATAAAATGGTATTTATAGACAGAAATTATAAATTAAATTAATATTTATTAGTTATAATGATTGACTCAATTCATGGTCATTAAATTATAAAAATAGATGACTAAATAAGGTAGGTACTTTTGATATAATAATAATATACTGTGTTCAGAAAGTATGGAATATCGCAAATGGGACTGAAACAAGTGATTTTATGAAAAAATCTCGAAACACCCCGATTTTGTTTTTTAAAAATCCACATTTTCATGCCACAATAATTTTTCGATTTTCATTTGTCTTTGAACGATGACGTCATCTTCTGTTCTTTTGCGAACAGCCTCTAGTTTTTTTCAGCAATTTTAAGAAACCCTTCGGTCATCTGGGTGACAGCATAAAATGTTTAATATCTTGCATAAGGGAATTTTTGAGAAATAATTCATTAACAGTTTGGGAACTGAAATTAGAACTAAATTAACATTCAAACATTATAAGCAAATACATTTAAATTTTGCAGCGGAAATTACAGCAGTTGTTCAAACTGTGCTCCAATGACAATTTCCCAATGATAAATTCGCCGTTAAAATTCGCTAATAGCATTTGCTGTCATTTCTAGTGTAATAGCCCTTACCTCTATTCCAATGCGATCTTTTAAGATTTCAAAATCTCTCGGCCTATTTAGGTAAACTCTATCTTTAAGATAGCCCCAAAGAAAAATAGTCTAACGGAGCTAAATCCAGCGAGCGATCTGGCCATTCTATTATACAGAGCTGCCAAGATAAAAGAGGCCCGATATGAATACAATAGCACAAATACTTACAGAAAAGTTAATTACTAATATATTTTAAATTTTTATTTAATAATAGTAAATACAGAATATTATGAATAACAACATAATGAACATTCAATAGTTCACAGGAGGTGTTGAAAGTGAACCCCGATACACAAATTAGCACGTCTCAACGTGTTTTGAAAAACTTTTGCTAGTTCATTTGGTGTGATGTTCGGCAATTGTATTGCAAATGTTCGTCTTCAACTCTTTAATTGTATTCGGGTTGTAACTGTACACTTTACCCTTTAAGGCACCGCCAGTGGCGGTAGATGTATAAGGCCGCGAAGCCGCGCTCCCCACCTAGAATTTTTAATATAACACACAATTTAAATGTTTATTTAAATATTTATTATTACTATTCATTTTATTATTATTATTCATATAACTAGTTAAAATTTCTAAATTTCAAAAAAATTTTTTATTTTTCGTTGTCTAACGTTGTTAGAACCCACAGAATTATATTAAGGCGCAAATACGGCGCGGCCTGCATAAATCATTATAGATTCATGGTGAATGTGACCCGATATTGGCCAATAGTACACGATTCCATAAAAACATTTAGGATATTTTACGGCGCAGTTATCTAGCTGCCAGTGTTTCAGTGCCGTCTACGGGACTATCGTACCGTATGATAATTTTCAAAGTGTTATTGCCAAAGAAGTTTGTGACATAATGTACAAATGAAGGAACGCTTTTCTTACCGGGGTCATTTACAAGCGACTGATCTTTTTAACAAAGATAAATATTCAGAGTTTTCAAAAAATTTCCCTGTGACTGTTTTAAAGGATGTATGTTCATTTTATCGGATGTTGAGCAAATCAAGATTAAGAACTGAGTTGGAGGTAATTTACTCGAGAGAAGATTTAAAAGAAATTGTTGGAGCAATGAATCTTCTTTTATTTATTATGGAAAATAACCTTAGTGAAACATTTATCGAAACATCGAAAATATTAAAAATTATTGTGACAACTCCAATGACAACAGCCGAAGCAGAACGCACTTTTTCGACGCTTATACACATACAAATATTTTTGGGAAATACCATGCTTAATGACCATCAAAACCAACCATCATTAACAAAGTAATTCTTTCACGTTCTGTTAGTTCGCCCATAATGAACGTCTATTTTTGTTGAATGGAATCTGTCACTATTGAATATGACTGGCAATAATACTAAGTAATTTCAATACTTTTATTTTTCCTTAAATGGTTTGCATGGTAACATAAAAATACGAATATTTTTTATGAGATGTATCTGACAAAAAGATGTTTATAGTCAATGTTTTTTTTTAATATTTCAAGTCACACACCAACCAAACCGTATATCATTGTAATTCTTGAAAATGTGTCTATTCAAAAATGTTAAAATATACAGGCTGATCCATTTAAAAAAACTGCCGATGACGTCATATCTCGAAACAAGTGAAAGTTGTAAAAAATCAAAGTATGTGATAGAGTAGAATAAAAATACTACAAAAACTTTTATTCAGGTGATGTTTTAATAGAACACATAATTTTGCCAGGAATCTAGTGTTCCCACACATTTGCCTGACCCTGTATATTTAAAAGGGTGTTGTTGAATTTTACATTATGCGTAGCAAATATCCATATTATGACATAATAACTATAATTACTACAAAAAAAAAACAAAATGTTACAATATTGTAAATTTCATACCGTAGACATGGTAGAATAGGTAAATTAATTTTATATCTTTTGAAACCGATGTCAAACAATCGATACCTAGAAAACGGTTTTTGAATACTGATTCCTAAGTATTGAATCATGATATCTATTCAAGGTATCGATTCCAAAGAATCGATGCTTTACCGATTCCAGTACTCAGAATCGATACCGTGCAACAGACCCGATACATCGCTAAGTATTGATACCTCGATTGGTATCGATACCCGATACCGAAAACGTCGCCTAATTTAGGGCTGGACGATAAGCCCTAAATTAGGCATACACAATATTTACTTAGATTACGTGCAATTACTTTACATTATTGAATGCTGTAATACCGAAAGTGCTTCATGAGTGTAAATATTTTATTTTAATACACCAAGTATCCAGATTACGTGCCACAAATTTTCAAAAGTATCCTAATCCATTAACATAGAAAACTTCTAACGAACGGATTACGTGAAAAAGCCTGTATAAAAGTCAAAAACATTACATTTGTTATTTATAGACTCACAAAATACATAATCGATTTTGATAAAATTTTGTGTGTGTGTCCCTTGTGGCGTGTGGAAGGTTGTTATCATATTTCTTTCCAAATTTTATCGACAAATATTAAAGAATTAACAATATGTAAAACTACATTAATTTCTATATGAAAAAATCGTAATGTAATTTTAAATCATTATGTGATGACTCATCCTACGACTAATAGGCGCGTCATACTTGTCTGGTGTTCTCTTCAGCCTTCTACCTCATTCGAGAATATATGAACGAGATATATAAGCCGCGTCGAAGAAGGGATAGGGGACATTCATTGAATCCTACAGTCTCGCGAAGTACACATAAATATAGTTACATAAATATAGAATACATAAATGTACTTATTGTTGTTAATAGTTAGTTTTATATTGTTATACGTTTTAAATATTAATATAGTGTGTGTGTCTAAAGTTATTGTTAGTTTTATTTAAGAACCCGAAAAGACAAACGTTACAGTGGTATTCAGGTGTGGACTAATTAATAAATAATAAACTAAGTAGACAATTAAGTGTTAATTAAGTATTCGTTTAAATAAATATACAGTGCGGAAAGACGTTATTTTAAATATCGTGATGGCTAATAGAATGAAACTCACGGAATTGAAAGTGTCCGAGTTAAAACGAGAATTAGAAGAGAGGGATGAGGATACAACTGGAAAAAAGTCGATCCTCCAGCAACGGCTTCGCAATGTGTTGATCCAAGAAGGCGAGGATCCAGAGAATTATGTCTTTCAAGTTCCAGGCGGAGATGCTGACGTGAATTTGCTGTTAATTCAAATGAAGCAAATGGAACAGAATAATCTGGATAGTGCGAAAAATATGGAACAACGATTAATAGAGAATGCGCAAATACAAATGCAACAAATGGAACAAAGAAACCTAGAAACCGCTAGAATCCTCGAGAAAAATCTGGAAAAGAAATTACTAGAAAATTCTAGAAACTTCGAAAAAAGTCTGGAACAAGTGGAGAAAGTTCTAGAACAGCGATTAGCGGATAAATCAGAAGCGTTAAAAGAAGAGGTTTTCACAGCTGTAGAAGAGAAAATTGGAGAACATTCTAGACTTTTAGAGGCAATAATGATCGAGATGAAATTACCCGCTACCATGAGTCATTCTGATCCCAGGCAGGGCAACGAAGAAGTCATACCGCGGCCCATCGAAATAAAAGAAGAACTTGTGGCTATTTCAAGGACCAGAATCAAGCCACCAACCTTTGATGGAAAGACGTCATGGGCAACTTACCTGACGCAATTCGAAGCGGCCGCAGAAGCAAACGCATGGTCTTCTGCCGAGAAGGCGACTGCTTTAGTCATAGCATTGAGGGGTGATGCTAGTGATATTTTGCAGACATTGCCTCCTGAGGAACGTAAAGATTATTCTCAACTCATTAAACGCTTGGAGATGAGATATGGCCATGCGCATTTGGAGCAAGTATACCATACCCAACTGAAGAATCGATCACAGAAGAAAGGCGAGAATCTTCAGGAATTTGAGGCAGATATTGCTCGTCTAGTTCGACTTGCATATCCGATGGCACCAGATAATTTCATGGAACACCTAGCGGTCCAGATATTCATAGATGGTCTCCGGGATATTGATACGCAGCAAGCATTAAGGTTGGCAAGACCGAAAACCTCGATTGATGCTTTGGCGTACGCACTTGAATTTGAGACTGCAAGACAAGCCTCTTTGAACAATGCTCGTGGCTGTTCTGTCGACGAACAGGAAAATGAGGAGTTCATGGAGCAGGTGGTTAGTCAAGTCCTAAATCAGATCAAATCAAATAAAAGTGCGCGGCCATGCGGGAATTGTAGAAGAAACGGTCATATCCAGAATAAATGTGATAAAAGGACCAAGAAAGAATCCGCTGAGAATCCGAAAGTCCCAAGGACTGCCCAAATCGCATCCTTGCAAAATCAAACCAATGGCCTGTATGTGGATGCTATTATGGAAAGAAGAACCTATGCTTGCTTGCTAGATACTGGATCGACGAAAACCATTGTACGACCCGATTTAATATCCAGGAATAAAGAATTACTTTCTAGTAAATGGAGACTAAGGACAGCTACTGGAGAAGCAGCTTCTGTGGCAGGTGAAGTGGATGTCAACTTTATCATAGGACCAACATCAGTCCGACATCGTGTTCTCGTAGCGGACATAGAAGAACAAATAATCTTGGGATTAGACATCATGAACACCTACGGCTTCCAGTTAAACATGAAAGAAGGCACTTTAAAAATAAATAATGAGGAATTGTTTCTTCATGGGAAAGATTGTGGGAATGTACAAGTAATTACTGCAGAGAATGTTGTTCTGGATGCAAGAAGTGAGACATTTTTGACGGCGTGTATGGAAGGTGATTATTTGGACGGAAATGTTATAATGTTGGAACCAAAGGCTGATGATGACGAGGTGGGCCGAGGAATAGTAGTTGCCAAAATGCTGGTTAAGACTCAGAAGACTGTACCGATAAGGGTAATGAATGTGAACCATTACCCTGTTTCATTGAAGAAGGGTACTATTCTGGGGTGGTGTTCGCCAGTGTCGGCCGTCGTTCATCGCATAGAGGCGAAGAAGAATGGATTCGTGCAGGTTCCTGAGAAATTGTCCAAGATAATCGACTCCGCCTGTCAAGGATTGAGCAAGAAGGAACAAAGTCAAGTTAAGGATTTAATCAAACATTATGAAGACGTCTTTGAAACTGAAACTGGTACGAAAGGAAGAACCAATATTGTAATGCACAAAATAAATACCAGCGATGCAAGTCCAATTCGACAAGGACCAAGAAGGTTACCTCTGGCAAAACGTGAGGAAGCCAAGCAAATTATACAAGATATGGAAGGCCAAGGAGTAATTGAACCATCGAATAGTCCATGGGCTTCACCAGTGGTCCTTGTCAGGAAGAAGGATGGATCTACCAGATTCTGTGTGGACTATCGTCGTTTGAATAGTGTGACCAAAAAGGACAGCTATCCTCTCCCAAGAATAGACGATACGCTAGACACCTTGGCAGGAGCAAAATGGTTCTCCACTCTCGACTTGAAGAGCGGTTATTGGCAAGTGGGAATGGATCCCAATGACAAAGAGAGTAGTTTAGGTACAGGACTCTGGCAATTTACAGTCATGCCATTTGGACTGTGTAACGCCCCAGCTACCTTTGAGCGACTCATGGACACTGTACTGAGGGGATTGTCTTGGGATACCTGCCTGGTATATCTCGATGATGTGATTGTGGTAGGGAAGACCTTTGAAGATCACATGAAAAATTTGGAAGTAGTATTCCAGAGGTTGCGAGATGCCAACCTGAGATTAAGTCCAAAGAAGTGTCACCTTTTCCGCAAGGAGGTAAATTACCTTGGACATGTGGTTTCCGGAAAAGGAATTGCTGTGGATCCAGAAAAAGTAAAAGCCGTGGAAAACTGGCCGGTACCCAAAGACAAACATCAGCTAAGAAGCTTTTTGGGATTATGCACATATTATCGACGCTACGTTCCTGGATTCTCCAACATTGCAAAACCACTTACTCGCCTAACAGAAAATCGAGCATTCATTTGGAACAACGAATGCCAAGCGGCCTTTGAGTTGTTAAAAGGTACGTTGATCAGTGCACCCGTTCTGAACTATCCGCTGCCATCTGGGAGGTTTGTTTTGGATACGGATGCCAGTAACGTCGGGATTGGTGGCGTGCTCTCTCAAATCCAAGATGGACAAGAAAAGGTCATTGGATACTTTAGCAAGACCCTGTCCAAACCGGAGAGGAACTACTGCGTAACCAGGAGAGAACTATTGGCAGTAGTTAAGACCATTGAGCACTTTTACAAGTACCTGTATGGGCAGAAGTTCCTGATCCGCACTGATCATGCCGCCTTAAAGTGGCTCTTGCAATTTAAGAATCCAGAGGGTCAAGTAGCTAGATGGATTGAGAGGCTACAGGAGTATGACTTTGTCATTGAACACAGAGCAGGCCTCAAACATCAAAATGCAGATGCCCTTTCCAGAAGGCCCTGTCCAGAAGACTGTCGATATTGCAACAGAATCGAAGACAAATCGGCCAACGCTCTTCGAACCACCGTTGTTGATGACCAATGGCAACCTGACAATTTGCGCGCAGATCAAGAAGCTGATCCGGATCTTGCAGTCCTCAGGGCTTGGAAAAGAAATGGGCAAAGACCGACCTGGCAAGAAATTGCTCCCCATTCACGAGAATTGAAGTCATACTGGGCACAATGGGATTCCTTAACCATAGAAGACGATCTCCTGAGACGTGAGGTCGAAAATCACGATGGAAGCGAGCGGAAGATGCAAATGGTGGTTCCCAAGAACAGAATACCAGAGGTATTGCGAGAACTCCATAATGGTGCTTCTGGGGGATATTTTGGAGTCCATAAAACACTGGAGAAGGTGCGCCAGAGATTTTACTGGGTGAATTGTTCACGAGATGTGAAGGAATGGTGCCGAAAGTGTGCTAATTGCGCCGGAAGCAATGGTCCCCAGAGGCGTCGACGTGCACCCATGCGCCAATACAATGTAGGAAGCCCATTTGAAAGGATCGCCATAGATGCCGCCGGCCCTTTTCCAGAAAGCGACAAAGGAAATAAATACATAATAGTGGTCATGGATTACTTTACCAAATGGGTTGAAGCATATGCTCTACCAAATCAGGAAGCTGGAACTGTAGCAGACGTGATTGTGAAGGAGTTCGTCAGCCGTTTTGGTGTACCCTTGGAACTTCATTCCGATCAAGGACGAAATTTTGAGTCCAATCTATTCGAAAAGATGTGTGGACTTTTGGGCATACGGAAGACGAGAACAACTCCCTTGCATCCACAATCAGATGGGATGGTAGAGCGAATGAACAAGACCATGATCAGACACTTATCCAAAGTGGTCTCCGAACACCAGAGAGATTGGGACGAACATTTACCATTATTTCTAATGGCGTATCGGGCTTCCGTTCAAGAGACAACAGGCCAATCACCAGCAAACGTGCTATTCGGGAGGGAACTCCGATTGCCCTGTGATTTAAAGTTTGGGAGCAAGCCTGGTGAAGATCTTGCCGGAGAAGATTATGTCAACACGCTCAGACGACGACTAGATAATATCCATGAACAAGTCAGACATAATATCCAAGATGCTAGTGACAGAATGAAAGAGAGCTATGACATCAACGCCGAGAAGAGTGGTTACCATGAAGGCGATCGGGTTTGGTTGTATAATCCACAACGCCGACGGGGCCTATCTCCAAAACTTCAAAAGAATTGGGAGGGGCCATACGAGGTGTTGAAGCGGATCAACGATGTAATATACCGCATCAGGCGAACACCTCACACTAAGCCAAGAGTCGTACATTTTAATCGATTAGCCCCATACTCTGGAGACAATAATGACGAAACCGCTGACTTGCGCCGATTGGATAGCCAATACCATGAACTAACCTTCGAAGACTTCATGCAAGAATATTCTGGTTCGAGAAAAGCTCGATTTGGAGTAACCATCGAGAAACAGCAAGATTTGTTTACAGTGCCGCCAGACTACGCGCTTGCTCATTGCGTAGCCCGAGATCTGCGAATGGCCAAAGGGATTGCCAGGGAATTTAAAGAGAGATTTGGCAGAATCGAAAAACTAAGGCAGCAGGGACCAGCAATTGGGAAGAGTCTCCAAATAATAAATGAAGGACAGCCCATATTTTATTTGGTCACGAAAGAACTGTCGAGTCTAAAGCCAACCTATCGTGCCTTATGGGAGGCCCTGACCCACTTACGCGAACAAATGTTACAGCAAGACATTCTGAAATTAGCAGTTCCAAAATTGGGTTGTGGATTGGACCGCCTGGACTGGAGAATTGTAAGGAGCATGTTGGAAGTAATCTTCCGACATACTGGTATGGAAATTCTGGTATGCAGTTACCGCCTTGAATATTCCTGTCCATCCAGGCAAGATAAAACCGTGGACTGTTATTTCGATATGACGTCACAATGTAACAAAGGCCCTACCTGTCGATTTCGCCATCGGTTGAGGGAATCAAAACTTGACATGTTTCGGGACGAAACTTCATTCTTAAGAAGGGGGCAATGTGATGACTCATCCTACGACTAATAGGCGCGTCATACTTGTCTGGTGTTCTCTTCAGCCTTCTACCTCATTCGAGAATATATGAACGAGATATATAAGCCGCGTCGAAGAAGGGATAGGGGACATTCATTGAATCCTACAGTCTCGCGAAGTACACATAAATATAGTTACATAAATATAGAATACATAAATGTACTTATTGTTGTTAATAGTTAGTTTTATATTGTTATACGTTTTAAATATTAATATAGTGTGTGTGTCTAAAGTTATTGTTAGTTTTATTTAAGAACCCGAAAAGACAAACGTTACAATTATATAAAAACCATGACAACGTGACATCTAAAATATGACAGTACAAAATATATTCATTTTTCATTTTTGTATCGATCTTTTTCCACATTCAAACCCTTGCTGGGCGACAGAAAATATTAACTTAAAATAGAAAATTTAGAAAAGCATCTAATTGCTAAACTTTTTAATAATGCTTAACTGGATATCTCATACATAAAGCCAACTTCATCTGTTCGGTTCATTAATTACTATTCTCATCATTTTCTCAATCAAAAGTATAACACCGTCATAGCGATGAAAAACAGAATAACACATATCAGCCACACTACCTTCCTAAAAGACTATCTCAGAGAACTTTTCAGTATCTTCGTCAACAATGGTTATCCTAGGCAAATACTTAACAAATTGATATATAGCTCCAACTTTTACGATGGTCCTACTGAGGAAGTTCCTGCAGACAGTGTGTTTTACAAGAAAATTCCATATATTGATGGTCTTACTCATTCAATTGTATCACACTTTAAACAATTTAGTAACATTAAAATAACCAAATACGAGTATAACACGTTTACTTTGAAAAAATTATATAGTAAAACCAAGGATATACCACCTTGTTTTCAAATAGTCATGTTGTCTACAGGATACCATGTTCAGATTGTCATGGCGTGTACATAGGCCAAATGTCATAGTGGCTAAAGCAGCGCATCAAACGACACAAAAGTGATGTTCGTATTAGTAAGAGATCTTGTGCACTGATGGATCATGCACTTGATCTGAGCCATACATTTACTTTTGGCGATGTCAGAATTTGGACGCTGAAAATAATTACAAAAAAAAGATGCTTTTTAGAAATGGTTTACACCAATGGAGACACTAATAGCGTAAATTATAAGTCGGATACGAATGGACTAAGTATAATCTATTGCAATATACTCGGTGTTGGTGGTTAGTTGACCTGCCAAGTTTTGTTAACTAGTCCTCGTATTGTTTAATGTATAGTTTGTTTCTGGTTTCGGTATTTTTATGACATCGGTTTTTTGCTATGTGTTTAAGCAGTAAGCAATGCATTTTTGTCTGCGAGCACAGTTTTCGAATTGCTATGTATGATTACTAGAGAACACACACGCTTACCACATGACGCAAAGCCCAGTGCAGTACTGGCGAAAGGCTGTATTTCTAAAATATTTAATTTTATTTATATAATTGGAAAACGAACGGGTGGTGATCTATAAAATTACGAAATACATATTTATTTGTTGAAAAGTTGTATTTATAAAGTTTTTAATTTTATTTATACAGGGTGTCCAGAAACTCTCCTGACAAACGAAGACCGGAGATTCCTCTGATAATTTTAAGACAATTAAACCCAAATTCACCTAGTCCGAAAATGCTTCCTAAGGGAGCTAGAGTTCTTTAAAGATGGCGCCTTGTATTTATTTATTTTTTTAATTCCTCCAGAACGCTTCTATTTAGAAAAACAAAAACTGGTATGCTTATTTATCCTCCAGAGATGAATCGATTCCATCAATTTCGAATTTCGTTTTGGGTAGGTCAACGGTTATTTTAAGGCATAACTTTTTTGTCTTTAACTTTTAAGCATTTGTGACACTAGATTATTAAATTTTTTGGTATTCCAGTACTAAAATGTACTCTTACTTTAAGTCGGTAGGATACACCGTTTTCTAGAAAAATCGATTTGTAAATTTTTCGTTTTTTCTTCATTAAAGTTCAATCTATTATGTACCTACTTATTTTTAGCGACGAAGTTGGCTTGGACTATCAAGGCATGGATGAAAATTAATTTAATAAATTATAAACAAATTATTTATTACAATGGAACGAAACTAACAAAAAAAGAACAAGTATCAAAGGTAGATTGTTAGAAAAGTTGCTCGATGTGATGACCATTAGTCTCTATGCATAAGTTTACCCTTTTGCTTAGAGAACGCCGAATTCTTGCAAAAATTCCAAAGTTATTTCTAAATTCGTTGCAAGCATCTTGTATCCTTAGCCAGAGTTGTGCGCGATTTTGTATCGGAACGGAATAAACAAATGCTTTTATGTATCCCCAAACACAATAATCGCAAGGATTCAAATCCGGCGACCTTGCTGGCCAAACAACTGGACCGCCTCTTCCAATCCAATGGTCTTCGTAGTTATTATCTAGAAAGTCTCGTACATTCCTGCTAAAGTGGGCCGGACAGCCGTCCTGTAGAAACCATAAGTTTTGCCGAATATTTAAACGCACCTCATCTAACAAATCAGGTAAAATATTTTGCAGGAAATGTAAGTAATCAGCACCATTTAAACGAGCAGGTAATTCCACAGGTCCAAGTAGATAATCGTCAACTACTCCTATCCAGACGTCTATGCTAAACCTATGCTGATGCTTAAATTCTTGAACAACGTGAGGATTGTCACCAACGTACGAATAATAATGTGCATTATGTACATAAAAATTCCATTTTTTGAGAATGTAGCTTCGTCACCAAACAAAATGTTCCTGAAGAAATCTTCATCTTGATTTTTCTGATTTTGTAACCATCTAGCGAATTCTACGCGAGCAGGAAAATCTCCTTCTAGCAGTGCTTGCACCTTTGTAAAATGAAAAGGATATAAATTTTCTTTGTGTAAGATATTTCCTACGGAAGATTTTGAAATTGTGGGGTACATGGCAGATAGTCTTCGAACGCTAATTTCTGGATTTTCCTCAACTTCCATTAAAATAACATCTTCATGTTCTGCTGTTACATCATTATGTCTCCCTGTTTCATTATTTTTTGGGACCACTGAACCTGTTTCTCTTAATCGTTGATGAAGAGCTGTAAATGTTGAGTGAGTGGGATGCTGACGATTGGGAAATTTTTCAACGTATCTACGTTGCGCCGCTCGAGCGTTACACCTCATTTCGCCATAAACTAAATGCATATCGGCGTATTCCTCATTAGTAAAAACCATTTTTTTTTTAAATTGAAATCGTGTTTGAATAACACAAAGTAAAAAATGAAAAGATAAACTTCGCGAACTGACAACAATTTGACAATGAAAAACGTAGGTTTTACTTCTGTTGGCAGTTCAGAGCTAATTATTGCAAAAAATAAAAAATTGAACTTTAATGAAGAAAAAACGAAAAATTTACAAATCGATTTTTCTAGAAAACGGTGTATCCTACCGACTTAAAGTAAGAGTACCTTTTAGTACTGGAATACCTGAAAATTTAATAATCTAGTGTCACAAATGCTTAAAAGTTAAAGACAAGAAAGTTATGCCTTAAAATAACCGTTGACCTACCCAAAACGGACGCCTATGACCGGTACTAGAAATTCGAAATTGATGGAATCGATTCATCTCTGGAGGATAAATAAGCATACCAGTTTTTGTTTTTCTAAATAGAAGCGTTCTAGAGGAATTTAAAAAAAAATAAATACAAGGCGCCATCTTCAAAGAACTCTAGCTCCCTTAGGAAGCATTTTCGGACTAGGTGAATTTGGGTTTAATTGTCTTAAAATTATCTGAGGAAACTCCGGTCTTCGTTTGTCAGGAGACTTTCTGGACAACCTGTATAATTGGAAAACATACGGGTGGTGATCTATCTATCTAAAATTACGAAATACATATTTATTAATTAATTTTATTTATATAATTGGAAAACAAACGGGTGGAGATCTATAAAATTACGAAATACATATGTATTTGTTGAAAAGTTGTATTTTTAAAGTTTTTAATTTTATTTCTATAATTGGAACATTTTTATTTGTTCATTTTGTCGTTCAAGTTGAGTAAAGGAGTATTAATATTGACTAGCAATAGTTTCTCAAGGTTTTCTTCTGTCAATTTTGTTCTCTTTGAATTAAGTACATCCTCATAAATAGAAAACGTCCTTTCTACATCGCAACTGGTTATAAGTGCATACTGGAAATATTCTTTTATTTCTTCATATTTAGCCGTTAGATTTTGTGGAATTGTCTCCATACATAATTGCTGCAATGTAATTAAATCTGAATTTCTATTAAGAATTGCTTCAAACTTTTGCCGAAGGCCACATCCGAAGTCACTTGGAATACTTTTCAATTTATTAACAGACACATCTAATGTGGTTAATCCGTCATTTTATTTGAGATTTCGATTTTCAAAATAAGTGATTAGTTTTGGCAAATTTCCAAAGTGTTCGTGAAGAAAGTACAACTGATTTTTAAATTTGAGATTTGTGTGAGCTCTTGCGCTCACCAATACTTCGAGCATCCTCCTTTAGCAGTGTTACGAAATGTTTTAGACTATCGAAATTCTCAGCATAATAACTAGTAGCTTTCAGCCATGTTCCCCATCTAGTTATTACTGGAGTGGGAGGCAGTAACAGAGATGGAAATTTTTCCCTGAAAAGAGCTACTCTCAATGGTGCTTTTCTGAAAACATTTTTCAAAGCTGATACAAGTCTATCAACTTCCGGAAAAGTGTCTCTGATATATTCAAAGATTCTGTGGAGAGCATGTGCTACACAAGTAATATGCAGCATATTAGGATATGTTTTCTTCAATAGTCTGCCTGTTTTTAACATATACGCAGCACTATCACTGACAACTAAAAGTATTTTTTCTTTGTACGTGGCGTCCGAATGAAGCATTTTTTGCATATTCTCCTTAATGGTTTCAGCAACTGTTTCCGCATCAACTCTATTTATAACACTTGTTGCTATTACATATGAGTTATAGGGAATAGTTGGATGTAGTACACCAGCTACAACATTTACCACACAGCGTCCTAACATATCCACCGTTTCGTCGGCGCTTATCCATATGTATTGATTTAAAAGATGGCTTCTAATGCGTTCTACTGTTCTCGTATAGCACCTAGAAACATAATATTTGCGTAAAGTTGATTCATCAAGAACATTTCGACCAGTATATTTTTTCAGAAATGTCTTCAAAATTGGATTGTTCAATTTAAATAATGGAATATTAGCTGCCATAAAAGTTTCACACAGTTCTTCGTTAAAATTGTCAGATTCCAACGTGTTCAATTTTTTTTCGTGCTTTAACGATCCTACGTGACGTTTTACGGTTGATTTATTGCAATTTTTCAATAACGTTTCACACACTTCACAATAAATTTCCGAATCACTGGCAATGTACATACAATCAGTATAGCCCTCAATCCAACTCGCCATTGTTTCACGATGCCATTCTCGACGCTCTTCCATTGTCTGAAAAAGTAAGAATATTCTAGATCCAAATAAACGAAATTAAATAACGAAATTTTATGCACACTTACGTGAAAATAATTGGAAGATGTTGCTTAAATGAAAAGAAAAGGAATGTACGTGCTATTTCTCTTACGAAATACGATAAACTTATTTATTTTATCTACGTAAACGACACCACTGAAAACACTATATTCTCCGAATACAATAGCTGGGTAGTTCATTGTTATCGCTGCGAGACCAGGTGGCCGAGTAAGTCAAACAAATACTTCATTGAATTACGCCGGGATGTACTGAGCGACGTTATACACAATTCCAATTGCCGATTGCGTTTTATGGAAGTTGCATCCGTTCTCTAATAATTACAAGAGTTGGAAATTTTCAATCCTCATGTATATATATGTAGCATTTTCGCGAATTGGAAAACCATCTGCTCTGTTTGTTTATGCACTAGATAGAATAACGAAGAATGTGTATCCAAAGGCGTTGGAGTGATAGATCGATTATAATAAAATTTAATTTATTCTTTGTTTAGCTAGAGAATAAACAAACATTTTATACTGTCAATGGCCGTTGACACAAAGCAAATTTTAATTTTTGTACAGAATGTGCCCGAGCAACGTCACGCTATGGACAGATAGTCATAAAATAAATGCTCTCGAGTATTGGAATGTTCTGATATACAAGGCATACATGAAAACTGGTATAACATTTAAAAAGTTTCAATTAATATTTGTGTACAAAGATCAATTAAAACAATTGCACATTTTCCATGTTTTCATTACCAGGGCGATCGATTTATTTGACGACCGGGGCAACATCAACAAGACGACAGTTGTTGTACCGTTCAGCAACTATCCCATTATTAAATTAATTTAACATCGCATTAAGTGCAATCAATGGCGTCCGAAGTCATTGAGTAAACTTTCCCGATGCTAGTCTATCGTAAAATATGAAATGACCCCCTTGTTCGTTTCGCCGCGCGCCGCCCCGCGAACGATCGAAACCAACACAAAACGCCATATGCGAGACACATAAACGGGCGAAAAACTCGCCAGTTTGGCCGACACACAATAATAAAGCACATATTTTACAGTTCTGTGAGCGTTGATGTTGCGTCGACAAAGGAATCACTCATGTACTATCATAATATTTACAGTATATACGAAATGACACACATAAATTCATAGAGTCGTAAACACTTTAATAATTCTCTCTCTTGCGCCGGCAGTCGAGAGACCCATTCACTCGGTCGCGTTCACAATCGCCGGATTTATTCACTCTCTCATTGTATAACAACGGCTACTTATGTATATCGATGTGTAAATTATGATATTATGATCATTTTGTCATCGGCTCTTCTACCAAAACGACCATTTTCTGTCTGGCTAACACGTGTTCGGTGAAGACTTACTTATACATATCCATGCATACATGTGCTGGCATATGTAGGCAGACGTTTTAGTAGGAGATTTTGTTTTTTTTTTCGAACAAACACGCATTGGTAATGACATCTATTAGACATTTGATTCTTAGACGTATAAATGCGAAATAACGTTAACTTAAAGGAAAATGTTTACACATATTTGATTATAATTGGGTGTTTAATGCTCATGATTTTTTTTACGATGCAGTAATTGAATATAATCAAAACGCCAAATGCTTTTTTACACTCAATGAAGACTTTTAGAATCGTAATTTTGTGAAACGTACACAGATCCGCTTCAAAAGATAATTATTCATACAAAAAAGGTTTAAGTATATCAATACGTTAAGCACGTATTACGCATTTGTTACAAATGAAACAGACATGCAATATACATATCTGTAACTGTACACATGGACAATACACCTCGTATTTTCAGCATTTACTTCTGGTTAAGACACGTGTTTCTGCCATTTACTATTAGGCGTCATCAGTTAAGCTAGCTTAAAGCTTAAATCGCCTATAAGGTGTAGCAAATTTTGTCCTAACAGATAGCACCATATAATATAGTGACATCTGACGGACGAAAGAGACTATGCCGAAAATGGCAACCCTTCCCTTTACCGGCTATGCTGGTACAGAAGGGAAGAAAATACATATATAGGTATATTTGTGATAATTATTCAATTTAAAATTTATGAAATTTATTGTGATAGGGCTGGTTGTTAGTTGTTGGAATTCAATTTAACGACATTAAATTTTTTATCGCCTGTAACGTAAATCTAGTGTAGAACTGTTCATGCTATTTATTATATTTTGATGCTGGTACAGCTTAACCCTAGGACTACCAGGAAAACGGCCCATCGCTACTTACCGCTACTTACTGGATTTCAGCTAATATTCGGCGATTATTTTGATTTCAATTTAGCGTATGCATTATTATATTTGACTTTTATTTTAGTCAACATAAGAAAAGACCATTAGAATAAACCGAAGCAGTAATAATAATAAGACAGATATTGTAAAATAAAATATATAAATGACTTACATAAAAGTAAAAGTGGGTTAAACATATTTCTTACATATAACTACTGAGTGTTCACCACATACATTGGTTTTACAACGTGCACAAGTTGTTCTTGTTTTTCTGTCTTCTGAAGATGGACAAACGTCACATATCTTCTTCTGTCTTGGAATCTCAGAACTAGTAGATGCGTCAGCTTCTTCTTCTGCTTCTGATTTTTCGTGGTCCTTGTATTCTGCTAGCTCCTTTCCTAGCTTAATTAGAATGTTTATTCTCTTTTTCAAATCAAAAACTGAATTAGGTTTCAAGAGCTTCCATAGCATATATGCGTTCATGGTGCTGATACCTATCATGTTATAAAAAACTACAAGAAGCCATCTCTTCGTCATCCTTTTCACGGTGTATGATCGTGTCATTTTGTCCATGTTGTCTACGCCACCTTTTGTTTTATTGTAGTCCAGGATTACTTGAGGTTTCCTTTTTTGGCCATTATCAACACTTTTCTCACTGTGCAGAGTACTCAGCAACGTTACAAGCTTGCGTTTTCTTTGGGCAATACGAAATAATCATCGCATCGTCTGTGAAACCAAACTGTGTGGAAAACATTTGACGATTTTTTGGATCAACAAATGAAGATGGCAATTCAGGCTTATTTTTACGGATCGTACCAACTAATATTAGATGTTTTGATAACAAATACTTTGCAAGATTGTACGAAGTATATAAATTGTCGCAGGTGACATTCCTTCCATAATTTTCAATTTCTTTTACTAAACGTTTTACAACCTTTTCGCCTTGATTCTTGTCTTTTTCGCCTCCCTGCACTCCAGGATAAATTTCCAGTTTCTATGCATAGGTTGTTACACTATCACAAGTGACCCAAAATTTTATTCCATAACGTCCAGGTTTTTTAGGAATAATAAAAACACACAATGTTGTATTAGATTTACACTTTATCTTCCACTTTATAAAGTGTAAATCTAATACAACATTGTGTGTTTTTATCATTTGATATGGATTTACATCAAGTAAAGGCAGAATCGATTCAATTTTTTAGGAATATATTGTCTAAAGGGACATCTGCCTCTGAAAGTTACAAGCTGTTCATCAACCGTCATACACCAAGTATACCATAACTCAAAGCATTCCCGTATTGGTGCTATTTTGTCGCTAGTCCTTTTTCTTCGTCTTTCTGCTGCATCGTCGAATCTAAGTACACGAAGTATATTTTGAAATCTATTTCTAGCGATAATAGTACCAAAGATTTTTCGACCATTGTTTTTGCTCCAAAGTTGTGTTACGTCCTATTATAAGATTTGTATACACCTATTAGTATCAAAACTCCAATAAATTCTTGGACATCCATTTTTATCCAATTTTTGCCGAAAACAATCTCTCCCTCTTCATTCGTCCACTTTGGGATAATTTCAAGAAGAGGTTTACGAAAATAAATTTAAAAAAAAGAAGCAGGTGTATCGATCTCGCGATTTCCAAAACGTGTTGGGGCTGAACGTTCTCGTAAAATATTGTGTCGTGGTTGTCTTCCGTGATGAGGTAAAATAGAATCTTTGTATCAAACAACTTGTTTGTTCTTTGATATAAAAGAATTAGCTCGTGCAGAATTTCTGTTGCGGCCATCAGAAGATTATTGGGTATATGATTCTTCTGTTGTGCTTGTATCGCCTCCATCGATGAGGCCTTCGACTGCATCTACCTCTCCATCGTCATTTGAAGCTTCATATCCGCTATTGTATTCAACGTCACTCATTTCGGCTACTATCGCCTCTAGCTGTTGTCGTGTAAGGTATTCCTTATTTCTACGATCCATTTTCCGTAATGAGTAAAACGCAAAGTAGAAAATAGCCGCAATAAAATATTCAGAAATAACCACCTGACAATTGATAAAGAATGATACTAAAATATCAAATCGCACATTACAACTGAACAATATATAAATGTTGTCTTATTCACAGGAACAAAGTAATACTACACAGATTTGGCAAGCACTAATGCATTATTCACGACGTACGGCTACAAAAATGCTGAAACACGTAAAATCCCCAAAATCCGCATAATAAAGTGATTTCCGCTTTCTATATTTCTATATACATCGGGGAATGCCAAGAAAGGTTTATCAGCAGCGGGGAAGTCCGGAATTTATAATCGAACCACTATCATTGTAAAACATAAGGGTCCAACGGACCCGATTGGTAAATCGCGAAAGTATTTTTATAGTGCCAAAACCATTCTTCCTAAAATATTTTTTTGTCAAAATTTTAAAGCTGTAACTGGTACTTAAAAATTGCATTAATACCAGTAAATTAGCCCAACCATAAGTAGGATAAAACAATGATTAGAAATTATTTCCGGTCCATTGGACCCGCTCGGTAGTCCTAGGGTTAACTTTGGTACTGCACACTTATTTTGTAAGGACACAAACTGCATACTAGGATCTCAAAAACCCACTCAAAAAATGTCAGTTTTTCTAAATTTATTAAATTTTTTTCACTATTCCATTCTTAGTATTTAGAACAATGTTAACAATGCTAAATCACCATAGGAACAATGCATATTAGTGGATATTTGGACGCTTAAAAATACCATCGGGTATTACACCAGTGGATAAAGTTTGTATTTTACTGAAAAATTTTATAATCTTTATTATAAAAATTGGGGAACGCTGTGGAACAATAAGGTTTTTCTTAAGTCAAACTTTGATACTAGTTGTGTTACGAACTCTAAAGTTTCATGTTTTCAAATGTGTTGGACAAATAAGAAATTATAATATCACAAACTTCTTCGATGCTATTGCAAAGTTCTTCAATCGTATGAGATTCGATTATCAAAGAACTCTTCCAAACAAGCACGTATTCGTTGAGCCGTATGTGGTGGAGCGTTGTCTTCCTGAAAAAATCCATCGGTAATTTTATCGTCATGTAACTGATTAATAAAGGGTTCTAATAAGAAATTTCGGTATCTTTCGGCTTTCATCGTTGCATTAAAAAATATTGGTCTAATGATTTCCCTCCTTGATACCGCCAGCCAAACACTAATTTTAGCATATGTAATGATGTTTCCACAAATTCATGTGGATTTTCTGCCGATCATAATCTCATATTTTGCTTGTTTAAATATCTCGAAAGATGAAAGCATGCCTCATCAGTAAAGAAACTTTTATCGAGAACATCGCTATTATTCAATTTATTCAAGAATAATTGGCAGTACTCGGTTCTTCTATCGCAAGTTCTTTAACGGCTTGAATTTTATATGGATATCATTTTAAATCTTTTTTAAGAATAGTATATTATCTTCCAACCGATAATTGAACTTTTTGCGACAGTTTCGCAATAGATTTCTTTGGTGAGTTTCCATTTGATGTTGAACATCTTCAATCTAATCAGCAGTATTTCGACTAATTATATGCTCATCAAAAAATTCTTTTAAATAATCCAAAGATTCTGCAGTACAGTGACATGGTGCTCGGTCTTGTTGGAAATATGCATTTTGAAGTTCATCATCATGCAACTGATTGACAAATGGTTGTAAAATTTCCGTACGGTACCTTTGAGCAGTTAACGTTCCCTGAAAAAATATTGGTCCAGTGAGTCGCTTTTGGCTTATCGCTGCCCAAACACCAATTTTCTCTGGATGTAGCGATTCTTCATTAATTACATGTGGATTTTCACTACTCCAAATTCTTGCATTTTGTGAATTTAGGAATCCCGTTTTATAAAACCATGCTTCATCAATAAAGATGACTATTTGCGAAAGTTCTCCATTATTGTTCATATTTACAAACCAATTACAAAACTGTAGTCCACGTGGGTAATCAATTTCTAACAATTCTTGTACTGCTGTGACACGGTATGGATAAAGTTGCATATCTTTTTTTAATAACTTGTGAGTTGTACCAACAGAAAGGTTTATTTGTTGACTCAAATGTCGAACAGATGTTTGTGGTTCATTTTCCATTATTTCTTCAACACGATTGACAACTTGAGGTGTACATTTCTTAACTGCTCCGCTGCCTGATTTTCTTAAGAGACTACCAGTTTCAGAAAAAAGTTTTAAAGTTCTATCAAAAGTATTCTTAAATTGTATATAATCTATTACAAAATGTGGAAACTCAACTTGAAATTCTACCATGCAATCTTGAACTGAATAAACCCATAAACCATCAATTTTATTACCACTTCGAAAATAAGTCTGGACTAAAAAAATTTTATGTTCTAAAGTGAAAGCCATTTTAAAACTGAGAAGCAATTTATTTAAACCAGAATCGACGCACGATTATTTTATGCACTAACTGATATTTGTGATTCATTTGTAAATCTAAATGTCATTTGGATTTACGTTTACGGAACAACAAACACATACTAATATATTTGCGTCTTATTCTATCAAAATTTCAAAGTAACCTAGATTGACTTTTCAAATGAACACACGTTATTAATTAACTTTCAATAATAAAAACTTTGTATTGTATTTCTAACATGATAATAAATAATCTAATTGATAACACAACTTTTCAATAAATTGACTTAACAAAGACAGCTTCGAAAAACGTTACTGTTCCACAGTGTTGAATGAAAATATAATTAAAGAAATGGTATATTTATTTTTTTAATTTATTAAATAACAAATACATTTTGTTACGTTGAGACGTATATAAAAATTCTAAAAATAAGACAGAAATTTCTATTTAAAATTCCCGCTTTCGTTAGACATTTTATTTCTGTCTATTTCTTGTTAGCCAATACGAAATGCTGTTCTTTTCATTGATCAGTAAGTTATTTTCTATTTTGCAATACTTTTACATGTGTCATTTATGAGATAACCAGTCCAGTTTGGCAAGTAATTTGTTCTTACAATGACGTAGAGCTTAAAAATGTGTATCTTTAACAGTAGCATTACATACACATCAATTTGCAAACTCGTAAACGCGCATTTCCAATCGCAACGTTACTCGCACTTTTTTTTATTTTAAAGAAACCCAGTATAAATGCAATTTATAATTTTTAATCGTATTAATCGAAGCCAAATAAAGAGTGGCAGGATACATATAAATGTATTAAATGCATCGCATGAAAAGGACATTTCAGTTGCGTCCAGTTCGCAGAAATCCCTTAGCGAAACACATGTTCAATAGTGTTTCATTACAAATGCTACACGACCTGTATGCATTAGCTGGCAGTTGTGTTCTGTTTCTGTTCTGTTGTGTATATATATATGTATAATATATATACATGTGTGTCCATTGTGTCCGTTCGTTTTATCGTCCATATTCCCGTCCTTTACCTAATATCGATCAATTAGCGTGTGGCGAACGACGGAATGAAACGGGATGCATCACACACGCAGCGAGACAGAAAGGCTTTATGTTCCGAAAATGATAATTCGAAACCTTGAAATACCACCAATACGAAGTATTTTGATAAATAACTTACATAAGTCCATTTCAGGTAGATTTTATAGAGCCGGTGTTTCAAGACTAAAGAAAAAAAGCATCTAAAAAAGGAACACCGTATATATGTATAGAGATATAGTGTTTTGCAGCGAATGTGTAATAGCAAGAGATGGAGAGAATTCATTTTTTATTATGGCGATAATAAGCATAACTTGTTGGGACACTTGTGTTTATTCTTTTTGTACGGTCGACAAAGTCGATATGTATTTTTATATGCGAGTAGTAATTAGTTGGTTATATCAGGAGATGTCACGGTATCATCAGCAGATACATTATACTAAATATAGGGTAATGGAATTAGTGAAAGTGGTGATATATTTTAGGATATGAAGGTGCATATTAAATATGTAACTTGTTGCATTTATTAACAAGCACAGGGAAACAACTCATTTCTAAACAAAGAAAAAACTTAGAAATCATTCTCAACCATTTACGATACTGAAATATGTAATTTAATAAATACTAATGGCATTTACCTACAATTATAAGAATAAATAACAACTAGATAATCGATCGCAACTGATCAGAATCATACAGAGAGATCATAAATGATTGTCATTGCCGCTCGCCTAAATTTAGTGCTCATTCTTACAAGAAACCGCTTCACGCTATAGTAACTCGTACTATTTTCAGTAGCGTAGTATCGGTTATTTACTCCTTATTGTTTAATATTTCAACGTTAAATTCAATTATATCTGTTTTCCTAATTTCTTTGTGGAAAATAGACTCTACGCCGTAATTCAGATATCTTACATAAATGTTTATTTCAAGATCGAGTTTACAAGTATTAATTCAAATTTCAGGTAGATTAATTATCGATATATTTTCGGAAATTTTATAGTTTTATAGACTTCAAAATATTGTGAGCTTTTTACTTACGTTTTTTTTTGGCTTCTTATGTATAGTTCGGTATAATATACAGTAGCCGCTCGATTATGTGAACTAATTAAAACCTTACCTGTTCACAGAATCGAAATGTTCACTCAATCGAATGTGCAGTTTAAAAGGTTTATTTATATGTATATGTATTCAGTTACATCAAAAAGAATTAACAAATGAAAAATATACATGTTCTACATAGATACGTACATACATACATGAATACGTAATGATTTAAAGAAGTCAGTTTTGTTTGTTAAAAAAACTGGTTAAATTTGTTTGAACCTTTTTTCTTTTAAACATCTTTGAACTGCGATTTCTTTTATTCTTCGCAAAGTTAATAGATCTTCAGAATTTAGCATGTTTTGTTCTGCCCAAGAAATCACTATATTAAGTCCTTGTAAAGCTTCCTGAGTGGGGATGGTAGTTGGCATTGGCTCATCATCCATTGTTTCTTCCGCACTTTCAATTTCAATTACATCCACCTCAAGATCTTCTATGACATCTGTATTCCAGTTTTGTATGTCTTTACGGCCGTATGTTATGTTTCCGTTCACTTTCTGTAGTAATGCTACAGTTTCTTGAAATGTCACTAACTCGACGCTGTTCTTGTATTTTTCTTGTAGAATAGCCAATGGAACATCTTCTTCTGAATCAGAGTCGCTATTGAAAGAATCTGATAAAATATTTTTCCAACACTTAGCAATTATTTCTTCTTTCACATTCATCCATGCTAATGCCAGATGTGTAACAGCATCTTTTAGACTCAAGTTTTTAATGACAGCTGAAATATCATTGCTATCAGAAGCAACTATTGTGGATAAAAGGCTTCTTCTATAAAACAATTTTGTTAACCTAATGACATTCTGGTCCATGGGCTGTATAAGAGCTGTTAAATTCGGAGGCATGTATACAGTAAGAATTTTTCCATCATCGGAAACCAAGTTTTCTGCTGGTGGATGACTTGGAGCGTTATCCAAAAGTAGAAGAGCTTTTTGTGGTAATCCCTTTTGTTTCAAAAATCTTCGAACCTGCGGGACAAATGAATGATGAAACCAATTTTCAAATACCCCCGACGTCATCCACGCATTTTTCGTACTTGTGTATTGCACTGGAAGTGAAAAGTTCTTAAAGCATCTTGGATTTGCGGCACGCCCAATCACTAACGGTTTGATTTTATGTTCACCGGTTGCATTGGTGCATGCTAGTAAAGTAACTCTACTTTTATCCGTTTTCCGACCAGGGGCCGATCTTTCTTCAGTCGTAACCAAAGTCCTTTCTGGAAGTAATTTCCAAAACAAGCCTGTCTCGTCGGCATTGTATAATTGGTCATGTGTTAATTGTAGCTCCTCTATTTTCTTTCGAAGATAATTCTTGAATGGACCTACATGCTCCGGAGCAGCTGATAACTTTTCTCCCGAAATTTTTAAATGTCTTATTCCAAATCTTCGTTTAAATCTTTGTCTCCATCCGTAACTAGCATTAAAATTAGGATTTTAGCGATAGTTTCATTGATAGCTTTTGCTTTTGTTTTTAAAAGTTCAATCGAAACCGGTACATTTTTAAGTCTTTGTGTACAAAACCATGAATATAATTTTTTTCCCATTCGTGGCATCTTACAGGATTTTAAAGTTTTTCTTTTCCGTATTTCACTGCGCCTTGCGTGACTTTTAAAATGTCCCGTTTTTTATTTTTGATTGCACATACTGTGGATTTGGCAATCCCGTACTTTTTAGACAAATACGTTACACTGCTTCCACTGTCCAGACTTTTTAAAATTTCACATTTTTCGAGCAAACTTAACACTTTTCGCTTCATTTTTATTGTAAACACAAAAATGTTCTAGCACAGTACACCTACAACATCAACAGAACTCAGAATTACAACTAAAATAAAATACATAAATACATCTGTCCGCTGTTCTTGTAAGTTACGCCGGCGAGTCAGCAAAATAATTCATACGCCGGGAATTTACCCAGTTCACTGAAACTGAATCGAATGCAGCAAAATAATTCATACGCCGGGAATTTACCCAGTTCACTGAATCGAATGTGTTATTGTTCACTCTATGGAGCTTTACTAATAAAATTTTAGTTGTTCATATAAACGAGCTGTTCACTGAATAGAGTGTTCACTCTTCCGAGCGGCTACTGTATGTATTTTCGAAATATTCTATTTTTTTAAGTTCGTTATTTTTAAAAATTTTTGTTAATAGTACAAAATTAAATTTACATCACCGTAAATGTGAACTCGAATATTCCTTAAAATTATTTTAACGTTAAATTAAATAAAATACTTCCACGTATAACTAATAATTGCACTGAGATCGAGTCCGAACAAGTATGAGGTTCGCGTTAGAAACAGTTTGAAGTTCGCATTCGAATCCAATTTTATGCATGGATCACTTTTTATATAATCTCTGGGTCAAGTAATTTTTTAATGTACATAAAAGTTCCAGTTTTGGTTTATTTAATTTTTTTTACTTACATGTTTCTTTTACGTTTCAACCCTTGTATTGTTCATGCCACCACATGAAAATGCATCTCCTGCCCGTTTCTTTCTTATTCTATTTTCTAACTTTTTTGTATTTTTGTTGTAATTTAACATTTTGTGAATATAAATTTTTGTCATCCAAGTTTCCATCGTTCAATGATATTCGAGCATTCCTCAAATTTTCCGCGTTTTAATTTCAAATTCTCGTACGGTTTGGTCATCCTTGGTTCTTGTTCCCATGCTTCTTCTGATTTCGACTTGCATGTATCATAACTAAGGACCGGACACGAGAGGCTGATGACTCATGACTAGAGACCGGACACATCGGACTGAAATGACATCATTACTACGGACGATATAAATAGTCTACAACATCTGTTAGTATATCATGCAGTTATTAAATAGCACTATTCATTCGATTAACCCCACACAAAAAATTGATGTGCAGTACGCCCGTGGGCGATTAGTCATAGGCCTCTCGTATCCGGTCTCTAATCACAACCCTGCTTTTCCGCGTACGTTTGACATGCTTTTGTTTATTTACTCAATTCTTTTTCTTCCTGCGTGACCTCTTTGTTGCTTGTTGTGTTGATGTTGTTATTATATGCCTTAGAGTTTCTATTATAGTAATGGATGGGTTTGATCGTCCGATGAGATTGTTTTATTCAATTTTTTAACCATTGAATGCGTGTTGTAATTGCAATGTAAGATTTTATTGTAAATGCATTTTAATACGTATTGTTTGCCCTTATTACAGTTATTTATTTGTCTTGGGCAATCATTTTTACTTTTTATTTAAATTTGTTAATGATTGGACAATAAAGTCCTATAGTTATTACATAAGTTTCTTTAACGTTTATTTCTATTTCAATGTTACCATTTTTACATAAAGCATCACGTAATGTAATTCAATGGAATTCAAAAGATGCAATATTTAAAACGATGTATTGCCAAAAGACGAATAGGAAACGAAACATGTGATTGATTTAAACACGAAATTACGAATGCAAGAAGTGTTCCGTCATAAACTGCGACATAACTCAAAAATGCATCAACATTTGCGAGTCTAATGTGAATTTTTGAAATTCAAATGCCCTCGAAGAAGTAAAACGTGGCAAAACACCAGACGCAAACACAGACGATACTAAATAAGACGGATGGCTAATAAATTTTATGAAAATCCAACCGGGCGATAATCAGGGACGCACGTCCCTCCCATCAACAGCGAAGCAGAAAGAATAATATTGTGCAGAGATGACTGAAATTATGAAGGCAATTTCCGGTAGAGCAGATGTTTATTAAAAGTGCGAGTTTCGCCTATGCATTCCTCTTTTTTTTTTGCGAGTATTTTGTCGCGTGCACTCCTGTGGTTATTGTTCAAGCGTTGGAGCGTGTGCTCTTGGCTGACCGCAAAGCTTCAACAACAGAAAAAAAATGTAGATCGCACACGTTATCGTAGAAGAAATTTTAACTGCTGACATTTACATGACGAAGAATGTAATTATTTACTTCGAATATTTAAAGCTACATGTGTAGTATTAAAGTACAGGAAATTCGTTGAATTTTAACATTGGTTGCTTAACATATGACAGTATAAATTAAAATAAATATTTCAACATTAAAATTAACATCTTTAGTGTGAGTAATTATGATTTATTAGGAAGCGGAATTGTTCTAAAATTTCGAGATTCGTTTGTGAAGGAACTTACCAGTTTAATACGAGTGGTATTCATAAACACTTTCAGTTTTGTATAGCGACAAAGAAAAAAAGGGGCGAAAGATACCTACCCAAATAATTTTCTGGGCGACAATACGCGCTTGAATTAGAAGTTCTTCTAATTCATTAGTAACTCTCTTTATCGACGAATTATTTTATTCTATTGGTATTTGTCAATACCACCGCAAATTAAATATATATACAGTATGACTGAAGTTTCATTTTGTTTTTTTTGAGATATATTCCAAAAAATATAACAAATAAAATAGTAAAAATTTTTTCTAATAAAAGTTGTCTAGAAACGCCAAAAAATTTTTTTTTTATTTTTAATTTTTAATTTTTTTTTTTGGCGTTTCTAGACAACTTTTATTAGAAACAATTTTTACTATTTTATTTGCTATATTTTTTAGAAGATTATATATTTATATATATATATATATATATATATATATATATATATATATATATATACAGTATGACTGAAGTTTCATTTTGCTTTTGTTGGGGATATATTCTAAAAAATATAACAAATAAATTAGTAAAAATTTTTTCTTATAAAAGTTGTCTAGAAAAATTATTTTTAATTTTTAATTTTTTTTGGCGTTTCTAGACAACTTTTATTAGAAAAAATTTTTAATATTTTATTTGTTATATTTTTTAGAATATATCCCAAAAAAAACAAAATGAAACTTCAGTCATACTGTCATATACAGTATGACTGAAGTTTGACCAAGAATGTCACCACGTGTAGTGGGTCCGCCAATTTATACACACCTTGTATATATATATATATATATATATATATATAAGATATAAGAGTATATTATACATACTAAGGAGGTCAATTAAAATTTCAAACTACATGTGTTATGTTACATTTTTTCGTTTACCACAGCATGTGTTCTAATATTTTTAACATCATACGAGTGGCATTAAAATAGTTGAGTGTTGATATTGAAATTAAAGTGATCTTTATTTATAATATAGAAAAATATCATTTAGCCGAATTTGCAATTTCATTACGATCGTTTACGGAGTTTTTCTTGTTTTTTAATGTGAATTAAATCTAATACTGATCTAGCTTTGTAATTTTTCTGCTTGGAGTTTTTAACATCTTTGTAATTGACTGTGAATTGTAATTGAAGCTGTGACTATTTCTGTTTTCTTGTTTTTTAAGGGTGTGATGTATTTTGCATATTTATGGCCATTGATTCTATCTTGTAAATGTTGTTCTGTTTTGACCTATATAAACGAAACTGCAATCATTACATGGTATGCTATAAACTACGTGCGATTTTTTTCCGTTGGAATGGCTGCTTTTAATTTCGTTTTGGTGAAATTTAAGTTATTATGATTATTGTTATTAAATTATCATTAAATTACCGAGAACATTTTCTCTCATTTCAGGTGAACGTCGACAGCTAAACATTTTAAGTCACACCACGGGCGCGCACGTAATAATAACTCATGACCTACCAATGCCCCCTATAATTGTCATCAAGCTCTTCGGCGATGCTAAGCGGTGAATTATTATTATTTTAAATCAGTAAATTGTAAGATTTTCATGTCTTTATAAATACATATATGTCTTTATAAATATAATATAAATATATATATATATATATATATATATATATATATATATATAACATTTGATAAATTATTGGAGTTTTTCGGCTTTTTATATGAAATATTTACAAATATCAAATTAGAATGTATGTAATGGCAGAGTAAGTGGGGATGTAAACATTGCTGTCTACAAATTACAAAGCAAATCATACGAAATTTTTTAATTGAAAAATATGGTCTACGTTATTTTTCAATTAAAAAATTTCGTATGATTTGCTTTGTAATTTGTAGACAGCAATGTTTACATCCCCACTTACTCTGCAATTACATACATTCTAATTTGATATTTGTAAATATTTCATATAAAAAGCCGAAAAACTCCAATAATTTATCAAATGTTATATTTAATGAACGGCTAAGAAATTATCTAAACACTTATATATATATATATATATATATATATATATATATATATACCTATGTATAGACATCGTGAAAATATATTATTTTTTATTTACACTCCATAACTAATAATTAATTTGATTTTTCATTTATGGTCACCAACAGAACCCGTACTACGGGACATTCTCCATAATACTGTTTCTATTGATCGATGTAAAAATGTTATGGAGTTATAAACAACCGTGTCAATTAAAGAAAAGAAACATAATTATATAAATTATAGCTGTCACTAATTTATACATTTCGAGTTTTTGATTAATTATATCCGTCTGTAATCGACGAATTATGTAATATCAATTGTATCTAAATCTTTTGTATGTACATTCATACATACATAGGTACATTTTCTAATATGTATGTATGCGTCAATATGTAGTGTTGATATTGTTAATTGTATGGGGAAAATATTTAGTTAATTTATAGGGAATTTCTAAAATAATTTTCCTAGAAGCGACACGAAATGAATAACAATTCATTTCATAACAATTATTGTTACTCCGTTCAATATAATTGCATTAGTATTCAAGTAAATTTATAAAAAGTGCATATTCATGCAATCTTACTCTAGGTCATTAACGAAGGAAATAATAAAATATTTGCTACAGATGTTAGTTAATCAACAAATATATATATTAAAAGCATGTTGTACACGCTGTTGAGTGGTCGTTGACTTAAATTCAATATGTTTATTCAATGCAAAAAAAATTATGTCACTAATAAATCCAATATCCTCCGGCCTTTCCATCATGTTTGAATATGCAATAATAAACGGATATCTGAGTCATTTAGATAAATATCACATGGGGCTTTTCCGGGAGCATAAATTCCAACAAATATTGTTTAAATCTTTGATCCGACGGATATTTTAATTAAATTTTAATTAAGTTAAAACATAATCCTAAACAGGAAATAGTATTATGGATTTCTCTGATTAAAAATATGAATGTAAACTATTTTTTCTTTCTTCATTTGCTTTATAAAACGATAGGATAACAAAAACCTAATTGTATAGATATATTAATATACCGCATGTGTCAAATATCATTTGGCATAGGGAATACGTATGAGTACATACGATGTATATGTATATGGAAAAGCCGATCCAATGTCGGCGAAGACCGCGACGGCCGGCAACGATTGTCTCCGATTGTTTCGCAAATACAAGTTTGCAGTAATCATTTGACCATCGACATAGGTACTTGTATTGCGTTTTAAAATAACATTTACCAATTGCAAGGGATTTGCTTTTCTTATTTCTTTCAGTAGATGCAGGAAATTTTAAAGCTGCGATGCGTCGCATAAACAAAAGCGTAATTATAATAAATTATACAAGAGGTTCAAAAATTCCTCCTTGCACAGCAAGACATTGTCCTAGGCGGTCGTAGAAATTAGCTCTTACATTTGCTAACATGTCGGCAGTTAATGAATTCGCAGCCTCAGTTATTTTTTCTCTCAAGGCAACTAGATTTTCTGCTCTCTCTCTCTCATGACCTCTAAGTGCTAAATCAAAAGCACTACAAAATTTTAAACAACTGATTATCCTTTTTAAAATATGGCGATTTTTCTCGACCTTATTATTATGCGAAATAATACTCTCTCTATATGCAGATCTTAAGTGAGACATAATATTAACTGTACCGTGCACAGCAAAGGCAGTACAAGAATTGATGTGGTCACGAGACGATTCATGTTTCCTCATTTTTTCAGGAAGATGGTGTAAATCATTGATTCCTCTTCTTGCCCGGTTGGGGTCCATTCTAGAGTCGGCTTTATAAAAAAGCAAGCACGGAAAACAGTACAACAAATTTTTTATTTCACACCCACATATCCAGCTGTTTTTTTTATAAATATCTTTTGAAAACCGACGCGTAAAAGACCGGTTTTCGGCTTTTCGTTCACAAGTTTGTGACAACTTTATATCTTCCAACGGCCTCTCTAGTTCTTTAATTTATCAAAATTTATTAGAATAATATTATTTACGAAATACATTATTATTATGACTAATCACACCCGAATTATATTAAACTATACGGTACGATAGTCCCGTAGACGGTACTAGAACACTGGCCGCTAGATAACTGCGCCGTAAAATATCCTAAATGTTTTTATGGAATCGTGTACTATCGGCCAATATTGGGTCACATTCACCAGGAGTCTATAATGATTTATGCAGGCCGCGTCGTATTTGCGCCTTAATATAATTCTGTGGGTTCTAACAAAGTTAGATAACGAAAACGGAGTTAAGTTTTTTGAAATTTAGAAATTTTAACTACTTATATGAATAATAATAATAAATTAATAATCGACGAAGGAGATACTTGTTGAAACTTCATTATATAGATATAATAAAACACAGTTGTATAGTTTCAAAATAATATATATGCACTACATATGTTTCACCACACTGTGGCTTCATCAGGTGGATGAATAAACTTAAAACTCATACATGTCCACCCCCTCTTAGAATAAGATTAGTTCTGTACTTTGTATTGATATATATAAGATCTAATTAATATTTTGAATTAGTATATTCATCCACCTGATGAAGCCACAGTGTGGTGAAACATATGTAGTGCATATATATTATTTTGAAACTATACAACTGTGTTTTATTATATCTAAATAATAATAAAATGAATAGTAATAATAAATATTTAAATAAACATTTAAATTGTGTGTTATATTAAAAATTCTAGCAAGGGCGCGCGGCTTCGCGGCCTTATACAGCTACCGCCACTGCCGAAAGGCGAACGCACAAAACGGGAAGATACCCTAATGATTACTTAAAAGTACCAAAACACGACATCTCTACATGGCACTATAATTAGTATATTCTAATTTTAGATCACATTACTGTTTATTATTGCAATAAATATCCTATAAAGATCAACATGTTTTTTTTTACTTAATGCTTAAAATTATTCAATAATAAATATGCTAAGTAAATTAAAACTTAAAACTGATATTCTTACATTCTTCGATATATAAAATAGCAAACACTATTATGCATTAACACTACATGTATTTTCAAATAATTCGTATGCATTTGTATTGTAATAAGATTATACACATTCTGTTAATATTCGAATAATTAAAGTCTAATAGAAAATGAAACAGCTTGAATATATTTTAACTGGTTACATTGCTTCTGCGTTACAGAAGAATTAAAAACCGCATAAATGCACTATACACTTAGTTCATACATTAATACATCGGATGTTGTATCAATTTATTGATATAATAACTACTTCGGTAAAATGGCTTTCGTGATATTCTGTTTATTTTGCGAAAGCATGATACGAAAATATAGCTATATCAATGCAAGAAAATACAAGCGAATTGAATTCCATCTGCTCGACCAATCTCACTATCGGAGTAGCCACCTATGGTAACATACCTGAATATACATACCAATATTTATATGATAATATATTGTACAGTATATTTTATATAAATACGTATTATAAAATGCATAAGTTGAACGTTTTAATTTTCAACATTGCGTAGGCTAATTAACTTAGGTTCCATGTTATCTATTCGATACGGGTTTTACGCATAAAAGTCCACGTAAATCAAGGTTGAGGTGTACAAGACTTCGAATCAACATTAGTGGATCTCGCATTATAAAACGTCGGCACTCGTTTTCTTCTCAGAAAGCAACCGTTCAGTTTATATGTAAATTTTCAATAATTATTAATATACGCATATTAATATACAATCGGGTTTCAGTCGTGATGTGCTTTTTAAATGGACAGGCTTGGTTTTATACCTTTTGTTTTACTCACGGTGTCGTCCGTGTAATAATGTATTCCTGACATTTCTCTCATCGAATAATTATCAGTCAAGAAGGTTTTTATTGCGGGGCCCCTAATCTCAGTGGACACTCTTCCTCCGTTTTCTTTAACGATACGTTTTATGACATAAAATGGTCGTAAAATGAAAATTAAATTGTTGAAAATGCATCGATGGGAATATGAATGGAGTATATTATAGTTATTATGCTTGACGAAGGAAAAAAAAATAAAACAATAAACTTGTACCTGGTTTAACTTTATATAAAACTACATACTATAAGAATAAAAAAGCAGATATAAGCTACCTAAGTTGAATGATTATACAAAATTCGTTGTACCAATTTTAAATGCTTCTGGTTTTCTTGAGAGATGAGACAATATTCGAATTTAAATAAAATGAATGTAATTTTTATGTCGGTTTTGTAATAATTTTATCAATAGAGTGGACCAATCCGGAGCGATATTGGTAAATATTTCATATAAAAGCCGAAAAACTCCAATAATTTATCAATTTGTATATATATATATATATATATATATATATATATATATATATATATATAAAATAATAGACTTTTTTATTGGTTTAGCGACCTTTAATGACTTTTAATGTTTTCTTCTACGACGTTTCGACTCTTATTATTATTGAGTCTTTTTCAAGTAACTAGAAACAAAAATTAATACAATGAAAAGTAAGAAAATATGTTTGCATTTGTGTGAATGCATTAACAATTAAAATTAAAATTAAATTAATAATAAAGTAAGGAGAAGTTAAAATGATTACATTTGTATGAATGAATTAAAAAAAATTTTAAATTAAAATAATAATAAAGTAAGAAACATTGAATGACATAAAACTCACCGATTTATTCTGTTTCAACACTCATATTGTGCACATAGACACAGTCAGACAAAATATTCGAAGCGGCGCGGTCGTTTCCCTAAAAAGGGCTCGGACAATTTCCGACGACACATGTGCACAATATGAGTGTTGAAACAGAATAAATCGGTGAGTTTTATGTCATTCAATGTTCCTTACTTTATTATTCTTTATTATTATTTTAAGTTAAAAATTTTTTTAATTCATTTATACAAATGTAATCATTTTAACTTCTCCTCACTTTATTATTAATTTAATTTGAATTTTAATTGTTAATGCATTCACACAAATACAAACATATTTTCTTACTTTTCATTGTATTAATTTTTGTTTCTAGTTACTTGAAAAAGACTCAATAATAATAAGAGTCGAAACGTCGTAGAAGAAAACATTAAAAGTCATTAAAGGTGGTTAAACCAATAAAAAAGTCTATTATTTTAATATTAAGACACGGCCAATAAAATAAATAAGAAAATTAAATTCTTATAAACACTATATATATATATATATATATATATATATATATATATATATAAATATAATATCTTCGTGACCTTGGTATGATATGGTAAACCTAATCAGTAGGCGATTAAGGGTCTGTATATTACTTCAAAATATATATATTTAAAAAACCCTACATGTTTCGGCAGTACGCCTTTATCAAGAGAATACAAAATATAAATTATTTATATTTTGTATTCTCTTGATAAAGGCGTACTGCCGAAACATGTAGGGTTTTTTAAATATATATATTTTGAAGTAATATACAGACCTTTAATCGCCTACTGATTAGGTTTACTATATATATATATATATATATATATATATATATATATATATATATTAATTGATAAATTATTGGAGTTTTTCGGCTTTTATATGAAATATTTACCAATATCGCTCCTGATTGGCCAACTCTATTTATCAATTACAATAACTTTATTTATAGTTTAACAGGCAATACAATACTACTGCTATTAATATAAATAGTTAATTGACGAAGGAGATACTTGTTGAAACTTCATTATAACGCTAAGAAATAAGTAATTAAACTTCTAGTTTCAAAAATTACTTATTTCTTAGCGTTATTAATATAAAACTAAATTATCGTGAAAAACTTGTCTTATATTTAAAATTTTATAGATTTTTTTCTTAATTAACGTACTGTGTTCATCTTTGGCGTATATCTTATGTTTAACTTACAAAAAGACTGTTGTTATATGGAAAATTAGCGGAAAACTAACAACATTTGCATTGATTTGCCCAAAATGCGATAAATAAAATTGGAGAATTCCCGGACTTGATTCACCTACGTTACCTCGTTAGGTTATACAACCTTCCGCTCCCTTGTAAAAACTTGGCCTACTTCGAAAATAATATTAATTATTTCACAAACATACACAGATAAGCAGTCTCATCTTCTGTCAAATCATCCTGGCAGTTACATTCTAGTATTATAATCCTATAAGAACTAACAAATCATGCCCAAACTTCTCAGTAAGCAGTAAAATGAGGTATTTTTTTCGTTAACTGGTCCCAAAACATAACCTAAAAAGCATTCAATACCAAAATATTGACAAGATTTGGCAACGTTGTGTGACATTACTATGACGTATTTTATGACGTGCCTCGTCTGTTATAGTAAACTGACTCTATGTACGAGGGATGTTTCCAAAGTTCTGGGAACTGTGCTCTAATTAAATTACACAGAACTTATAAGCAATGCTATTAGTGATAGACAAGTCTTGACATGTTTATGCAGATATCCAGTGCAATATCGTTCAGTCTGATTTAGGTGTTCGACTGATATAGACGCATTTTCATAGCACTGTTTGTGTAACCATGGAAGGCGCGGCTAAATCTCAAAGAACAATAATTTTCTTTTTGTGGAGAGAAGGTATGAAAACTTCAGAAATTGCAAGGAGTGTTTGGTGAGTCTGCAGAATCTAAAAGTACTGTATATCGGTGGATCGATCGTTGTAAAAGTGGTAGAACATAATTAGAGGACGATCCACGCAGTGGTCGTCCAAGCTCTTCGGTAAATGAAAGAAACATTACTACCGTGGAGAACCTACTGAAAGAGGACAGACGAATGACTATTTCTCAAATTAGCGTACGCCTAGGAATAGGAATCGTGTACCTATACACGATAGGTTCATGACATCTTACATGATCCTTTAAGTGTAAGCGAGGTTTCAGCCCGCTGGGTGCCAAGGCTGTTAGGACCGGAACAGAAACTCAATAGGTCTGATAATTGTCGTTAACTTCAAGAGCTGTTAGCCTATTACGGTGATGAATTTTGGCAAAGTATAATAACCACTGACGAAACGAGGATTCCTTATTTCCATCCTGAGACCAAAAGTCAATCCAAAGAATGGCGTAAACCCGAAAAAGGACAATTGGCAAATGGCAATTGCTTCTGCATCCACCTTATTCACCGGATTTAGCACCGAGTGATTTTCATCTGTTCCCAAATTTGCAAAAACCGTTTTGAGAGTTTAACTGTATGTGCCATAAATGTACCACAAATAGGTGGATTGAGGAGACACTGATAAAAGAATTCAATTAAAAACTGATAAAAGAATTCAATTCAATTAAATGGCGATTATGTGGAAAAACTACATTGTAATAGTGATGAAAATAGACAAAGTAAAAAAATTATAGCTAATTTCACAGAACTTTGGAAACATCCGTCGTACTTTTTAACGACCCTCGATGCACTTTTCAGTTTAAACGCCTAAATACATTAGGCCAGGGATACACATACTACAGAAAAAAGCGTTCTTGTTTAGCTAGCATGCTAGTTTACAGCGTATTAGTTAACAGCATGTTCTCCGTGCGTTTGCATTAGCTAGAACTAGCGTAGTTTGTGGTCTACTTAGATGAGCATGCTTACATTTCAAAACATGATAACATGATAACGACCACCGATGCATTTTTCAGTTTAAACGCCTAAATACATTAGGCCAGGGATACACATACTACAGAAAAAAGCGTGCTTGTTTGAGCTAGCATGCTAGTTTACAGCGTATTAGTTAACAGCATGTTCTCCGTGCGTTTGCATTAGCTAGAACTAGCGTAGTTTGTGGTCTACTTAGACGAGCATGCTTACATTTCAAAACATGATGGGTCGCTTTCGTGCAATGAGTTTACAAAATGAAATAAATAATAATATTACTTCTTTCAACGCATATAGTAAAAAGAGTTTAAAAATGAATGAGAAGTGAAAACGTAAAACATGGCTGCGAGATTGGCTTTCTCGAAAACTTGTTGGAGCAAGTAATGGTTTACTTTGTGAAATGCATCTAGAAGATGTAGACGGTTACAAAAATCATTTGCGAATGCAACCTAAAAGATTCGATGAACTTTTACTTAAAGTCGAATCAAAAATACAGAAATCTGATACTGATATTTATTACGTCTCAATCACGACACAGACACAAAACTAGCAGTGGCAAGTTTGTCTTCGGTAAACACGTTCAGACTTGCTTATTAACATGCTTTCCTTCACATCTAGTATGCTTACTAGCACAAAAATAGACCGTTGTGTGATCTAGTAGCGCACTACTGAACTAGCATGCTCTTTTAGAATACATTTGCTATAGATCGTTCCAACCTCCGTATTCAGTATACGTCTTATGGGAATTTGTTTCATGGTTGCCAAATCATCCAATCATCTGTACATTACCATTTCCGGTTAATTATTTGACATTTCACGCGATCAAATCATAACCTTTATTTACGTTTTTTGACGTTGAAGGTGCAAATTATTGAGATTCATATGACATTTTGCTTATTATTTTATTAAAGTAACTAAATTTTAACAGAGTGCATAGCGAATTCGCTGCACGTAAAATTATAGGAAAGAATACTACAAGGAAAATAGCTGTATTTCAATATTTGTTAACAATACTACACACATTTCTAAACAAATATACATATGAACGATATCTATGCAACGTACAGTGAATATTTACTTCGATATTGGGGTGTTATGCAATTTATTAAATTAAAAACGTTGATGATCCTTTAACAAATAATAGTTTTCACTTTTATAACAAAAAGAACTGGAATCATACAAATACGTATATAATGCAATAATATTTAAGAAAGGAATAGCAATTACACACACATATCTATGTCTCATGTTAATTTTTTAGTCAGTCGAGGAATCACTTTGATCTTCAGATGATGACGAATGTGTTACGTGAATAATTAAGTCTTCGATGTCGTCTTGCAAATTATCAATACTACACACATTTCTAAACAAATATACATATGAACGATATCTATGCAATGTACAGTGAATATTTACTTCGATATTGGGGTGTTATGCAATTTATTAAATTAAAAACGTTGATGATCCTTTAACAAATAATAGTTTTCACTTTTATAACAAAAAGAACTGGAATCATACAAATACGTATATAATGCAATAATATTTAAGAAAGGAATAGCAATTACACACACACATCTATGTCTCATGTTAATTTTTTAGTCAGTCGAGGAATCACTTTGATCTTCAGATGATGACGAATGTGTTACGTGAATAATTAAGTCTTCGATGTCGTCTTGCAAATTATCCACTATCCACATTTTCTTTTCAATATTTTTTACATGTTTGATGTAGTTTTGCCAATTATTAGCTGTAACAGTGCTATTCGCTCTTCGAATTAATTGCTCCATGTCTTTTACCTTAAATGTGGTATTATTCCTTCTTACGTAATTTTTAAGTTGTGCCCATACCATTTCAATGGGATTTAACTCGCAATGGTAAGGTGGCAATCGAAGAACTTCTTGACCTTTTTCTTTTGCAAATTCGTCAATCCTACTTTTATCATATTGCGGTTTAATTTGTGGCACGCAATACAGTAAGTCCTTTTTAGCATATCATTACTGATTTGTATTTGTTTTTCACTGAGCCAATCAATGATATCGTTTTCCTTCATGCTGTTGTTGGAATTTTTTCCAATTTTCTGCAGTGATAGGAAGCATTATCAAGAACAATGACTGACTTCTGTGGTATATTTGGAAGTAATTTAGTTATAAACCAATCCTCATATGTTTCTGAATCCATCTCATGATAAACGTCGGCAGTGTTTTTCTTGCAAAGAAATGTATATTCAGCACCAGGAACAAACCCATTATCACCACCAGCATGAACTAATGCAAAACGAGGTCCAAGCCCGGTTGGTGATTTCAAACCAGTGCTTAGTCCTTGAATAAAAGCTTGTCGACTATTTTGAATAGTAGTATCTGTCCAAGTTTTATTTACAGCATGCCCTGTATTCACCCATGACTCGTCAGTGTATATAATAGTTCGACCTGAAATAATATAGAGTTACAGCCATGTCAAATAGCAAGAAGTAAATTGTACCTTCTTCTCTAAATCTTTTGATCTCTCGTAAGTATTTGTGCCTCCACCTAATAATCTCATCTCGTTCATTGAGTATACTTTTTCGTCCTACTTTTTTAAATTCGAAACCCATATCGTGTAACAATCTATGTAAAGTTGTTCGACTGAAGTTAGGAAGTTCATCATCAGCATTGACAGCAGCAAGAATTGTATTTAATGTAGGTGGCATATTCTTTATAAAAAAGCCATGCACTTTACGTCGAATAGCTGCTTGCATGTTCTCATCACATGTATGTAGTCGATCATTTAGTTGTATGCCTTTCCTTTTTTAGGTTTTTTCGGACTTGATAATAAACCAGTTCGTTGCTCCAGTTTTACATGATATATTGCACGGTCTGAGATACCCAACGCTTTACTTGCTTCTTGAACGGCAGCACTCACATTCATTGATTTATTGAAATAATTGAAAACATTTGCAACCATACACTTCTCCTTATGGCTAAATTTGTCTCCTTTGCGTCGTTTTCTTCCTACAGGCTCCATTAATGCAGTGAAAACAGTAATTACATTTATATTATGTTATAACGTTTATAAAAATCAATAAAAATACCCATATTACTCTGTGCACGCTTGAAAAAGATAGAAGTGTTCTGAAAAGAACAATTTGTACAACTATATAAACAAATTAACAATTTAACGAAATATTTTAAAAGTAGGACGATGACGGTTGACAGTTAATATTAATACATTAGATACTGTTGTCGATTCCGAAAGCATATGTCAATAAGTTGCAACATAGCAACCGAAAGTGAAGATAATGCGTTAATGACAGCAACTAACGATAGTAAGAGATAAAAGTTGCTATTATATCCCATACTGAATACGGAGGTTGGAACGATCTATAGTTGCCTGCTAGTAGGTAGCATTTGCTCGAAAGTAGCGTGTTTTCGTGCTACTTAGTGGCATGTGCATCCCAGGCCTTAAAAAAAGTATTAGAGAACATTTATTATTAAGTGAAAAAAATTTTAATTTATTTTTGTTAGTATTTTTTTGCTACCTGAATACATACTTACTCATTAAAGTCTGTTATTTTGTGTATTAGATTAAGCTTAGCGGTCCTTGAATATAAAAAATCAGTGCACTTCATGAGTTTCCCATTGCACGTAATTTTTCAATACATTTCAGTTACTCATATGGTAAACGTAAAGCCCAAAATCTATTAACTAGTCAGAGCAAAAAAAAAAAAACTGACAAGCAATCAATTTTCTTGGGGCAACAGTGGTGGTAGCAGAGACGTATTCCTAAAGTCGACGGTTTTTAGGACGAACCCCGTTCACTTTTGCAATGAATTATTAAAATGGAAACGCGCGCCGTTGGAGTGGGAAGAGTCAAGGGATGAAATACGACTTGCGTCTTCTTAACGGAATGCGCGTCAGAAATGACCCCCGATGGTCGTTTTGTATCTCTTCGGCACGGCAAAAACCCATTAACGGCGCGGCGGCCTCCGGTCTCGATTGCATCGGAAAAAATTTTCACAATTTATATTTCATTCGTGTGCTAGTTTTAGACGCTGGGTGAGTTCATCTTGTAAAACCAAGTAAATACTTTCAGGGGAGTAAAATTATTAAGTTTACTTTTGAATTGTGAGGAAACTCTTAAATGTTTAGTGTAGCTAAAGAAGAGGAAATTTTATATATCCTCAACGTTAACGAAATTAATATCGATTTTGCTCTACGGTTGTAATCTTCTGCCGAAATTTTTAGAAAAATAATAATAATTATATTATTTAGCGCCGGAATAATTTTTAATAATCAATTATGCGACAATAGTATTTTATTTATCAAGAACGATAAGTGACATTTTAAAGACGAGAATGTTTACGGCCAAGGCGCCAGCCGAGGACGGAATTACTTGCGAGGACCTTTAAAAATACTTTTCGTTCGTTGCAAATACAACTGTTTATTTCGTACTGCAAGTTTAATGATTGCTTTGTAAAAAGAACTGAATGTATTTCATACTGATGTCAAAAATGACATTTATATCTAGCAGAAATTCTTCGAAGCGGTAATTAATAACAATGCTCTTGGTAACTCGAATATGCCTGTAGTGCAGCAACTTACAATTTAGAAAATTTCATGCCATTTCTGAATCGTCTGTGTCTGAAATACCCGAAGAAAACACAATAAATATATCCCGTTTTTCTAACGCAAGTTTAGTTTAAAAGTTTAATGTATTAGCAAGTAGTTAATGAAGTAAGCGGTCAATTTAAAAACTCCTTTATTAAATTACCCTATATTTCGCAACACTTTGTCGCTTCTTCTGGGGTAAAAAATGTAGAGTTAAAAAATAATAAAATTGACGTACAAAATATAAAAATGATTAGATATAAAAATTTTTTTATATCGAATCATTTTTATATTTGGTACGTCAATTTTATTATTTTTTAACTCTACATTTTTTATCCCAGAAGAAGCGACAAAGTGTTGCGAAATATAGGGTAATTTAATAAAGGAGTTTTTTAATTGACCGCTTACCCGAATTTAATTAAATTTTTGATAAATACATATATATATATAGATAATTATTTTCGTGACCTTTGTATGTTATGGTAGATTTAATTAGTTGGCGATTTAACGTCTGGTTTTACTTAAAAATGCATATACTTATTTAAAACAATCTTACATCTTTCGGCAAGTGATGCCTTTCTAAAAGAATTTAAAATATAAATGACAGTATATTAATGTCATACTTATACATTTGTAGTTGTCATGGATAAAATTATTCAAGGATACATTCCAGTTTAATAATAATAAAAATAAATCATGCCTTAGTATTCAAAAAATAGTTAGGCAACAGAAACGGGGAATGGCAAGGCATGAGCTATTATTATGTACGCGCCCGTGGAGGGGCTTATGATCTTAAGCTGTCGGCATTCGCATTAAACGAGAAGGAAAACCGCGAAAACATACTCGGACATACATAATTACATAATTAGGTTGTAGTATATACTGCTTAAATTTTTATATCACGTTGTTAATAGATTTTTTTTCCTGTTTAATACTAATCATTTCTTTAATTTCCCTTTTCATTCTGTGCTGGTCTTTATCAACTATCAGTGTGTTTTCAAAATCGCAATATTGATCGCGATGTAATTTGTGTGTAAATAAAGGAGTTTTGTCTGTTTTAGAGTATTTGTGTCAGGCGCGGCTCGTGATGACGTATTTGGGAGTGCAAGTACAATGATGCGAGTGCCTCGTGCGTTTTCGGTGTTTACTAAGAAAACGTTACAGTTAGTACACGAGAATGCACGAAGCACTCGCATCATTGTACTTGCACTCCCAAATACGTCATCACGAGCCGCGCCTGATTTGTGGGCTTGTATTCTGAAAATGTACTGTTTCCATGTTTGTTGATATGATAATAAATAAAATAATAAACTAATTTCCAAATTTTTTTACATGTTTGCCGTCGTAGAAAAGGTATAGTATGCAACTCGTTTTATAAACTTGTTAATCACTCATTTTATTAAACACTCACTCTGCTACGCTTCGCTCGTGATTAAAGAACTCGTGACTAAAATTGCGTTTATGAAATTTGATACATAATATACTATTTTGACATCAGTGTAAAATAAAATATTATGACTTTATAGTGTAGTCATGCAGGAATACGTTAAGAGGGATATAGTATTGGACTCACTCTTCCCGTAATATCGCGTCAATATACGAAGGCCGTTTTTTTCAAGCTGCGATGAGCCACAAAAAAAAAAGACAAGTGTATATAAAGAAAAGATTTTATTACTAAAAGTTATGTACTCTTATGGTTACTTTTCGGCATAATAACCTTAGAGATTTAGTAATTTGTCATATCTGTGTACAAGCTTTCATACCCTCTTCATGAAATGTTGCAACCAATGAATTAAAATGAGTCTTGACGTTGTCTTGAAGCTTTTCGTTAGTTTAGAAACGCTGCCTTCCTAGTCACTTCTTCAGATTAAGGAAAACAAGGAAATCACTTAGCTAGGTCTGGACTGTATGCCGAGTGATCGAAAATATCCCATTGAAATTGTTGAAGGAGCCGTTGGATTATAGCAACAGTGTGAAGACGGGCATTGTCATGATTAGAATAACTCCATAAGTCAGTTTACCTTTTCTTTTGTTTCGAATGGCTCTCAGCAGATATTGCAAAATTTCTCAGTAAACAGCTGCAGTAATCGTAGTCCAGCTGTGATGAACTCCACAAGCAATACACCTTTTTGGTCTCAAAGCACGATAGCCAAAATCATTCAGTTGTTGTATCCATTGTTGTGATTGTTGTTTTGTTTCAGGTGTGAGACATCAAATCCAAGTCTCATCCCCTGTCACAATTGATTTCAAAAAATCTTCTCCTTCAGCGCTATAACGGGCAACAAACGTCAATGCTGAAGCTATTCGGCAAATTCTGTGGTTGTCATTCAATATCTTCGGGACCCAGCGAGCACGGTTTTTTGTATTCGAAATGTTCCATTAGGATAGAGTACAGAGATGACCTCGAAACTTCCGAAAATTTCATAGACATCATCATTTATAGTAAATCTCAAGGTTTCTCTGACCACTTCGCCAACTTGTTGAACAAGGCCATCTGTAGCAACAGACTTGAGTCCTTGACTCCCTTCATCGTGTACACTAGTTCGGCCATCTTTAAATTTTCGTTCCCATTTACACCATCACTCATACAGTTTTCGCCATACATTCGGCTCATTCTTCGATTAATTTCTGCTGCGTTATTGCCTTCTGATAATATTTTTCTTTTTTCAGTTTCGATTTATATGCTAAATACATATTTTGTTTATTGGAGCTGCTATTTCATCGTTCTGTGTATGCGAGGTCTGTCGGGAAGGTATTCGAACTTGTGCTGTAACTTAGTACCTGGGTGTACTATTGTCCAGAACAGGTATTTTATTAAGCGAGTAAAGTCCAGTCAACAAGGATACATTGTTGACTCTACGTCAAACCTCGTGCGCGTCGCATTCACAATGGTTCAGTCATCGTGAATGCGACGCGAATAAAAATTTTGCCAAAAACTTGATCTATCGTGTCGGGAAACCATCAGTAAAATTCGTCAGGTATATATCCAAGGAATCTATGAGTTATACACAAATTAAATAGTGGTTTAGGCGATTTAAAGGCACGCCAAATTCGGAGGAACATCAAGGTGATGCTCACTGTTATTCGACCTTCGAATTTGTTCATCATGCATACTGTCCAAAAGGTTAAGCAGTGAACAAAGAGTATTATCAATAAGTTTTGAAAATATTATTGTGCAGCAGTAAGAAGGAAAAAGTCAGATTTGTGGTACTGACTGTAGGGTGGTTGGTTCTGTGGGAAATTAGTTTCCCGTTGGATATTGCATCTGTTGACTGAATAACAGAAAACAACTAAGGTGAATTGGTGTAAAAAAAACTCTATACCACTTCAACGTAGGAAACCCTAAAAACATCTACGACATCATGAGTGGTGATTAGTCTTGGATTTACTCATACAAGCCAGAAAATGAACGCCAATCGTCTGTTTGGGTGTTTGAAGGTACAAAAACATCCGTTTTCGAAGTGTCTCCAAAAAGATGGTCGTGACATTTGTCTCGAAAGCAGGTCATGAAGCAACAATTTCTCTACAAGATAGAAGAACTGTTACTGCTGATCGGAATACAAACATTTGATTGTCGCAAGTCATCGTTGAGCTCCGAGATATAAACACACAACGATAAATCATTCTGCACCAAGACAATGCAAGTTCGCATACAATTCGCAAGACAATTTAATTTTAACACAACAAAACGTCGAATTGTTAGACCATCCCCCGTACGGTCCAGACCTAAGTCCCTGCGATTTCTTTGTCTTTCCGAAAATCAAGGACGGACTGCGTGGTTAAGGGCGCGTCGCTGATCTGACTGTGTGATATCGAGGTAGAAAAAATATTAGTATTCGTTTGAATTATATTAATTAAATTTTTAAATTTCTCTTAAATGCAGGCTATCGGCAGACCTTCCCTGTCTGCCGATAATATATTCAATTTGCATGTACTTGTTTGTTAATGGAATGCCTCTAGGTAATAATTTAGGACCTGTATATTACAGAAAATGGAAATTATTTTACTTGACAAGCTTCCTAAAAATAATAACTAACTCCACGCCTAAATCACACTCAATAATTCCCCATACTCTCGGATAATGAAGCAACAAAATAACATTTATACATTCATTTAACTAATTTGGATATAGGCGGTGGTCGGTAATTTGTTCCTTCACGTCATAGCTACAGAAATAGGTCGTAAATATGTACGTGTATACAGGTAAATGCTGCATATATAAAAGCACATTAGGTGAGCACTTAACAAACTACACACTTTAACTTTATATCATAACATTTAAATGAAAATGAACGTAAAAAGGTACGGGCGTAGCCATCAATTAAAACGCGCTCAGCAAAACAAATATATATATTTCCTAGGAAATTAATTTTATTTCACTTTTCATTAATTTAATGTGGTCGAACTAATGGAATTAAAATATATATGTATGTACGCGGCTTCTTACGCCAGGCCATTAATTATAGGATCACGAATTATATATTTTATGTACCCTCCTAACTCAATACGTGACAGTGCGACAGACTATTTTTTTATACTGTGTGATCGAAAATGATGTTTACTTACATTTACATCAGAAACTCTAATTGTATCGAAACACGCCATGCCAAGATTGTGGTTAAGACTATTACCACAAATAAGTTCCTTACAGATGCCGTACAAAAACGTAAAATCGCGCAGGTTGAATGCATGCTAGGCGTTTTATTACAAATTTTAAGATATATAGAGCTCCGTGGGAACAAGAGGAGAAAAGGATCACATCGTTATGTCGCATGATTGGCGAGCACACTCTGTGCGCATCGTAGGGTTCCATTTTGACTAAAACGTCGTGCCAAGTTTCGTATTCTCTTCAGCTATCTGTTATAATTTATCTGTGCTATTAATAGCGTGTTTGGAGAACGTGCGATGTCTTGTTGGAAAAAAGGTTGAATTAACCTTCGTAAGTATGCAACAGTATAGTCTGCTGTGGAACGGCATACGACCCTTAGACCGGGTATGATGGTATGGGGTGTGATAACATACGGTAGCAGATCATCTCTAGTTTTTATTGACATGAATTTGAATGCAAATGGTTACATTCGAAACGTACTGCAGCCTGTAGCACTGTCATAGCTAGGAAGGTTAATTTAACCCCTTTTCTAACAAGACAACGGACGTCCACATACAGCAAGTATTACTACAAAGTTCTTACAAGAAAATATCGTGACCCTGCTACCATGGTCTTCTCGCTCCCCAGACTTGTCACCAATCGAAAATGTGTGGGATATGATTGGTATACGACTGGATAATTTACTCAAACCACCAAACAACCTACTTGACCTTCATAACCGAATTCAAGCAGCCTGGGATAACATTCTCCTGGAGAGCATAAACCATTTAATTTCAAGCATGTCTCGAAAAGTTATCGGATGCACAAGAATCCGCCGCAGAACAACTCATTTTTAATATTTTGCATTTGAAAATGTAATCATAACCTTGATTAAACAAACGTAATGTATAAATTTGATCCAAATTGATCAACTGCTACTAAGTATTCGGATTTTTTTGAAACTCAGTATATATTAACTCTAGGAACCCAAATTGTCCTTGGCTTATTAATAGTTGCCAAATTGCGATAAATAATCACATAGAATAAGTGGTTATTTCTAATAAGATCCTGCCACAACACACACTTTACACGCAACTATTAATTATTTACACAAATTTTCCCAGACCGTTGCATATATATCAGTTTATGGCCAAGTAAATCGCCTGATTTGTTTTTGAATTTCTTTTTATTTAAAAAAAACGTAATATTTCGGCGTCTCATTAACAACTTTTAGGAACTACGATATACAACTGCAGAGGCAATATTATCTCGATTTATTAAGGAATTTACACAGGTGCTTATAATGTATTTTGATGTTTTAATAGTTCTTGTATTTCACAATATTTATGCGATGTCTGTGACATGCTCTCTGTGACTTATTAAACTATTTAGGAATAAGCAGAATAGTGAACTATTTTAGATTAAATACTTGACCTTTGGTTATTTACGAATAAGCATAATAATGAACTAGTTTCGATTAAATACCTTGATTGCTTAAGTATAATACGTAAAATATACAGTACGATAATTATAAAATGTGAAACTAATCTATCTTATTTAGATTAAAATGATGTTGTTTAATATGTGATCAAACAGGCAATGAGCATTTATCACGAGTTCAATGTTATTTACAATTAGACAATGCACACATTTACAATAATACGAGGGAGTTTTGCAAAGTTCTGGGAATTTAGGTATATTTTTTTTATTTGGTTAATTTTCATCAATATTACAATGTAGTTATTCAGCATAATCGCCATTTAATTGAATACATTTATCCCAGCAATAAATTAATTTTTTTAAGCCGTCCTCGAAGATCTTTTTCGGTGACCCCTCAATCCACCTATTTATGGCACGTTTTACGTCAGTTAAACTCTCAAAACGAACACCACGTAAAGGTTTTTCAAATCTGAGAACACATAAAAATCACTCGGTGCGAGATCCGGTGAATAAGCTGGATGCGGAAGCAATTCCCATCGTAAATCGTTCAAAACATCATTCATTTTTCTTGCGGTGTGCGGTCTTGCATTATCCTGTTGCAATAACGGACGGTTATGCACTTTCCCAGGCCGTTTTCTGACAAGTGCCTGCCGCTGTGCTCTGGATAATAATTTCGAATAATATTCTGCGTTAACTGTAGTACTTTTTGCCAGATAATCCATAAAAATAGTCCTTTCGCAATCCCGGAACACAGTAAGCATTACCTTTCCAACAGACGGAACTGCACACGCATTATGTGAAGGCCCTTCTTCCGGTTTACGCCATTCTTTGAATTGACTTTTGGTCTCAGGGTTGAAATAAGGAATCCACGTTTCGTCAATGGTTATTATCCGTTGCCAAAATTCATCACCGTAACGGGCTAACAGCTTTTGAAGTTAACAAGTGTCAGACCTATTTAGTTTCTGTTCCGATCCCAACAGTCTTGGCACCCAGAGGGCTGAAATCTTGCTTAGGCCCAATCATGTAAGATCTTCTGAACTTGTCTGAACCTCTTTCAGTAGGTTCTCCACGTAATGTTTCTTTCATTTGCCAACGTGCTCAGGCGACCACTGCGTGGATCATCTTCTAATGAAGTTCTATCTCTATTAAAACGATCGATCCATCGATATACAGTACTTTTAGGTTCTGCAGACTCACCAAACTTTCAGACGTTTTTAGTAATTTCTGAAGTTCTCACGCCCTCTTTCCATAAAAAGAAAATTATTGCTCTTTGAGATTTAGCCACATTTTCTATGCTTACACAAAGAATGCTACGAAAATGCGTCTATATCGGTCGAACACCTGTATCAGACTGACCAATATTGCATTGGATAGCAATATAAACATGTTCAGACTTGCCTATCACCAATAGCATTGCCTATAAGTTTTGCGTAATTTAATTAGAGCACAATTCCCAAAACTTTGGAAACATCCTTCGTACATAAAAATATTCTAACGCAAAAATATTCTTCCCTATATGCGAAGCCAATTTCTCAGGGTTTTGCTTCAATCGTTTATAGTCACTCGGTAGTATTTATTTTCGATCACCCGGTATTTGTACGAGGTGCATGCAAGTTCTAAGGCCTCCGATTTTTTTTCTCCAGGCTGGAAAGAGATAGAAGCATGTCCATTGTTTTAAAATGAGCGTGCGTTCGTTGTCAATACGTCACAGAGATGGCAGCACTGTACGGCAGATGGAATTGTAGCGGAATTGTCGAGAATGAGAACTGTTTTAGATACTTAAAATGGCTACGTTTTCCATGCTTGAACAGCGTGCAATCATTCGTTTTCTGAATTTGCGTGATGTGACAGCAGTTGAAATTCATCGACAGTTGAAGGAGACATGTGGTGATGGAGTTTTATGGATGTGTCGAAAGTGCGTTCGTGGGTGCGACAGTTTAATGAAGGCAGAACATCATGTGACAACAAACCGAAACAACCTCGGGCTCGCACAAGCCGGTCTGACGACATGATCGAGAAAGTGGAGAGACTTGTTTTGGGGGATCGCCGAATGACAGTTGAACAGATCGCCTCTAGTGTTAGCATTTCCGTGGGTTCTGTGCACACAATCTTGCATGACGACCTGAAAATGCGAAAAGTGTCCTCCAGGTGGGTGCCACGAATGCTGACGGACGACCACAAGGCTGCTCGTATGGCATGTTGCCAAGCAATGTTGACGCGCAACCAAGGCATGAATGGGACTTTCTTTTCATCGATTGTGACAATGGATGAGACGTGGATGCCATTTTTCAATCCAGAAACAAAGCGCCAGTCGGCTCAATGGAAGCACACAGATTCACCGCCACCAAAAAAATTTCGGGTAACCGCCAGTGCTGATAAAATTATGGTGTCCATGTTCTTGGACAGTGAAGGCGAAATCCTTACCCATTGTGTTCCAAAGGGCACTACGGCGACAGGTGCATCCTACGAAAATGTTTTGAAGAACAAGTTCCTTCCTGCACTGCAGCAAAAACGTCCGGGAAAGGCTGTGCGTGTGCTGTTTCGCCAAGAGAACGCACCCGCACATCGGGCTAACGTTACGCAACAGTTTCTTCGTGAAAACAACTTTGAAGTGATTTCTCATGCTCCCTACTCACCTGACCTGGCTCCTAGTGACTTTTGGCTGTTTCCAACAATGAAAGACACTGTCCGTGGCCGCACATTCACCAGCCGTGCTGCTATTGCTTCAGCGATTTTCCAGTGGTCGAAACAGACTCCTAAAGAAGCCTTCGCCGCGGCCATGGAATCATGGCGTCGACGTTGTGAAAAATGTGTTCGTCTGCAGGGAGATTACGTCGAGAAGTAACACCAGTTTCATAGTTTTCGGGTGAGTAGTTAGTTAGAAAACAAATCGGATGCCTTAGAACTTGAATGCACCTCGTATAAGTAGTGTGCTCTTTTTTATTTCTTGTGTTGCAGTTGCGCGTTTAGATATTGCACCAATAAAGAAAGAAGAAAACAATAAGTAAGTACCTGGAATAAGGCGAAGAGAGAAAGGAAAGGAAAAAAGGGTTTTAATTTCGTGGTGAGGCGCAATCATCTTTTGTGCAGCCCATAAATCGTTACACGGGCATAAAAAGTCCATAAAGAATGCTTTAAAAAGGGGGTTTTAATAAAGAGTTTTACTTCTAAATCAGATTCTATTTTTAGTCGGTACGTTTATTGTAGTGAATCGTGAATGTGTGCGTCTGTGTTACTAATGCAAAGTGCATTAGACAATGTTATTCATCCATTTTAAGATATTGTATTTACACTACGTATTAGAAAACCATGCCGGTAAAATAGAAAAGTATATACATACACAATATAAACACACATACCTATAATTATACACACACACATATAACGTGCATATATATGTAAGGTTGTGGTCGCGCGTTATCTCGATTAACGGATCTCGGAGTCGAGTTCTAAATATGTTTGCATTTTATTACGTCGATGTTATCGGGGATTGTGCGCGGGTTATTTTTGACAAAGCATAAATCTTCCTCATTTAATTAATGCCATTCTCGAATGGCGATTTATATTTTTGGTCTTTCTGGGGCTCCGATATTCTTACAACCGCTACTACCACCACCAACTACCACACCACCATCGTCGGTATTCATAATTGGATTTGATGTGGTCCTTCCATATAATGACCTAAAATATTTTTCGTGTTTCTCCGAGTATATCTGCTTTTCCTTTCGCATTGTTATTCCTTTTTATAAGACCATATCTCAGAGACATTCCGAAACGTTTATTTTTAACCTAAAAAATCGGATCATTAAGAAATAACTATATAATTAGATGTTATGAAAAGGTAAAACTGCTGTTATAAATTGGTGGAGCTTTTCGTTTTGAAGCTGCTATTCATTAAATAAATCTATCCTTTTCGAAGGTTTCTCGTTAACTAATCCACAGAGTGTTTTTTTCCTTACATTTCGTTTATACAAGGTGTTACCCAGAATGTGAAAGAAAAACACTATAAATTGTTCTTACATCTTATTCTCTACAAGCCCTCTCAAAGTATTTAACTTCTGCATGAATACACCGATACCAACGGCTTATCCATGACTGCAAGCAGTGCTGGAAGTCTTCGCGTGTTAAGGTGTTCACCATTGCTTGCGATTTTGTTTGGATCTCCTCATGGCCACATTCGATTACTGGCTCTAGACCCAGGATCAGAGACTGACCTCCCTTTTTTTACACTCGCGTGTTACATTATAATTGCACTGTTATTTCGTACCCATACTCTTTTTAGAATGTAATTTAACCTGAAATCCAGGATATAAATATGGTAACTATTTTATAAGTTCAAACTAAGCTTTATTCATAAAATTATTTTACTTAAAAATGGCCACAGCAGATATATTTATTTAACAAACAAGCGTAAAATAAACAATAGTTACAAAAAACTAAAATTTGGATCTATGTATGACATAGACACTGGCTACAAAATAAGACTATTTAATAATAGTCTTGCGATCTTTCTTCTGACTAAAATGATCAATTACGTCGGAAAAGTCAAGAGTCTTGGCCAATTTATTCTGAATTGCTGAAATAGCTTAGGTTAAGACGACATTGCCCTGGTGTATTCCTTTGCCAAGTTTTTCAATAGTTCACCAGTCTACTAAACTACCTTTTAGACGTTGACAATGTTACTGAAATTGTACAAAAAAGCCTAATTACAGTGCACAGGTTCAAAAAAATTTCTTCAAGATTTTTCTTAGATATGGATTTGAGAAGCTTCATCAGGTCCTTTTTTGATTGGAAGACTGTACTATAGACGCTCCTCATGTGCACAATTTCTTTAACTAAGCTATCTGAATTTACTAAGTTTGAAAGATACTTTGAGACAAGATTGGTGGTTTTAACTTTCTTCATTTTATAGGTCCATGAAATCCAAAACTTGTGAAAACTTATCTGGTCCTAGCTGAAGTTGTTCAGACGTCTTTTCATCTGCACTGGATTTCCTTTTGATAACAAACTCTGGTGAAATGCCAACTGGCTCGGCAACTACTTTTTCTTCATTCAAAATGGTTTTCCATGAATCTCGTAAGACCTGCATCTCATTAAGTAAGTCTTTAATTAGCTGCGTCTCTACGTTGAGGGAATTTTTTTTTGTTAGGTGTAATGACGTTTTTGTGATCAATAGAGGCCAAGATCTTGTGCCAAAATGATGACACCAAAAGCCCTTAGAAAGATCCAAAGTATTTCTTGAGTCCCAAAACAGTATTTCTTGCTGATGGAGTTCGTGTGAGTACGTTATTCTTCAGAAGCAGGTCTAAAAGTTTGAGGATCGAACGATAGTGCTTCAAAATTTTATTAAACGTTTATGGTAAACGGTTTATCATAAATATATATTTGTGCTTCAGTGGCGGTATTGTCCAAGTATACAGTTACAGATATGTAAATTTATTTACATGTCTGTTTCATAATGAAACAAAAGCTTTATACGTGGATATAACGTATAGACATATTTAAAACATTTTTGTATATCTACCGCCACCTGGCTCGTTTTAGAAGGACTACCCTTATTCCTTTCGGTTCGTACGAGCATAGATTGTCAATCGAAAGATCGCTTTCTTTGGTATAGTCTCTTTCGTCCGTAAGATGTCACTCGTAAATAAGTGCCACCTTATAGAATGAAACTTGCTATATCTAATGAGCGGTTCGGCTTAATGTCATATACATATACATATTTATAAAGATTTGTATCATTTGTATACATTGCTTCATTAGGTTAGCTGATGACGCCTATAAATGGCAGAAACATATGTCTTAAGCAGAAGTAAATGCCGAAAATACGAGGTATTGTCCAAGTATACAGTTACAGATATGTAAATTTATTTACATGTCTGTTTCATAATGAAACAAAAGTTTTATACGTGCATATAACGTATAGACATATTTAAAACATTTTTGTATAAATTTGAATGTTTAATATGTCGGGAAGTTGGAAGTATAAATATTATGCAATGTTATACACAATGTGGAAGGTATTTTTAAAATTTTGTTGTTTATTTATTAATTAGACCAATATAATGTAATAACCAAAATAAGTCAAACAAATTTCAGCTACTTATCTAATCTAATATAATCAAATAAAAACTCTTCGCACGTGACATTCAACTTCCAAGAATTTCTGGTTAGCACCAATAATTTTGCAAGGAATTTTGATGCAATAAATAAAAAAGTAAATCCATAAAAGGCACGAGGTTATGATTTAATAAGAGGAAAGATACTGAAGAAGGTAATTAAATTTAGAAACAAATTTATCACACATTTGTTCAAATCTATTAAGAGGATTGGACACATTCCAAACCAGCTTAAAGTGACGCAAATAAACATGGTCTTAAAACCAGGCTCACCGAAAGAAGAGACCAAATTATATAGGCCTATTAAATTACTTCCAATAATATCAAAACCTTCAGAAAAGCTCTTGCTAAAAAAAAATTAATCCTACCCTAAAACATCTTATACCTGATCCCAAGGTAGGGTTCCGGCAACATCATTCGACTATCGAGCAAGTCCACAGAATAACAGGTAAAGTCAGACAAATCGTTGAAGATAAAAGTTATTGCTCAGAAGGAACCTTTAATATCCGACAGGTCTTCGATAAAGTTTGGCATACTGGATTACTGTATAAATGTTTCTAAAAGAAAACCGATCTTGGTAGTAACTGAAAACGCAGATACTTGTGAAATAACCGCTTTTAGCAATTGTTGGTAATAAAAAGAAAACGATTAGAATGGAAAAATAACAATTGGCCAAGGTTTTTGAAGAGTTGAATCCAAATTTGAAATTCTCATCTCTAAAAGAATAGTATTTTTGGGCGCCTAATTCGTGAAAGTGTATTGTTTCGACAATGAATCCCGGTGGTGGTGCTGGTATGGTTTGGGCTTTGTTTCACAGGGATAGTTGTCAAAGATTGATGAGATTTTATGGATTCAAGAGTACTCTAGAATTTTTGAAGATCTTCTTGGAATATGAGATTTTATAGTTTTTATATATTTTATAGATTTTAATTACCAGTCACGCCACTTTTTGGTTACCCAATTGATAAACCCAGTTAAAATTCCGTGGCTTTCACGCACGTTGTCACTTATAGCGGGTTTCTCCGTGTTGTCGTTATTTTGACTCGATGTTTCGCTATTCACACTGCCAGCTTCTTCAGGATCTAGTATCAGATTCAGTTTGATACTAGATCCTGAAAAAGCTGGCAGTATAAACAGCGAAATTTCGAGTGAAATTACTACAACAGGTCAGAACTCGCAAAAAGATTGTACTACAAATATAAACCCAATTTTCTGATAATCAATATAGAGTACTAAAATCATGTCTGCAAAATAGGAATTTTCTGGTAAAAATTTAAGAATGAACAAGACTCCTTCCAATAAAATCTGGTGTACCCCAAGCAAGTGTACTGGGGCCAGTGCTATAGTTATATTTATGCAGCTGATGTTCCAACTGGTACCAATACTACTACAGCAATATTCACGGATGATACTCCCATAATAGCCGTACACAAATCATAAGCACAGATAGAATACCATACAATAATCAACGTATCGAGTTTATCGTGAACGAAACAGAATGCAAGATTAATTTTGCCAATACTTCTTTTGATTTGGTTCGAGCAGAAGATGCAACTTTTGCCTTTTATCTTTTAATCAAGTTTCGATCAAATGCTTTTGGCAAATCATTAGGTTGGCTGTTTAATTTTAGCAAAACTAATTCTTATTATTGAAAATAATTTCCATTGATTGACTACATTTTTGCTAGAAATTCAAAATTTCCTTTAGCATTTACTACATTAGACTTTTCTTCGAGGAAGGTATTCATATATGAAAATAATGATAACCTCTTAGAGAAGTCCATTGAATATGAGATGATAGTGTATATTTTGATACATTAAAACTGTTGATTAAAGATGTGCATGAGGATTCTTGCAAACTCATGTAACAGGATAGCTCCCCCAGGATAGCTCACCAAACTGTCATCAGCATTTTCTGTAAATAAAGTGAATTGTTTGTTGTTTAATAAATAAGTTAAATATGTATTATCGATTTTTTATCACATTTCTTCTCTTAACATACATACATACATAATCTTTATTTCCAATATACCGGTTATACCAGTGTTGGATGACTATATTTTATACATTATGCACTCTACAGCATACTCTATACAATACTAATATACATTGTATACAATACAGATATACTTATAAACCTACTATATCGACTCCAATATTTTTCTCTAAATTGGGGGCTCTAATTTACGTCTTCCATATATGTCCTTTTCCATCTCTTTCTGTCACCAGCTATCTGTATCGCCTGTGTCCATTCTAAGTTTCTCTTCCTTAAATTTTCGTTTATATGATTGTTCCATGTTTTTTTTTTGGTCTACCTCTTGCTCTCCTTCGTATAGGTTTACTGCTCCAAATTTTTTTCGCCATTCTGCTCCGTTCCATTCTTATCAGAACCATCTCAATTGCGACTACTCAATCGTTACGTTTAGCGAAGTTACACGGCTTCTTCGTCTTATCTCGACGTTTCGTATTCTATCCAACCTTGTCACACCCTCTGTTCTACGTAGATACTTAATTTCAATTGCTTGTAGTCGGGCCTTCGTTCTGTCATTTATGGTCCAAGATTCGTGGCTATATGTTAAAGTTGGTACATATATAGTTTTATAAACCTGTAGCTTGGTATTTCTGGATATTTCTTTTTTATGATTCATTACTTTCCCCAACACAAAATAAATGTTCTCCGCATTTCTTATTCTTTTGGCGATTTCCTTATCCATTTGTCCATTTGCCTGTATTACCGCACCCAGATAACTGAAGCTACTTGTTCCACTCTTTTATTTTGTGTTACTACATTTAACTGTTCTTGATGTTGGGAGATTACCATCGCTTTGAATTTGTTTACGTTTATATTTAAACCCATAAGTTGATATTATAATTTAGGGCGGCATATGCAAGGGTTTTAATTACTGTTTTCTGTACATCATAGTATCCCACTTCCCACGGTCTCATAAGTGGGTGGAATTCCTTCATAATATCATCCATTGCCAAAACAAAAAGAAGGGGGCTCAGGATGCTACCCTGTCGCACTCCTCTCTTACTTTCAAAGACCTCTGAGTTGCTGTTATTTTGTCTAATGATATTTAGAGTCTGTCTGTACAAACTTTTAACTCCGACTATGATATTACTTGCTATATTTCTGCTCTCCATTGCTTTCCATATAGCATTCCTACTTATCTTATCAAAAGCACTTTCTAAATCGATGAACGCCAAATACGTCTTTCTCCCGTATGCCAACGTCTTTCCAATTAACTGACGGATGGTAAAAATTTGATCTTGCGTACCTCTGCATGGACGAAATCCTCCCTGCTCGTCTTCTCTTAACAGATTGTTGATTCTTCCTCTTCGTCAACTATTTCCTTTCAGCCTTATCTATTTCATTATATCGTCTCCATACTCCACGTTTTTTTCACCATAATTTGTCTTCCTCTTGACCTGCTTGATGGTTTACATTTGCTAATCTTTTCATTTCCAGTTTAGAAAAACTGATAATCTGAATCGAGCATATTTCTCTGACAAAGTTCGTAAAGTATTTGAATAATTGCCTATTACATGAAGATGTTGAAATATTGTAGTATGATCAAATTTTCTCGAAGTTTGAGTTATTTCACCTTTAACAGAAGTCCTTGAAACTTTATTATTCTATCTATGGACTCCTTTTCGCAACCAAATTACTGAAACCAACGCTGTATTGTTCTTTCAGGTGTAAAGACCACGCCATAAACTTACTGTCAGAGAGTGCAACGATTACTTAGTTAATTCTCAGTACAAATTTCTCTTTCCATCACAAATATCGAATCATATTTTACACAAACCAGCGTAATTAAAGAGCTTTTCTTTGTAACTCTTTGATCATTTCAAAGCTAATAAATGACAAGAATAGTATTATCGTGTAATTATTAAAGAAAGAAACACCAAAACTTTCTTTATAAATACGCAAGTCCATAAATCATAAATCTTGTATTCCGTACCAACTGATGCATCATGATGACAGATGGAAATTGATACAAATTAAGTGTAAGGTTAAATGCGATCCCAACATTATGATAAATGCTTTCGGACACTCAAAGGCAAATTAGTAAATGTTATTAAGATATAATTAATGCACCGACAGACACCGACTATGATTTACGACGGAATAATTTACCGAGCAAAGAGATTATTAATTGCCCCTGCATCACGTGCGAATGTTGGAACGCTGGTATATGCAAATATTCGAAATACCTACGAATGAAATTCATTACTTTCAGCTGAAGTACATGTGTGTAAAGTTACGGTGAACAAACAAGTTTAAGTGTTTAATTACATAAGTATGTACATTTTTTCAGACAGGACTTCAATGGTCAAACACTTATTAAAGCCCATTGGAAAACTAGCGGAAATGCATCCATTTTTGTCTGTGGAATTTAATTACATTGTTGCAAATCTATTTTATATTCAAATCTTAAAATGCTGTTAAAGTTTTGTAAATATACAGAATAAAAAATTACTTAAAACTCTAAGGACGGCCAATTTCCGATGCTCTCATTATAAAGTTCTTCCTTAACCCTATATCGCGCAATTTTTTTTATTGGTCTCAAAAAAAAATCCTGAATATTATGTTATGTTCAGAACTCGGAAACAATATTTAAAAAAATATATTCTATTCTAAAACGTTTTTATTTTGTAAAATATAGTTGTAGCAGATTTGATACAAGGGGGTTATTGTATAACAAAGTATAGTATAAGCTTAACTGGTATGAAATTTTAGGAAACAATTATTATTTTTATTTAAACAGAAAAATAAGCTGCATTTGTTGCATTTAATGTACGAAAATTGTTTGCATGTATTGGCCAACGATTCCACCCATCTAATCTTACATCCTTTGGAGGAATGTAAGAAGCCGTTGCCGAGCGTTGTCTCTTTGCTTGTATTAACTTTTCTGTATCAGATGGTCTGCCTCTTTTACTGATAGTGCTACTTCCACTTTTGCACAAACAATAAGCTACTTCTGTTCTAAAGTCGGCTAGCCGCATGGAGAAATCTTCTTTACGCTGCTGATTTACTCTTTTATATAATAGCCATGCGTTAACAAGTGTCATGTCCAGCATGTGGTAAAATAACCTAAGATACCATTTCTTAGATTTAATTTTAATCTTATATCGGCCAATAAGACTGTCCATAAGATCAACGCCACCCATGTGGCGATTGTATTCTGTAATAATATTTGGACACTCTACTTCTAGTTTACGTTTTTCCTTTCTATCGAAGCGCTTTATAGTAGTCTTTGGAAGTACACCTGTGTAACTAGACAAAAGGCATACGGTTCGGTTATCCTTCCATGCTACACAGGATACGTCAACGCCTTCCAAATTGCAAGCATACTCATAAGATGTACCTCGTTGTTGTTTATTTACTTCTTTATCGACAGGAATTTTACAATTTGGTATTCGATTTCTTCTAACTGTTCCTAAAGAAAATATACCTTTCTGTGCCAGATGTGATACAAGGGATAAACTGGTGTAGTAGTTATCAAAATATACGATAAAATTTTTATTGTGGGGTATAATCCTACATAGGCGTTGCACCAAATTTTCAGTTACCCCTAAGTCTATTTCACCTCCTACAACTTCATAGTCTTTTTTTCCAGTGTATATTTCATAATTATATGAAAAACCACTAACACCACAGAGAATAAAGAGTTTAAATCCCCATTTGTGGGGCTTAGCAGGCATATACTGCTTCAAACTGTGTCTACCTTTGGACGCACACATTTGTTCGTCTATCGACAAATGTTTCTCCAATGGTACACTTTTATACCTGAATAACAATGTGTCAATTACTGGTCGCAATTTATAAAGTTTATCGGAATGGTTGTCTTTTGTTGAAGGTATATTGTCATTGTCATTGAAATGAAGATTTTGACGAATTTTCTCAAATTTCTTTTGACTCATTGTTTCTTTTATGTGTGTAAATCCTAAGTTAGCACTCCAGTACGATCTCACCTTCGGCATATGTACAAGTGACATATAAATACATATACCCAAGTATTTACGAATGTCTTGGTCGGAAATATGTGTTGTATTATTTAAATTTATTTGACTAGCGTACAAATTCGTCTGGAAAGTTATTTTCGTAATCAATTCGTCTGTAAAAAAGTATTTGAAGAAGGCGTACGGGGTATCGATGTCCATAAATGTGGAAGGCAATGTTTCAGAACCTCTGAACTCTTTAGCATCACCTAATACTAAATTTTTCTTTTTCCAAATTATATTTGCATTTTTTTTAGGAACACATATTTTAAGTGTATCAGTATTTACTACGTTACAAGTAGTAGATTCTATTGATTCATCTAGCGTTTCTGCTTCGTCCGCATCTTCTGACATGTCATCTTCAAATACAATAGGCAAATTTTGTATATCTAGTATATCTTCCAGTTCGGTGCTCTCAGGTTCGAAGTCAGATTCATCTTGTTCTAGACCATCACCACTGTCCCACAATTGGTGCGCATACTTTTCCAGCTCCTCATTTGTAAGAGGCCTCCTTTTGTTACACAGATTCATTTGTTCGTAAATTTTCTACACTAAAAACGCAATGTATCAGATAACAACAAAATTTATAGCCTACTATTACATATATTTCATATATATATTGAAAATGTAGAATATATTAGAAATTCTTTTACCTTATAGAACAAAATCGGACACAATTACGAAGAAAATTTTACGTTTTAAAACTTTATATCACTAATTGTCATCACAGTGAACACTAGTAGTAACGGTCACACATAAGGGTTATGTCAATAATAATATAACTTGAAAAATAACGGTTTCTAATATATGCCTTATGCCCAGTTACATTAAGTGTTGTAGCTTATATGCAACGAGGAGTTTGCGCAGACTATAATATTTGTAGTACGGATTAATACGCACTTCTTTTAGTTGTATCATTTCTGCTACATTACGCGATATAGGGTTAATGCGCCATTTTTGTATGTATTGTCTTTTCACATAAAAAAATAAAAGGAAAGTGATAAGGGAAATTTTTGTTGCAAAGATAGATAAAGCACATTACACATTACATGACGGACAGCGAAATTGATAAAATACTGGCGAGAAAATATAGTAAAAGCGGGAAAATTTCACGATTAGATGTTAGAAGGTATAGGTACGTGAAAAGATTCGATATATTACCAAACGTAAATGTAAAGTCATGTCAAGGAAGAGACCTAAATTAAGGTAAGAAGACCAGGTAATGAAGGACTTGAAGAACCTAGAATCAGAGAATAGAAGGATATAGTAAAAAGGGCTGGAAGAAAATACCAGAAAAGGTGTAAAAAATCCAACAACCTGTAAAGAGAAGAAATAGCGTCTACACTATTTCACCAAAACAGTTCATTAAAACGGCTTAAAATCTGATTGTAGAATGGAATAGAATAGTCTTAAGATGGAAGAAATAAAACCTCTTAAAGCAGCTCGTTTTGTTATCTAAGTTTATGTCTAGTTAATTTACATAATTAAGGATATTATGTATTCGTTTTTCTATTTCCAGATATGTTGAAATTCTATCTACAGTTCTATCTTTAATTTTATTTGATTATTGCTAGATTTTTCTAGTTTTATATGTGATGTGTTCCTTATAACGGGTTATTATTGAACGTTTCGTTCTATATATTTTAAATTACAATCGTCGCAATTAATTTCGTATATACCTGATTTCAAATCAAAATAAACCTTATCTTTGCTATTACCTAGGAGGGCTTTTGATGATGTTTTCGGATCGAAAACCAACTTGGAGACCCGGTATAAAGAACACATATCACATATCACATATCAAAATTAATACACCAGAAAAATCTAGGCTAGCTTATCATGCCCTGCACACAGATCACAACTTGTCGGTTAAAGGGTTAAAACTTGTCAAAGCCATCAATAACACCAGAGATCGCGACGTATATCAAAGCATTCATAACGTTAAAAATAAAAGTAATACCTTGAATTTGGACAACGGTAATATTGCGTATAGTTGTCTTTCTCCATTCTTAGAAAAGAGGCAGAAAAGGTCGAAGGCCGAGAATGGATAGTAAGCACATGTAATGCCGTTTTTTTCTTAAGAGAGGTAAGGTTTGTCGTAATTTTTAGTCTGTGAATTTTATTTTAAAGTTAGTGTATATGTGGACGCCATGTAAAGTCTGTTTAAATAGAAAAAACATTTAACAGGGAATAAAAGAATATTGGTAACCACAAATAAATGAAAAGAATCAGGCAAACGGATGTTGCAGAAAGCAAGAACCCAATGAGAAGAAAGAAACTAACGTCAATAGATTCATCACCGCGGATTCAAATCATAGCTTTCAACATAAGACAGCTTCCTTTACTTATAATAAAAAAACGAACATCGCAAACCATGCATATTCCACGGACGACAACGTCTCGGCAAAAGGGTTAAAACTTGTCAAAAACATCAACAACCCCTGAGATCCCGACGCATACAAAAGCATTCATATCGTTAAAAGCAAATTTAATATGTTTAACTCGGACAGCGGTCTTATCCCATACAGTTGTCTTTTTTCATTCTTATAAAAGAGGTAGAAAAGGTTGAGGGCGTTGAAAATAAACTCATGGTGTTCCCGTTTTCTTAAGAAGGGTAAGTTGATGTAATTTTAGTTTGTGTATTCACTTTAAAGTCAGTGTTACGTGGACGCCGTGTAAAGTAATTGCGCGTTTATATGTATTAGCTTTACTGTGTCCCATGTGCGACACTTTGATGAGTGGTTTTACCTATTGATGATAACAACTCAGTTGTCGAAATACGTATTTAGAATACGATTACTAATTGTGGCAAGGGGTTTTATATCTTTTTTGAGTTTTTACTTAACCAAAGTCTCCAAAGAAAGACTTTTAAACAATTTCTAGTATAAATATAATGTAATAGTAAGAACTTATTAAAAGTCTACAACAGTAATAACAATAAATTAAATTTAACCATAAAAATCCGTATAGTATATGATGCGTAATACACCTAGTTTTTGAAACACATTGTGTACCATATTCTGGAGAAATCCTCTTCAGTAAACACACAGAACACACACGTATTTAATCTGTGCGTGTCTATTTGTGTATGTGTGTTTGCTTGTATATGCCAAGGCATAGGCATATTAATGTTTTATTCATTCGTAAAATTGAAACATTTCACAAATAAAAGTTTATAAAATTAAAACACATACAGCGGTAGGAGATTACGGGTCTTGAATAAAAGATTTCATTCGGTGGTGGTCTTCTTTCACCTACTTTCACCGTAACGTTTCCGTCAGGATCAGTATAAAAATTTTTATTGAGTCGAATAATAATCGTTACTTAACTCTAAACAAAACTTAAATTTGAATCTGACTGCGTTAAAGAGAACAGGCGACAAATAGAAATAACACATTGATATGTAATTCACAAAATGTAACGAATTAATTTTCAATTTTAAATAAATTGGGTGTTAGATTGAAAAACACCTGATCTTGTAGACTATAAAATGTAATTTTTCTTGAAAAAGTAATTTTTACGAAAATATATGAAATAATATTAAGAATAGTAATCTCTAGAGTTGTTATTTCTCACCACATTCCAGAGTCCTATCCAGTACAAATTATAAAGGCAATATCAACTTATCAAGCCGCGCGAATATCATACTTTGCGAATTTTCATAGTCGCATAAGATATCGACTTCAACTTTTGAATATGGTCAATAAAGCCAACAGAATTTTTGTATGTCAAATCCAAGCCACTGACCATCAAACGGTGATAGAATAACACAATGCCGATCTAATTACAGGGACACCGAGTAATGCCATACTTCAGAAGTTCAACATTGATAAGAAATATAAAACAGTCATTCTAGATAGGGAGGAGTGAAACAACGGCACGGAATGTATCTGATACACTGATAACTAGACTCGGCAAAGAGGGGCAACTTCCAGTGCAGTGCCGAGAGCAACGTAGAGGGGAGAAGGGCGCGGCATGGAAACTCAAGCGCCAGTATCAAAGCACGCTTGTCCAGTATTATTCCACTGGTCGATGTAAGTGCATGTCAGTACACACATACTTTGAAAATGTCGCATTTAGGTACGTTTCGGAAACAGCATATTTCGAAGAAACTAAAGATCGTAATAGCGAGTATGCCGGATTTAGAATACGAAGGCGATAGAATTAAATGTCTAAGGTGCGACAACTATTTGACGTGCACCAATAGGTGGAAGTATGAACGCCACCTAAAAAGTATAAAACACTGTTCTACAATCCGTGACAAACGATACAGCGAACAATTAACATTTGATATAGGTGTTTGTTTTATTATATGTAATCTACCGTTAACATTGCTAGACCAAAAAGCGTTTGTCTCCTTCTGGAGTAGTATTCGGATTATACATTACCAAGTCGGACATTGATAAGAAACGTTATGCCATCTGCACGTGACTATGTTGAAAGAAGAATTAAAGCAGAATTGAAAGATAAAAAATTGTGGTTATGTGTGGGCGAAGCAACCGATCGGCAAAAAAATTCTGTGGTGAATGTGATGGTACGTACAATTGAAGAATTGGAACAGTCATCCTCTATCTTACTTGGTTCCGAAACAGTTGCAAAATGTACTAACGATGAAATTTTAAAAGTGGTGTTGAGCACATTGAACAACTTTCAAGTGTCAACAAACCAAATTTAATGTTTGTGAGTGACGGTGCCGCTAACATGCTTTCCTTAAGCCGATCTCTTAAAGAAGAGGGTGTTAATCTGTTAGATGTAACATGTAAAATCCATGCTTTAAAACTTGTGACGCAATTAGTACCTAAATGTTATCCACGAGTAAATGCTTTAATAGCTCATACGAAGGCAATGTTTCTAAAGTCGCCAAAACGTACAAGAAAATTTCACGAACTGTGTCCCAAAGTGTCTGAACCATCACACCCGATTACTACGCGTTGGGGAACATGGTTAGAGACTGCGTTTTACTACTGCGAACAGTTTTACTACTGCGAACAGTTTTACAATTCGATTCAAGACACGCCGAAGCTGTCAAAAAAGGTCAGAAAATGTTTCAAGATAGTCAAGTAAAAACTGAAGACAAATTAGTGAAGGTGTGTCGAAATATCCATTAAGTTGTCACAAGGATTCCGTTAAATTTGCAAATATAGCATCAGTCGATGTGGAACGGTCGTCTTCATCATTGAAAAATATTTATTCCGCACGCCGTACTCATTTGACTGAAACAAGTATGGAAACATATTTAATGATTCAAATATTTAATAGATGCCACCCAGTTTGTGATTTTTAAAACAGTAAGTGTTTCAGCACGTTATATAATATGTGTTTTGTCATTATTTTATGTGTAAACATTCATGCGTCCACCTCGCTTATGATCACTTATACAAGTCACGAGCATAAATGATGCGATTACGTAAACGTTACTGAACGCTCGCCTTGCCACGGCCGCTAGGCTCCACCACGTTGGTCTCTGCACTGCACTGAAACATTCCTCCCTTTGCCAACTCTACTGATAACTCTAAAACAGAACAAGGTGTTAAAGACGAAATAGATGGGCTCAAAGGTAAGATGATTATCCAAGTAAGCCTAAGTGGAGATCGTACAATTACGGCATTCCAAGCGCAAGTTGTCGCATTATATCATTGCTTTGGATAAATTAACAGATAGGGCGGAACGAATCGAATTATAGCTATTTTCTCTCACAGTCAAGGAATATTAAAAGCATTGAATTCCAGACAAGTTAAATCTAAACTTGTATGGGATTATGCGCCTTAAACGAGCTCAGGAATCACAAGAAAGTGATGTTCGCCTGGGTCCCAGGTCAAGAATACTATAGATCTAATGAGGAGGACAAACTGGCTTGGCAAGCTCCTTTCTAGCCTTTATAAAACTTAAGCTTGGCATTGTAAAAACAAATATCAAAACACTTATGAAATAGTGGACTGAAAATAGATCTAGGGAAAAGTGATAGAACTCTCCAGGTGAAAGGCAGCCAAAACATTCGTTTAAGTTTACAATAGATCCACTGAATAGAGACAGCATTACAAACGGGGGCTTGCGCTGGATATCGGGATGTGGATGTGCCGTGTAAATAATAATGAAATTATTCTAAGATAAATAAAATAATTAGTGGTGCTGGTGAAGCTTCTTCAAAGGTCCAGGACGTGCGTGATGATTGTTAATTAAAATATATATATAACTTACTTACTAAATAAATAAAACACATAAGCGTTGTGCTTAAAGTTTGTATTTATATGTACATAAGAAAGAAATTGAAATTGGTATATTTAAAAGTAATTAAAACAAAAGTAATATATACACGAGGAGCGGTAATTAAGTAACTGAAAATTAACACAAAAATACTCTGAAACGAACGTTTAATTGAGCAGTAAATTAAGGGTTAATTGAATACGATTAATATAAAATAATCTCTGTATCAAACAATACCGAGTTACCTTCGATTTGCGGCGATGGGCGGCCACTTGGTGCGTCGTATACCTGGACAGATATGCAGAGCGATATTTGGCCGGAGGAACAAGAAATTAATTAGTTTAATTAATATGGATTCGCTTAAAAGAATAATATATATAGAACAATACAGGATTACCTTTTAATTGCGGTGAGATGCAGGGGCACGTGGATCATGCCACCAGTACTTGACCAGTACGGCGGGTGAAGTTGCACTTTTGAGGGTTCTAACGAGAAGATCGGACTGAGAGTTTTGTATCGAAAGAACACTGGCTTTGAAAACGGTCTGTTTTATGACCTGTCGAAGAGAGGGGTCGATATCTTGAATTCTAATTAATTAAGAAGCGGGACCTGAAGAGGTGTTCTATCGATGGCATAAATATTATTAGAATAACGCTTGTGACATAAGCTTTCTAATGATATGAAACACCACATCTGAAAGAAGATGTATGAAATTCAATTAAAACAATTTAAAATGAACTGTAAATAGAAAGAAATTCCACAGTAACCTTGTTGGGTCGGGTAGAAAACTAAGGGTTTCGGTCAAGAATATAACAAAAGAGATGCTTTCTCTTTAGACACGAATACACAGAAAAATGTTTAAGTTAAATCGAGATACTTAAAGACGAAATATATTTAAAAATAGATTAAAATATTTTTATATGCTAAGCGTAACAACAGAAAGTCTGTTATGGTGATAGCAGACATATTAACGACGCATTGTAAACTCAATAAACATATAATATAGGCTTGATTCCGATAAAAAGAAGATGAAACCGCGATTCATGTACTATGTCAATGTGAATGTCTGACAAGAACGTCGTTCCTAGAAATGCACCACAGTAGACATCGAAACGTCGGAGAAGAATAGTGGATACCTCAAATAGTATAATTTAAATCTACATCTCCAGTACTAGCGCAATCTTCCTGTATGTATCTTTGGAAATAAACTTTATAATAATAATCATTATTATCATTATTAATCATTCCTAGTACCAAAAGATTACAATTAAACAGGTACACATTAATTATACTATAGCTATAATATGATAAAAGTAGTGCCTTATAAGAAAGGAAAATAACAATGTCAACAATTGATTGACTTGATATTTTATTAAACTCCATAATACGATATATGAAGATAGAACAAGTATGTATATATAGATATAGGAACATATAACAAATATTTGTCGTAGAACGTGTAATGTGTACACTGACATCGAAATTTCATGCTTGTCTTTCATCTTAACCTGTATCCAATCGTGCTTCCCGGCCTGTTATTTCTGATTTTAGTGAAACTATTGATGAAATTTCTTCGAATCCGGCTCCGTGAAAAAAAAACCGAATACGAACTCTCTCGATATTATTCATTGGGACGTCGTTGGCATAAAAGAATTCATCGCCTTTCCATTATTAATATTTTTATATTAATGAGATTTATTCCTGGAAGTTAAAAAGGAGCAACGGACACGATGATACACTAAATACCTTTTAAGCAGAAAATATGTGTTTCGTCACGACGTTTCGTGTTAATTGTTAAGTCAAATTGCCTATTTATTTACATACAGACATGTATATAAATTTTAATTGATGTAAATACCCTCGTTCATATACAAATTATATAAGAAATTATTTATGTTTGATTCAATGTGTTAAATATTGCTTAAATTATATAAAAATTTGAGTTAATTTTGAAATTTAACAAGTATGTATAGATACATACTTGGAGTTTTAATCAACACAGTATTTATTGTCAAGGCTTACAATTTATACTTATGACTTCTGGACTTCTATAAGGTTGTAATTTAACTCCTTTCCTGTTTACATATTTTGTGCATGCATTATTTACTAAATTTCTTTTGGATTTTGTATTTTATTGTCCTGCAAATACTAACAAAACTTATTTATTAAATTTAATATGACATAATTGTATTATAAATTATTGCTATGAATTTAGTTTAAGAAAACAGATTTTAACTCTATTAATCTGTTTTCTTTTCCTTCTTTTAATGGCCTTATAACCCATTATGAGTTTTAGTCTTTTCAGTAATATACCTCTATTCTGTCCTTTCTCCGTATCTTCTCCTCCAGCCTCCCCGCCTACATCTCGCAGGTCCTATTCGACATCACCTATCCTATCTTTTTATCGGGCTGCCTCTAATGCTCCTTCCAATTGGTTGCCATTCCAGCTCGTTCTTGGTCATGCATACGCATCACATTGCTCTGCCATTCCAATAATCGGCTTTCTTTAAATTTTATGATGTTAGCGCTGTCTATCAAGTTGTCAAATTGATGATTCATCATAATCATCCATGCTTCATCTCAGTATTCCACAGTAATTTGCGTTCAAATATTCTGAGCACTTGCTAGCCTTGTTTTGTCAGCGTCCAGGTCTCGCGTATTTTTGATATTAGAATATCTTCCCGTATGCATAATAGCATTAATTTCCGCTGAAAATCCTTGGCTCGAAATACAAGGAGGGATTTGGAAACATTATTCAGAACGTATGGAAATAGGATTTAATTCATACAAAACAAATGCACATTTTTCAATTTTCAATGTGGATCCATTGTGTGTACGCCACTGATTAACTAATTGAAAATTTGGTAATAGTTCCGTACCATCATTTAATGGCGAAACTCTAGAATAGATCTCAAGATCATCCGCGCAAGGAAGCACCCTACAATCCTAGAGCAGAATATAAGTATTAATAAAAATATTAAATAATAGGGGTCCTAGGCTGGATCTCTGAAAATGCCTGAGAATGGAGTATACTGCCTGGATTGAAAGAAATTTTACGAGACGTAATTAGATCTGTTGCTCAAATAGGAGGAGATTATTGACTTAGAAACCCATTTTAAAAATCATACTAAAAATAATTTGTGGACCTTTAGAACTGACATCATTTCATATGTATTACAAGGATGTTTTTTTTTGTTAAGAGAAATAATAAATAGAATGCTGCTATTTAATTGAATGGCGGTATTGTTTATGTTTATGATAGCGTTAGAAGATTACATAGTGTATAAACTTTGTAAGGTAAGAGTTTGATAACTTGGTACAACAGCCAGCTGTTAAAAATTTATTGTGAATTTTCGAAAATGATGTATTAAAAGAATATGTAATATGTGTACTCTACGGGCATTTAATGTCCTATTTGATAACAATCTATCTTTAATCGAAGACGTAAATGTAAATTGTATCGTACGTACGTAACGATCGACAACTGAACGAAACTTAAAACGATATGGATAAAAACAAATCTATTCTTTTTGTTATTGTAGGTCGATTTAACATATCGTCTTTAATAATATAGTCCATCGCACAGTGGCGTGACAAAGATTTTTTTTAAATCTAACACCACTTTCAAAATTTCATCGCTAGTACATTTTGCAACTCTCTTGCAAGCAAGCTAGATAAAGGTAATTCTTCCATAGTACGAACCATCACATTCACTACAGAATTTTTTTGCCAATCGATCGTTTCGTCCACACCTAACCAAAAATTTTTATCTTTCAATTCTGCTTTAATTCTTCTTTCAAGATCGATGCCCGACTTGGTAATGTATAATCCGAATACTTACTCCAGAAGGAGGTAAATGCTTTTTGGTCTCGCAAAGTGAACGGTAGATTACATATAATAAAACAAACACTTACATCAAATGTTAATTGTTCGCTGTATCGTTTACCACGGATTGCAGAACAGTGTTTTATACTTTTTAGGTGGCGTTCACACTTCCACCTGCTGGTACACGTCAAATAGTCGTCGCACCGTACATATTTAATTCTATCTCCTTTTCCGAAACGTACCTACATTTTCTAAGTATGTGTGTACTGACATGCACTCACAACGACCAGAATCTATTGACATTGGTTTCTTTCCGAAAAATATCGATTTCTATGCTCATTTCTAATTATTAATGTATCTAAAAATGGTATCCTATCATTATTTTCATTTTCCACCGTGAATTTAATTGTCGAAAATTTTAAAGTTTGCTGTTTAACGAACATGTCCAATTCAAATTTACGTGTATGAAGAAAAGCGAAAATATCATCTAGATACCTGATCCAAACTCTTCGAAAATATTTATTTTTAAATTCTACTTCAAATTGACTCATAAATAAATTAGCTATGAAAGGAGATTAGCTTTTGCATTGTGCATTGTTTCTGTTCATAAAATTTTTCCCCAACTTGGAAACAATTTTGCGCCATGCAAAGAGTTGTCAATCTTAATGTATTCTTTTACTTTTAAAGGTTCTATGTCATTCTTATAAAGCAAGTCCTCTAAATATTTCAGTTTCTGGACTGACATTACATCGAATGAAACTAAAATTTCTTCCAGTTCACAATCTTTAATTAATTGAACAAATTCTAAGGAATTACTAACTGACAAACTTTCTGGTTTCACGAGTTTTTTGAGTTTTTCCTTGACCACAGTCTCCAAACAAAGACTTTCCAATATAATATTGTCCCAATCTTCTCAAATAAATACATATTATTCCATTCTTTTTTAATTAAATATTAGGGCACGCGTGTAGCGTAGAAAAGCTTTCAAATTTTACCATTTCTGCTACCTATTCTGACGACGAAAAAATTTAACGAGTCGATAAAATACGGATTATGTTATTTCCTACTGGTTTGAAGGAAGTTTTCGGTATGTATCGACCGAAGTATTAGTTGAATTATTGCAATAGTTTTGAATAACACTAATACAGTGCTTCTCAAAAGTCTCCTCCCCCCCTCTTATCTTTGGAACGATTATACGATTATACACATGTGAAATTTGGAAACTGAATATTATAGGTTATAAACTTCCCTACTAGTGATGATAGATGACGAAATCGTCATAGATGACGTCATAAGGCCATTGTGACCAATAATTTTAAATGGAACGCTACGGCAAGCGACACCTCTTTTAAAAGGTATCGAAAAAACCTATTCAATGATACTAATTTTGTTTGTGTTTGAGGCAGTTCTAATGGCTCATTAGTAAACATGAAAATTTAAATTCCATTCAGTATGATATTAAATACAGATTTAAGAAACAGTATGTACTTAAAGAAATTGCTCGAAGTGACCTCCATTTACTTCCTGACAGTAAAATATCCTATTTTTAAACTCTTCTCGTACTTCTTCAAATGTGTCTGCGGAAACAGCCTCACATTCTGCAACAATACGTTGTTTTAAAATGTCAAATTGTCAAGTTAATACTAAAATTCCAAATTCAAGCTCCGCCTATGGTTAGTTGTCAAATAATCTGACGTTTTTGTTAGTCTCCAATATTCGAAGTTTTTGTAATTGTCCAAGTTTTTGTACATTTAATAATTTGTGTATTGTTGATCGAACGTCTCACTGTTTTTACAGCTTATGGTACTTTTAATATTTTTGTACATTTTAATAATTTGTTAAACTGTTGTGAGTCGAAAGTTTAAGTGCTTCAAGAAGCGAAATGGTACGTGCTTTAGGTGATAAAGTAGCAGCGGTCCTAATTCTTGGTGAAACTAGACAAAATATTCATGCAGCAGAACGCATTTTTAATGAGAGGTTTCCCGATCGCCCCATTTCGAGGACTTATTTAAGGGAGCTTCTTCGTAAGTTTGAAACAACGGGTAGTATTAATGATGCGAAACGATCTGGCAGACCACAAATTTCTGATGAGAAAAAAATTGATATTCTGGCAGAAGTAAGAGTTAATCCTACTTCTTCAACAACTCAAGTTGGATCTACCTGTGAAGTTAGTCGAAGTACAGTACACAGGGTGTTGAAAAAATACAAATTTCATCCATACAAATTAAAAATTGTTCATCAACTCACAGACGACGACCCAGACCGAAGACTAGAATTTTGTGAAAATATGGAAACTAAAATTAACCAACAGCCAGACTACGTCAAAACAATTTGTTTTAGTGACGAAAGTACTTTCTATCTAAATGGAAATGTAAATACAGAGAATGTGAGGTATTGGAGTGACGCAAATCCTCACCTGTTTCGTGAAACATATACCCAATTTCCCCAGAAGGTGAATGTTTGGGCAGGTATCCTGGGAAACCACATCGTTGGGCCTCTTTTTTTAAATACTAATTTAACTGGTGAGGTTTATCTGGAGATGTTGCAAAACGCAATAGAACCGTTAATCCTTGAAATTTTGGAAGATAATCCAGATGAATTCGGCAATTTGGAAATAACATTCCAACAGGATGGTGCTCCTCCACACTATTACGGTGCAGTAAGACGGTATTTGCATGAGGAGTATCCTGGTAGATGGATTGGACGACGAGGTTCAACGGAATGGCCACCTCGATCACCGGACGTCACACCTTTGGATTTTTTTCTGTGGGGGTACCTTAAATCGAAGGTTTACGCCGCTGAACTTGACAATATTGACGTTTTAAAACAACGTATTGTTGCAGAATGTGAGGCTGTTGTGAGAAGTACGAGAAGAGTTTAAAAATAGGATATTTTACTGTCAGGAAGTAAATGGAGGTCACTTCGAGCAATTTCTATAAGTACATACTGTTTCTTAAATCTGTATTTAATATCATACTGAATGGAATTTAAATTTTCATGTTTACTAATGAGCCATTAAAACTGCCTCAAACACAAACAAAATTAGTATCATTGAATAGGTTTTTTCGATACCTTTTAAAAGAGGTGTCGCTTGCCGTAGCGTTCCATTTAAAATTATTGGTCCCAATGGCCTTGTGACGTCATCTATGACGATTTCGTCATCTATCATCACTAGTAGGGAAGTTTATAACATATAATATTCAGTTTCCAAATTTCACATGTGTATGTATAATCGTTCCAAAGATAATAGGGGGGGAGGGGACTTTTAAGAAGCACTGTATATTTAATATAATGTATAGAATCCACGGTTGGCTCTTGGTGAAACATAATGAATAATTTACTAAAGAAAACACTCGGTATGTTTTGTTTCACAAAATATGTTTTGTGAAACAAAACATACCGAGTGTTTTCTTTAGTAAATTACTAATATATTTACTAGATAATTAATTAATTTAATCTTGGAGTTCCGTTAAACTTAATACAAATGCAGGAATCTGGTATTAATACTAAAGATCGAGAAACTGGCTAATAAATAAAAGGTAAAGCTATCGTAACAATATTAAATACAAATACAATACAGGAAATATGCCAACAAAACCTATGCTATTATAAACATTTGCAACTAGTAAGTGGACGGTTTTAAAGAAGGTTATACTTTTCTATATACCTTTCTATATACACTTCTATACACTTTTATACTTACAATTACTATACAATTTAAACCTATGATTAAATACATAACATAAATACAACTACATCTATTTGATTACATTTAAATAAACCTAAAGATACAAATTAAATCTATATTAACCGAACAGGTTAGTTTACCTGAAAATTGTAATATTCAATACTCGTATTATAGGCTTGTAACAACAATATAAGCAAACCACAATTTTGATGTCAACAAAAGTAACTTAAACTTGAGAAATTTTAAATAAAATTCACATGTAGCTACGATACATTTGGCAGTGTAAGATGAGTGAACCCGATAAAAATAAAAAAAATAGAAACCTGGAATTTGCATACCCTTTTGTGATGATGGAAGGAACAATGGTCGAGATGAGTTTCGAATTTAAAAAAAAAACGAAAATACGAAGGAGAAGAAGTCGAATCAACGGCAGTATAGAAAGCAACCAGCTTCCATAGGCAGTAGCAACAGCAAAAGGAGAAGATCAAAATCGAAACGACAGCGGATGAACGACTGTGGACACATTAAAAACATCATGACATGGGAGAGGATATATATAGAGAGAAAAGATTTAAGTTGCAGATGGTTTAAAATATACTAATTGGACGTAAGTCTATCGTATGGCTGCCTCGCTACTTTTTCAGGCTTCCAATACTGATTTGATATATGTGTAATATCAAATAAAACAAGTGTTCGATGTGCGGGCATCGATTGATGATGTGAACGCAATAAATTTACATGCCAAGGGTAAAAAATATGTAATGAAACGCTAATAAAGTAGGATCTAAATACTTACTTATACTTGCAAAATTTTTAACGCAATGCAAGAGTGCTTCGCTTTAATTATGTTTTTTTAATGAATTGATTTAATTCTATCAACAAATTATCAATTACATAATTAATTTTAATGAATTTAGCAGTTTTTTTGTGCACATTTGTAAGTATTTCGTGTAAAAAATAACAATTTAAAATTCATGTGCTTTATTAATTGCGTTAGTAACATAAAGATTACAAAATATTTCGTGCACAATTTAAATAAATTGCCTCAAAACTAAATAAATTAGCTGTAGGTGTTACATAATGGAAGAAAACTAATTGCACCAATAAAAGTAAATTAATTCTAACATAGATTTTTTAAAATATTATTTTATTCGTCTTCTAAATCTCGTCTCTATAAATACAAAACACAATGTTCGTATGTGTATCCTTTATAAACTAAAAAATTAATGAAACTATTTAACTGCGGTTTCTGGAAAAATGATCAGTGTTGTCCGGAGCAGGTTTAAAGCGATTGAAATCCTCGATCTGACTAGTAGAAAGAAAATTAAAGGCCTAATAAGATAATATCAATAGTAACAGTACTATTATGTAAATATAGATGGCGCCACGTGACAGTACTTAAGTACTGCCTCAGTGACATGATATCACCTAATCGACATACCTATCACCTAATGACATATTTCATACTGAATTACAACGCGAAAAAAACTTCGATATTAATGAATTAATAGTATATTTAAAAACAAGTTTCATCATAGTACTCGTATACTTAAAAACAAGTTTCATAAGGCACCATTTTGACGCACGAGATCGGTTGAGAGAGCGAGTGCGGCAAAAGGCCTTATGAAACGAGTTTTTTTTTTACTATTTTTTGCTATTTTGCATTTTTTACATTAATAAATTCGAATTATTTAATTTGAAATATCAGAGTTTTATTTTTATATAAAGCATGCAGTTGGTCACATTGATACCTGACATTTTCAAATTTAAATCTTTCTAACCGCGAAGTATATTATATTACATATTATTTATTAATTTTCGTTAACATTACTTGATATTTTACTTAAAAATATGAACATGAGTGACATAGAAGCTACTATAACTTCTTGTCAATTGTATACAATATACGTTGTTTGTGTAGACTACATACATATATCATATTCTTAAAATCAAATGACAGCAATAATATTTATTTCTGTGTTCGAATAACGCCAAGCTCATTTCGATACTGTTTTGCGTGTCATAATGAGTTCATTTCGAACTCAAAATAGAAAAATATATTTATACAATCAAATATTAAAAAATTTCTTTAAGATCAAAAACACTTTTATGATGCCATAATGCGAGTAACAAATAATAAGAGTCGTGGAGTATATACTGATGATTCTATAGTAAAATGAAACACGTGTCTGTGTGTTTGGAAAGATATTTTCACACAAATATAAACTTGTATTGTGTACCCTAGACCCGATTTTTAATAATAATTACATATTATTAAAAATTATTTTGTATTATTATGTGTATTTTTTTAATACCTTTCTTCTTCAATAGCGAGAAACTCTGTCATTATAACAATTAATTTGACAACCGCCATTTTATTCAGTATTGTTAGGAATTTCATGATGCAAAAATTTACAGCCGAGCTGCGTCTACAAATTGTGGAAATTTGTTTCCAAAATCTGTGTTCAGTTAAAAATATTCACAAAGCACTTTGCCCAGTTTACGGCATACATCATCGCCAATTGAGACGACTATTCGCAACACATTTGAAAAATTCCGCACTCAATTGACTCTTTTGGACTTCCATACACCAACGAGAATGCGTAGAGTACGCACTGAAGAAAATATCGTCGCTGTTTAAGTCAGTGTTGAGGATGATCCAAATTCATCTATTCGTCATCGTGTGCAAGAACTTGGCCTGTGCCCATCGACATCGCAAGGATCTTGGCTTACATGTCTACAAGATTAAATTGATGTAATAATTGAAGCCAACCGACCATCGTTTTCAACGTCAGTTCAGTAATTGGGCGCTTGAACAGTTGGAAGTCGATCCACTGCTTCATGGTCAAATTGAGTTCAGTGATGAGGCTCACTTCTGGCTCAGTGACTTTGTGAATAAGCAAAACTGTCGCATTTGGAGTGGCACTAACCCACAGATGACTCATCAACTACCGATTCACCCCTAAAAATACATTGTTTGATGAGACTTGTGGCCCGATGGCATAATCGAGCCAGGCTTTTTAAAAAACGAAGAAAATCGAGCTATCACCGACAATAGCGGCCAGTATAGAGGCATGTCCAAGAATTTTTTATTTCCAAAAGTGCATGAATATAGTCTGGAAGATCCTTGGTTTCAGCAGGACGGTGCCACATAGCGAAACCATCGAGGAAGCGTTCGGCGATAATATTATCTCCAAAAATGGACTTGCGCACTGGTCTTCAAGATCATGTTATTTGACGCATCCAGACTGTTTTTTGTAGGGGTATTTGAAGTCATTGGTCTACGCAAACAAATCAACAACTATTGCAGCCTTGGAAACCAATATCGCGCACCATCCGTAACATACGGCCTCAAACACTCGAAAAAGCAGTCTAAAATTGGTGCTCCAGGATAACGTGCCTCAGACGCTCCCGTGATGTCTATGTGCCCCAAAATCAACTTCCATCATTAATGTTATAAAACTATCTTACCAATTTAAAAAAGAAATTCTCATTTCCGCAACACTTGTGTTTTTTATTTCAATTTATAATCCTACACCTCTTAAAAAACCACACTGTATCAAATATGGTGAGGTTTTACGTACTCAAGTACGCTTCAACTTATTTTGTTATATACGCTATTAGTTATGTCCGCTATGGAGTGAAGGAACGTTAGTACGGTTTCCGCAGCTTGCGGCTGTGTCCTTTAGATGGAGACTTCTGGCCTAATATAATAACAAAAAAAATAAAATTTATTAAAGTTCAAGTTCTTAATTATATTTTTGTAGACATTTATAGTAGTTATTGTTATTGTAGTCCCTTTTATACGAGTACTCAATTAAGAGAAAAAAATTGAATTTTGGCCTTCCTGGGCAGTGGAGAGACCTTATGAACCCATTACATGGACCCTTGCTTCGCGGGAGAGTTCCAGTAGTGTACTCAAGTTTCATCCCCATTTACAATTCTATTTAAAAGTCTTCATCTGAAATAAAACAGTCAAGTTCTCTTCACGAATTCGTCGTCTGCACAATTTTTGTTCGGAACTGAGCAGCTTGAGAATCCATCGTGCTGACACTTCGCTCATTTCCAAATTTTCGAGTGGAATTTTAAAAACACTCGTTTCTGATATTCCTATTTCTCTATCAATAACTGAAACCTTTACTCGCAGTCAGTCAATACCATATCTTCAGTTCGTGTTTCCAGAAGTCTTCCACAGTTTGGATCATCGTGAATTGATTCTCTGCCAGTTTTAAACCGCGAAACACCAAAATTTGACTTGGAAATAGGACAGCCTATTTTCTCCATACACTGTCAACATTCTCTCATGAATATTCTTCAGGCTACAGCCTTCTTTTGATAAAAAATTCATGACACTTCTGTGTTCAAGTTTCAAATCACTCATTTTCTCCTCTTTAAACGAATGCAAAAGGTAACAAATTTTAAGCGATTTGAATCATACTTAGAGATTATATTATAAAATGTCTCAGAAACTTGACGTAAGAAAATTGTCACGATAGCATATTGTTTTTATAGCTAGATAGATAACATAAAAACTCCCCTCGCACGTAACTTTTCCTCGGTTTCTTTAATTGTTTTTCAACTTAAAAAATAATGTTTAAACACTCGGTAGTATTTTTCTTCATACTTACACAACCACTTAAACATTTTTCAGACTATCTGCCAGATTTGGTTGAAATTTTGACAGTTGACATCAGTAACATGGTGGAAGCCAGTCTATATAATCACCTTGGCGAAAGTGTTGCCAACTTTTGAAAAGTCACATTTCTGTCAAGCCACCCTGGTATATAATTTTTATTAAAAGTAAACACTATGTCCTTGCCTACCTTAATACATCTGTGTTTCCAATATGCTATGTATGTTTTGCAATTGATTATAAGCATATCTGAAATTAATATTGAAACATTGTATGGCAATAATTATCGTAATTATCTAAAACTGGTAACTTCAAATAAGGCCATGTATATTTTTCAATTTATAAAGCAAATTCATGTATTTATGTGCTGATTAATTAACATTAGCAACGATTATACGTTATGCGAACGCAACGAACACAGTAATTGCATACAAATTGCAATAAAATTATGTGCTATCATATAAATAGTAATTATTTGGCATATTATCTACTAACATAAATTGATCATTTCAATTTTTTCCTGTCGTTCAAATATATACTATCGACTACTTAAAATAATATTCGAAGTATGCGTGTGCTCAGTGCCTTATCATATTTTACTGCTGCAATAAACATATATTTAAATGCAGTTTCTATGAATTAATTTTCAATGTGCCATTTTCTATACATTAAGCTTATAATATCCAACTCTTATATACTAGTTTCTAGACTATTTTAAATTATATGTTACTTCGAAATCAGTTTAATAAGCGAAAGTTACTTAAGGCTGCGTCTGGTAAGTAGGTGGAATGTGCTATGATTTTGAAATTTAATTATTTGGAAGTCTTAATTAACAATGATGGAATAAAGAATCAAATTAATGAAAGAATACCTGCAATAGGAACACTGATTAATGTTACGAGGGATGTCTTTTATGTTTTGCATACTCGGACATAGGGCGCCACCAATCAAATGTCAGTACAAAAAATTAACCTTTATCTTTAGCTAGCCTAAATCCAACGTTTCAGTGCGACAAGCTTAGTGTTGTAGCTACAACGACCTGTCAATATTGACGAAGATGTAGTTAGTCGAAAAATGAAATTAAACCGTGAAAATTTTTGACCAATAATTTTTTATAATTTTCGAAGACAATTATCTCAATAAGAATGCCTCGCCGAGTTGGTTTCTGTTTTCGGTAATGAAGCACCACATCAGTCAACAATTTCTCGTTGGTATGGAGAATTCAAACGTGGACGGATTAGTTTTAGCAACGATCCAATACCAGGCTGACCAAAAACGACAGTCACTCAGGAAAACGTCGATGCTGTGCGCAAGTTCATCAACGAAGATCGACATGTGACATATCACGAAATTGAGACATCATTGGGGTTATCATATCCCGTTGGATATCACACCTGTTGGCTGAAGAACAGAAAACAGCTATTGGTGTTGAACTGGTGCTAATAAACTATACCGCTTCAACGCAGGAAACTCTAAAAACGTATAAAACATCGTGAATGGTGATGAATCTTGGATTTACTCATACGAGTCAGAAAATAAACGCCAGTTGTCTATTCAGGTGTTCCGAGATGAAGAATAGCCGAAAAAAGTCATCCGTTCTCGAAGTAACTCCAAAAAGATGTCATGTAGCAAAAATTTCTCTGCAAGATTAAAGAACTGTTACTGCCGATTGGTATACAACCATTTGTTTGTCGAAAGTTATCGCTGAGCTCCGGGAAAACAACCCACAGCGATGAATCATCCTCTACCAAGACAATGCAAGTTCGCACACAGCTCGCAAAACAATTGAATTTTTAACGCAACAAAACGTCGAATTGGTAGACTATCCTCCGTACAGTCCCGACCTAAGTCCCAACGATATCTCTACCTTTACGAAAATCAAGGACGGCTACATGAGCAAAGGTTCCAGTCATCAAAAGGAGCAGTCAGTGCCTTCAAAAAAGTAATTTTGACAGTACCAAGAAACGAATGGAAAATAGCTGCTTCCAGAGTTGGTTCGATCGCATACAAAAGTTCATTAATTTTCGCGGAGAATACTTCGAAAAACAATAAAGTTTTTAACAACTATCTACTATTACGCTATTTATATTATATATTATTTTATTTTATTATTTTATATATATTTATATTATACGCCGGCTATTACGCCACCTGGCGACGGGTTAATGGACTCACAGTAATATGCGTATTTTTCTTTTCCTATAATAGCGTAGCTATTCGAGAAGAAACACTTTGCATCGGCGTGGTTGGTTTTGTCCATCAGATGTCATGAGGTTATTTGGTATCATCTGATAGGACGAAATTTGCTACATGACTGCGAAGTGTACCTACAGTCGTTTGTCTTCGTAAACCCATCATTGACAAAGTCGTGGTTGAAGCAAACGCTGGTAAATACGTGCTGTGTGTCCATGTATATACAGATACAAATTCGTTTTTATACAGATTTGTATTATTTTGTAACTATCTACTGTTTCATTCCAACTCTATATGCAAAATATAAAAGGCGAGCCTCGTATAAAGTTTGAGTTGCTCAGCAAAAACATGCCAAGAGGGCCGAAAAACGATATAGTAAGAAATTTAGTCAAAACCAATAGAAACTCATATGAATTTTGGATTATTAAGTAGTGACAGAAAAGTAGATTATATAATAAGGAAACGAATGATAAGAAAGAAATCAAAGATTTACAAAACAATTAATGATATTTCAGTGGAATCTGCAACTGAGCAAAGGAAATAAATTGAGTGGAGGATGGGAAATTAGTACTACTTTTTGAAGAGAGAGAAATTGGAAAAAGAAAAAGAGGTTGACCAAGAAGAACATGTAAAGAGAAAGAAAGAAACATAGTCGACATATATGATGATAAGGTAAGATATAGAAAGAGTTGAAGCCATTAATGAATAATGGGAAACATTGAAGGAATCGTAGAGAATGATACCATACAATCCATGACGATCTTACACCGAAAAGTCGGGTTCAAGAATTAAGTAAGCAAAGCATGAACACGAGAACGACAAGAAGTGAGATTCTAAATGAAACAATTTAATTGAATTGATTCGGCATTTACTTGATGAAAATCCATAATTTAAAATAGAATTAAAACCACGGTTCTAATTTTCACTTTTAATCTTTAATCGTAACAATTGTTTCGCCAGCATAGTGGCTTCCTCAGGTACTTACATCTATAGAGTACGTTACAAACAGTTTGTAACGTACTCTTTAGATGTAAGTACCTGAGGAAGCCACTGTGCTGGCGAAACAATTGTCGTGTTACGATTAAAGATTAAAAGTGAAGATTAGAATCGTAGTTTTATTTCTATTTTAAACAATTATTAAAGTATTTTTTATTATTTTTAACAATTTTACCTTTATCTTTAATGCTATTGAAGCGACGATGCTGAAGTGTCGACTACTTCGTTGCTGCACTAAGTTCTTCATCTGGCCGAAATATTTTCTTTCCATCAAAGAAAAGTTTGAGTTGTAGGAATAAGTGGAAGTCACTTAGTCTTAGCTGGTTTCACATTTGTCGATAAATTGTTGGATAAGTTGATCAATTTCTTGTTCAATAACTCATCGATTTATTGAAAATCGCATAATCTTTTACTTATACCAATTTTTATAGTCGATTTTATTACAAAATTTACTATTATCAGGATAAAATAAAACAAATTTTAATGAATTTCACTTTTTAATTAAAACTGTAACGATCGTTTCGCTCCAGCCTGAGCTTCATCAGACATATAACTAACTTATTTACAATTTTTTTTTTAACACAAGTATACGGTAACAACCATATGTTTTATTTTAAATAGTTGAAGGAATGGGTACTTTTTATTGCTAAAATGTCTATGCACAAAACTTTCACTACTAAAAAAAAAATTTGTAAATAAGTTAGTTATATGTCTGATGAAGTTCAGGTTGAAGCGAAACAATCGTTACAGTGTTAATTAAAAAGTGAAATTCATTAAGATTTGTTTTATTTTATCCTGATAATAGTTATAATGGAATTTCATCAAGTAAAGGCTGAAACAATCATATACAAAATTTACTTTTCAATCAGCTGTTTTTGGTAGGTTGGATAACAGATTCATATGGCTTCACGCTATCTTCATGATACTCCACTAGTTGACAAATTGGTGTTTATTTCATTGTTTCTTTTTTTTACAATTTATTATTAATTTTCAACGAATTTCGCCATTTTTTATAAATATACATTTTTTGTTTTCCTTTGTACTTTTCCTAAACACAACCTTGACGAAAATACTTTAACAAATTAACCTTAAGTCGAAACTAAGGAGCCACTGTAGGATTAAGTTATTAAGGTAGTGTTCCGTAAATAGAATATAACTAACCAGAATCATAGTTGCGGTCCATTTTGGTTCATTTCGGTACCTGAAATAATACGAAACGATTTGGTACATATCGGTTCGGTTTTGCCTTTCCCAAACAGAAACGTCAACAATAACCTGATTGACAACAAACCGCAAATAACCAAGTTTAGCAGCTGGTTTGCCTGGTACTACCGCAAGATACCGACTTCAGGAAACTGTGGTCCGTAAATATCCACTTTTCAGGATAACCGAAACCGTGGTTGCAATTATTCTATTTACGGAACACTACCTAAATCATAGAAATGTAGTGACTGTATAATAAATAGGTTTGCTTCAACAAGGTTTAGCGTATTGTTTGGTGATCATTTTGTGGCCTTGCGTTTGTTTTGTACTGTTTGTGGACTAGTGACAAATTATAGTTAGAACGTAGTTCTGCTTATTTGGTTATCAATCTATTCTGTAGTATTACCAACGGTGATAATTGTAAATGATCAACTTTGTTCTGTTGTATGATATTTTGTTATATTTCTATTGCCAACTGTAGTTCTCATAGAATGAAGTATGTAATGCGCATGTCATAAACGATACCTCATTTAATCAGTGAAATATTTTGACCGTCCAGTGACTAATTTGCGTATGATCAAAATTTAGTTAGAACACTTTTAGTATTATCCTATGTACGGTTCAAAATGAAGTTGGAACGCATTTTCTGCTCGGTGCCGTCACTGTTCGGTTTATTTAGCGACTTGGAACAAACCGAATATTAATGTACGCTGTTTCATGTGAAGGTACTTGCCAGTTACTTGCCAGTTACTTGCAGTTATTTATTTAGCTATTATTTTTAGGTATACTATATGATAAGTCTTTCTTTGGAGACTGTGGTTAAGTAAAAACTTAGAAAAGGTATATAACCCCTTACCACAATTATTAATCGTATCCTAAATACGTATTTCGACAACTAAGTTGTCATCGTCAGTAGGCAAAACCACTAATCAAGGTGTCGCACATGGGGCACAGTAAAGCTAGAACACCGCTTACGCAACAACTACTTTACACGGCGTCCACGTATAGACTAATTTACACATGCAAATATATCTAACGTTACAGTGTTAATTAAAAAGTGAAATTCATTAAGATTTGTTTTATTTTATTCTGATAATAGTTATAATGTAATTTCATCAAGTAAAGGCTGAAACAATCATATACATAATTTACTTTTCAATCAGCTGTTTTTGGTAGGTTGGATAACAGATTCATATGGCTTCACGCTATCTTCATGATACTCCACTAGTTGACAAATTGGTGTTTATTTTATTGTTTCTTTTTTTAACAATTTATTATTAATTTTCAACGAATTTCGCCATTTTTTATAAATATACATTTTTTGTTTTCCTTTGTACTTTTCCTAAACACAACCTTGACGAAAATACTTTAACAAATTAACGTAGTGACTAATTTATATTTACTCTTTAGCGGGTGTCCCAACAGGGAAGACATGTTTTTAAAACGTCATGGCAGCCATATATAAAATGCTAGAAATGTCACTAGCTGTCATTTCTGTTTAGTATTGTTTGACAATTCGTCATGGCAAAATACACGTTTCAACAACGTTTGGTTATTATCGAAAAATTTTATAAATATAATCGTTCTTTTGTTTAAACTCAACGTGATCTTCGCGAAGCTTATGGTCCACATAATCGTCCTTCTGTACTGGCTATTCGTCGAATCGTTGAAAAATTCGAAACAAATTTTACTTTACACGATACTCGAACACCAATAAGACAACGAAAAGCAAGAAACCAAGAGAATATTGACGCTGTAACTGCCAATATTACAAAAGATGCGAATCGGGCCATTAATCGAAAATCTCAATAACTTTCAAGAATAACAATTTGGCGTATTTTGAGAAGAGATTTGGGTTTACATCTATATAAGATTGTGTTGACTCAAGAACTGAAGCCACTTGACCATTATAAGCGTCGTGTATTTGTTGATTGGCCTCTAGAGCAATTTAAAATTGATCCTAAATTAAAAAAAACATATTTTCAGTTCATTTCTAGTTAAACGGGTTTATTAACAAACAAAATTTTTCTTTTTGTTGTAAAAATAATCCACAATAGATTCACAAGAAGTCTTTGCGTCCACAAAAAGTTCCTGTTTGGTATGGTTTATAGCGTGGTGGCATTATAATACTTTATTTTTTTGAAAATGCAAATCGAGATGCAGTAACAGTGAATGGTGATCATTATCTATCAATGTTGACCGACTTCTTATTGCCAAAATTGGATGAAATTGCAAGACATGTTCCCACAAAATGTGCACAATGTACACCACATTTTGCCAATGCCACTATAGAGTTATTGGGAGAAAAGTTTGGTGAGTCTGTAATCTCCAGAAATGGAATTGTTAATTGGCCTCCAAGAAGTTTTGATTTAACACCTTTGAATTTCTTTCTGTGGGGATATTTGAAGTTATTGGTCGATGCCAAGAAATCTCAAACTAGAGACGCTTGGATATTGAACATCGAACGCTGCCTTAGTGGAATTACACCTGATTTATTGCAAAAAAAAAAAAAACACCAGAAATTAGGTTTATCGAATTCGATCCTGCAAACGAAGCCGAGGTGGACATTTGAACGATATGTTATTCAAAACATAATTGTCATAAGTTGCACTATAAAATAAAGAAAAAGCTTTGTTTTTATCTCAAATATTTTGTATTTAATTTAATTTTAAAAAACATATTCTTCTTATTGGGAAACCTATTAAACACAACGAAATATTACCAGAAAACACTAAAAAATCGTGGCTAAAATTGAAGAAAATAGAACATGATTTGATTTCCTCAATTTATTGACGATCTTTTTTGCCTCAATAAATTGATGTAAAGCTAATACTTTACATATGCCAATAAATCGAAGATCAGTGCATAGGTTGGTCTATGTTTCATATCTATGTTATTCTTTAATCATAGTAGATGGTAAAAATGAAGTTAAGAGGCAATCGTGGTTACAACTTATAGAAAGACCAGAATTAGCACCAAGTTCTAAGATTTGTGAGGCAAGTTACTAAATTGTAATGAAATGGAAAGATGTAATGATCTTATTGTTGCATAGATACATTTTTCATGTGCTTAGTTTGAAGGGAAACGGCAAGGCAACCGTAATTTATTGCATCCTGATGCTATACCTGATCTGCTAATAGCACACAGAGAAATTGTTGGACATAAAAGGGTTATACAGGGTAGCCCAAAATGACCGAAGGGGTTTGAGTTCATTATAACTTCTTATTTAAGACATAATTATTAATTTTTTTTAATTTTAAATACAGTATATTAATGGAGAATATTTTTAATTTAATTATGAAAAATTATATCTCGCAATATTCGTGCTCTTTCCAAAACATTTTCCATAACCTTTCGCAAAACTTCAGGTGCTATGTTGTTGATTTCGTCGCGTATATTATTTTTTAATTGCTGTATGGTTCGAGGCTTATTAATATAGACTTTTCCTTTCAAATAACTCCAAAGGAAACAGTCTGAAGCGGTTAAATCCGGTGAACGCGGAGGCCAATTAAAATCGCTTGTACGGGAAATAATTCGTTCACCAAAGATGTCGCGTAAAAGAGCCATTGTGTCCCTCGCAGTGTGAGCTGTGGCTCCATCCTGTTGGAACCATACTTGCGGATGGTTTTCCACGGCTGGCCTTAAAAAATTTTCCAACATTGTCCGATATCTAACACCAGTGATGGAAACGGCGACACCGTGTTCATTTTCAAAAAAATATTGGCCAATTATCCTTTCCGACGAAACACCGCACCAAACGGTACACTTAAGTGGGTGTAATTCTCGCTGTTGAACTACTCTTGGATTTTCCGTAGCCCGTATCCTGCAGTTTTGCCTATTAACGAACCCATTTAATTGGAAATGGGCTTCGTCGCTCATAATTAAATTATGAATAAAATCATGATTTTCTTCTGCTTTTTGACGAAAATAAATTGCATAATCAAGTCGTTGCTGGTAATCTGTCGGTTTCAATTGTTGGACAAGCTGAATTTTGTATGGAAACATTCTTATTGTTTGCAAAATTCTCTGCAGCGACCCTCTTGAGACGTCGAACGTCTCCTGGTTGATGTTTCTCCATCTTCCCGAATACTCTCCTGTACCCGTTCAATATTGTCATCCGTGTGCACCGTTCGTCGTCTGCCGGCACCAGGAAGGTTCCTTACTGCCCCTTGTTCTCGAAAATTTGCAACCGGACGGTTTATTGTTGACTCTGAGGGTCCAACCCGCACATTAAAATAACGACGATATGCACGCTGAGTCAAAACAATGGATCGTTGATTTGAGAAATAAAGTTAAACGATTTTGGCACATTGTTCAATTGTGTACTGTTCCATTTTAAATTCCCCAAGTCTTCTTTACAAAATACTGAAAAAAAAAAAAAATTATAATAAAAAAGTTATAAGGAATTATAACCTTCGGTCATTTTGGGCCACCCTGTAGAAGAAGGTCCAACAATTTGGATGAGGTGGCATCCAGTAAACGAATGCGACTAGATTTATCGACAACAAAGTCGACAAATGTACGAATAAAGTGGATGAAGCACAATATCTGAAATCTCAGGTGATTCAATTTTGCATGAACAACTTGACTGAGGTGAGACGAGTAATTCATGACCAAATCCGTTTTCCATTATTTTTCATGATCACGAATTTCGTTTTAGTCTCGTTAATTGTTAATCCGCATTCTTTTGCTTTTTCTTGTAGTAATTTAAAAATGTTTTTTTTATTTCTTTCATTGATCTTGCCATAAATTCAAAGTCATTGGCAAAGACAAATATTGATATCTGCTTTCATGTATTTAAGCTCTTTATCCTTATGCCGATTTCTCTCAAAATTTCCTCTTGCATATTTATCACAAATATCGCACAATATTGCGCACTTCTTCTATACGTATACTACTTCTGCATTTCGTGTGCACCGATCTAATAGAAGCGCAAAAGCAGTATTATTTAATATCAAAGCTAACGTGATCACGTGCGATGCGATCATCGTATACAATCTATCTATACTCATCTGAGTAGTGACATATTTATACGCGGATCGCGAACGTCACTGAATAGAAGCCTAAAAATAAATAGACAGTGCAGTAGTAACATATACCGGGCAATTCGAAATTAGTATAATCTTGACGTTAACTTTAACTGCGTGCGATATCGCTCGTTACCTCGCACCGTTAAACACCGCGGCTACGTCGCGCGCCTCATATAAAAGCAAATTGATTACCAGAATTAAACACTAAACGGAAACAAGATTAGCTGACAAATGAATTAGTTACGTTATATGCGTCTGCCGGTAGCTATTGATGACACGATCGTTCATATCGAATTCATATCGTTCCAATTACTAAATGAAGTGCCCAGGAGTCTACGCCCGAAGGATTTAGTTTGGGAATTATTTTTTTATACAAGGGCGCAACTGAAATTTTCGGAAAAGGATAATAGTAATATTTACTAGAACGCCAGTAGTAGATACTAAGACAGGCGATCAATAAAAGAGAAATTATTTATAGCAAAGTTATAGAGCACAAAATATACAAAAAGAAAACATAATACATGTGTATATGCGTTTAAAATAAACTACATACGAGGGTAGGCTGAAAAGTAATACACACATGCTTGTACAGCGCGAACAAAAACAAATATCAAGATCGGGCATAGAGTAGATTAAAGTAGGGGAGGTCGGGTACAGTTGTAACAATTTGTACAAATTTTTTTTTTTTAAGCTATGTTATAAATTTTCCAAATTCAAAAATATAATTCGATATTTGTTACAATACAGCTATAAGTAAAAATTATAATATTGATGTTTATCACTTTAATAACAGAAGAAAAAAAATATGAATGCTTGAACGCAGAATGTTACATATGTACCCGTGGCTGGACAAATGTAACACCCATGGGGGTCAATTGTAACAATGTTTTAATGTTTCAGATATTATTTTTTATTAGTGAATAAAACATGCTTATGTAACATTTAGAGGGTAATTAAACTAATCACTTCCAACATCATTATCATCATCGCAGTTTAAACAGAAGAAAAAATCCGGTCGTAGTTTATGAACACAATTTTCGTGCGCCCCATTTGTAGCACTGAATCCACGGTGCTCCAGATTTATTGCTAAATGGTTCTAAACAATACAAACAAAATGAATCTTCCCCTTCGTCATCAGAGAGCATTTCATCTACTGCTATGTGTTTTTTAACTCTCTCAGGAGATTTTTGTTTGTTTGTACATTCATTAATTTTTTTTGTTCGTTCTTCATCAATTTTAACTAATTTTCTTTTCATTTTGGATGCTTTTTGTTTTCTTATTTTCTGTTCTAGTTCTAGCACCAGTTTCTCTGGCGTATCTGTCAATATAGCGCTGTTTTTTTCTTCTTTTTGGCAATTGTTTTTGGGGACGTGACGCCTTTGGAAGTGGCCGAATGCTTTCAAGACCATCAAAGGATGCATCTGCATCTCCTGTAGTAACCGGCTTTGTGCTGGAACCTGCTGTTGCCATCTCTGCGATACCTTTGTTATTTTCCACTCGGGCGTTGTCAGTGGATACAGCTTCTGCTTGGGTGTTCATTGGTAGATCCCTGTCGGTTACTAATGACGGGGAAAATTCGTCGTCGCCGAAAATGTCCTTGTTATATGGCCAAATTCCAGACACCCTAAATCCTCCCAGAATATTCATTGGAGTTGTCGCTTTTGGAAAAGCCTCAGCAACTACAGCCGGTATGTCGTAGATGGTCATTGTTTGACCAGGATGTGATTTCATCCAATTATCCATTTCGCCATTCACATAATGTTTAAAAGGGCCGTACACGCCACGATCTAGGGGCTGCAACTTGTGCGACGTGTGTAGGGGAAAAGATAAAAGCACTATTCCATTTGCCTTACAAAGGTCTATAGTTGGAACATATAGATGGGAATTATGGTTGTCCAATAATAGCAAAACTTTTTTTTCGGGCGAAGGTCTTACATGCTTTACAAAGTGATTTATGAAAATCTGAAAAGTTTCTTCATTCATCCAACCTGAGCCATTTGCCTCGCCAATGCATCCAGGAGGTCCGCCTCGTATAAAATGGGCTTGAAATTTTTTTCGAGGAAAGACAAATAATGGTGGCACGGTATTTCCGACAGCACTTACAGCTGTGCAAACAGTCACCAAAGTGCCTCGCTCTCCAGAGGTAATGGCACCTATTTGTTTCGAACCTTTTATAGCGACGACCTTGTTCGGCTTTTGCACGGTTTTGACCCCTGTTTCGTCGACATTGTATATATCGGAGGCTTCAAATTTGTATCTCTCAAAAAGGAGGGAAAGTTTATCAAAAAAATTTCCGACATTTGTTTTGTTAAAATTAATCGCTCGTGCATAACTTGTCGACTCTGGGGTTCTTATAGAGAGACTGGGGTGTCTCCTCATGAAATTCGTAAACCAGTCCTTACCAGCTAGCCCGTTTTCTGACCATTTGGGAGGAACGGTTGTTTCATTTTGTATAGCGAATTGAAAAACCTGTGGACACTTTTTAAATTATATAACATTTTTTCTTATTCTGATTGTTAGTTGATCTACTAACCAATTTGCGTATTTCCTTTGGCGTTAACCCAAAATAAATAAGTGAGGAAATCCGTATATATCTCAAAAACGCTTGCTCTTGTTCTTCTGATAGAATTTTGGTATGTGGATTGTAACCCATTTCTGGCGAACCTCCATTATTTAATTTTTTCATGTAACGGTTAAGTGTTACATTGCATATATTCAGATCTTTGGCTACTTGTCGTTGAGAGTTACTTCCCTCTATAATTAGATTAGCCGCCCTTTTCATAAGTTCATTTGAGGGTCCTCTATTGGTTTTTCTGATTCTTTGACGCGGCATTGTCTCCTACACAATAATGTATAATTAATTCAATATCAAAAGTTTCATGGGTACAAATGTAATGTAATGTTACAATTGTACCAGCTACTAATGTTACATTTGTACCCCCGTGACATTTTTATATATTTGGCTTCAATACAAAAGCTAGACAATACCTAACCACAAAATACCGGCAGAATATTTTAAAGGTATATCTACGCTAAACATTCACTACGAACTCATTCGAAGAAATAGTAACATGCAGAGGTTATCCTAAATACAAAAAAAGATTTAAAATTTACTTACCTGACTTCAAAATAAACAATCTGTAGTAACTTCTTAATAATAATATACTTCTCGCTCAAACTAACATGTAATGGAGTACGTTACCTGGTCTGCTCATGCGCCGGGTTGTCAAATTTAGAGACTGCGCTAACACATTTTAGAACTGTTGTTACATTCGTACCGCGTTACAATTGTACCCGACCTCCCCTACAATTCTTAAGCCTAAAAATAATATATTTTTGTTTTTCTACATAGTCACCGTTAAGGCTAACACATTTTTCTCAACGTGTAACAAGTTTTTTTTATTTCCGTCACCGATAAATTCTATCGACTTTTCCCAGCGATGTTCTAGTGTCTAGCTAGAGTCTTGCTTCGCAAAATCGGCGTTTACGTATGTGATAATCACCTCGTTCGATGAAAATCTCTATCCTTCAAGCGAAACTTTAAGCTTAGGAGTAGAGTATATTCGCCGGTTCTGGCGCCGTCTCCGCCTGCCTGACGTCATCAAGGACGTGACGTAGTAGAATCTTGAAACTTCGTGACGGTAATTCTAACCATATATGACCTTGGGTCAACTAAATTTGTCTGGCGTCACAGGACCTGACGTAGTAGAAATTTTGAACATGAAACTTGAAGCTTTGTGACGGTCATCCTGACTGTATATGACCTCATTTGACCTTAGGTCAGCAAAATTTGTCGTGGCGATAAGTTCATTTCTGCTGCGTGTGCAGATAAGAGTTGGCAAAACAAGTTTAGCGTGCTTTTTTCGTCTGGCTCTGGCGTAAGCGAAAGATTTGTCAAACAAGTGTTGCCCGGCGTTTTCCGGGTCTGTATTTGAAACAGACAGGTCTGTCTTTGAAATTGACAGGTCTGTGTTTGAAATTGATAGCACTGCCTATGAAACTGACAGGTATGCCTTTGAAACGGACAGGTATGTCTTTGAAACTGACAGGTCTGTGTTTGACATTGACAGATCTGTCTGTTTCAGAGACAGATCTGTCAGTTTCAGAGACAGACCTGTCCGTTTCAGAGACAGACCTGTCAGTTTCAGAGGCAGTGCTATCAGTTTCAAACACAGACCTGTCAGTTTCAAAGACAGGCCTGTCGGTCAATAAAGACACAGTACAGAATTAAGTTTAAGTTTACATTAAATGCTACATTGCGAGGTTTATTTTAAAAAAGTAGGTTTAGGTGTTTGTAAAATAAATAAAACATTCAGAAAACATACCGACTTTCAATATAACTGCCACCAACCAAAAGAAATAACCAGCTTATACGGAAGTTACACCCCGTCAGCGGTGAATCAAACCCAAAAATTATGCATGGTCTTTCACGTGTCGAATACAACGCAACATTTGGTTTTAGATGGCACAAAATTTCGTACCAACGGTGATAATTGTAATAATCACCTTTGTTCTGTTCTATGATATTGGATAATATTTCTATTACCGTCTGTAGTACTCAGAGGATAAAGTATCTAATGCGCATGTCACAAACGATACCTCCTTCAATCTGTGAAATACTTTGACCGTCCAGTGACTGATTTGTGTATGATCAAAATTTTGTTGGAACAGTTTTGTTATCGTCAAAATGAAGTTGGAACGCATTTTCGGCCCAGTACCGTCTCTGTTCGGTTTATTTAGCGACTTGGAACAAACCTAATATTAATGAAAGGCGTTGCAGTTATTTAATTCAGTATTATTTTAGATCAGCACCATATATACTATATGATGTTGATCTAAAATTGATCTATACTATATACAAATAATGAATAATATTAACCTTAATTACATCAAATTAGAAAAGTTTTTAATAGCAAACAACCTATATATCTACAACACTCTAATTTTTCTTTTTAAAACAAACAGACCTATCCCCGTATAATAGAATAAAATGGAATTTTATTAATTATATCTTTTCAAATTTATTATTCTGTATGACACAGAAGTATTTCAGAAATGATAATTTACGATAAGATTTCCATCATGGAAGGCTCACGTCCTGGTCGTAAGATAAAAAATTAGACGCATAATTTTCCCGGTGGTCTTAAACTGTCACAAGGTGAAGACGTGGCCTATCAAAAATGAAACAAATGGACGACAATAAAATATAGAGATTGGCGCCCTGAGTTTTTTTAAGTAATGTATATATATAGCAGACAAAGAGTATATATAAAACGTATAAATTGTTGATTTTTGAAAATATACAGGATTAAATTAATAAAGAGGACACTAATGCTAATAAAATTAATTGTTGATGGATTGGTCAAGTACCAATGTTCCATATTAATAGCCTTTACGTTGATCGGCTTTAGAAAATTTAGAGACATTCCATTTGTTATTTATAGACTCACAAACTACGTAATCGATTTTGATAAAATTTTGTGTGTGTGTCCCTTATGCTGTGTGGAAGGTTGTTATCGCATTTTTTTCCAAATTTTATCGGCAAATATTAAGGAATTAACAATATGTGAAGTTACATGAATTTCTATACGAAAAAATCATAATGTAATTTTAAATCATTATATAAAAACGATGACAACGTGACATATAAAATATGACAGTACAAAATATAATACACTGTCATCTATATATATATATATATATATATATATATATATATATATATATATATATACAGGTGTTCCCTGAGATAACCGACAAACTTACACAATGCGTTCTAGAGGTGATTCTGAACAAAAAAGTTCATAGGCATTTTAGCTTTGTTTCAGTAATGTATTTAATCATGAAATTTCATAACAAACTAATAAACTAATATTATAATAGTTGCTCGAAATGCTCGCCTCTACTTTGCGAACATGTTGCCAGTCATTTTATAAAATGACAAAATATGTATCATGAGCGAGCGCCGGTATGACGGAGCTCCACCGCATTTTAGTAGGCAAGTTATTGACTTTCTAAATCAAAATTTGCCTGGGCGGTGGATAGCTGTATTATGGCCTGCGTGTTCTCGTAACTTTTCGCAATTGGCGTTTTTCTTTTGGAGTTGTCTAGAAAATCGTGTTTACTATAACGGTAAACCAAACACGCGAGAAGAATTGATCGAAAGAATAGTTGCAGGTGTAGATTCCTTACGCAATGAACTTACAGTTATTAACTGGAACAGAATATGGCCCAAAGACTGGCAATATGTTTAGAAAGAAAAGGCGAGCATTTCGAGCAATTGTTATATAATTAGTTTATTAGTTTGTTATGTAACTTCATGTTTAAATACATTACTGAAACAGTTTTCTTCTTTCGTTGAAATCTAAAGAACAAAAAAAAATAAGCTTAACTGTATATTAACTTTTTTGTTCAGAATCACCTCTAGAACACATTCTGTAAGTTTGTCGGTTATCTCATGGAACACCCTGTATATATATATATATATATATATATATTGTAGTAGGGCAAGCTTACGCATAAGAATGCCCTGGTTTTGTAAAATACAGATCATCTTAGTTAGTATGTAAATATTAGAAATTAAGATAATTTAGGAACTGAATTCTTCATCTGTCATATCAATAAAGTTAATTTCGCGTTGTTTGTTTCCGCATCAACTGTATTTATAACTTTTGTTGTTATTACATATGCGTTATATGGAATAGTTGGATGTAGTACACCAGCTACAACATTTACCACACAGCGTCCTAATATATCGACAGTTTCGTCGGCACTTATCCAGAGGTACTGATTTGAAAGATGGCTTCTAATACGTTCTACTGCTTTCGTGTAGCACTTAGAAACATAATATTTGCGTAAGGTGGATTCATCAGGAACATTTCGACCAGTATATTTTTGGAGAAATATTTTTAAAGTGGGATTGTTAAGTTTATTTAATGGAATATTTGTCGCCATAAAAGTTTCACAGAGTTCTTCGTTAAAATTGTCAAATTCTAACAGTTCCAAATTCTGTGCATGTGTTTGCGATACTAAGTGGCGTTGTACGTGCGATTTCATGGAATTTTTAACGATATTTTACAGATTTTACAATAAAATTTAGAATCACTGACAATGGACATACACAATCAGTGTGACCGTCAATCCAACTCGCCATTGTTTTGCAATGCCGTTCTCGACGTTCTTCTATATCATATCTGAAAAAGTAACTTAAACAATGCTTTAGATCTAAATAAATGAAAACTAAAAATGTATGCGTAAGTCATTGAAACCGAACGATATTCAATGCACATTTACGTCGAAATAATTGGGAGAAGTTGATGCAATCAAACGATATTAAACAGGATCTATCACAAAAATTACGATGTAATTAACAGTTAAAACTATGAAAACAAGAAACTAACTCACAGCACTTTATGTATCTTACGAAATATAATCTAAATAGACTAAATTATTAAAACTCCACACGCTTCTATCTACGCCCATGAAAACAGAAATTTAACAGTAAATATCCAACAAAAAACGTCGCAATTCTCGATGAAAACAGATGTGCGCGCTAGCCAGATCAATAGTGCATTCAATAACTGCGTGATGTACTTACAGATGTTGTAGACTATTTATACCGTCCGTCGTAATGACGACGTCGTTTCAACCCGATGTGTCTGGTCTCTGGTCATTATGTTAATTCTTTTGTTTGTGCAGCCGGCTTCCGGAACTTCCTCGACATAGGCTGCAACTGCAAACAATTCAGCCTGGATAAATGTCGTATATTCTCCCAGACTTCTTTCTAGAGCACATTATATATTAAATAATATTGCTTTTCAATTAATGATTTTAGCTTCTGCCTTTAAGATGAACATATTACATACTCTTCAAGCGACAAATGGTAATGACTTTGAATTCGTCAAGCCACCAAACCACACAAACTTTTGCATAGTAAAAATAGCTTTTCTAAGTTGTTGATTCGCATTTGCAAGCATCTGTATTCATATTGGAAATTATTTTTTCCTTTAAAATTGATGTAGAAATCAGTTTAAGAAGAAATAAAAACGAGATTAAACACTGTACATGTATTCCTTGGAATTTTAATGTTCTTACATTCTAATCAGTTTTAATAAACTTATACACTACCAACACAGAAAAGATCATATTAGATTGGAATTCATACAATAAACATACATACGTATATCAATATTTCAATACGTTAATGCACCAGACGTGGGCAGATATGAACAATTACTTTCATGAACTGCGATAAATTCAAAGCGGTATTTGACTCAGCTCGCGTATCGTTCTTTTGACACAATGCGAATGTCACAGTTCACGATTCAGTCGTGAATTTCATAGAGTAATAACTGAAATTATGAGCTATCTGACATTTACGTAGATCGCTGAGTGTACGTTTTCGCTCGATATAATATATCAAGAGATAGAATCTGAAATACGCGGCATATTCGTTCAAGAGAAAACAATAACAATAGCAACAAACGTATTTCTGGAATTTATTGGTTATATCTTGCGTATTTCAGTTCCTAATCACTTATATCAATCAGTTAGGAATGAATATTAGATTATCATATATCTGCAAACATGAAAGGACATCTTTAAGTTCACATAAATATTGAACTTATGTCTTGGAATGGAAATAAATTCCTTGATATTATAAATCTGATGGCGATGTATTTAAAATTTGATTAAAAATTACTTAAATTAAACTTTAAATTAAATTTCAAAACTCATAAATAAAGACTGCCATTTAGGTTAGCAAGCAACGGCGTCACCGCATTAGCTTTACTGAAATAAAAGTGCACGTTATTTACAAAAATGCTTTCCGTTCGAATTACACCTAAGCGTATTTGTAAATACGTCTATACGTATATAAACAACTTCACACTGTCATAGCTGTTCATGTCCTACATGAACACGCGAAGCGCTGGGAAAGTAAGTCACTCAAACCTCTCGCTTGTCCACGCCTCTGTGGCCACGATCTAATATTTTTTTTTAATACAAGTAACTCTGAAGTAACATTTTATTATATCGAAAGATACAGAACCTTTTCTTTCTTAAGCTCGAAAATACTTTGGAATTTCATGGGAATATGCCTGATTTTCTTATTAAAAGTTGTGCCCCATATGATTAACTAATATGTCCGTGGAAAATTGAAAATTAAAACTGAAAAAAATTAATTTGACTGAATAATTTTTTCACTTCTGGTACACCTTTTTTAATTCGTCAAAATTAGAAAAAGTGAAGGTCCAACCAGGAAATAAATAAAACAATGTCTTGTTTTTACTATCTTAATGGTTTTCACTGTCGAGTGAAATACATTTATTGTAAACGAGCGACCGCAAGATAGTAATTGGATATATTCCAAGCTTATAACCAATTTAACGAAATATATCCAGAAGAACAAATTTTAATTAAATATTATTATTTTTCACGAAACAATACCTATAATATGACTTGAAGGTAAATCTACTGCTCGTTCCACTGTTGTTACAACCGATATTTCGAAAGATGTCAATCAAATTGTTGAACAAAATGCTCATCTTTCTGTGCGTCGTCTATTTCAACAAATTGGTAAACTTTACATAGCAATTAATCTATTTTTTTAAGCTTTCCTACTTACATTCTAGAACTTTCCTGTGAATTATCTAAAAAAATCTAAAAAAATAGCTACATTTACACCCATATAAATTTACAATTGTACATAAATTTCAGCCACCAGATTATTTACAACGAATCCAGTTTTGTCAGAGGTATAAGGATGATCTGCGTCATAAACCAGCAATATATTACTTATCATTCCGACAAAGCAGTTGCGCCTATCTGGTTATGTTAATTCACAAAATTACTTACCAAATAAAACTTGGTCAACAGATAATTCACACAATTTAATCAAAGTACTATTGCATCCATTTAAAATTTGGTAATACCAAGGCAACAAATTATTGTACTAATATTCTTTCAAGAAACAATTAACATTTAAAGATACCAAACTATTATTTTAGAATTATTTATAAAACATTTGCATAACATAGAATTAACTAATGGAAATTACCGTCCAGGGCCCTCGAATTGCTTATATTTTTAATAAGTTTTAAACAATCTACCGTGATGGTCGGCTTCTAATGCATAACGGGCAACACTTGATTTTTCCGATCTAATGAATTGAATATGCGGTATATGTTCTTTATAACGGATTATTATTGAGCGTTTTGTTTGACCGATACATTTCAATTTACAATCGCGACAATTAATTTCACATATACCCGACTTTTGTTTCATACCTAACCTGCCTTTTGTGATTCCCAGAAGAAAGTTTATTGAGTACTCGGACCAAAAAGTAACTTGGAGGTCGCGTTCTTCAACATGGTTCTTCAGTATGGTTTTTCGTAATTTGATGATATAGAAAACACATAAACTTTTTGTCCCGATTTCATTGAAATGACAGATAAGTGAAATCGCAGATTGTCTCTTCCAAAGTAGTTTTCTAATTAATTTATTAATTATTTATGTGTCAAAACCATCTCGGAATATTTTTAAAGAAATCTAATTCTTTTCGTATTTCCTTTTTGCGGCAAGGGAAAGTTTAGCAATCAATTGATTAGAAAATTGAACGAATCCCTCTTTTGTTGGAAACTATGGTTTGAATACGCGGTGCAAACCTATTGACATTGATTTCGTTTTGTATAAATCTCATTTCTGTTTCAATTAATATTTATTTGCAATGTTATAAACAGTGGATTCAATATATGTTAAATCCAAATTTGTATAGAATTGTGTATCTGTGCCCTAAGCGAGCTCAATAATCACAAGAATGGAACACTGGCTTGGATACCAGGGAGTGAACGTTTCAGGTCTAAGTAGAAGACGGACGAATTGTCTCGACAGGCCTCGTCTACAGCCTTCATAGGATCGCAGTCTACCAGTGGCATTGCAAAAGCAATAATTAAAACAGCTATGAAATATGGACTGAAAATTTATTTAGGGAAAAGTGTAAGAATTCCTCAGGTCAAAAACAGGCAAAACTGTTCCTTAGGAAACATTCACCAAAGTTTGCAACGGATCTACTGAGTAGAGTCTATTAATATAACAGTAGGCCTATTAACGGGGCATTATAAGCTCAACAAACATATGAATAATATGGGCATGACAGAAGGAACGGTATATAGATTCTGCCAAGAGGAAGAGAAACTTGCAATGTATGTATTATGACAATGAATATTGATCTTCTATAAACTAGAAGGTTTATGTGATATCAGCATCCTTAAGCAGATCTACATTTAAAATAACCACTCTCAAAGTTTTATTGGAAGAGCAAGCCTAGGAAGTACTTTAACGAGATATGAGCACCACAATATATCTACAGGTTGGCCCAAAATGACCGAATGGGTTTGAGTTCATTACAACTTCTTATTTAAGACATAATTATTAAATTTTTTTAATTTTAAATACAGTATATTAATGGAGAATATTTTTAAAAAAATTATATCTCGCAATGGATCGTTGATTTGAGAAATAAAGGTCAACGATTTTGGCACGTTGTTCAATTGTGTACTGTTCCATTTTAAATTCCCCAAGTCTTCTTTACAAAATACTGAAAACAAAAAAAAAATTATAATAAAAAAGTTATAAGGAATTAAAACCCCTTCGGTCATTTTGGGCCACTCTGTAGAATGTTCGCAGTGGAATAAGTTTTACGAACACCTCAAATGATCTAACCTTGATTTACTAGTAATTCTAACTATTTGTTATCAATCGTGTATTTATACAAAATATTCTAACCCAAAATGATAAATATAAAACGAATGACGAAGCAAGCCAATTTCTAAGACTTAGTCACTGATTTAGTCACTGGTTATAAATACATTGGTAATAGACGAACACTAGACTATCAATCTGATGAACCGAATTCAAACCCTGGTCTAGGTAATAATATCAAAGGTGTGCTTTCGGCCTCACCTTAGACTGGCAAAAAAAATTAGAAAACTTTGGGGTAATAATAGGCGGTCAGTGCGTAACGTTACAGTAGTAGTGTAGCGAATGGCCCAAGTCATAACAAGCCTACCATATTGCCGTGCGAATGAAAGGCACCTCGAATGAATTGCAAATTAATATGCAATCGTTTCGTGTATAAATATGCCACGATCGACGAGTTCGCTTAACCGTCCAATGTGGAATACAGTGCGTAAATTCATTGACAATTTCCCGGATCTAAAATACGATGAATGTTGAATAAAATGCACAGAAGAGATTGCGAAATACACGTAAACAGCATAACCCATGGCAACAAAAAAAGGTGTGTACCAGAAAAATATAGATTTTATTCTGATTTATGTTTAACTCTTATTGCATGTAATATATATACCGTTTGCTGTACAAGACCGCTATGCATTTATCTCCTTTTGGAATAAATACGCAAAGTGCGAATTGCTAAGTCAGATAACGTTCTTCTGCTCACAAAGATATTGAAAAATTAAATTAAATCGGAATTGAAAGATAAAAAACTGTGGTTCTGCAAGCATGAAACGACGGATCGAAAAAAACAATCAGTGGTTAATGTTATGGCACATACAATGGAACCTTATCAACTGTCACTTACTATGTTACTTGCTTCCAGATGTGTTGAAAAGTATACTGCCAATGAGATTTTGAAGGTAATGTTAAAGTCATTGGACAAAGTTGAAATTTCACCGAAGCAAATATTAATGTGTGTGAGTGACGGTTCCGCAAGCATGATGTCTTTAGTTCGATCTCTCATAGAACATAGTGCCAACCTCTTACACATAACGCGCAAAATCCACGCTTTGAATCTTGTGGCACAAACGATTCATGAATGTTATCCACTAGTAAATGACTTAATAGCTAGTACAAAGGTAGTGTTCTAAAGTCCCCGAAACGTACTCGACTATTTCATAGGCTGTGTCCCGAAATATCCGAACCACCATAGCCGATAATTAAGCGTTGGACAACCTGGTTGAAGGCAAATTGGTGAAGGTGCATCTTAAGTTCCATTAAATTGTTTCAAAGTTTATTTTAAATATGCAAATATAACAACATTACATGTGGAACGGTCGTTTTCGGCATTAAAACACGTTTATTCCGCACGTCGCACTAACTTGAAACAATTGTGGAGGCATATCTGATGATATGAATATCATATCTGATGATTGGAATATCTGAAAAATCTTATCCAGATAATGAAATCACTGATGATTTATAATGCGGTAAATGTTTGTGCACGTTTTATAATTTTTATATATAATTTAAATTAAATGCAAAATTGCATGCGTACGCCCCTGTCATGTGTGTCGAATACTACATATTACTACCACAAGGGTCTGCAAAGCCAATTACGGGGACTATTATTATTATACAAATTGTCCCGTATCGTTATGTTCAAATTTTAGGAGTGTAAAGTAGACTTCATTTCAAGTAACCAAAAACGCAAAACTTGTATATCCATTTTTATTTGTTTCAAAGTTACAGGTCTCTGAATGTGATTATCAGATCATGAAAAAAAAAATGTAATCCTAAAGTCAATAAAAACTGATTTTATTTAAAAAAGTTCAATTATTAATATTTTCGAAATGTCCACCTCCTTGTTGAATGCAGGCTTGTGCCCGTAAGTCAACAGAAGAAGTACTTATCCGAATTTCATACTTGTTTTGTCGGATTTGCTCGGCAGCCAGGTGAATACGATCCAACAACTCTTCTCTTGTGTTCGAAACTTGCGCGTAGTACCTCCTCATGTACCTCCATAAATAAAAGTCAAGGGGATTAAGATCGGGTGATCTGGGTGACCATGCAACAGGACCACCGCGACCAATCCATCTTGGATAATTTATGTTAACCCAATTTCGGACAGCAATTCCGAAATGTGGTGGTGCCCCATCCATGTGAAACCACATGTGTTGTCGAACATTCAGTGGGACATCCTCTAAAAGACCTGGCAGTTCGTCAATAAGAAATTGAAGGTAATTGTGTGCATTTAACTTCCCAGGAAGAACGACAGGACCAATCAGCAAGTCATCGATTACGGCCGCCCAAACGTTAACAGAAAATTCATGTTGAAATTTAGATGGGCGTATAGCTTTGAGATTTTCTGTTGACCATCTGTGCAGGTTCCTCAGATTTGTAATACCACTTCTCGTGAACGTAGATTCATCTGTCCAGAGGACCGTTCTGCAGAAATTAAAATGAAGCCGTAACTGTCTTAATATCCAGGTAGAATAAACAAGACGAGCATAGTGGTCTGCCTCAAGCAAACCATGTCCCCTGCGATAGTGATATGGATATAAGCCCTCACGTTTTAAAATTCGCCAAACTGTCGTTCGTGGCACTCCTAGTTGTCTAGCGATTCGACATACGCGAGAGTTGGTTCCCTTGTAACAATAGCTACTGCTTCTTCCTCTCAGTCTGTTGGCAAATTTACTCCTCGGTCGAAAAGATAATCACGCAGTCCGCATTCCCGAAATTGTCTGTGTACTTCCAGAAACGTTTTGTAATGAGGAATGCGCCTATCGGGCAACCGATGTCGGTATTCAGTAAGAGCTTTACGTACACTGCCGTTACAGTAGTCATACACAAAATGCATGTCCGCATACTCTCGAAAAGAAAATCGGTACGCCATTTTGAATAAAGAAAACGTGTCCACTCACTAATAAGCTGCTGTATGAACTGAAATGTAATGTAATCCTTTATAAAAAAAAGTGCAACGTTAACAGTCATCTGAACATTTGTTTATTGTATGATATTCATGGTTCAGCACTTACGAAATAAGTAAGCACCTTCTTTATCATAAATCAATTTCCAGTACTCTTTTTTGTAGATCTCCAATAAATTACTGTATGCACTACGACACGTGTTTATTTATTTTAGGATAACATTTTATTATGCGACGTTAACAATCACAGGTCTGTTATTGAATCGTATAACATTTTTAAATAGAATCAGTTTGTATTTACTTTAGAATTACATTTTTTTTTCATGATCACATGGTGACAATCACATTCATAGATCTGTAACTTTGAAACAAATAAAAAATGGATATACAAGTTTTGCGTTTTTGTTACTTGAAATGAAGTCTACTTTACACTCGTAAAATTTGAACATAACGATACTTGTATGTAACATATATAATATATAATATTATATATAATATATAATACCCATAAAAAACATATACATCTTATTTTCCTATATTAATTTGAAATTAGTTTTACTCGCAGATCAATTCATGACGCCAAATCAAGTAAAATAATCCAATTTAGTTCGCATTGCGTGTAAACGTATCTTCTAGTGTACTTCGAAGTCAATAATTATTGAATTAAAACTCCTTAATGTCAAGGAACGGAAAACAAAGCTAAAACAACGAAAAAATACAAAGCAATTTGCTTTCACATTCGATTTCATGGAGATCAGTGCGCGCAATGAACATTAGACGGACAGGCCGCCTGTAACTAAGTAATGTTACAGAAAAGGTCTACACTTTGATTCAAATCTGTCCGAGTTTAGAAATGCATAGCGTGTGCAGTTAGTAAATACACAATACTTAACTTATTCTAATGCTTATAACTACATATAAGAGGCAAAGGTCTCTGAATAGTAGACTCGCAATTCTTTCCATCCTTGTCCTTTCCCGATCCGATATGTTTTAAATATTAGCATAGTTAATCCTGAAAAGGGGGCGCCCCGAATCTATTCGTCTTACATCTCTTTCCTTCTTCCTCGAACAACCAGCCAATTCGTGACGCCATCGAGTGTAGATATCTATTTGCGCGCGTCGGGCGCACATTTTCTGAAAGCTGAGCTTCAGAATCAGCGCTGGTACCTCTTTTTCTGCTAGTCTTCTGACTCGAGCATTAACGTAAAATGCGCGCACGTGAAACTGATCGGAACTCGTACGTACTATATACGTATATACATAAGACGTAAGTGCTTATATGTAAAGGTACGATTCTGATGCGGACTGATACTTCCTTTCTTCTCTTGGCTTTTCATACCTAAATGGGTTCATTCGTTCAAGTCCGGGGTCGTGCCTTCATACGTCTTCGCGATTACATCATATGCTCGAGCACCTGTCACGTGACTTTATTTATTGTTTTCATAATCGTACGTTATAACTGAGAGCCCACTCTGTCGGAAACGGAAAGAGCGGCGGGGGAGGAGAAGCACCTGCGCTTCTTCACCGCAATGTACTCGTTCTCGTATTTACATAAATACACACACGTACGTGATTATACGAGGATTATTTATATGCTAATTGCTGTTAGAATAATACCATAAACAAGTTAAAATTTTTCATCTAAAAGGGCGTTTAAAAAATTAATCAAAACTTTCATTAAATCAATTCATCCGACTGCATTCTAGAGATTATATAAAAACCATTTAAGTAATTAATATATAGTTAACTTTGGCAATTTCAAGAATGAAGTATCAAAGAAAACAAAAGAACATTTAAAAAAAGTCTTGCTTTAATTATTGTGTTTAAGTAAAAGACTTAAAAAACGTGAAAAACCTTTACCACAGTTATTACTCGTATCTTAAATACGTATTGCTATGAATAGTGGGTTAGTAGTGAGATGTACCACTATTCACACCAACTCTGTCCAGCTTAGATACTCAGTCGATTACTTTCTTTAAATGGGACTGCTTTCCTCTCCGGGTTTCCAATGGAAAACGTGGAAAAATAATTTAATTAATATCACAATCAGGCGCCACACAAAATTTATTTGTGAATACACTTAGAGGTAAAAGAATTTGCTGAAAATGACCGCAAAACAAATCCAAACGTCCTCTGATTACACCCGAACTAAATTTAAATCTAATAAATTCCAAAGGTACTTTTTAATTTCACCCCAGATAATCAACTTCAAAAGTAAACAAACAGAACTGACAGACCGAAGCATAGAGATTTGCTTCGCGCATGCGCAGTCACATGTAATAAAGAGCTCTGCCCTTGAACTCCAAGCGAACAAAATTTAAAAGTTATAGACATTTTTTTATATAGAAATTTTAAACACGTTTTTTGTCATTTATATATATCTAAGATAAAATATATCAAAATTACCACAATGGTAAAATACAAATCAATACATACAAGAAAATAATAATAATAAAGATAATAAGAATAATTTCTTTTACTTACGTAAATAAAATGTATTTTTTTTATACGAGACACCAGAGTTAGAAGAACGTACAAAATTAAACAACTACGAGTTCTGCACACTCGTAAATAAATCGGTATTGAAGTCAAACACCAAAACTAATTAATAAAAATCACGAAGCTACTTATCTAAGATAAAAAAAATATCTTATAAGTTATAACACACGTCTTCTCAACTCTGATAACAGTTAGTGTCTGAAGCGGATACTGCAAATCCGGCGTGCTACAACAACGCTAGTCAAAAAAAAAATTTAATGGTTCAACATAAAATCTACATTCATATATCACAATTTCAAAAAATTGTACACTTGCAACCAAAATAAATGTACAATATAAAATAATGTTTTTCAAAATATTTGCGGGGAAAAACCCACAGCAGTATGTTGAAGACTAAGTTGTCATCTTCAATAGGTAAAATTAATAACTATTTAAACACAGATTAAACAACATTATATTCCAATTTATTTTAGTTTAGTGTCATATTTTATATTTTGTCATTCTGTATATTTCAATCAATTGTCCCGTAAATAGTTCGCACATCCAGGTCAGTTACTTAATCTAAATAATATTTTATCAGGACCAAAGACAGCAAGTACTTGTGTACTCCCAGTGTGGTTAGAAACATAGAAACGAATCCAAACTGTATCATTGCGGTATTCGTCGGCACAACATTACATCCATAATATGGAAGGAACCCTACACTACCAACTCATGGATGTTTGTGTCCAGTAAAGTCGTTAAAATAGCACTGACATGGACTGGGTATCAAGGCATAAAACGATGTCGACAAAGCAAAGGTCAACCTCTGAGAACACACAATAGAAGAAACGACGAATCTACCACCAAACAACAAATGGTATAATTGAAGCCTATTACCGCAATAATCCAAAAGAAGAATCGACCAAGTCCATCGACGAAGTATCCCTAAGATGTCAAGGTGAACCAGAAAAAAATATTTAACTCAAGACGGCGACTATACGCCAATCAAATCCAAGCCGGGAATCATCAAGGACAAGGATCAAAGACCCATCATATTGAAGACAGGCAACTGCTGTTGAGAGTAGGCACTTTGTTTAATCACAGATTAAACAGCATTATATTCTGTATATTACTGTATTACTGTATATTTCAATCAATTGTCCCGTAAATAGTTCGCAAATCCAGGTCAGTTACTTAGTTTAAATAATAGTTTATTTGCGTATTCTGCTTAGCCGGATTAATAGTTAGTAAGTCAAACAGAGTGTGTCACAGACATCAGCATAAATATTATGAAATCCAAGACCTACAATAAAAAATGCATTATAAGCGTCCGTTTGAACTCTTTAATAAAACAAGGTGATATACCAGTGACCACCGCAACAAATATTATAGGTCCTAGATTTTAATGACATTTACTTAAGGTACATTAAAATAACATTTTGAGAACCACTAGAATTACGTTGTAAATAGAATTTGTATATATACTGCAATTTTTGTTAAATAAATCATTAAAGAATGTCTGTTCTTTAATCAATATTCAATGACAGCGTTGAACATGGGGCAACATGGGTTACAGTAAAGTTAACACAAAGAATCGCAAAATACTTTACAAGGCATCCACATATAAACTAAATTTTAAGAAACTAAAATTATGTCACTTACCCCTCTTCAGAAGTGACATATATGTATTTGTTCTCACACCCTCTCCTCCTATCTATTCTAAGAAGTCGAACAAATAGGTGACGGGAACTGGACCTTCGTCCACGTCGTAAGTATTATTATTGTTTTAATAATATGAATTTTGTCGTATATGTCCAGCTACCTCGGATTGCTTATATTTTTAATATGTTTTAAACAATCTACCGTAATGTTATGATTGGTTTATAATACATGACGGGCAACACTCCATTTTCGCGGTCTATTGAATTTAATGTACGAATATATGTTCTTTATAACGGATTATTATTAAGCGTTTTCTTTGACCAACATATGTCAGCAAATAATTTTACATATACTCGATTTCTCGTTCATATGTAAATTATCCTTTGCGTTACCCAGAAGAGATTTGATTTTTTCTCATAATTCTGTCGAGTCAACAAACATGTTCAATCACAAATCGTCTTCTTTAAATTATTCTTTCTAATTGATTTGTTAATTATTTCCGCTTGAAAACAATTATATCTCTTAGATATCTATATAATAAAAAAATGTAAATGTTCGTTCGTTCAAAATCATAAATCTCCGAAAGTTCTTCACCGATTGCTTTGAAATTTTGACGCAACGTTGCACTCGGATACACACGTGTTTTTATATACATATTGCTACACACAACGTGCAACAATAAAAGGTTCACGAAAACTGACCTAATTAAATTTTGTGCAATCCAACCACCCTCCTCTGACTTACCTTGCGTTGATGGTATGATCTTAAATTTGACAAGACAGCCAGCCAGTGCCGACGGTGTAGATCTTAGCGAAGATGGTCGTGCGATTCTTGTCGAAACGTTGATGAACTGACTAAAAATTAAAAAGGGTGCCTCCACGATTTAAGAGCTAATTGCCGTACGGATTATACGTCACGCGAAGAACGTACTTGCGCTAACGCGCCCTCTATTAATAGTAAGTCTGAATATAGAAGATGATTGAACTAAAGGAAAACGTCCCATAATAAAGAACAAAACTCAGTTTGTTATAAACCTTTCCGTTGATAAGAAAATTTACAAAGTAAAGTAGAAGAGAAGAAGGTGTATGTTTCCAATATCTGAATAGGTGAAGCCCTGCATATAATTAAATTAAAATATATAATAATTTAAACATGATTGATAACAATGCTGTGTAGCTTTGAAAAAAACTTTTATATGATTAAAGAAAGCCAAGAAGCAAAAAGAAAAGAATGGCACAACAAACATAAACAATATATATTTTTATAAGGGCTACTTCGTATCTCCATCAGTTTTCAATCATATGTACCTCCTTATTCTTGGTCAACACGTGTATCTGCGCAAGTGCCAAGAGAAAGAGAACGAACTCTAACACAATATCAGTGTTTCCAATTTGGTAAAGTTACTACCAGATCTGGTAATGCGGGCAAGAATTTAGTAATAAATAATTCTAAAACAGTAAACTAGTAAAATTCAAGTAACGGTAAATTTTAAAACGGCTCAATTCTGGCAAAATACAAGATTTTTAGTATGAAGTTGCTCTGTACAAGGATGCAAATGTTACAAATCCTTTCGCAAAATTAGTCCAATTTGCACTAGAAGTGTTAATTTTGCCATACTCTAATGCCGAAGTTGAGAGGTTGTTCAGCAAATTAAACTTAAGAAATAGGTTAAACTGTGATACAACAAAAGCCTTACTATATATAAAATGCGGTTTAAGCAGGGTAAATAAGTGTTGTGAAACGAGCAACTCTATGGTTGACAACATTATATATTAATACAGATCATGACATTTAATTTGATTTATTAATTTTTACGGTAGAACGGATAACAGGCAATCTCAAGAATTCCTAGTAAATAGTGGTTTAAGACCAGGAGGAGTACTAAGCCCGATGCTTTTCAATCTAGTCCTAGACGACACGATGAAAGAAACAAGGGAAAAAACAGTAAAGATGTACATCGGACACCGACATATGAAGCCAGTATATTTGAGTGAATGTGCCTTTGCAGATGACCTGGTAATATTTGGAAAGAGCGAAAGAGACCTACAGAGAAACCTAGAAGCCTGGAATACATCATTGAAATCTAGCAACATGAAAATTAACGAGGAAAAAACAAAAATAATGGTAATAGGCAGAGGCAGTTCGCAAACGGATATCACGTTAAATGGGAAGAAATTAGAGCAAGTTGAGCCGTTTAAATACTTAGGGGTAAATATCAACAACAAAGGCTACCACGATATAGAAATAAATGTAAGATTGGAAAATACTTCTAAACTGTACCACAGCCTAAGAAAATCATTCATAGGAAAAAGAGAGATCTCAGAGAAGACCAAACTAACAGTATATAAAACTGTGTTTGTACCAATACTAACTTTTGGCTGTGAAAACTTGGTTCCTAACGCCGACCATGAAGAGCAAAATACAGGCCATGGAGATGAAATATCTCCGCAAAGTAGCTGGTGTTACCAGAATTGATAAAATAAGAAATAAGAAAACAACTGAATGTGGAACCTGTATTGAAAATAATCGAAGATCGTCAACTCAAATGGTTTGGGCATTTAACTAGGATGGGAAACGAAAGACCAGTTAAACAAACATGGGAAGCAAGAAGACATGAGAAGAGACTCCAAGGAAGACCTAGGAAAACATAGGACGACAGTGTAGGAAAAATATTGACAGAAAGAGGGATGAATTTGTCACAGGCAAGAAATATGGCGAGAAATAAAAAGGAGTGGAGTAAATTTATTCATGATTCATAGGATGCAATTTGGCACCCTACACCTTCGGGTAAATAGGGTTAGATTATATATATATATATATATATATATATATATATATATAATATAATTTTTACGGTAAATAATCTTCCGTCAGTATAGTGCCAAATCTCCATCCTTTCCAATCTTGGAAAAATCTCTCAGCTTTCAGCCATTCTACATTTTCTTTGATAATATTTCAGCAACTCCGTCATTCCACGTGCTACCTGACAATCTATTTATTTTCCTTCTAATCAACGAGAGATTTCCAAATTTATTTTCCTCATCCATCTGAACACGTGCCCAAACCACATTAATAGTCTTTCTTGTTCTTTTGTGTAAATTAAGAGCCAATAGGTTCAATATTTGAAATTATTGAAATTTTAAAATCTAATATCAACGTTTCTAATGTTTCGAAATGATAAATGCGCTTATTCTAATGGAGCACTGAATATAATAAAAAAAATTATAGACGGGTGATTTATTTGTATTGAATTCTTTCATGCATCTAATTAATAGCTACTAGCCTTAAAAACTCTAACCTAAAATATAATCCATTTATTTTTTTTTTACATTTTCTTGAAACCTTCTATAATTTGTTGAATTATCCCTGTATTTCCGAATGAAATGTGTCTTTGAACACCACCCGCTCACAAAAGGAATCCGTAAAAACTTGATTAATTAGTAACACGCGCGCAAGCCCTTGAGCCAAACACGAAATTGATATGGTAATAAGAAATGGTGTGTAGAGAGCGTTCTGAATCGAACCCAAGCAGTTGGCATTTTTCCCCTTTATCACACACACACATTATCACACAAACACACAGTTCCTTTTTCTTTCTCTTCTTTTCTTTCTTCCTTTCCGTTCTGTAATTGCATGATCGTCCGTACACATTACAAAATTCTACACCAAATTAATTACCGGGTGTTTGTAAACGCATTTTTTCGTTCCTGATGCGCTACACGCATTCAGTTCGCGATTTTTGTTTAATTAAACGCCAACTATAGATTTTTTAATGTTATCTTGCTTTACGTACATGCGTTTTGCTTTTGCTGATCGTTATCACGTTCATAAATAACCAGCTCTAGCACTTCTTTGAATTACGAGCATTACCCACTGTTGCTGTTGAGACATTGTCAGGTTTTAAAATATAGATGTGTGGAAATTTATAATTAATGATTTTATGGTAATATTATTTGAAAAGATATATTTGCTAATCAATTAGATTAATTTAGCAATTTTCTCTGGCTCTTTTTCTAATTTACTTAGTCTTCTAGTTATGTTATATGCGATATTGTAACATAAAGATTTCTAAATAACGGGTGTTCCAATAACAACTTCATTTCTTAAAATACCGTCATTTGGTCTATAGTAAACGTCAAGCGGACATATTTGATAAATTACATGTTGAAGCATTGCCATTTACAAAATTACGCGCTTTTCTCTGAACTAACTGGAACTACTCTCTGGATATACTGTATTATTATAGGTTTGTTCTAGCAGCAGTAAGAAACTATTAGGTATTGTATAGCGCATGCGTAATACTAATATTGTGTTCTGGCAAGTGAAATTACTAATTTCTTGCTAATAGCAAGCTGTTCTAGCAGGCGAAAATTGTAGTTACGGCTTGATTGTGGATCATCCAAACAATTCCTGGATTTTAATAAAATTTGAAATTTGGGACATGCGCATAACGCTGTAACAGGTGAGGTGTATTTCAGGTCAATTCGAGTGTATTAACGTAAACGATATCACTTTCTTTTTAACGGGAATAGTGGTTTAAATTAATTAAGAATTTAAAAAAAAAATATGGTAATATTTATAACATATATAATTGGTTATGGTGTCAGAATACCTAATAATCGGGAATGGAAACTATATACTTTTGCTATTTAGTATCACACATTTGGGGCAGATGTCGCGCAGAATGTTTCGCTTGTTCTGGCATATGCAATTGCAAACTAATTTCAAATTAATAATTTGCTTGAACATGCGCACTACAAAAGTACATCAAACTATCAGGGATTCTGTGCTAGAACAAACCTTATATACTCTCTTGTCTGGTGAGTTCCGTTATTGGGTTTGTATTATCCATCCGTTCTGCTTATTCCAATTCTTGTGTGCTTTCTCCTTCTTCTCTCTTATTTAAGACTTATGCGAATTATTCTTTCCACCTTGCCCTTACTTCCTGTTCCTCTCCTATTAAATTATCTTCTTTAGCTTTTATATACACGATCTGCATGGGTCTTTGTTTTCCTCTCTTAGTCTCACGATATAAGTTTCTCATTTCTTTTTTATTTGAAAATAATTTTCCATTTCCTGTGCTCTTTGTTCATTTTCTGCCCTTTTCCTTTGTCTGTATAGCTAGTATAAAACTATTTTATGACCCACATTACTATATAGCTGTGAGACATACGTGATACATAAAAGTCAGAAAGAACGGGTAATGAGATAGGAGAGAAGAATTCTGAGAAGAATCTTCCGAGGAAAAAAACGGAAGTTTCGAGTACCAAAAATAGACGAAATAATAATAGCTGGGAGACTGAGGTGGCTGGTACATTTGGAAAGGATAAGATAATAGAATACCAAAGCAAATTGCGTGGAGAGAGCCGGTCGATAAGAAGAAAAGAGGAAGACCAAGAAATAGATGGAGGGAAGCCAGGGAGAAAAAAATGTGGTAAACTGGAATATAAAAGCGAAGAATAGAATGCTGTGGAAAAATACTGCACAGCTCCGGGCCAGAGTAGCCTGTTAAGTTGCACTACATATATATATATATATATATATATATATATATATATATTAGATTTAATTAATTGGCGATTTAAGGTCTGGTCTTACTTGAAAATGCATATATTTAAAACAATCTCACATGTTTCGGCAAGTGATGCCTTTCTCAAAGAATTTAAAATATAAATCTATATTATATTTTAAATTCTTTGAGAAAGGCATCACTTTCCGAAACATATAAAATTGTTTTAAATATATGCATTTTTAAGTAAAACCAGACCTTAAATCGCCAACTAATTAAATCTACCATAACATACAAAGTTCACGAAATAATTATCTTTATATATATTATGTATGAAGAGTAACAGTTACTCTTCAGCGTCAAGTGAAAGCAGAAGTCAGTTTTGAAACTGACATGAGCTTTCAAAACTGACTTCTGCTTTCAACTTGACATCTACATTCAATAACTGACATCTGATTCATTAACACTGTTACTTTATAATGCATTTCTAAATAGCTTGAACCTAGGTCTATTGTGGCTAAGTGGTAAAAGCGACATCCCGGCATGCTGTAGACTTGGGTTCCAGTCCAAACGTAGACCATATTTTTCAATTAAAAATTTCGTATGATTTGCTTTGTACTTTGTAGCCAGCAATGTTTACATCCCCACTTACTCTGCAATTACATACATTCTAATTTGATATTTGTAAATATTTCATATAAAAGCCGAAAAACTCCAATAATTTATCAATTGTTATATATATATATATATATATATATATATATATATATATAATATTTTTTGTGAACGTGTCCGAACATATCATTCCCCATACGTATCTGCCTCTCTGGGGAGAAATATGTTCGGACACGTTCACAAAAAATATTAATTGTGAACCTGTATTTGTGTTCTTCACACCAGATTTTTAACAATATTTTATATTATTAAAAATACCTTTGCAAATAATATTCATGGGAATATATATTTTTTTAATATAATTCCGTAAGTATTGTATACATCAAAAGGAAAGAGATGAATGTTGAACAACGTCTGCTATGATTATATTTAATTTAAAATAATTATGCGATTAAAACGTATAATTCAGCTTTTGCAATTTTATCATCAAACACATCAAACCGTTAATTAGTATCTAACCATCACTAAGAACATAATTTACTTAAGCCACCATCTTCATTCAGGAATGACAATTTGTTTTTAACCATGTTATTTGCGCGGACTCTCCTATATACATATTTACAGGTTCACGTAAATAGCTGAAATCACTGAAAGACCACGGAGAGTACTTTATAAGAGGTTGAGTGAGGATCTAGACAAGCCGTGAGAAAACTACTGGGAGTCGAGAATCAAAAAGCGCCGCTTTATATATTGTGCAACTTCGGCAAACACAACAAACGTATAGATAAAGCTTTTGCGTAGATAATCAAATATAAATGGACTCCATCTAAACACATTTAATATACAGCTTTTAAAGTTAATAAGTTTCCATCCTTTATTAGTGTTACCGTACTCATAATACTTTAGTTTTAATAAAATATATTTATAGTTCAAATTTGAATAATTTAGTTGGGCGCCTTATGTAATAATTAAAAATTTATATATTGATTAACAAGTGTAACAAGCAATTTACTTAAAATGCTTCAGGTAGCAAAAATTAATTTAGTTTATATAAAAGTTATAAAACGAATTAACAAAATACTACTTACTTTACATAGATCTCACTATTGCTTATTTTTAATTAATTAATTTCACAGGGCGATTCGGATTCTCAAAAGGTGCAATAAATATGATAACGCCCCTCGCTAATACTTTAATAACAAACGAAATATATAACCAAATTCAAATGGAAGCTGAAACGCTCTGTTCAAAAAATGTGTATGACGGTATATGCGATAAATCAAATAAAATTAATGGCAATTACTATAGTTTATTAATATAGTGTGTTAGAAATATGAATGACGAACTTTCTTAATATTCATTTATGTATATATACATATTATCCAAAAACATGTATGTTTACTAATCTGAAATACGGCGAATATAGCACCCATATCCAAACTTCGCTTTGACCGTCGCTTCGTAGCTGCAGTGTAGGGGGATTCCTTCTTCTTTGAAGTAATCGTGGGAAAAGTATATAAACTTTACTAGTTGGTTCTTAATTTTTTTATGAAGCTTAAACACCTTTTTGTACAGTAGCCTACCAAAGACAAGGGCCAACGTATCTAATTAAACTTTTCATACAGTCTTTGTTCGTGTACGAATTTTACTTTTTACCGAAAACCGAAATTTACTATGCTCTATGAACGTATTTCAGTCCACCGCTTAATTTAGGACCGCTCTCTTGGCTGGTCGGCCGCCTAACTTAGGACCGTTTGTTATTGTTGTCTGTCGCTGAGTATTTTTACTTTTTTCGCTAATTCCGGTCACGTCGAACATAGTCTCTAATAAAAATCTTCTAATCCGACTCAGACGTCACACCTTCATACACAGAAATAATGTTTTAAGGCTGTATCATCGAGCACGTGAAGAACATATAAAATTTCAGTATATTTCAGAGATAAGGAATATATATACGATGAGCTCATACACGTACAACAAATAACCCAATAATTGGTACTAAATTGAAATCATACATGTTTAGAAAATAGACAAACTATTGTATTAGATCAGTGGCACCCAAAACTTACTGCAAATGAGAACTAATGTAAATGTCGCTTAATGTGTTGCGTTAATTTCAATATAATAACTAAATATATAAGTGGAAGTCATGTCTGTGTGCAGGATACTGTGTGTTGTCAAGCTCCAATAATAAAAGCGAATGCATCCGCACATTTCGGAATAGATGTGACTTTTCACGAATTTTTCATTATCTTAACAACCAGGAAGGTGGCGTCACGATGTGTAGCGTTCTGCATACTCATACAAACTTAGTTTGTCGAAATGTAGAAATCGACGCAGCATATTCGGCGACATTTGCATATAAAGTGAGATTAAATGCTCATTAATATATAATATAGTTGCATTGCTAAGCTTCTTAATACTAATTCTATTAATATTGCGTGATATTTCTTGGTACTGTCTTTGAAATTCGGACTGTTATGTTGGTTTCCAATTTTCAAAATTCACTATGCAAAAAAAGCCGATAAATCTTTACATCATGCACATACATAAAGCGCAAATTGACTATTTCGTTTTGTAACGATAAGGAATAAGTACTAAACTACTACTTTCAAAAAATGTTTTATTGTAAATTCCCTAAAATATTGTTTCGTCATACAATGGGTTCATCAGGTGGATGAAAAACTGAATATTTAAAATACAAGTTTGAATATTTATGTACAAATTATTGAAAAAAAATGGCGGTGGAAACATTTTTACAATCTTAAACTTAGTAGAAGGTAGTTGTTTAAATCTAATTGATCATTTAAAGTTAATCCTAAATTATTATATCTATTAATTTCTAAGTTTTCTAACAAGTTAAGTAATTTACTAAAGAAAAGGTTTTATTCGTTTTTGTATATGTGTGCCCGTAGTAAAAATTCTTCGTAAGGATAGTACGTTGTTTTTTGATAATCATTTTATCTATAAATTCTGTTTTATATCCGTTGTTTCTAGCTATTGTTTTTATGGTGGTTACTTCTTTTTCGTAATTCTCATTATTTAAAGGGAAATTAATCAGTCTATGTATAAAACTATGTATAAAACTTATTTATAGATAAAATGATTATCAAAAAACAACGTACTATCCTTACGAAGAATTTTTACTACGGGCACACATATACAAAAACGAATAAAACATTTCACACACTCAACTATATACCTGGAGTTAGCAATAAAGTTTCTAATAAACTGAATAAATTAGGGTTAAATGTCATCCAAGTGAATAAAGTCAATCTAGGAAATATTTTAGTAAATAATAAAGAAAAAACAGAATTGTGTGATAAGTCAGGTGTGTACGAATTAAGTTGCAGTGATTGTGATGCGATATACATCGGCCAATCAGGACGCTCAATAAAAGAACGGATAAAAGAGCATAGAAGTTCTATTTTTTATGTTAATATGAATACGGGATTCGCGGAACATTGCATTGAAAATACACATTTGTTCAATACCAGTAATTTTAAACTTTTACATACTTGTAATAAAGGAAAAAGACTTGACTTCCTCGAAATATTAGAAAATAAAAAAACCATAAATCTTAATAGACATTTCACAAATACACAGCTTGATTTTTTCAACACCCCTACTATTGATGCCGTAATAAAGTCTTTTAAAAACTCATAAATAGTGGTAGAAGTGTACTTTTTATTTTAGTTTAAAAACTCTTTGATAATGACTGAAAAGTCGAAACATATGTTAGAGATTTAATAAATATATTTTGTGAAACAAATATACCGAGTGTTTTCTTTAGTAAATTATTCATTATGTTTCACCAAGAACCAACCGTGGATTCTATACTTTATATTAACAAGTTAAGTTTTTTACTTTTATCTTGAATATGTAAAATTTTGAATCCTATATTAAATCTATTGATATCTAAACAATGATTTGCGAAAGTTGAATGTTTTCTTTTCTTTATGACCTCTTGTGTTCTTTCATCCTAATTTTGAATGTCCTCCACGTTTGTCATATGTATATCTTATTTAACAAAATAATTTGAAACATACATGAGTGGGTAAAAACCACACCAATTTGTATAATATAAAAGTATTTTTAATAATATAAAATATTATTAAAAATGGGGTGTGAAGAACACAATACAAGTTATATATTTGTGAATGTATCTCCTCTCCAGAGACGCGGATACGTATTTCACCTTTCTACAGGATCGTCGGTACGCCCCTGCTGGAGAAGAGATACATTCAACCAAACATAACTACCTTGCTATGAACCAGAAATTATTAAGACAGAGCGTGAAAGAATATTCAGCGCTGTCTACATAATAACTGCCGAACTAAGCAACGTGTTTCCATAGACGGTAACAACCATATCTATAAAAAACTGTATTATCGTGTCTTCACTACTTGTCGGGCGAACCGAATGCGTATATAACAAAATAATTTGAAACATACATGAGTGGGTAAAAACCACACCAATTTGTATAATACAAAAGTATTTTTAATAATATAAAATATTATTAAAAATGGGGTGTGAAGAACAAAATACAAGTTATATATTTGTGAATGTATCTCCTCTCCAGAGACGCAGATACGTATTTCAACTTTCTACAGGATCGTCGGTACGCCCCTGCTGGAGAAGAGATACATTCAACCAAACATAACTACCTTGCTATCAACCAGAAATTATTAAGACAGAACGTGAAAGAATATTCAGCGCTGTCTACATAATAACTGCCGAACTAAGCAACGTGTTTCTATAGACGGTAACAACCATATCCATAAAAAACTGTATTATCGTGTCTTCACTACTTGTCGGGCGAACCGAATGCGTATATAACAAAATAATTTGAAACATACATGAGTGGGTAAAAACCACACCAATTTGTATAATACAAAAGTATTTTTAATAATATAAAATATTATTAAAAATGGGGTGTGAAGAACACAATACAATTTTTTTGTTCAATCAACGAATTCGTTTTGTACTTTACAAGCTTTAATCGATATTTAAAATGATTTAAAAAAATTCAACAAATTACTTATCTCTCTTTACCACAGTACGTTAAATATGTGTTAAAATTCTATACAAGGCGTTAACGAGCAAAAATATCTTCCAATTAAAATTTCGTGAAAACTCGAATTGCTTGTTTTACTCTAGTGAAAATTTAGGCATTTTGGAACACCCCGTACTTATTTAAATTCAAAGCCTACACCCGAGGACGAACATCTTCTCAGTGTGCCTAATGCATTGTCCCTCACCTGTCCTCCCTGCAAGATCAGCTGCTCAGTCAGTTGTTCATTTGAATATTTAAACTCCCCCGCTTTCTTCCGGGGTCACACCTGTTCCTTAAAAAAATACATCAGTAGTACAACACCACTCGTCGCCACCTTACTCTTGCATTAACGGTAGCACGTAGGGTGGGTAAGCTGCTCCGAAGTGTGCCGCAGGACATAACAATGAATCGAAAAATAAACACGTCCTTACTAATTGAATGTCTTGGACGAGGACGATTTTTTTAACATGTGGAGTATGTTTTGTTTTCTTACATCGCTTGCATAATATTCATGCAGTCTGTTTCAAATTTAAATATACAGTATGGTATTTGAAGAATTACACGGGCCTGCAAAAAGTGTGCGTTAAAGTTGTTTGTACTTTGATAGCTGATTTCTATGTATAGTTCATAAAGTATAAGTTTTCAGTTCAAGGTAAAATTCGAAGCATATGATTCAAATCAGTACTGCAGAGTCAAAGGAAGTCAGTATTCAATCTCGGAAACAACCGTTTGTCATCATAAAATATAAACGTCATGTTTCAATATTGTCAAAATTTTAGTATGTTACTTGCAATATAACCAAAGAAAGCATATACATAACCTACATGTCAAAATAATAATAATGAGTAAAGTGGGAACATTAATAGTTCAAAAGTATTGTTTCTTTTCTGGTTCTGTATAAATATATTCTATCCAAGAAAACTATGCCGAAATTATTACTTTAATATTTGAACAAATTATTTTAAATATTATGTATTTATAATTATAAACTCACGAAAATATTCGATCAAAAATTTATTTAAAAAGAAATATTTCAAGTCAGATATCAATAGTGAAATGAGGTATTGAAAAGATCTTTAGTGTTAAAAATGTTTGCATTATTAAGAACGACATACCTACCAAAATCATTTTCTTGCACTATATCTGGGTTAAGAATATTGGGAATGTATTAATTTGATGAATAATTTAGATTTCTACTTAACTTATATATTGCTTATATTTTAAATAAATTTAAATATATTGGAAAAGAATGTAAAAGTTATGTTCGTAACTCTTTGAAAAAGAATTAAAACCTTTTGAAAGTTGTAAATATATGTTGTCAAATTACATTTATAAAATTATACATAAAAGAAACATTTATATAGTCTACATTTAATATTTTATTGTTTCTTAAGAAAATAATGGTATAATAATACAATCCAAATCCATATTATCCTTTATTAGATGAAGATAATATTTAACAAACACATGAATTTTCTGATAACTACATTTGATAATTTTGCAAGTTAGTACACTACCAATAAGAAAAAAACAAACTTCATTCGTATAAAACTTTGCCACGAGATCTTTATCATGTAATGTTTCGTTGAACCAGTGGCAGTAATTTCTTCGCTGCTTTATATTATGTGCATGCAAATGATACACATTGATGGTTTTTATGGCAGTATTAATGTAGCCATATTAAACTTCTACAAAATATAAATACAAAAATATTTTGTCAAAATAAGATACCTGCTTATTAATGTTTAGTGAACTTTTATAGAAGTAAACTTTCCCGTTTCATCCAAATAAAACCTCAAAAATATTACTTGTATTATTTGCAATAGGTATGTTATTTTAATGTGAATGGAGTATATATTACAAAAATGAATGAAAACTAGTCAGTTTTTGATTCTGACTCAAAACTTGAGTCATTTACATTATTATTGGAGCAATCTCTGCCCTATCAAGAAATTGCTCCCGCTCATGCTATTTTTTAATTAAATTTTCCGTATGCCTAGCACAATTATACCAAGTAATATCATCACACTGTTGCAAAGCTTCATTCCACATTTCTCTAACTCTTTCATCTGAATAACCATTTCCTCCAATATTTGAATTATAATAGTTTTTAACCTTAGTCCAAATCATTTCAATTGGGTTCAAGTCACAATGGTACAGAGGTAATCTTAAAACTTCATGTCCATTCTCACATTATTTCACCTATAATAAATATCTTCTCTTCTTTATGATATTTTACTAATTGAATTAATTCATTCTTAGTCATTGCAGGTGAATAGCTTCTATCTTTTTTCCTCAACCATTCCATAATTTCTGTTTTTTTGAGGAGGTATTTGGTTGTTTATTTTGAATAGCGCTATGATAAGGAGCATTATCTATTATTATAAGTGATGGTACCTCAAGATTTGGTATAAGCTGATCATTTACCCATTGCTTAAAAGAGTCACCATTCATTTCTCCATGGTAATCACCAGTGATTGTTTTTGATGGAAAAATCAGACTAACTCCTTTAATGAAGCAATTTTCTGTGCCAATATGTATAATAATAAACCGTTTACCATCATAGTCTTTGGGTTTCCTAATACTTTTTATATTATCATTTTGCCAGGATTTCATTCTATTCTCTTTCGAAAAGATTCAAATTTCATCAAGGAACATAACCTGACATAAAGTTGAATTTAAGTTATTCATATATTCCCTTAAAAATACATTTCTCATTCAGACTATATTTAATTTCTCTGTGAGCGCTCTCCTGTTACACTCTTTCTTATATTTAAAACCAATATCTTTAAGCAATATTGCTAAAGTAGTTGTACATGTATGAACAAATTCTTTCATAGCCAAAACATTGCTTAAATTTTTTAAGGTAAGATGTTTTTCTGGAAAATTTTAACATGTAATAAATATTTACAATATATTAAAAACATACTTTCTTTATACATGTCATAAACAGTATTTCGAACTTCCATTTTAGTTGCTTCTGCTAAGTCCTTAGTTTTTGCCTTCTTACAAGACCTTTCTTTGCTAGGAGACGATAAGACTGGATTCTTATTTGTTACGATGTTTAATAGTGTAGACCGTTCTACTAGAAATATTAAGGGCTTCTGCTACCCTCTAAAATAAAACTTATTTCATAATACCGGCTTATCTAACTGATTATGTGAATTACCTCATGAACGCGGTCGATGGACATAAATGGCCCACCATTCTCCTTTACCTGTTAATAGGCTGTAAGATTTAATACAAGCTGTTTCGCTTGAGAACCAAGAGGTTTACTTGGCATCTAAGAAATATTCTATAAAATAAATAGGTTAGAAATGTCAAAGTAATAATCAAACAATTTCGTACTTATTGCCACTAATTGATATTACTATTTATAATCAGTATTGTTCTCAAAAAACCAGATTTTGTAATTTTTGATAAACTAAATATTCAAATTGGAATATTGGAAGAATGCTTAACCTAGAAGTCAGAATACCGGAAACAAAGTCAATAAACAACAATATTGACATAATTTGACAAGTCGAATATCATAAGACTATCTCCTAGACAACCTATCCTTTTTATTTAATATAATATTTCAAAGACGTACGTCTTAACTCAAAATGACAAACGTCTGTAGTATTACAGCGCGTGTTCATGTGTGTTAGAAAGAGATAAAGTACAATTTGCGGTTCACACTTGGGCAGTACGAACTGAAAACTTATACTTTATGAACTGTATGTTCCAGAATTATCACGTCAGTTTATCTCACAAAACAGTGACGTACTTTGGGTAAAAGTATCTAAAGTTACCGGAATTTTTACATTTATTCCTAAAGTTCTCTAGATTTTATTAAACAGGTAAGAGATGCCATAGCTTACATTTACACAACAGAATTTTGTAAAATGTTTAATACTCATTACTCAAAAGTCCTTACAGAGGCGCTTTCGCTTCCCATCAATACTTCTTTAAATGCTGTTCCTGCTGTGGTCACGGAACGTCCCTTTTTAACATCTAGCAGTTATCCGCTATCATGTTAATATTCCATGTTCCTTGGTACCGTCTTTCCATTTCCTTCATGTCTTAGTGGAATCTTTCGCCCTGCTCTTCACTGACAGCATCAAGATTTGACGGGAAGTTTTAGTATATCCTCTCCAGTGTAAGAATAGCTAGTTAATTGCAAAAAGCTATATTACTTTCTCACATTACTTATTAAAAGTGTTTGTTACCTTCATTTGGGAATATTTAGAATTTTATTCAAACTTATAGAGCTAACTTACTTTTAAATACTACGTAAACTTGCTAAAAGTAGACATGCTTTGTGTCCGTGCAAAGTGTACGTATTGGAATTTTTTCACTATTTTTCCCATAATCCGCGCTAAGAATACTATAAAAATTTGTATGTTACTAGCCTGTGTTACCTGCCTAATTTTTCTATTTGTATTATATCAAATTAAGCAAAATCTTCTTAGAAAGGTGATTACAGAGACTAAAGACACGTTGAAAGACTGCCCACAATTAATAACTCCTTCTCTTAAATTTAAACTAAATGTAAGTAAACTTTTTGTACCTAGAATATATCGTTTGCCAAAAATTTACAAATCGAGTAATTCTATGAGACCTATGGTATTGGGCATTAACTCAAAAAATGAGTGTTATCCCACTGGTAATTTGGTGAAGAGTATATTTTCAAAGGTTCAAAGGCAAATCGCCTTCAAATGAGAGGAATAAGTCTTGTCGGTACCCTTCGTCAAAACAAAGCGTATATTCCGAAAGAGCTACGGCCAAACCCAACGGATGAAGTGGGAATGTCACGATATGGTTTCAGTAAGAGCGGGACTCTTTTGTCTGTGGTAACGAAGAAGAAGAAAAGTGTTTATTTTTTGTCGACAATGCATTATACTCGAGAGGCTCCAGCTTTTAACGGAAAGGAAGAAATAAATGATTTTTACAATAAAACGATAGGCGGAGAAGATGTTATGGACCAAATGGTATCGAAATATAGCACTAAACTCAAAACAAATAGGTGGCCCTTGGCCCTTTCTGTTAATATGGTTGACGTGGCTGCTTTGGGTGCATTTTGTATATTTTCCAGCCTCAACCCATGTGCCAAAAAAGCTCGAAGCTCCCGTCGTAGTTTTTTGACATCACTTGGCGTGGAATTGGCAACTGAAAACATGAAAAAGAGAGCCAATGACAATCGTATAATACGTTACGCTAACGTTCGAGCAGCTCTCGAACTAATGTTAAATGAAACCATCCCTAAGGAAGTTTCTCAGGATGCTGCAGGTCCATCGGAAACATCAAAGCGGGATAAAACTGGTCGGCTACCAATTAAAGGTCGGTGCTACCTTTGTGTGGCTATTGACTCGAAATCGGATCGCAAAATAATTGCTCCACGCTGCATAAAATGTTAATTTCCTAAATTTTATTTTATGCAATGATACCAGTTCAAAGTTAGATATAAAAATTTATTAATTTTAAATAAAATAAAATACAAAAACTACTCTTATCTTTAGTTTTTCTTTGCAAAATGCTTAAATTTGTATAGGGGTACCCAGGTACCCTTATCAGGAGGGTAAGGACTATTTGGCTTTCCAAATAAATCAAGAAAGCTTAAAATTATAAAAATCTTTGAAAAATTATTAGCTGAAGAAACTTGCGGAATCTCAACTTTGTATCTTTTATTGTTTACGAGATATTGACTTCAAAGTTCGTTCGGGTACCAGGGTACCCGTGTCAGTACGGTGAGGGTTAAGTATTGTCACATTTGCTTACGTGGCAATTTTGTTTAAATTATGTTAAATACAGGCAAGTTTCGCTCTTGCCCCGTTTACGATCTTACCCCACTTCACCTTATATGGTATTGCAGTATTTCCTTTTTTCTAAGCTTTCATTTGCTATCCGTAATAGTGTAATGTTTACGAAAGCTGAACTGATGTTTAAGTAAATCGTCCTTAGTACAATACAAGAATACAAGCACATAATATAATTTTATTTCAAAATTTATTTAATTAAACTTATTAATACGATTGCAGTGAAACGATAAAAACGTTCTCATATACTAGAAAACGTAGAAATAAGAACAAGAACCGACCGTATTATTCAACGGACTTGATAAATATGTAGCAACATACATAAATTACGAAAATACATTGTGTTGTGATGATACTGAACATCGTATTGTATTCGTACCCGTACATGAACGGTGAGATACGTTTTCTGTAGTGTCTATTGCGCACGCCGTCCGGGAAGGGAGAAACGAGGAGGAAGGACTGGTTAATTTATGCGAAATTTGTTATTCATAAACACGAGATTTTCGATTTAGATATTTCACATACAAAATATTTTACACCGCTGTTGCTGCGCTCTGTACGGAATGGCCGGCTCACTCAGCACGTTTTGCATTGCTAATGAATATTATTACACACACGTTTACTTTGCTTATAAATGGTTCTCTTGTATTATATCACGCTGCCGATATTAATGTATAATTTCATATTTAGAATTCTCGGTTGAAAGCGAAACAAAAAAAAATGAAAGGAAATGGTGACATTTCAGATACATATCATTATATTTTATTATTATTTTTTGACGGATATGTCGTCATTTCGTTTAAAAAGAGAATTATCATAAACACAGAACAAGTGGAGTATTTTACGATTCTTTCTGTATACATTTGCGCGTATAATTTGATTTAAAACAATTATCCAATAGCATTTTTCTCATGTGAATATCTTTTGTGTGAAGTAAATGCTTTCTACATATACGACGCTAATTATTCAAATTTTTTACTGATAAATTAACTCCTATATAAAAATGTCCATTTGGGTGACATTTTTGTCACTTTGACAGCGATAAAAACCTACATAGCTTTTTATCACCGATAAATATGCTTCTTCCTCCGATAAAAATGCTTCTTCCTGTTACATATCTAGTAGCCCTGCATCACTTAATTTATTTTGGCAGCTGACAGGTAATAACTATTAAGTATCGTTGAACGTAAAATGTACGAGTCGGTTTGGGGAAATTTCAACAAATATCAAAAGATCAATACCGCAATACACAAGAAATACAAAATCGTCAATATGGAGACAATTTAAAAAGTTTTATTCATTTCGTTAATTTATCTTGCCAAAAAACACTCGAGCTTTTCTTTCAATTGGATAAATTTCTTTTTAACTCAATATTTTGTCCAATCAGTAATTTCGCTCGAAAAACTTACATTAGAAAAAATCGCTCGACCTTTCGGTCTCGCGATTTTTTCATGTAAGCTTTCTCGTCAAATTACTGATTGGCAAAATAATTTCGTTACAAAGAGAAATTTATCCGATAAAAAAAAGCTCTTGTGTTTTTACTTATGAAAAAATTCGCTCTTACGCAAGGTTAGAACCTATGTCCATTGGTTTGCCGGACCATGCTTTTGCCATTAAACTATTAAGGGACTGAAGTTCGAATCGTCGGAAAGTCTTATATTGCATATAGCATTAAGAAACAGATATTATATTGTGGCCGTAGTTGGCAAATTCTTGCAAATCAATCGCATTTTCGCGATGTTATGTGAATGAAATAAATGCTTTCTACATATACGACACTAATTATTCGAATTTTTTACTAAAAAAAAATTCGCCGTGATACAGGATTCGAACCTACGTCCATTGGTTTCCTGAACCACGCTTATGCCATTAAGCTATTAAACTTTTGTGTATTTTTAGCTGCATCTACCTGCAACTAGCTACCAATTAAATCGACAGCTCAAAAAACATTTGATAGAAGCAATGTTATATTGGTTAAAAAGCTGAAGTCACTTGAAATAGTTTTTCTCTTCACGTTGTCTCAACAGAACTTAATAGGTTCGTCACAATAAATTTCAGTCTAAAACACACACGTCAACATCTCAGGGATCGAACTTGAGACTCTCATTTCAATCATGTTCATAAATGGTTTGTTTAAGTATATATATATTAATAATAATAATAATAATAATGGATTCGCACAGGATGACCTAGAGACAGGTTACTGAGGACTACGGACCCTACGTGTTTCTAAGCTAACCGTTGGAATGGGTTAGCAGCCCCCATCAATAAGATACACTGCACGACTGCATCAGCAGAAGCAAAGTATGCGGGTGAGAATGTTGTTGAGATGCCTTCATCTCAACCCACTCCGTCAACATAACGAAACCGACGGAATTTATGGACGGAGGAAATGAATTCCTGCGTTGTGATGTGCTGTTATAGTATGTTAATATAAATATAATAATATATGTAACATTTTAACTTTTAACACAATAGGGTGACAATTATGCCAGCTATCTTGTTCATATGAACCGATGGCTTAACATACTGGCAACTAAGAACAAATTGAAATTTCTTGTGAGAGAAGGAAATAATAATAATAATATTATTAACGTTTACATTGAATAGCAAAAATATATACAAAACGACCAACACGTATGCAGTTCTAGTCTTAACGTATACATTTAGCATAATAAAATAAACCAGCACAAAGTTGAACCAATTAAAGATGATCATAAGACTACTACTATCATAAGACTACTACTATCTGCCTAGAGAACTAGAAGTATGATATAGATATCTAAACACTTCACAAAACGCAAATGCAAATATACCCCCAATACTTGAAAAACTGCCACTCTTTCTAAGTCACTAAAAGGGTTCCTAATAGATATTCGGTAAATAAGTATATTAAATACTTTACTTCTACAAATACTTATTTGACAAACAAGTCGCGAGAAACGAGAATACACGTGATTTTAGTTATGTTTAGTGTTTAGCATATAATGATGTTCATAGGTTGTTTTCTTGTATGTTGTTTTAGAATATACAGCTGTCTTTGAAGAGAGAACGTATGATAAATGGAAAGATGTAATTATATAGAACATAAATATAAAATATTGAGTCAATTACGACACGAACTCCGAAATAAAAAACACTCTGAAAATTGTAATACGTGACGCCTATGAATTCAAAATATTCAGAACGTGTATAACTTAGACTGCGGAACCGGCGTTATCGCGTATCGGGTGTGATACATCGGTGCCGACAATGTACAACTGATCAACTTAACATGTATATATGAATGTTATAGCGCGTTGGTATTGAAAAAGTTGTCTGTTTGTATATCTTTCAATGCAAACAGACGGAGTTGAGAAATATATTTCGCCAGAGTCATAATAAAGCCAATGAAATGTGTATAAGGAAATTTATTTTTACGAAAATGAATAAAACACTGAAGTTAAATGAATTTAAATTAACTCGAATTGAAATTAATTCAAGCTCTATATATATTAAGGTGGTCTTTAGATGTATGGAAGAAAAATTTTTTGAAGTTATAGACCTTAACTCCCTCTATAAATGTTTGTTTTTGTGGAAAAATACGGTATGCAAAAAATTATGCGTATCGAACAAAGGGAAGGCGTGGCGCACCGCCGCTCAAGGTGACCCCTGTTGGTAAAATGAAACAGAAATATAATTTCTTTTATGTATTTATATTTTTTAGTATACAATATACCTATAACTTTATTATTATAACTTAATTAAATTTACGGTAACTGCCACGATTTGTAACAAGAATTTGATTATAAAAATTTAATTGGAATCAAATTTCAAAAATTGTGGCCGCAACTAAATTATTTACATATCCTGATAATAGTTTACAAGAATAGATATTTTTTTAAGCCAACGAGTTCTAAATATAGCCTTTTTATCCCTTTTTTCGAATACTCTTACGCGTTTTTGTTAGGAAAAGTTGGCATCACCGTGGTGCAGCATTTAAGAAAATTAAGAAGGGACTTCCTCTATAAAATGACAATTGATTAAAATTGTCAATTAGAAGAGTGTGTTACTTAACAGAAATAGTGCTAAAAATAAAAGCTTGTGTAAAAAGTGTAAAAATATGACCGCAAACCTAAGACAGAAGTTTAGAGACGCTTTGATCAAAATTTACAAAATTAACTTTATGAGTGGTGTTGAAGATCAGAAAGTGAAGTATGCAGTTGGGAGTGTATCCGAGATTATAAAATTTGAATCTCAAAATCTTGAAGTAAAACAAGCACGTGATGATTATAAAGAGCTTCTTCAATTAAGTATAGTTTTTCTTGGTGGCACAGTTCCGGAATTTACCTTCAAAAAGCCTGGAGCATTTCGTCCCGCCCGTTGGATGTCGAAAGCTATTTATTGCCTTAAATTATATTTATTTCGAAACGAATTTAGAATTACACAATTGGATTGCATGATTTAAGATTGCTAAAAGATTTACAAGCTTATAAAATTGTTGATGAGAAGATTAGTTGTGCCTCACTAAGCAAATTAAGTAATCATTTGTGGTATTTAACCACAGAAACAGCAGCGTTGCCTTTTTATGATCCAAATGTTACATATGAGTCGAAGAATCATGGTACAAGCTCTGGATAACCCTATTGATTGCGAATTAACAAAATTGATCGTAACTCCTCATACTATAAGTCAATATCTTAATAAGAACATCGAATATTTTATAACCCAAAAATCACGTAATTTTTTTAAAAGATTTGGTATTCCAACGGACTTTTTAACAAAAGATCCAAAGGAGTGGGTAAATGAACCTAGTTTTAACGTTGGCCTTAATATCGTTGGAAATATGAATGTTGTTAATGACTCGGCAGAACGAACAGTTAAGCTAATGGAAGATTTTAATTTAGTGTTATCCAAAGATGAAGAAGAAAAGCAATGGATAGTGCAAATTGTTGCGGATTATCGGAAACTCTACCCCAATATGAACAAATATTCTCTTTTGAAATAAAATAACATATAAATAACTAAAAACAAAGCATTTTTATTTATCCCTTGTCAGACAGAGATCTTGTAACATTATCAAATCTGTGGCCACAAGGAATAAGTGAATTTTTTATGTTTTTCCTATTTATTAACTCTGTTTTCCAAAAGTAAACCATTCTTCTATCTTTTTATTAATTTTCATTTATTTTCTTAAGAAATATGTCACCATATATGTATATAAATACATAGATAGATTTTACTTTGTATTCTAACCTTAAAAATTTGGCTTTAAATGAAAACCAGAGAAGCTTTAAAACGACATTGTCTCAAGGAAATTTAAAGTATATTAAAATTAAAGTCAAATCTATTTTTTAAATATATTTTTTAGTATAAATAAATATATTTTTTACAACCAAGAAAATTTTATTTTTAATATTTTTGAACCAAATTTCAAGAGCGATGCGCCACGTCTTAACCTCGCCGAATCGTGATAATTTTTTGCACACCGTATTTTTATACTATAACGAACATTTTGAGGGGAGTTGCGGTCGAAACAACAAATTAAAAAAATAAGGACCACCCTAATATACTCGTATATACACAAAATGCATTTAGGTACTTTATACAATGAAAAAATTCAAAATATTGGAAAAATATAAACTTAAAGTTAATTATATCACCTATAATTGAAGTGAATGCTTTGTCACACAATAGTAAACATTTTTAATTTATATTAATTATTACAATATATTCTAAACTTTGTTCTGTAAAGTGCGTTCTTTTATTGGACAGTATGTCTTTAAATACAGAATAACTTCGCTCAACATCAGAGCTAGTCAGTGGCGCATAGAAATAATAATCTTTAAATTAATATATCTACCGATTTCCGTATTTTGAACATTACTACAAAAGCCTTTCAGGACATTAAAATCAGGGCTACGAGCGAATATTGCATCAATCTTATTATTAAGCGAAACCGACTCTGTCTCTGCGCCTGCATGACTCATTAGAGGTTAGCGTCTGTTCCGCAGTCTAGTATAACTAATAAATACACCACACACACATATGCTAGAGCGTATGTTTACATACGTAACAGCTGAATGAGATGGACAATTACAAAATTGTTCTTTTTGTTATTGTCGGACAACTTTAAGATATCGTCCTTTATGATCTAGTCAATCACACAGTGACGTGACAAAATTTTTTAAATATCTTTGTATTTTTTTTCTCGTTTATGAGAGGGAATTTTAGGAAAATATTTTGGATTTATATTCTATATAATTACATGTTTTTATTTTTCAAAGTTTGACTTTTTATTTCAAAAACAGCCAGTATATAAGTTTAACCGTTTCAGAAATTCATTATCCGTCCATTCGTTTAAATTATCTAACGTTCAGGATTTCCCAAATTACTTATATCTACTTTCAACTTGCTAGGAATTAATTCGACAACTCTATAAGATTTGATAGAATTGCCTATGTTATTTTGGTTAAAAAGCTGAATTAAATTGAGGTGATGCATTTGAAGAATTAAACACAAGTGAATGCACTGATTCAAGGAAATCGCCGGATTACGTAGAAACAAATTTCTCGGCAATTAGACATTAGCCAAGAAAGAATCCAGCACATTGTTAGGACGTAGAATTTCAGAAAAATTTGCGCCAGGTGGGTCCCGCAACAATTAACGGTTGCCATGAAAGAATGAAGAATAAAAAATTTTGTCAACAGCTTCTTACAATATCGATGTGAAGGGGATGATATTCATCTCCTTCACGTCGACAAATCTTTAATCCATCATTCAGTCAGTGGAATATCATCGTCCTGATCTACCACGTCTACCAAAATTCAAAAGAGTTCTATTTTCTGAGTTGCAAAGGGAGTCATTTCTATCGAATATCTGCCGAAAGAATCGATTATTACAATAAGATACTGCAAAACTTTACGAGCAAGGTATGGCCGGAAAGAACAATTTTTTACTGGCACGACGACAATGCCACTCCGCATTGCAGCAACGAAACGATGGAAAACAGTGACGAATCTGAAATTCATGGTCTGGATTTGTCACCTTCAGATTTCTGGTTGTTCCCAAAGCTGAAGCAGGTATTGAAAGGTCAAAATATTTTTCATCAAACATTAATCTTCGGTCTGTTGTTCGCAAGAGATCAGCACTAAACGAAAGATTTCGTCATGGATGGAATGAAGAAATGGATCAACATTTGGAGAGAAATGTGTAGCACTAAATGGTGACTATGTGGAAAAATAATTATGTACGATGGTAGTACAATAAATGTACTTCATTTTGAGACTGGTTTCATTATTTTGTGTTTTCGTATTCCCATTTTATAGAGTTGGAGACCTTATATATCAATCAGTCCTCGTAGTTAGTTATTAATAGAGCAGACCAGTTTCCGTGCGCGCCATGAGCGCCGGTATGGGAGTGTAATTCGTAATATATTAGAATATGCGATAGAATAGAAACGCAACAACATGAACTTGTTACCGATATAAGTATAGAAGTAGAGACATTTATTCTATCAGAAATAATTAAATATACATTTGGTTTTCTGCTATTAAAGTAATATGCATAAACACACGAAAAATAAGAATAGTACATATTATAGCAGCGTTGTATGTACCTATAAATAAAATGGAAAATGTATGAAATCAGTGATTGTGTACACGACAGAGGATTTAAAAAACACTTACCGTTTTAAGCGTCTTCCAAGGATTGACAAACTGGAGAAACTCGATTGTACATTTTCAACATCAGGTGCGTTTTTCTAAGGTTAATTCTGAAAAACATGTCCGCCGTGAGGAAAAAATATGATTATATTCGGAAAACGAGCGTTCCACATCTAGTGATATTATATTCGCATAATCAAAATACTTTTTTAAGCAACTTAACGCATCTGTAGACGTGCCCTCACAAATACGTGTTAAGGTGTCCAAATCTACATTTCTGTCTAAAACACTTTCAAATTTAATTAGAACACTTTCACTTTTTGCGTCTTCTACAGCACACAGTTGTGCGTGAACATCTTTAACGATTTGCAGTGATTCCTCTAACGACAGCGACAAATTTTCTAATGTTGTTATTGCTTCTTTTAGTCCCAAGTAATTCTCACGAATACTTTGTAAATCCATTTTAATCTGGGCATCTTGAAATTTTTTCTGGCTTGTATTGATAGCTGCACTTTCTTTCGGATCGAATGATAAAACCACGTCCTTAATTTTTTCAAAATGTTGATGATAGTAAAACCCCGCCCGTAACCATGTACCCCAACTTGTCAGAATCGGCTGTGGTGGCTCAGGGATATGGGGACACAATTCGTGAAATTTCCGAATACGTTTTGGAGATTTCAGGAATAATGCCTTTGTACTCGATATTAAAGCATCTACCTCTGGATAACATCTACGAACCTGTTCTTCCACAAGGTGTAGAGCATGGAGTTTACAAGAAATATGTAACAAGTAAGGACAATATTTTCTAAGAGACCGGCCTACAGAACACATGGTTGCAGCACCATCGGTCATAAACATTAATACTTGGTCTTTCGAAAGTTTAAATTTTTCCAAAGTATCTAATAGCACCTCTGAAATTTGTTCGGCATTACATTGTTTTAGTCGTCTGGATGCTAATAAAATTGAAGACGTTGGTTGATGTGGTTCAATATTACGCGCCATCACATTACTACTGATTGTTTTTTGCTGTCAGTTGTTTCGTCCACACATAACCACAGTTTTTTATTTTTCGGTTCGGCTTTGACTTTATTTTCAGCCTCTTTACTCACCGATGGTAAATTAATGTTGTCGATTAATTTTGTTATTATTGTGCTTCAAACTGCTTACGTGTTTTTTACAATGTGTTTTTGACCAACACAGTAGATATGTATTGCACACTAAACATTTAATTTTTGAGCCATCGTATATTAAGTCCGGGAAATCCATATTAAACTTATTCACTTCGTCTGACAACGGTCGTTTTCTCGATTTATGTGTCGACGACATTTTATTACATATGCTTACACTTACATACAGTCTAAGCAAGTATCAAACACATACTGAATGCTTTTTATTAGTTCTGATGCAATACAATCATCCTCACATCGGCGCACATAGCGCGCACGGAAATTGGTCTGCTCTAGTTATTAAAATGTATCACTTAATATACCTCAGATCAAAGTTTACGCGCCATTTTACTTTATATTAGTATAAATAATTTATGACTTGTCCTTAAACAATCTTGTAGTGCAAGTGCCATTTTTCCATAAAGCTCAGTCTGCGTCTTTTGTCATCCGAAATTTAAAATTTTTTGGGATACGTAAATGAAAATATTTAAAACTAAATCATAATGTAGTAGGTACCTACCTGAGAATATGAAATATGTTCTTTTGCATTGAACACACGAAGAGTGAGTAATAAATGTATTTTGCTCGAACAGGAAAAACGCACAGCATGTGCCGACCTACATATTTGAAGCAATAAAAACGTCAAGCAAAATACGCTGAACCCACCGCCGCTTGTTGCATTGTTGTAACTCTGATAAATGTTAGTCTAAGCTTAGTAAATGGTATTAGGATATTTGTTAGAAATAATACGGAAATAGACTTTTTTAGAGCCTCAGGTTTCTAAATTCAGAAGATTCTTACTAGATTTAAGCTGTTGAGTAATACAATTACTATTAAATTAAAGGCTTATTAAAGAATATATATGTTACATATCAATAAATTTCTACTTCAGTAAAAAACAACTTAATTTAACTTAAACAGAAATAATATTAATGAAATGAATAACAAACACATGTTTTTTTATTTTTTAATTACTTGAGGAGTAAGTTAGATCCTCTGATGACGATGAATGGCTTAATTAAATTATAAACTCCTCAATGTCATCATCCAATTTGTCAACTCTCCACATTTCGTTTTCAACATTTTTAACACGATTAATGTAATTTTGCCAGTTATGAATTGTGACATTGCTATAACCTCTTGTAATTAACTCTTCAATGTCTTTCACTTTAAAAGTTGTATTGTTCATTTTAACATAGTGCTTAATTTGTGTCCATACCATTTCGATGGGGTTTAATTCGCAATGATTAGGGGGTAAACGTAGAACGTCACTACCAGCTTCTTTCGCGAATTGATCGATCCTGCTTTTGTCATGCTCTGCTTTAATGAGCCAGTAAGTCCTTTTTTAACATATCGTTTTCAACTGGTATCTGCTTCTTATTAAACCATTCAATTATTTGACTCTTTCTCCATGATGATGTGGGTACCTTCTCTACTTTTCTGTTATGGTATGAAGCATTAACAAGAACAATTACTGCATTTTTAGGTATATTTGGCTGTAATTTGTTGGTAAACCAATCTTCGTAAAATATACTTAACATTTAGGACTAACGGAATAGAAACATACTCAATTTATTTTACTTCAATTTTCTTTTTTCTGGTGTAACAACCGATTGAATCAAGTAATTTTCTTTATAATTTTGGGAGTTGAGGGTTCATAATAATTAATCAATCTATGTTTGTTCCTTTGCGCTAAAAATTTTAGCAGAATTTCTTATACATGTTTTTAGAGTTTGTTGAAATTTTACCGTAGGATTTCTCTTAATTATTTCATATTTATTCAGTACTAAAAATTAATCAGTTTTATTCAAATAATCTGCTTTACTCATTGGTACAACAGTTTTACCTTTATCCGCTCGAGTAAAAATTAGCAAATTATGAATGGATTTATTCTTTATAGATTTGATTACACCTTAAGTTTAAGAAAATTAATACTGGTAGCCGTAACTTTGTGGTAATTCATTTTGAAAATAAAATAAAATAAAACAATAACTTTGTTATATACCGTGTGTCCCAATTTCGATGCTCACCATTGGTATCTCGGTTATTAGAAGATATAGAACAACGGTTAAATGGGGAATGTTTTGCAGAATTCAATACTTGCGGCAAATCTCATTTCAAATTTGATCTAACTTTTTAAATTTTTAAAATATTTTGAAAAATCAAAAATTTGCCGATTTCGTTATTCCTCAATAACTCGATAACGCTTAGTCTGACCTCTTTTAAAGTTTTACATTGTTGAGACACTTTTTTAAAACAAATTATTTGATACAAACAGAAACCCCCGATTGTCATTTGTTTTTAAGTTATTACCACTATCTTTTGTTTTCCATATGGCGGCCATATTGGATTTTGGGTTTGTTAAGTAGTCCTCAAAAAGTGCTTTTCAACGATGTATAACATGCCTGAAAAATTTTTATTTATAAGGAAAATATTAATAAAAACGTAAATTATTCGTTAATATGAAATTAGTAGAATGAAAAATTAAACACCTATGTCAAATGAAAGTGAAAAGATATTCTAAGTATAGCAAACGCCAATTAAGTTGGCGCGAGGAGGGGTAAGTTCGCGCAGGATTAAAAGTAGTGGGGAGATTTGTATTTGGTTTTACATCAAATGTCAGATAATTCTAACCTCTGAGCGAGTATCACTAGCAAAGATATTATGTTCCGTCAAACGTCAATGACAAATGTATTCTGACAATGAAACAAAACGATAACCTGTCAAAGTACAATTAGTGCTGCAGAGATAAGTTAATTAAAACTACTTGTAGTTAGTGATAAGTAATTATTGTCAAGTATTAAGATTTATAAGTATTGATAATGGCACATACATATTCAAACGAAGAAAAAGTTGATATGTTGGAAGTGTATTTCAAAGCAAATAGAAACACTAAAAATGCGTGCACGAGTTATGCAGAGCGTTTTCCAGAAACACAACACAGGACAATTTTTAGAAGACTAGTTAGCAAATTAAAAAACTTTGGAAGCTTCGAACGAAAACGAGCTAACTATGAAGTTAATGATGCTGATACACGTCTAAATAATATTTTGCAGAACGTTAGGAACAACCCCAGCACATCAGTTCGTCGTGTGACACGAGAAACAGGGATTTCAAAATCTACTGTTCACAGAACCTTGACGAAAAACAAGTATCACCCTTACAAACCAACAATTGTACAAGGTTTAAGTGATAATGACAATCTCCGACGATTACAGTTTAGCAGGTGGTATGTACCTTCAAAAATGTGAATATGACGCTAATTTTCCTAGGAAAATACTATGGACAGATGAAACACGATTTACCAATTGTGGAGTGTTCAATAGGAATAACTATCATCATTGGTCTACTGAAAATCCACATTTGGTAAATCAAAGAAGATTTCAAGTTCGATTTGGTTTTAATATCTGGTGCGGTTTAATTGGTATGACATTTTGTTTACATTTTTTTTGTTTTTTAAACCCTTTTTTTCGTTTTAGATAATCAGTTAATAGGTCCTTTCATCTTTGATTACAATTTAACTGGTAACAGATATTTGGAGCTACTAACAAACGAGATAATGCCTGCTTTGAGGCAAATTATTAATCCCGAGAACATGCAAAACATCTGGTTCCAGCAAGATGGTTGCCCGGCCCATAACACTCGTAACGTGCAACATTTTTTGCGAGAAAACTTTAATGAGAGAGTGATTTCAAATAATGGACTGGACCCGTGCAATGGCCTGCGGGATCACCCGACCTTACCCCGCTTGACTTTTATTTATGGGGTACCACTAAAAACGAAGTATTTGATTTTGAACCGCCAGAAACTCGGGAAATTTTAGAACAAAGAGTACTAGATGTGCTACGATCAGTAAACGGAAACACGCTAGGTAGAGTTTGCAACTCTACTCGAACAAGGTGTCAAAATTGTGTGGAACAGAATGGTCGTCATATTGAACAATTTCTTTAAGTGAAAGTGAACTTTAAGTTCTGTATCTTTACTTTTTATTTCTATAATTTTTTTATCGTTTCGTTTGTTTACAGTATTACTTAGAAGATCTTTTCACTTTCATTTGACATTGGTGTTTAATTTTTCAGCCTACTAATTTCATATTAAAGATTAATTTACGTTTTTATTAATATTTTCCTTATAAATAAAAATTTTTCAGGCATGTTATACATCGTTGAAAAGCACATTTTGAGGACTACCTAACAAACCCAAAATCCAATATGGCCGCCATATGAAAAACAAAAGATAGTGGTAATAACTTAAAAACAAATGACAATCGGGGGTTTCTATTTGTATCAAATAATTTGTTTTAAAAAAGTGTCTGAACAATGTAAAACTTTAAAAGAGGTCAGACTAAGGGTTATCGAGTTATTGAGGAATAACGAAATAGGCAAATTTTTGATTTTTCAAAATATTTTAAAAATTTAAAAAGTTAGGTCAAATTTGAAATGAGATTTGCCGCGAGTATTGAATTCTGCAAAACATTCCCCATTTAACCGTTGTTCTATATCTTCTAATAACCGAGATACCAATGGTGAGCATCGAAATTGGGACACACGGTATACCACTTTATACACATATAATCGTGACCGCGGTTTCGACATACAATGTCATTATCAAACTGCAAAAGTTACAGGCCTACATAGAACTTATAAATGACACTAAAATATATGGGGGTGGTTTATGATGTTATTTAAAATTACTACTATATACTTAACTATTAACACCTTAAGTTCTCTATTATAATGTTTGTTCTCAGTTTAACGTTAAAAGGATGTTTAATTTGTTATACAGACACAGATAGACAACTTAATACTCTTGAAGAATTTATCAACTCAATACATAACAACATCTATTTCACAATAGAGAAAGAACAGAATAATAGTATTAACTTCTTAGATTTAACGATTAAGCGAAGCAATAACCTAGTAAAATTCTCGATATACCATAAAGATTCGCACACAGACATAACAATACATAATAAATCAATGCACCCAATTCAACATAAATTAGCAGCATTCTATAGTATGATTCATAGACTATTAAATATACCTATGTCAATAGAAGACTTTAATTCAGAATACAACATTATAAAACAGTTTGCAATCAATAATGGCTATGACCCGAATATAATAGACAAAATAATATCCAAAAAACGAGAAACTAAAGCAATACAAGATATATATATCCGATTACTAAAGATTATGACAAGAAATTTAAAATTATTACATGGATAAGGAAATCGCCAAAAGAATAAGAAATGCGGAGAACATTTATTTTGTGTTGGGGAAAGTAATGAATCATAAAAAAGAAATATCCAGAAATACCAAGCTACAGGTTTATAAAACTATATATGTACCAACTTTAACATATAGCCACGAATCTTGGACCATAAATGACAGAACGAAGGCCCGACTACAAGCAATTGAAATTAAGTATCTACGTAGAACAGAGGGTGTGACAAGGTTGGATAGAATACGAAACGTCGAGATAAGACGAAGAAGCCGTGTAACTTCGCTAAACGTAACGATTGAGTAGTCGCAATTGAGATGGTTCTGATAAGAATGGAACGGAGCAGAATGGCGAAAAAAATTTGGAGCAGTAAACCTATACGAAGGAGAGCAAGAGGTAGACCAAAAAAAAAACATGGAACAATCATATAAACGAAAATTTAAGGAAGAGAAACTTAGAATGGACACAGGCGATACAGATAGCTGGTGACAGAAAGAGATGGAAAAGGACATATATGGAAGACGTAAATTAGAGCCCCCAATTTAGAGAAAAATATTGGAGTCGATATAGTAGGTTTATAAGTATATCTGTATTGTATACAATGTATATTAGTATTGTATAGAGTATGCTGTAGAGTGCATAATGTATAAAATATAGTCATCCAACACTGGTATAACCGGTATATTGGAAATAAAGATTATGTATGTATGTATGTTAAGAGAAGAAATGTGATAAAAAATCGATAATACATATTTAACTTATTTATTAAACAACAAACAATTCACTTTATTTACAGAAAATGCTGATGACAGTTTGGTGAGCTATCCTGGGGGAGCTATCCTGTTACATGAGTTTGCAAGAATCCTCATGCACATCTTTAATCAACAGTTTTAATGTATCAAAATATACACTATCATCTCATATTCAATGGACTTCTCTAAGAGGTTATCATTATTTTCATATATGAATACCTTCCTCGAAGAAAAGTCTAATGTAGTAAATGCTAAAGGAAATTTTGAATTTCTAGCAAAAATGTAGTCAATCAATGGAAATTATTTTCAATAATAAGAATTAGTTTTGCTAAAATTAAACAGCCAACCTAATGATTTGCCAAAAGCATTTGATCGAAACTTGATTAAAAGATAAAAGGCAAAAGTTGCATCTTCTGCTCGAACCAAATCAAAAGAAGTATTGGCAAAATTAATCTTGCATTCTGTTTCGTTCACGATAAACTCGATACGTTGATTATTGTATGGTATTCTATCTGTGCTTATGATTTGTGTACGGCTATTATGGGAGTATCATCCGTGAATATTGCTGTAGTAGTATTGGTACCAGTTGGAACATCAGCTGCATAAATATAACTATAGCACTGGCCCCAGTACACTTGCTTGGGGTACACCAGATTTTATTGGAAGGAGTCTTGTTCATTCTTAAATTTTTACCAGAAAATTCCTATTTTGCAGACATGATTTTAGTACTCTATATTGATTATCAGAAAATTGGGTTTATATTTGTAGTACAATCTTTTTGCGAGTTCTGACCTGTTGTAGTAATTTCACTCGAAATTTCGCTGTTTATACTGCCAGCTTTTTCAGGATCTAGTATCAAACTGAATCTGATACTAGATCCTGAAGAAGCTGGCAGTGTGAATAGCGAAACATCGAGTCAAAATAACGACAACACGGAGAAACCCGCTATAAGTGACAACGTGCGTGAAAGCCACGGAATTTTAACTGCTACTTAGGCAGACAAAATAAAATACTAGAAAAATTTTTAAGAAAACAGAAGATAAACATTGCATATAAAACCAACTTCACTAGTAACTTCATCAAAAAAAATAAAAGTAAAACAACACATTATAAGTCAGGTGTTTATAAACCAACTTGTGGTACGTACTAAAATAAATATTGGGCAAACAGGCAGAACGTTCAAAAGGCGCATATACGAACATTATTATTCGTTTAGAAATTGGAAAACAGATTCATCATACTCCAACCATTTAATTGAAGAAAGCCATAGTTTTAATAATAATTTCAAGATCCTACACGAAGATAAGGACAGTAAGAAACTAGATTTATTAGAAGCAATGGAAATTAATAAACAAAAATTTACAAATAAATTATTAAATGACAAAACAGAGCTTAATTCCTCCCCACTGTTGAACTTATTTCCTATTTTTGATTAGAACAATTTGTTAGTTATGTTTTAAGTATAATATAATTTATGTAATCTATGTATCCCTTATATAAACAAGGGTAAAAATATTTCGGTTTCCAATTTCTGCGAATACCATTAAGTCATAAAGTATATACGTTTAAGTAAAATGTTTACAGTACCACTCTGTTATATCTGAAGATACCGTTGTACGGTGAAACAGCTGTCATGTAGTTATTATTAAATAAAGTGTAAATCTAATACAACAGTGTTTGTGTTTTTTATCATTTGATATGGATTTACATCAAGTAAAGGCAGAATCGATTCAATTTTTAAAATATCGTCTCCGATAGTATTTATAATATATTCAACCGCACAGTCTTTTTGATATTTATCATTTCGATACTTTTCTTTCCATAAGACAAGTAATTTCGGAACTTTGTGGGGCTTTGAATGCTCTGTGTATATGCAGAATGGGCAAGGTATATAGGCAAAAGAGAATAACTACGCCTACGTTAAGTAGCACTTATCTATCGAATCATTAATTTATATTACAATTATCCTGGAATCAATTAGAAGTATTTACTATTACAAGCGAACTTTTAATCTCTTACAAATAAGGCAGCGTTCAGCCAAGATCGTCGAAGCGCTAATGGTTTCACTAATGCGAACGATTCTCGGTATATGGATTTTTCTGGAGACACGCGGGGCAAACGAGTGTACGGCATTTGTCGCCACATCAAGAGCCAACGTAATGTGTACTAAATGCAACTGCTACTTAACTTACTATTACCGCTTCTGCTGTTTAAAGCTGCGAACAACTCCGGGTTAATTAGTAAAACTAAAGATAGGTTCTCGATTTCAGCACAAAAGCCATCAAGTGCTTAATAAAACTCGACTTATCTCGGGACCCTGTTGCCGTTACTACGGTAGCGCAGGAGTTGCGGGTATTATATGGCGGAGCACGCGGTCTTCGGGTCTCGTGGAGGCGCGATGTCTGGACCGATATTAGACAAGAAGGAATTATTTTGAGAAAAAAGGGGGAATAGAAAAAAAAGCGCGCTAAAGGGGAAAAGAAGAAATTAGCGATCGAGTGAAGCGATACACGCCGTTTAATTGCTGTGATCGTTCTGATTTTTCGTCGAAACCATTTGGTAGATATCGCCTTTTTTGGAGGAGTTATGTAGACGAAGCGCATCAAGAGAGAAAACGTTGCTAATGCTGGTGTGCTGTTGCATCGTAATAAAAAAAATATTACCTGCGTATAATAAATTAACAAGCATTGCGGTCTAAGTGGTCTAATTAGCACAGGACGTTGTCGTCGTTGCCTAACTGAATTTTAGATTAAACGACCATTTTCTATTAATTAGAACTGTGATTTAATTTCATGCAGCGCTGATATATTGCGTCTGCGTGGCCTACCCGATTTCTTTATGTTAATTGAAAGTTAGCGAATACATATATAGACACTTATTTTTTGTGCGATAAACTACAGCTTCTCTTTTTGAGTCATTTATTTCGTTTTACAACAACCCGTACGCCAACTGTTAAAATTTTCTGCTAAGCTCATACTACGAGAACGAGTTGACTTATTCGCGCGATCACCTACAGTAGTAGGTCGTGAAATTAAAAAAAAAAATACGCGTCACAGTTTAACAACCGTTTCCCTGTAGTTTATTGTTAGTGTTCGATAAATTTGTCACAAAGGCTGTTTCGTAGGCAATTTATTAAATTTTACCCTGCTACTAATTAAATGTAAATCTATAATTTTAAACATCGTGCAATGATTAAGTACAGGTAACCCCCGTATAACACGGGAGTTAGGTTTCAAAAAATTGCCGTGTTATGCAAATCGGTGTTATAAAAACCAAAGAACTAGTACAAAAAGGGCGTAAGGTTCCAAAAAATACAGAACGTGATATTATATTTTCATAATTAAGCTAAATATCATTGAATAATAAAATTAAAAAACCCTTACCACAATAGAATTTAATGATTCTAAATACGTATTTCTACAACCACGTTGTCATCTTCAGTAGAAAAAACAGTGTAACACTTGAACGCACAAAAACACTCACAGAAGGATTGTTCTGAACGTCTTCTAGTTTAACAGTAAAATCTCCAATCTTAAATGCTACAAAAGTTACCTACATTTTGGTAAACCCCACCTATTCATGCAAGAGCATTAACCCATTATTTGTAAATTCTATGGAAAAACCGTTTAGAAATATTATAAAAGCCGTAATTTAACATACATTAAAGATCCAACTATGAAATTTATCCTTAAATTATATTGAAATATAAATTTAAATAAATTTAGGAAATGTGACTCTAACTGTTCTGCTAGGCCTAGGACTTTCTTTGCGCTTTGCAGAACAAATTGTTTAACTTCTTCGTCTTCAAATATGCTATCGTCTTCTGAGTTATATTGGCATATTCCAGATATAATTTCTACCTAACATACTCCATCAATTTCTTCTTCCACGACTAATTCTTGGATATCTTGAACAGTCATATCGCCAAAGCCTTCCTCTCCTTCCACTACTGCATCCATTTTATTTTCTGCTGACTCGAGTTTCAATTGACTCGGGTCATATTTTTTCCAACAACCATTTAATGTCGTCAGTTTTATTTCTCTAATACATTTAATATGTTAGTGCAGTCCAAAATTGTAAATAGTTTCCACGTCTATAAATTCATAATCGACTTTGCTCAAAACCCATTGCAATAACCAGCTTATGTAATTAGTTTTAAATGTAGCTATAATTCTCTGATCTAACGGTTGAAGCAGTTGTATTTGGAAGTAAAAAAATAATTTTGACATTAGGGTTATTTAATCTTGCGAAAGCTGGATGAATTATCCAAGTTTGTCGAAATGTATTAATTCAAATTATGTTAACGCAGCATATTAGACGACGTTTGCATATAAAGTTAGATTTAATACTCATTAGTTCTCATTTACAGTAAGTTCACTATACTGACTATATATACGCGAAGTATAGAAGTGAAAAGTCATATCTGTCCAGGATATTGTGTATTGTCGAGCTCCAATAAGAGCAAAATGCATCCACACAGTCCGGGATAGATGTGACTTTTCACGAATTTTTAATTATCCTAACATCCAGGAAGGTGGCGTCGCGACGTGTAGCGTTTCTGCATACTGGTACAAACTTAGTTTGTCGAAATTTAGACATTAAAGAGTAAAAAATGATAATAGCAGATACGTACTAAAAGTAAAATGGCATTTTAGTTTCATTCATCAATCATTGGCCAACGCTCTACCTACGAGAGTAGAACAAAAACTGAAATAAGTTGGATATTGACACATCCTATATCGTTCAGCTTGCTTATTTCCACGGTGTATGACTTGTCTTTAATAATGGTTCCCGACGAAGATACAAATTACATGAAGTTTATCTTTCATGGCTACGCGAAGCGTTAAAAATTATACATATACATTTCTACGATACAGACTGAAACAAAATAATAAAATATACGCGATTTATTTTTTTATTACTTGCCAGAAATGTCTTGACACTGTCTACGTTTGCGAATATTTCACTTTGAAATCCTCACGTATTAATTTAATAACTTTTACGTTTTTCCGAGCGTTTCAAAACGAATAATTACTAATATATTAATGTTAAAATATATAAATCACGGTGAAAAAAATATATTAAGCAGTTTAAGTAAGAACTACATATAGATAAACATAATTGGATTCAAATTATAAATTTAATATTATCGCCATATTGAAAATTTATAGAATTCTAATAAAAATATTATACGTAAGTTATTTAAAAGAAGATGTTGATTGGTATAATAATTTGAAGTTATATGTTAATTGTGTTTAAGGCATTTCTCTTTCATTTTTAAGCGTACATCTAGTTCCTTTCATTTCAAATTATACTCTGGCATTAAATAAATTGCGTAATGTGTGTATATATATACATATATATATATATATATATATATATATATATATATATATATATTGATATAATACTGAGAGGCTAAACAGAGAAAAGCCTCACGTTCTGGTGACAATAAAGTAATAATATGAGCCGTTGAAAGCGAAAGTGGTGTAAGTCAAAAAAATAAAAATTATAAGTTTTCTTCACAAATGGGTACTATGTACTACATAGTTAATACTACATAGTTAATACATAGTTAATACATAGTTAGTACTATGTACTACATAGTTAATTATAAGTTTTCTTCACAAATGGGTACTATGTACTACATAGTACCCATTTGTGAAGAAAACTTATAATTTTTATTTTTTTGACTTACACCACTTTCGCTTTCAACGGCTCATATATAAATATGAGAAATTAATATATTTATTAAGGCAAATATTACTCAATCTCTAGGGTCTTGAAGTAAGTTCTCGATACACAGACAGACATCTACTAATACATGAAATAAAACAGAAAAGTCAAATTTCTGTAAAGAAATATATTTAAATAATGTTATATTGATCAAGATCAAAATATAATAAGTTTATAAATTTTCAAATATTATTATTATATTCAATATAAGATCCTGAAGAGGTGTTCTTATTCCAAAATACTCCAACTAGACATCCAGAATCTTCCTTATGTACATTAAATGTCCATAAACATATTATATAAGGAATATGAACGGAATATTGATAAAACTAAATTTATATACTGCAGATAAAAATCTTTATAATATCCGTCAGAAAAATAATACCAATAATGTTTTTCGTCGTCAAGACTCCCATCAGAAATTTTGTAAAAGTATAAATCAGATGTTCTAAGGAATTTATACAAAGGTTTCTAAAATAATATAAAAGATAATATAATAGGAAAATCCACCCACGTAATCTCAATTACAAATTCTCAAAATGTAGTTCACAGAAGTCATAACAATAACAAAGCTTATAGTGATTTGTTCACAAATGAAATAAAACATAGTTGGTTTTAAAAATCCAAATTCTCGCGAAAATAAGTTAAAGTAATTTTATTAATAAGCAAAACATTAAAATAAATTAAATATAACATACAATAATAAACGGTATCATGATTTCAAAAACCAATTATGAATTTATTACAAAATTCTTACTATCAAGTAATATTTCACAAATCTGAATATTCAAGATATAACATTCTTGAAACCGATATCTTATTAGTAAAAGAATTAATTTAAGAAGTAAGCAGACCCACATCATTATATATATATATATATATATATATATATATAAAATACTATTTGCCATATTTCCAGACATCATACAGGCATCATACAAATACATAAAATTTAATTTCGATAAAAACCACACACATTAATTGTACTTAATACATACACACATACATTTGATTTATTCATTTAAATGAACGAATGTAATAAAACTTTATGACTTCAATTAAACCAAATGCAATTTTCGCAATTCACATCCAATAAAATTCATACAATTTATGCACACATATTATAGGTATGTTCATAAATATATGTATATATGTATTTGTGCACGTGTGGTATACGTATGTATGAATTGTATTTCATGAAAATACATCATCGGAAATATTATTCGGAGAGGCGACTGTCCACATTCCATTGCGCAGGGTTTGGGGAGGATTCAGGCCCGTGGGTGCCACCACAAAACTGGATAAACATAATGTTTTTAAATAAATCAACCGAATTGCAAATTTACTTTTATATGGATGCGTAAATCACGATAACAAAATGAAATTAACAGGGAAACTTATACATAAGTACAACGTCGTCTATACAAGTATTTTAATAGCACTTATTCGATTATAATCATTTTGATTATTGGTCATGGAAAGATTAAGATCCTTTTCATTATCTGTATCCCTCTTTTACCTCTAGGTATTGAGAGGCCGAACACACCGAGTCGCAGTGTCATTTTTTAGTGATCACATCCGGCAACTATCCATAGCAAGATCTGTTTGATTATTGCTCGTTTTATTCACCTTTGCATACCCAGCGGATAGTTATCCTCTAGATAACTATAAGAGAAACACATACAGGCCTTTCTTCCTTTCTACATAGATTTTATCTACAAGAAAAATTTGTCTAGAGCTAGGAGTTCTTGACAAATATAAATAATCCCTTAGAGTCATTCATTCATAATCTATAACCTCTTGCACCCATAGGTGTCAAGGTGTGGTTAGTATCACTCCACAAGTCTGCGCCACTCCATTCTGTTTCCGGCCAACTGCTTCGCTTCCCTCCACGATCTTCCATTTCTTACCAGTATCTCGGTCACACTGCAATTACACGTTTTCCGTGGTAATCTTCTTCGATTTTTTCCAATTATTGCTTCCAATTATTCTTGTTTTCATTTATTCTAATCATGTTTCTCCACCGTTTAAGTTTCTTTTCTAATATTTTAGGATTTAGTCATTTAAAAAGGTCTTTCTTTGGAGATTGAACTTAAGTAAAAACTCATTCATTACCATACCATCCAGTCAAGAAAAACATTAATATAGTTGCTACAGTTGCTACAAGTTGCTTTTCGGTTCGAAAACACCCCCAAAAGTCTCCTAGGTAATACCAAAGATAAAGTTAATTTGCATTTGAAATCAGACATATATACGAAATTAATTGTGACGATTGCAATTTAAAATATATAGGTCAAACGAAACGCTCAAGAATATCCCATTTTAAGGAACACATATCGCATATTAAATTTAAGTGATCAGAAAAATCGAACGTTGAAAACCATGCATTGGACACGGATCATAAGGTCTCGGTAAAAAGGTTAAAACTTGGCAAAAACATCAACAACCTCAGAGATCTCGACGCAAACGAAAACACTCATATCGTTAAAAACAAATTTAATACGTTTAACTCGGACAGCGGTCCTATCCCATACAGTTGTCTTTTTTCGTTCTAAAAAAAAGAGGTAGAAAAGGTTGAGGGCGTTGAGAATAAACACATGGTGTTGCCGTTTTCTTAAGAAGGCCTTCAATAGGACGGAAAAATCAAGTGTTGCCCGACATATTCTTGAATCAGGTCACAACGTAACATCTGACTGTCTGAGATTAATAAAAAACGTCACTAGCCCCCGCGAATTAGTAGTTTTGAGAGCATTTTTATCTTTAAAAATAGGAATAACGTAATTAATGCAGATTTGGGTCCTATACCATATTCATCTTTATTCGAGTTAATTGACAGTTAGATGTTATTAAACCAAATATATATATATATATATATATATATATATATATATATATATACATATATAGGAAAACCATTAACAAATTAATCTAATTCTATGTAATTTTTTTAATTTCGTTTCGTTACAACATTAGCAGCAACTTTAACAGATATTATGACTCAATATTAATTTCTAAATGACATACCAAGGTCGGCATAAGTCAGGCAACGCTCTCAAAAAATCGGCATAAGTCCGGCAACGCTCATAGGTCTGGCAACGCTGTCGAAAAAGATTAAAACGAAGCATGTTCGTACTTCAGACAGTTGTCTCGCTGTCATGATAATACGTGCTCGTCGAGTAGACGCGTTTTCAGAATGAATAACCGATACAAGTTCACGCTTCAAGAAATAGTTTTTTTTGTTACGTCGTATCTTCGTACGAACGCGGATTACGAAACTATGTTTACCGAAGGACCGCGTTTTTGCAAGAGGACCACGTACCCTTCCCGACCTCCGAACTGCAATTGAAGAAGAAATTGAAAATCTTCGCGGACTGCTTGACGTGCTTCGCCGGACCTGCCTCACCGTTGAGAAACGTTACAGTAAATGAATTGATCAAGATGGCCATCAATTTGAACACTTACAGTAACCCTTTTTCGAATCCCTTTTGTAATTTCTTTGAATAAATTCATTTTGACGCTGCATTTTTTTCTTTTAATGCAAATTTGTTGCCTGACTTATGCCGACCCCTGTATATAATTTAAGATGAGTTTTATAATGGTTTCGTTATGTATATTAAATTATGGTGTCCCCTTTGTGTAATTTTCTAAAGGGCCTTTCTATAGAATAAAGCATTAATCGGTTAATGGTCTCCTAATGCATGTACGTATTTAAGTAGGGTTTTTCCAATAAGGTAAGTTCTGTAGTATTCAGGTTTTTAAAATTTTAAAATTTAGTGTTAAACGAGAAGCCGTGCAATATAGCACTCAGTGAGTGTTGTGTGTTTTTTGTGCTTTCAAGTATTACACTGCTTTTTCTACTGAGGATGACAACGTGGTTGTCGAAATACGTATATAGAATTGTTAAATTCTATTGTGGTAAGGGTTTTAATTTTTTTATTTACATTATATGTGGCTATTAATAATTTGAAAAATATTCCAAGTGACTTCAGATGTGGCCTTCGGCAAAAGTTAGACGCAGTTTTTAATAGAAATCCAGATTTAATAACATTGCGGCAATTATGAATGGGCCAATACCTCAAAATCTAACTGCTACATACGCTGAAATAAAAGAATATTTCCAATGTACGTCAATAACCAGTTGCCATGTAGAAAAGACGTTTTCTATCTACAAGGGTGTATTTCATTCAAATAGAACAAATTTTACACAAGAGAACCTGAGAAAGTATTGGTAGTTAATATTAACACTCTTTTACTCAACTTGAACTACAAAATGAACAAATAAAAATATATTTCGTATTTTATAAATCACCACCAGTTTATTTTCCAATTAATAGTTAAAACAATGAAAAAATAAGTATTATTTATCTTACGAAATATAAACTAGTAAATAAAATTAATTATTAAAACTCCTCACTCTTCTATCTATCTACTAGAGCTGTGTCGTTACAGCCGGACCCGGTCCAATGGATTCGGTCCGGTGTTGGATATAATCGGACCCGGTCCGCAACTTTGTCTGAACTCGGTCCGAAGGAACGATTTCAATACTTAATATTGAATTCGTTCCTTACGCGTACGGTACCGATTCTCGCTAGCGTCAAGGATAAGTAGGCAAGTAAGTTTAATTTGTTGGTTATTGAAAGACTTAAATTTATTTGTGTTTGTAATTATATTTTTTTTTATATTTCGTAATATTTATTTTTTACTATATCTGTACCCTTTCAAAAATAAAATAATAAATTTGATTAGTAAAAGCAAAAGTTGTTACTGTTTTATTTTTAAATAAGTGTAAATAAATTAATTTTTAACTACTGGCAATCAGTAATAATTTACTATTTCTGTACAAGTAATAACGAAAAACAACGTAAGTATAATTGATATAATTATTGCACCATGCAAATATTAATTACATTTACATAACTTCACGTATTGATAGATTTTATAGTTCTCCGTTCTAAAGATTCAGTCCGAACCTTTCAACCTACATATATGGCTTGACGGTACGGTACACGATCCATTGGTTCTACTACGATACACGGGTCCACGCTCTCATATCAATACCGATGTCGGTCCGGATGGACCGAATCCAGCGGACCCGTTCCGATCCTAGTACGGACCCGGAATGAACGAATCCACAAAAGGAACGACATCGCCCAGCACTACTATCTACGCCCATGAAGAAAGGAATTTAACTATAATATTGAAGTAATTGCGTCACAATTAAACGACAATAAACAGATGTACGGTTAACCGAATGAATAGTGCTGTTCAATAATTGCGTGTTGTCCTTAGCGTTTATATGGTCCGTCGTAATTTCGGCCTAATGCGTCCGGTCTCTAGTGATTACATTTTGAGTATTATGAGGCGTGGTTTAAGTGCTCTGACATAGGAAACTTGCAGGGCTATGTTCAGGTATATACGTGGAACTCGTTTTTCTTCAGATGATTGCCTGAAAAATGCGGCGGATATGTTTTTGAAGACTTACCAAAAGAATTCGTTTTGGGAGGTATAACTTTATTAGAAAAACGTTGGGATACGTACGTGATTGTCAGTGGGTCATACACTGAAAATAAAATATAGCTTTTCTTATAACGTCTTTCATTTATAGCTAGGTATATAATATAAAAATCTTCTTGCGTCAGAAACTTAGAAAGATTAATGCCTTACCTTACATAATAACCATTTAATATTAGTTAATCGATGTTGGCTTTTTCATGATGAAATCTATTGTAAATTCGCAGAATTGTGTTTCGCATTTTTAATTTAATATTTTAAAAGAAAAGATGAAATGAAGTTTCTTCATTGATTCAAATTAATAAGCTACTTTTGTAATTAAGATTCGCATTCCTCGCTCATAGAACTATCTTTCCTTAGTATCAATTTTAAAAATTACATTCGCAACTGAATAAATAATATGATTAGATGACCAATAAATGTTCAGCACGCAGTTATCAATATCGATTATCGCATTACTTACATCCCCAATCATAAATTGCTGAATTTAACGACATCTGCCGTTGTCTTCATTAGTAAGGGAAAACGGATTTGATGTCAACGGCACAACGACAACAACAACAACAACCAGAGCGCCAGTAGCAGGAAAGGGACAATTTAATGATGTTATATCTGCAAGTACACAAAGCTGTAGAGAGAGACATGATGGTACAAATTGACAACTGGATATTTCGTATCAATTATTCATCGTGTACCATGGCAAGTTTGCTGTAAACGTCAAACCTTTAACGTTGCAGAGAAGAACTCCGCTGCGCGTCAATCAAAAGTCCTTTTCAAAAGGGTTGGGCGACTCATAAATTTAAAATTACACGGCCTCCGTAATTAATTTTACAAAAAGCAAACAATCGTCCCGGCTGTGTCCCTCTTTCTATTTACGTTCGTATCCAGAATTGATGGGTCGCTTTCAATTTTAAGCGTCTATTTGTTTAGAGCATGTCCATTTCCTACGATCACTTTTAAATGAAGGTATTTAGGTAGAACGAACTATTAATGTGGGGAGTCGAGTCAAGGTTATTTTTTATTACCAGTACTACCCCTTGAACATTATGAGTTTATTTTATTTTGGCAAATATTTTATGGATTTTTACGACCATCGTTCGTAGAACACTGGTATTTGTGTAAGTTACACTTTGAAAGTAAAAGTTTGAAAGGGAGCATGGATAATTTAAGAGATAATTTAAATAAAATATTTAAAAATACAATTACTTTTAAAGGAAGTATGTATATTAGTTATCTTAAGAAGGTACTTCAGTTGGAAGGTAGAAAAAAATAAGTGATTTTCATAATTTATAAAATGTAGAAACAATTGTGTTATCAATTTAATTGTTTTCGACTTAAAATATAATTAGTACGGCATGAAATTAGATACTGTAAAAGCTGGATGTAGAGGAAACGTCCGATGTACTAGCATTTATAATTAAAGAAAATAATAATGACAAATACGAAAAATTGCGATAAAAGTTGTAAAGTAACAGAGCTATTCACACTTATACGAGCAACGCAGTAACACCTCCTGAGCAAATGTTCGAAGTTACCGCCTCCTGCTTCAATACAAGCTATCCACGAGTTATAATTAGAGAACGGACACGCTTACCACATGACGCAAAGCCCAGTGCAGTACTGGCGAAAGGCTGTATTTCTAAAATATTTAATTTTATTTATATAATTGGAAAACGAACGGGTGGTGATCTATAAAATTACGAAATACATATTTATTTGTTGAAAAGTTGTATTTATAAAGTTTTTAGTTTTATTTATATAATTGGAAAACATACGGGTGGTGATCTATCTATCTAAAATTACGAAATACATATTTATTAATAAATTTTATTTATATAATTGGAAAACAAACGGGTGGTGATCTATAAAATTACGAAATACATATGTATTTGTTGAAAAGTTGTATTTTTAAAGTTTTTAATTTTATTTCTATAATTGGAACATTTTTATTTGTTCATTTTGTCGTTCAAGTTGAGTAAAGGAGTATTAATATTGACTAGCAATAGTTTCTCAAGGTTTTCTTCTGACAATTTTGTTCTCTTTGAATTAAGTGCATCCTTATAAATAGAAAACGTCCTTTCTACATCGCAACTGGTTATAGGTGCATACTGGAAATATTCTTTTATTTCTTCATATTTAGCCGTTAGATTTTGTGGAATTGTCTCCATACATAATTGCTGCAATGTAATTAAATCTGGATTTCTATTAAGAATTGCTTCAAACTTTTGCCGAAGGCCACATCCGAAGTCACTTGGAATAGTTTTCAAATTATTAACAGCCATATCTAATGTGGTTAATCCGTCATTTAATTTGAGATTTCGATTTTCAAAATAAGTGATTAGTTTTGGCAATTTTCCAAAGTGTTCGTGAAGAAAGTACAACTAATTTTTTAAATTTGGGATTTGTGTGAGCTCCTTGCACTCACCAATACTTCTAGCATCCTCCTTTAGCAGTGTTACGAAATGTTTTAGACTATCGAAATTCTCAGCATAATAACTAGTAGCTTCCAGCCATGTTCCCCATCTAGTTATTACTGGAGTAGGAGGCAGTGACAGAGATGGAAATTTTTCCCTGAAAAGAGCTACTCTCAATGGTGCTTTTCTGAAAACTTTTTTAAAAGCTGATACAAGTCTATCAACTTCCGGAAAAGTGTCTCTGATATATTCACAGATTCTGTGGAGAGCATGTGCTACACAAGTAATATGCAGCATATTAGGATATGTTTTCTTCAATAGTCTGCCTGTTTTTAACATATACGCAGCACTATCACCGACAAATAAAAGTATTTTTTCTTTGTACGTGGCGTCCGAATGAAGCATTTTTTGCATATTCTCCTTAATGGTTTCAGCAACTGTTTCCGCATCAACTCTATTTATAACACTTGTTGCTATTACATATGAGTTATAGGGAATAGTTGGATGTAGTACACCAGCTACAACATTTACCACACAGCGTCCTAACATATCCACCGTTTCGTCGGCGCTTATCCATATGTATTGATTTAAAAGATAGCTTCTAATGCGTCCTACTGTTCTCGTTTAGCACCTAGAAACATAATATTTGCGTAAAGTTGATTCATCAGGAACATTTCGACCAGTATATTTTTTCAGAAATGTCTTCAAAAATTGGATTGTTCAATTTAAATAATGGAATATTAGCTGCCATAAAAGTTTCACAGAATTCTTCGTTAAAATTGTCAGATTCCAACGGGTTCAATTTTTTTTTCGTGCTTTAACGATCCTACGTGACGTTTTACGGTTGATTTATTGCAATTTTTCAATAACGTTTCACACACTTCACAATAAATTTCGGAATCACTGGCAATGTACATGATCCAAATAAACGAAATTATATAACGAAATTTTATGCACACTTACGTGAAAATAATTGGAAGATGTTGCTTAAATGAAAAGAAAAGGAATGTACGTGCTATTTCTCTTACGAAATACGATAAACTTATTTATTTTATCTACGTACACGACACCACTGAAAACACTATATTTTCCGAATACAATAGCTGGGTTGTCCATTGTTATCGCTGCAAGACCAGGTGGCCGAGTAAGTCAAACAAATACTTCATTGAATTACGCCGGGATGTACTGAGCGGCGTTATACACACTTCCAATTGCCGATTGCGTTTTATGGAAATTGCATCCGTTCTCTAGTTATAATATACTCGGATACCTTGCCTGCTTATTATGTCTGTAGAATCTTGATTTTTTCTGAAATTCAATGTCTGAACAATGTACTGGACTCTTTCTTCACTAATCTAATTACCCAGCAATTTGTTTCTTCGTAATCTAGCATGTTCCTTGAACCAGCGCATTGACTTGTCTTTGGTTCTTCTCATGCGTCACGAGTAGTGATCAAGTTACTTGAAGTAGTCCACAACGGTGTCTTGCAATTCCTCCGGAGCCTCAAAGCGTTTACCCGGCACAAATTTCTTTAAAAAATCCCGAATAAATGAAAATCTGCTGAGCCAACACAGTTTGGTATAATTTGATGTGTGGGATCGTGCAAAAGTTGAAATCTTTCGCGTAATTTTCTGAGGCTTTTCGATCTAATGCATGTGCAATCTTTGGAGAGTTTCGCAGTATATCGCACTGTTAATGATTGTGCGCGGTTAAAAAAATTCACACAGCAATAGGCCCTTACTATCGCGGAACACAGTGGCTACAGTTTTGGGTGCCGATGGCTGGATGTTGAATTTTTCCTTAACTGGGAAAGCTAAAAGTTTCCATATCATGGACTGTTGTTTCGTCTCTGGGATAAACTCATAAACCCATGTTGCTTGCATCTTCGGTAATAACGCTTTCAATGAAAAAATTTCCACAAGTATTTATTCAATTCTTTTTCTGCTCATCAAAGAGCATCTTCGGCACCCAGCTAGCCGAAATTTCCCCGTATATGGTTCTATTAACACAACTCTTACAAATGGTGAAATTGCTGAAAGTCGTTTCAGCAATTTTACCTGAAACGACTTTCAGCAATTACATGCACTTTCCCCCAACCAAACGTTCGATAATTTTGCAGTTGTCGTCCGTGTGTCCTTGGTCTCCCTCGTTTTTTCTCCGGATTATCATTCAACTCCGTCCATCCGTTTGTCGCCAAACGCTGACACCTTTTCGACTTAACACGTTCTGGTCATATATATTCCAGAAATATCAAATTGATGTGCAATTTGTTTACCGGTTTGGTTCAAATTTTCTTCTGTTGAAATAAAATTGAGTAAATGTCGTTGTTTATTTAAATTGTTATTTCTAAGGCTTTAATGCTGTTAGTAAAACACCACCAAGCATTTCAAAATTGTTAACGGCACATTGTGAAATACAGAGAGAAGGTCGTTTTGAAAAAAACGTTTTTCGAACGTATTGCAAATACAATGCAAAGAATGCCCCTAATAGAATTTTTATTATCGTTTTTTCCGTCAAGCGCAAGCTTTGACATAATATTAGAAAGACAGCAAACTCGTACGATCCCTATATTCTCATCTAAGGACGCGTTTACTGTATATTTTTCAATATTGCCAATCTTTCGTATTTATTGGGATATAGTAATACAAAAATGTTAAAAACATATCTGTATCTACATGGACATACACAACGCGGACTATTACGCATTGTTTACAACACGTACAGACACGTGTTTCGAACTTATTCTAGTTCTCGTCAGTGCACGTGGAGAGAAGCACGTCAATGCCATACATTGACGCTAGGTTATGTTATAACTCAATCTTATACATCGCATGTCATGAGAAAGCATCTCAAGACATCTGACGGCAAAAAGAGACACATCGGTAACGGTTTCCTTGAGTGGGTAAGCAACTACTTAAGACGAAGCTATGCGTTTAACTGTGTAGTCCACTAGTCGCAGCCAAGATGGCTCCAATATACCATGTAATGTGTAGCATATCAATGTATGTACATAGCCATACACAACGCATACTATAACGCGTTGGTTCTTTCTATGTACAGAGAGGTGTTTCGAACACATTCTAGTTCTCATCAGTGTGCGCGAGTGTACGTGGAGAACAAAGTCAGTAGGAATATTCAAAAAATTGTGATTATATAAACCTGAGTTACATTTGTGATCAATAACCAGCAATCAAGATAATTTATAATCGAGTCATTCATGAATCCGAAATTGTATGTTGTCACTTGAACTACAATTACATTACAAACGTCAAAATGTTTAAAAACATTTAGGTATGTACATGAACATACACAACGGGAACTATTACGCATTGGTTACTTCCACGTACAGACACGTGTTTCGAACTCATTCTAGTTCTCGTCAGTCCACGTGGAGATAAGCACGTCAATGCCATACATATATTTGATTATATAAACCTGAGTTACATTTGTGATCAATAACGAGCAATCAAGATAATTTCTAATCGAGTCATTTATGAATCCGAAATTGAATATCGTCACTTGAACTACAATTACATTACAAACGTCAAAATGTTAAAAACATTTAGGTATATACTTGGACATACACAAAGCGGACTATTACGCATTGGTTACTTCCACGTACAGACACGTGTTTCAAACTCATTCTAGTTCTCGTCAGTGCACGTGGAGAGAAACACGTCAATGCCATACATATATTTGATTATATAAACCTGAGTTACATTTGTGAGCAATAACGAGCGACTAAGACAATTTGTAATCGACTCATTCATGAATCCGAAATTGTATGTCGTCACTTGAACTACAATTACATTACCAACGTCAAAATGTTAAATACATTTAGGTATATACATGGACATACACAACGCGGACTATTACGCATTGGTTACTTCCACGTAAAGACACGTGTTTCAAACTTATTCTAGTTCTCGTCAGTGTACGTGGAGAGAAACACGTCAATGTCATACATATATTTGATTATATAAACCTGAGTTACATTTGTGTTCTATAACGAGCGATCAAGATAATTTGTAATCGAGTCATTCATGAATCCGAAATTGTATGTCGTCAGTTGAACAACAATTACATTACAAACGTCAAGTAAAACGTCAGTCGAATGCAACAGTTACAATCGGAAAAGACATACGGACGCAAATTCATGAATGACTCGATTACAAATGATCTTGATTTCTCATTATTATGAACAGATAAATGAAACTGTTCAGTTATGTAGTTAGAACGTAAATAAAACTTGAATAATAGCGATCAATCAAACAACACACATTCTGGTTAAAGATAAACGTTAACTCGTATAGGCAAATTGCACCGACTCCTAAAGCTACTAAACGTTAACCAACCATAGTTTTTGCAGTCTTAACTTACTCTTGTATTTAAAAAAATGCAATAACACACTGACTTACTAAAACGCCAAAATCGTAAAATTATTTCTACGAATGTATACAAATATATCACTGCGTTGCATGGCGAGCCGAACTTGACCGTGCCAGATACGCAAGTAACTCAGACGACAAAAAAAGACTGTGTATACAACGACCCACAATAAAATTTTACAATCCTTTAAACACAAAAACTTCTAGAAACCGAGAAGGCGAAAAAAAGCAGAAGTCAAAAGCATATCGCTGTTTCCGCATTTGAAAATTTATGACACAGAAAGACTTTACGGGAACTGTCAAAAGACGGTACAGAAGTATTATAGATGTAGGCAGGTATTTAGGGTATCGGTCGTAAATGAAAAACTGGTCGGCCATTAAACAGGTGCAAATACTGCTAATAAAATACTTAAGAATATATAGACCACCTCGCCCCAAAATTCTTGATATATGGGACTACTTTACCTCTCTAATGAGTTCGTAGATTTGTATGTAGGATAGCTCTTCTGTTATATTTAAACGATTTTATTTAAAACAATATTATTACAATTACTGAAAAACTCTATTGATGCATCCCAGAACTATCGATGTACGCTAATATTATCATTAAGACAACAATTTCAAATGGTTCCATGTAGATAAGTGTATAGTCTGTCCATAGATATAATCATTTGACTTCAAATAACACGAAAATAATTTTCTAATATGTAAATACTTTAATTAGGCAACCCGCGGAAAGGGTTTAGAAAAATGCAAACAGTGATTATAAATCGGCATAGAAACCATAGAAGTATTAAATATTAATTTTTATTCTATTAGGACTAACAATAAGGTTAATCACGTTTATTTCGATAATATGGAAACAATTTATATAGGTGTACAATTTAGGGTGGGTCAAAAATTTTTTTTTTCTCGTATCGACTTCTAATAGCGTAAATATGTTGTATTTTTGTCTGTATTAGACCCCTGTAAAATATTATTAATTTATTTTTAGTGTAAGAGCCCGCGCTTTGATCTTGAATTTGGTTAAATTTTGAATATAACGACCATATCCCTTTTTTACATAACAACATAGCATTGTATTGCAGAAAAGCATATTACTGTACTAACGATTTTTAAGTTCTCGAGAATTCCGACACACAAGCAATTCATTCATTGAAACGTATATCTTCTTCCAGGAAATATTTTTATAGAATACATATAAAATAATACATAATAAAAAGATCAGTTTGGTTTCGTATTTGACTACTCGGACAGTGAAGTTGTGTGTTTATTTTTTTATTTGAACTGTTTTAACTTCTAATCGTTATTATGGAAACCAGAAGCCAAGGTTATTTCTGCCCGATATTCGGAAATGTAGAAGATATTAATGATAACGTTTTGCCAACTTACGAAGATGTTATGAAATGCTATGAGTGGAATAGGTTGCAACTAAAAATAACGAGGAATACTACCAAAGAACCATCGTTTTTAGATATTGCAAAACTTGTAGCTCAAAGGGTAGAATGTGTTTGGAGAAAAACGTCTCTTCCTACAGTTTCAAATACAAGAGTCATACAACTAATAAACGGTTATCATATAAAGTGCAAAAATCTCAAAAAGTTGAAAAAAAATATCTGTTTATCAGAAAGAAAATTTTCTCCGACGTAGCAGAGTTTTGTTTGATATTTGTTCCTGTAAATGTAAACAAATTGAGCTTTGTTGCTGTCCAAGACAATATAAGGTACCCAAAGAAGAACAGGAGTTTTTTAGTGACCAAAGGGGGGCGAGAAAGATGCGTATTTGAGGAATAGATCGAGTTCTTACAACTAAATTGCAAAAAAGAGCAACCCGAGCACCAAAGACAGAAAAAAACGTAAATAAAAGTCACGACAGAATTAACTCAAAACAGCTGGACTTGGAGTTATCTGTAAGTAATTCCAGTTCTTCTTGTGATGATTCTTTTAATTTACCTTCCACGTCAAAGGCAGAAGGAAAAAAAGAAGAAACAAAAACAATTTTTAGTTTGCCTATGTTGCCAAAAACTTGTGACCGTTACGGCGTTTCCGATAGAGCAGCGGCTGCTATTGCTTCTTCTGTATTGCAAGATATATCTACTGGCAGTGAACCAATTGATAAATCAAAAATACGACGGAAAATAAAAAAAGTACGTAAAGAATATATTCAAAAGCAGAAGCAGCTGGACCTACCAGCTTTATACTTTGACGGCCGAAAAGATAAGACGCTTAATATTATTAAAAAGGGTGCTAAGAAATACAGACAAATATTGATTGAGGAACATGTATCTGTTCTTAAGGAGCCAGATTCAGTTTATGTTGGCTATGCAACATCAGATCGAAGTACTTCTAAAGGTATTGAAATGTCAATTATTGCCCTTTTTTCGTCTCAAAAAATTTATAAAGAAAATTTGATGGCAATTGGTTGTGATGGTACAGTCACTAACATTGGGAAATTTAACGGAGTAATAAGATTATTTGAAAAAAGACTTCAGCGCCCACTGCAATGGATTATTTGCATGCTAGATTTGAACGAATTGCCATTAAAACATCTATTTAACAAACTAGATGGTGTTACCTAGGGACCATATTCGCATGCTGGTCCTATTGGCAACTTATTAGAAAACTGCGAAGGCCAGCTTCCGGAAATACAATTTGAGGGCTTAAGTACAGAGCAAAAATATTTGTATGAAATAACTATATCTGTTATAAGTGGACACTGCCACGATGGCTTAGCTAACAGGTCTCCAGGAAAAATATCCCATGCTCGATGGCTAGCAAAAGCAAATAGAATTTTACGTTTATATATTTCTACATCAAACCTGTCATATCAGCTAAAAGTATTAGCTGAGTATTGTGTAAAAGTTTATGCTCCAATATAGTTTGAAATAAAAACAAATCCAACTTGCAAACATGGGCCTAAAAATTTTTGGAAATTGATAACAAACTCACGATACCTACCTGCAGAGTTAAAACTAGTAATAGATTCCGTAATTCAACGTAACGCCTATTTTGCTCACCCAGAAAACTTGCTTCTATCGATGTTGTTGGATGAAAATAAAACCGTGAGAGAACTGGCAGCCAGACGAATTCAAGAAGCACGAAGCTCACCTCATACTGGAAAGCAACCTCGCGTATTTGAGGTCCCGACTATCAATTTTGACGCAAGTAACTACTTTGAAGTTATAAATTGGAATCAAAAGTTTTTCGATCCACCAATTCTTCGAAACATCACTACTGAAGAAATAAATGCGGCAGTTGAGTGTCAAGAAAGTGGCAATCTAATTTTTGCCAAGCTGCCATGTCATACTCAGGCGGTGGAACGAACTGTGAAAATAGTGTCAGAATCATCCATGACTCTATGCGATAAAAAATCAAGAGAGGGTTTAATACAGACGAAACTTGAATCAAGACGAGAGATGCCCAGATTTGGCAGTAAACAAGATTTTGTGTCCAAAAAATAACTAATATAATTTCTTGATTTTATTGTTTTTTGTTGTATAAGAACCAAAGTTTTATTTTTTTTAAGTTTAATTCAAAATGTTTTCAGTTTTAATTAATAATAATTTAATTGATAGTAAATAAAATATGAAAATTTAAAAAATGGCTTTTTTTTCAAAAATACTTAATTCTTATGAGCTCCGGCGCGGGCTCAAGATGTGACTTTTTTTAACTTTTTTTTAGCAATTTTTACTACTATACACTGCAACCCTGTAAAGACTGACAGTCTTTACAGGGTTGCAGTGTATAGTAGTTGTGCGGAAGCGTTTATTTTACTTTACTGTGCCACATGTGTGACTTTTAATTAGTAGTTTTTACCTACTGATGATGACAACTTAGTTGTCGAAAGACGTATTTAGGATACGACTAATAATTGTGGTAAGGGGTTATATACCTTTTTTAAACTAGATTCTATGTTAGGAGATTTATGCTGGTGGTTAAAGAGAACCACCGATAAAGAGGATACTGACGATGAATAACAACCATACACAGATCCACAATCTACTGCTTTTGGAGCGTTTGGTACTTTAAACATGGAAATTCATGGAAATCATCATCACTCATCACTATGATTTAGCGGATCCAAAAAGACAAAAATATTATTAAGATAAATAACCATTTTTTTAATAATAACGTACTTATAATAATATAATGTACTCTGTAATATTATTATAAATTTTACAATACAGCCAACATCAAAAATTGATTTTTTATCCTCAAAAGAAGTAAGAAAATCGTTTTTTTCTATGAAAATCTAGAAAAAATAGCAAAATTTGCATGACAGCGCCATCTAGCGTTAGTTTCATGTAAAAATAAATATCAAAAAAGGATTCCTCGACCCCAAAAACATTAAAATACCACAACTTTCTAGGATAATAAAAATAAATAAGCATATTTTATGAAATTTTTTATGATTTTCACTTGCTACACAGCCCTCCAAAATCACAAACTTCAAATGCTTGTAAAAAAAAACGATCACTGAACTAGAAAAAAACCCATGAGGGTTTTGTTATGGAGAGCGTCAACTTTCATTTTCTTTTGGTTTCATCCCATTCCGATTTTGGTTGTTGCACAGTGTTATCAAAACTAAATACTCATTTTGAAGTAAAGTTTTGTATTCTGATATTAGAAATGATATTTTTGAAATTTAAGATCTGCAATTCTGTTAATGATTTGTTTTAATTTACTATTACTGCAATACATTTTGCATTCTACGCTAATAACTGGTTTGAGTAGCGTTTAAAAAAGTTTACACCGCTTAAAATGTGTTTGTATTTAAGTGTCTGGGTTTTCAAGGGCCGAAACTGCATATATGTATACTGTTTTCAAGTTGTCTCTTAGCAATTGTCTCGACAGAATGACAACTACCTCGACACTAGAGTGAGCAATACATTTTTGTCTCCAAGTACAGTTATCTAATTGCTATGTGTGATTACAACAGCTGGACATTATCAATCCTCATGTGCTTATGTAGCATGTTCGCAAATTAAGAAACCATCTGCTCTATTTGTTTATGCACCAGATGGAATAACGAAGAATATTGTGTATCCAAAGGCATTCGAGTGATAGATTGATTATAGTAAAATATCATTGATTTGTTGTTCAACCAAAGAATACACAAATAATTTATATCGGTTAAGTTTTCTGTAGAATGTGGCCGAGCAACACGGAGCTACGGGCAGCTAGTATATAATATAGATCAATCATTTAACATATCAATCATTTATAATAGATCCCTAGCCCATAGAACACCACAAATGCTTCATATACTATTAAAAACATTACATTGATTGTGTATACGATAATGTGTAGGTGGGCGTCTTGTGTTAGCTTTACTGTTACCACTTACATACTACAAAATACATGAAGATTATGCTTTCAAAATTAGACAAAGAAGCTGCAAAGACAGGGTTGCAAATAAGTGTAGCCAAAACAAAGGAAATACAATTGGAGACCAAGAGGCTGGGTGGAAGTTATATATGAGTCAGCAAGAGATCAAATAGGTACATGAATTCTGTTTCCTTGGTAGTATAATTGATGGAATGGGGGTGGGGTTAGAATTAGAGAAACATCGCATATGAAAGGCACAACATTTGAACATGGATTTAAAAACATATGGGGGCCGACACAGATTGATCGAAGAACTAAGCTTTAACAACAATGTCAAGTCTCTGTTTTACCGATGTAAGGCCTAGTCCATGACAGAGAAATATCAAAAAACGAATTCAGGTATTTATAAATAACTGCCTTCAGAAAATCATGAGCTTCTTCTGGTCGAATAAAATCTCTAATGAAGATTTGCCGACCCTAATGAACCAAGAACTAATAAAGAAGGAAGCATTAAAGTGAAGTGGAATTGAATAGGGAATAAGTTGAAAAAAAAGCAATAATCCTCATATATATATTATAACTGATGTTAGTCAGCGTTTTTCACGAAAATTCACTGGGACTCCGCTAGGACACCTCGCATGGTATGATAGTGATACAAGTTGCCAAGCTTTTGGACTTCCTAAATCACTCAATTTAGAAGCTAGAGCATCGCAGGTGGTTCCAATCAATATCTTTCGGCGAAATACATTTAGATATGTCTTGACAATGCATAATTACACACCCAAAAAAAGTGCAGTATTGACGGTGGTATGATTTTCAGAATCTCCGTAGCCGATAGCGTTGGACATATTCTTTTGGTACTGAAAAGGCACATGTGTAAAAAGAACTATACCCAAACATATGCAAAATTTAAAGGTAACGTTCACCCGAATGAAGAATCCTGGCTATTTTAAATAAATGACTGAAAATTTGTGAAAGCAATCTACATTATGTGGTGCAGATAACACTTTTTTTTCCTTTTAAGAACCTTTATTACAAGCTGAGCTATTAACAATTTTCGGAAACTTTTGCTAGAAAAATTTTCAAATTGTTCGCGGTCTAGTGGTTATCATATTTGTCGGTGCACTACATGATCCGAGTTTAAGATCATTGAACCGCAAATTTTTTTTATATTTTTTCTTTTCATGTTTTATCATGTAAAGTGAGTCAGACTTTATTCTTCAACTAAGTTTTCGTTAGATAAAAATTCACTAATCAGTTGTAATTAATTATCGATTGATTTGAAACCTGCAAAACCCATCAATTAAACCCAAGAATAGCTTTTGCGTTTCCCCATCCCCAACCATGTATCTGCATGAATTTAAGATAACATTGAGACTGGTAACATTTCTTTGTAAAAGTACAATGTAAACCCCAAGAAAAGTTGTGGACTAGTTTATTGCAAAATGCGCCGTTTGAGCAGAAAAAAGATAAATATACTTAAGCAATTAAGAGCGGTGGATAAGAAGGATGTCAAGCTGATAAAAATTGTGGATTCCCGACCCCCAAAAATCTTATAAATTATGCAAAAAAGTATATTTTATCCTTTTTTGGAATCATTTATAAGATTTTTTGCCTCAAAAAAGGTATAAAACACCTTGCCACAATCAATAATCGTATCCTAAATACGTGTTTCGATAACTAAGTTGTCATCATCAGTAGGTAAAAACCACTAATCAAGGTGTTGAACATGGGGCATAGTAAAGCTAACAACACAGAATCGCGTCCAACTTTACAAGGCGTCCACGTATGTAGTGACTTTAAAGTAGAAAGACAAAACCAAAATTACGTCAACTTATCCTTCTTAAGAGAAGGGCAACACCATGTGTTTATTCTCAACGCCCTCAAAGTTTTCTACCTCTTTTCTAAGAATGAGAAAAGACAACTGTATGGGATAGGATTTTTAACGATATGAATGAATGCTTTCGTATGCGTCGAGATCTCAAGGGTTGATCTTTTTTACAATTTTTAACCGATACGTTGTGATCCGTGGTTAGTGCATGGGACGTTCGATTTTCAGGTCTATTAAATTTAATATGTGATATATGTTCTTTAGCTATAATATAGAAATAATGAATAAATTAATTAGAAAAACGAATTTAAAAAAGACAATCCGCGAATCCACAAGTTTGATATCTCAACGTAACCAAGAGAAAATGTACCATACCGTCCAATAACGAAAAACATTAATAGAGTTGTCAAAGAAGAAGGTCTCCAAGTTGCATTTCGGTCCAAAAACACCATCAAAAATCCAAAGATAATACAAAGGTAATACATACCAAAGATAAATCAAGTTTATACGAAATTGCGACGATTGTAATTTGAAATATATAGGTCAAACGAAGCGCTCAATAATAACCCGTTTTAAAGAATATACTGTCTGATTAACCTCAGCCTCCAAAGAAAGACTTTTCACAAAGATTTTTTGGGCTTTTTTTTGGATCTGAGATCCACAATCTTTATCAACTTGACACCTTCTTGTCCACCACTTTTATTTGCTTAAAGACTTAAACACGTGAAGTACATTTATATACCATTTTTCTGTCTCATCTGGTCATTTTGCAATAAACTAGTATAAAGATGTTCTACATCATTCCGTTATCAGTGTATAATTCAGTTAGTTGCATCAATCATTTAAATAACGAGTGGGAAAATTTGAGGTTAGGAACTAATTTGGCTGTCAAATGATGAAATTTCAAGAATTGTGCTGTCATCCTTTGACATTTATTTAGTAAAAAGTTGGGAAATTTTAACCATTGAACGCTACACTCTTGAACAAAGAATTTTAATTGTGAAAATTTACTATCAAAATGGTGAAAATTTTACTGTATCACTTCGTAAAATTCGAGCAGCTTTTCCTCGTAATCAGGCTCCTTCTGAGACCGCTGTGCGTAAATTAATCGCTAAATTCGAGGCTGACGGTACTGTTGCTGACAATAGACCAAAACAGTACGCTCGTAGTGGCCGTAGTGATGTAAACATAGCCGCTGTACAGCAAAGTGTTGAGAATGAGCCTGGAACATCAACTCGTCGACGTTCGCAACAATTGGGCATCACCAGAGGCACTTTGCGCAACATTTTGCATAAAGATCTTCATCTGCACGCTTATAAAGTTCAACTCGTTCAAGAATTAAAGCCGGCCGACCATTGTTTGCGTCGAACGTTTGTGAATTGGCTGTTTGAAAAACTGAACGAAAACAACGCATTTTTCAACAAAATTATCTTTAGTGATGAGGCCCATTTTCAATTAGGCGGTTATGTAAACAAACAAAATTGTCGCATATGGGGCTCACAAAATCCACAAACAGTCCTCGATAAACCATTACATCCAAAGAGTGTAACCGTATGGTGCGGTTTGTGGTCAGGCGGCATAATCGGCCCGTATTTTTTCGAGAATGAGCAAGGAAACGCCGTCACCGTGAATTCTCTGCGCTACCAAACCATGATAACCGATTTTTTGTGGCCACAATTGGCTAATGTTGACATCAATGACCTTTGGTTTCAACAAGACGGCGCCACAAGCCACACAGCCGACCAAACAATTTAGTTATTGCATGAGAAATTTCCCGGTCGCGTAATTTCTCGATTTGGCGATGTCAATTGGCCGCCTCGTTCTTGTGATTTAACGCCGCTTGATTATTTTCTCTGGGGCCATTTGATAGACCAGGTTTACGTGAACAAACCACAAACAACTGACGCTCTGAAAGGTGAAATTCGGTTCTGCATTGCCGAGATAAGCGAAACTTTGTTGCAAAATGTGGTTCAAAATTTTGTGAAAAGAGCGGATGTCTGCCGACGTGCTAGAGGTGGACATTTGCTCGACATCATATTCCATTGTTAATTCCCATATTTCTACTTTACATTGGTATCAATAAAACTGAATTTGTCAAAAAAAGTGTGTTTTTAAGCCAATTTACTTCCTAACCTCAAATTGGCCCACCTTTATATCTCACTTTAACCAAGCGAAAATGTAAACAAGACGAAGACTGGATCTCTGATTCAAGGGTAATTTATAAGCTTGGGAATTTAAAGAAATTAATACGAAACAAGCATTATGTATATATCTGGATTTGGAAATTACTTCTTTATTATTCGACCGTATAAAATACATTTAAGAAAATAACAGAAACATTAAGGTTTATCCACTATTTATTCGAAGAAAAGTCACGTATCAATTTTAAATAATACATAAATACATGTGTGGTATACATAGAATTCGAACATCGTCCACCGAGCATCGGAGGCAAGGGGTTTTAATCTATCAAACACCAGAGATATCGACTAGACTGGGTGCGGCCTTTTATTGCTCATATAGCTGTCCGGAGCACAATGAAACCCACCAATCACCAATAAGGCCATAACTTCCTTGATATCATAATAGGAGACCTTAACCGCCGCCGTCACCGCTCCTGCCGCCACCAATCACTTCCATCTCTCTCGTTTATATACAAAAATACAAGTCGATGTGCGTGTGTTGTATAATGTGTATATCTTACTTACTGGTTTTGTAAAGGTTCGTACCTGAAATCACAACATTTCAACATTAATTAAATCACATAAAAGTCGAGAAATCGATTACTTATTTAACATGAAGGCGTCGTGATTTGGAATTTAACTACATCTACTGTAAGATTCCTTTTTTATACTTATTTTGTTCAAGGAATATATCAAGCAAATATATTTTGTCGACTTAAAATTCTTGAAACCGGACTTGAGTTTTCAGAATACTGACGAACTAATCGACAATTAGGAAAATCAATTTAGTACTGATCATTTGCAGTAACTTCGATACTTTTTTAATGAAGAACTAATTATTAAACATCCATTGGTACATAACGTAAATGAACGCTAAATTAAAGTTAAAAATGACTGTATAAAAATACAGTGCGTCCATAAAGTATGGACACAAGCCCGTAGTAACGCTATTGTGCATTATTTGACAAAATGCAAAGATATGTCGATTGATGTTTTTTATTAACTATATTTAGATGCTACCATTTTGTTTTTTCCGTCGACCGTGAATTAGTTATGACGTCATTGATTTTTTTTTAAATGTCAACCCCATTTTTTTATATGGATTTTGAAAGCTTTTGCAATTCTTATTCGATGATGTAAAAATTATGGTACGTTACATTAGAAAATTTTTGAGTAAATTGTCTTCTAATTCTAAGTTTTATTTTTGGCATTTTCAGTATCAAATTTATAACAAATGCTCAAATGTTTTCCTTCATTTTGTTGACAAAATCCTAAGCGATGATAAATTCCATTTCGCACATTCTGTAATATTTCAGGAGTGATTAGTCTGGTTTCGTAGATGATGCGTTGTCGTAAAACGTCCAAATTTTCCGGTTGTGTCGCATAGAGTTTAGATTTTAAGTAACCCCGCAAGAAGAAGTCCAATGGGGTTAAATCTGACAATCTAGCTGGCCATTCAATTGCCCTTCTTCTTCCAATCCATCTGTTAGGAAATGTATTATTGAGGTATTGCCTTACTGGTAGCGTATAGTGCGGAGAAGCACCATCCTGTTGATACCAAATTCTACGATCTGGCAAATGTGGGTCCTCATTATTAGGAAGAAGAACCGCTAAAACGGGTATCAATTCATTCCTCAAAAAATTCAAGTATATTTCCCCAGTCAAGTTTCCATCAAAGAAAAACGGTCCCACTATGCGATCGCCGATAATCTCTGCCCATACATTTAGTTTTTGCGGGTATTGGGTATGTATCTCTTGCATCCAATGAGGATTATCAATCGACCAAAATCGGCAATTTTGTCTATTCACAGTGCCATTCAATGTGAAAGTAGCTTCGTCAGAAAACAAAATGTTGAAGAGAAATAGAGGGTCATTATCACAAATTTGCAGCAACCGTTCACAATATTCCAAACGTCGATCAAAATCATCCTCAGGCAACTCTTGAACTAAATTCATTTTATAGGGATGATACTTTGATTTATGCAAAAGTTTCCCGACTCTACCCCTTGCTACGTCAAATTCTCGACTAAGTTGCCGTGTGCTTGTGTGAGGACTTGAACTATTATCAAAATGTCAACTTTAGTGTCTAGGGCCGTTGATGGACGTCCACTTTTTGGTTTATCTCGAACGAACTCTTCTTCCAAAAATTTTCTGTGGATTTTACTTACAGTTGAAAAACCGATAGGGTCCAGTTCAGGATGCGTTTCATTAAACAACTCCGCTACTTCCCTAACATTTCGACGTCTATCTCTAAACCCATACATCATGAGCACCTCAATATGCGTTCCCGTTCAGATAAATGCATCTCAGAGAATGAATAATTAAAACACTTTACACCAACAATTAGGATTAAATAAAAATGTTGTGATTCGGATTATTTACAATCTGTCAAAAAAATTACCTTGTCACTTTGGGAATGATAGAAAGATGAAAAATGATTACTCAAAAATGTTCTAATGTAACATACCAAAATTTTTACATCATCGAATAAAGCATTGTAAAAGCTTTCAAAATCCACAAAAAAATGGTCAACCCCATTTAAAAAAAAAATATCAATGACGTCATAACTTATTCAAGATCGACGGAAAAAACAAAATGGTAGCATCTAAATATAGCTAATAAAAAACATTAATCAACATATCTTTGCATTTTGTCAAATAATGCACAATAACGTTATTACGAGCTTTGTCCATACTTTATGGACGCACTGTATAAGTTAAATCTTAAGTTCAGGTACAAATCTTCCAATAAAACTGAATAGATTTTAATTTAATTAAAACAGATTTGAAGAATCTCAGAAATTGGTTAAATAAAATTATTTTAAAATTAAATTTTTCACTTAAGTGTTATTTGTTCATTTCACCTTGGATACGGTTACCATAAACACGGTCATATCGTCCGCGGGCGTAATAACCGGGCAATATGGCGTATAATACCCGGTAATTTATTCACAGTTTTTAATGTTATGTGAGCATAAATATGGCCCGAGAAGAAAAGATATAGATTTCACAAAGCAAAACTTTAGCATTCTTTAATAAAATTAAGAGTATCTAAACATTGACAACTTAAAAGCTTCAAAGTGTCAACAATTGTCATTTAAGATACGTAAAACGTAATAATTGTTTATTTTCGACAATTTCTAAAGACAGAATCAAATGTTTAACATTATTTAGCAAAATTAAAAATACAGTTTTCTAAATGTCGTGAAAAATTATGTGATCCGAAGCTTTCCAAGTTTGTGAAAGTGCTTGTTGATAAAACAATGATTTATCTCATACTATAATAGAATTTAATATCATGCTGGGTACTCTATTTTTAAAGAAATGCTTTCCTCTATATATATCCTTCTGCTACAGATGCGCTTTTCCATATCCCATGCATTTTTAGGGTCTCGAACGATACACTGGCCTCAACATATTAGATGCGTAACGACTATCAACGACAGTTGACAGAAATCTCCGAACTTTTTCAATGTGATTAGAATTTTCCTCTATTTCATAAAAAATAAAATCGTGTATGAACCACTGGTGTTATGGTAATTATACTGCCCTCGGTCGACATTCATCCCTCGGACCAGAGGCCCTCGGGCTGAATTAACGCCGACCTCAGAGCAATATAATACCCATAACTCCCTTGGTGTATAAATAACAATTATGTATCTGTCGTAATGTTGTTTCCTAAAGAGGCATCGACTACAGGTAGTTAACATATTTTCAAAAAATTCATGTAGTAATCTGCACATAGAAAGGCATTGTGTACACTTATAACAGTTCCAATATTACACAAAAACGTACATAAGGGCATTAAAACATTACATTAAAGCATACAGTGCACACATTATCTAAGCATACTGAGATTGACAAATTTCGGGAGATCTTGAAACACATTTTCCTTCAAAAAACCCTTACCGTACGAATAAAACAAAAATAACTGGAATCCCTCCAATCACGGGGAAGTTTATTATAAAATTCTATACATGTACTAGCAAAAACGCGGCATTTGTTGCACCAACTACAGTGGCCTTTGTAGTTAGTACGTTACAGCGTTTGGCATACTCTCCGGCTAGTGTTTTGTCAGTTAATGATACCTGCACGAATGTTGACATGTAGTCCTTTTTCCATAACTGTTTAGTTCATACTTCGGAAAGTTCACCCTAGTGAACTGGCATCTCTGGAGAGTCCTTCGTAATTTGCACCGCAGGCTCGTAGTCAACTTAATCTTTCCGATAAGCATAAAATTATTCAGCAGCTCATTCTTTCTCTTCTTATAGCTTGTTCTGTCACTTCATAACAACATTAATTGTTATTTACGTATCAAGGGAGTAAAGTAATATTTTGCAGTCGAGAAATGAATATTGTCTCTAGTCGTAACCATGTCGAGACTGTGTAATATCACAGTCTCGACTTGTCTCACTTGCTCCCGTGTTGCGTACAACATTTTTTCGCCCGCACCATAATTTTTACTAAAAGAATAACATAAAAGTACCTACTTAAATTAAATAGTTGCAAAATGTAGAATGCTTTATTAAGCAGAACAGGATAGAGTTTCTTGTTTTCTGTCCGTGTCATCATTTTTATTTGAACAAAAACAAAAATACTGAAATTAAGTAATTACAATAGTTATTTTCGCTTTCACTTTCACTCATTGTAAAGATTAAGAAAATAAACGAATTCACAGGTTTTTATTTTTTTGGCAGTCACTCATGTTGACAACTGTCTAATTGGATGTAAGCGGCCGTGATAGATATATTCGTAATTGTATCGAATATGCAATGTTTTCTTAACATAGTGGAGGGCGGAAAAATATATTTACCCCACACTACAAGCGATTGACCTTGATTCAAAGAAACACATTCTTGTTTATTTATACTTTTGCAGAAACCATCGCCTCCACGAAAACAATAATTTACCTAAGTTTCATTGCAATCGGGTGGACATTATAGGAATCTATACGGAACATATAGATTCAAGCCACTAGTGTACTAAGGTTGCCTGAGAATGAAAAGATGGAAATTAAAATAAGGAAAAACATTTTGAAATGCTGGGGCATGTGGACGCAATATGTGAAAATTAATGTCGAAGTAAATTTATATCCCGACAATTTTGATATTTTATATTTATTTCTAAATTACTTTTCATTTTTTTATCATTCATTTAAGCCATTTAATTCAATAACGCGATAATAAAAAGATATTTAATTTATATACACTCAAATTGTATCGACATTAGTTTAGACACCCCCACTTTTTAAAATAGAAAAGCCGCGAATAAGATTTGTTTGTATTTACACCGCAAACATAACCTACCATCTAAGACACACTTATGTATATCCGTAATTTCAAAAATTAATTTTATAAACATATTTAAACCATTTCTACACTTAAAATTCTATTAAAATAACAATATTTGTCAAGGTGAAAATCAAGATAATTTTGCATTTATAGGGCTTTGAAAAACAAACGACTACCAAAGCGTCGGTTTTTGGAATTTTATATTGTTGCGTCATTAAATTCACATAAAATTAGTTTAAAATAGAAATTTGGAGTTAAAACAGGTTAGAAAAGTGCATAAGTCGTTAGATCAACGTTTGATATTTTTATACGCATAAAACCATTTTTCTACGAGATATTCTCGATAGCATCATTTGTCGAAGGTCACCCGAGTGCCTAAGTTTTTATAACGCAATACAGTTTTAAACCTACCTGGAACCTCATCCGAAGTACCAATAATAATATACATACCGTACCAAAAAATTATACGAATTTCCCAAGCATATCCAGCCAGGCAGGATACCTGGCTGTATATCAAGACTTAAGCCGTAGAAGCCACTTTTCCTAGTGTTTGCTGCTATCCCTACAAATACAGGTCCTTTATTATATTTAAAAGTAATTTTGCTTATTTCAATATCATCAGATTTAAAGATAATAAAAAGATAACTTGATTTAACTAAGAAATAATAATCATTTAGATATACTAAAATAAAGAATTTTATCCATTTAAAATACTCATAAATTTTACTTACCATTTGATATTGCTTATTGGAAATAATAATATTAGTTTATGTGTTATTTATTTGTTGAGGTTAACCACTAACTATAGCTTCATAATAGAGTTATAATTTACAATTTGATCATTAGAGCCAAGTATTACAGCTTACATGTACAGTTTTCTTGAATAAAATAAATGTTATATATGTGAAATTTAAAAGTGGGATTTTTATTTATTCATGCTCGGCGCAAACAAATTTATTAATACTGTTTGTGTAATTTTTATAGTCATATATGAGAGTTACTATCCACGATGTTCCTGGGATAAGAAAGTTAAATACTATATCCATTTCATGCTTTCCGCGCCCTCTATATTCAACTGTGGATATTGCTACCTATCAGCTGTTAGAACTAGAGATAATATTATATTTAAATTTCATAAAGGTGCCCAACTCATTATTAATCTATCAGCATTTGATTATATTTATATTCACTCACCTTTAACTTTATCAGACACTTTAAGGTTCACTACAATATATATATATATATATATATATATATATATATATATATATATATATATATATATATATATATATAGTATAGTATTCATTCATTTTTTGTATTCTCTTGATAAAGGCGTATACAGCCGAAACATGTAGAGTTTTTTAAATACATATATTTTGAAGTAATATACAGACCTTTAATCGCCTACTGATTAGGTCTACCATATCATACCAAGGTCACGAAGTTATTATATATATATATATATATATATATATATATATAGGTATATATTTAAAGTCTGCTTTACTTTGATATGTATATATTTAAAACAATCTTACATGTTTCGACACATAGTGCCTTTTTCAAATAAATTTAAAATATTTTAAATTTCTTTGAAAAAGGCACTATATTAACCGTTTCTTCGACCGTTTTGCCCGGTAGAATTTCTAGAAAAAAGATGTAATCTTCTTATGTTAGTCTCTCCTATATCCATCAATTTGTACATAAGTCCTTAATTAATTATTTTTTTTTAAATACACAATAAGCAAAAGCCTCTACGTTAATAATAAAAATGATTTTCTTTAAATTATAATCATATTTACACATCCATTTTTATCATTTCTTACTCCTTTTTTGCATACACTGTTCCGTAATGCACTTGATTTCGAGATCAGTGAACTTTATAAAAATTATATACGGAAGCCCAATCTTCTGTAATCGCATTTAAAGAGTGGGACCAACAGAATGTATCTTGTTTATTCTCTCTCTTTCCGTCTCTCTTCATCTCTACATATTTTTGTGTGTGTGTGTTTGTGTGTAATTGGTTTGGCACGTACAGGTCAAGGTGATTCACTTCACACGCTTGTTTCTGAAAGTTTGGCGATTTAAAAATAACTTTCGATATCTAGTCGAATAAAGTGCCACTATTTTTATGTAAGTCAAGGTGTGTTTTGATCATAATGATCCTAAACGTGACACGGCGGGTCGTGGTCTTCAACCCCGCAAGTTTTGACATCTCTATTTTCGTCCTCTATCCAGAAATATGCAACTGGGTGGAATTTTCTAATATAGCTAGTAAACTTTTCAGCCCTTGTATTGGTATGTTAGTGAAACCATAGATTCTTGCTTTATTTAAATAAACAAAATTTACCTAAGCGCAAACTATATCGACAATCAATTAACGAACTAGATGTAGGGTTAAAGATTAGGAAATATTTTAAACTTAATTGTTAAAAATATACAATAGAGGAAAATATATTTTTAAATTTGATACACAGTCAATTCATTGAATATGGTATTTCCTTTTAAAACTTTCAGAATATTGCAATAAGTAATCATAAGGTAATTATCTTTAAAGAAGAATGTCTTCAAAGTTCCGAATAATTAAATATTCGTTTATTCTATATTTGCCAAAATACGGCTGTAATTAAAATTCATTCGCCTGCAAAAAAAATCGATGAAATTCCTAGACATTGAATAGACGATACACTTAACATAAATTCCTATTCATAGAAATAGTAAATTTTGATATTTTCATATCAAAACATTTATGCACAAACATTTAAACACATATTATGTTTTTATTACTATGTTTTTTTGGTGGATATCAATAATAGCCTGTACGTCGACTATGTCGACAACCTTATGCCGCATTAATTAAAATGTAAATTAATTTTTTTTTTCTTTAAATTTGTGGTCGTGTTGACAAATACTGATAGAACAATATAATTCGTCGATCAAGAGAATTACTGATGAATTAGAGGTGGAAGCCCATATTGCCGCCCGTATATTTACCTGCGACAGGGCTACTCTCGAATAAAGAAAAATAATTTTCTGTTACTACGTGAACATTGGACCGCGATTTTTTGTATGAAGATAATTCTCACATATACCGTTTTTTGTTTTGTCACCATACACAACTAGTATTGTATACGAGAGTAGCTATATTTATATATCCGAAACTGCCAAAACTAGTGTTGGCGCCATCTAACATATCCATCGTAAAGTTTGACTTGATTTTTGATGATATGAGGAATATCTCTTTAGTGTTGCATTTAGTCTTATAGATAGCAGCAGTAATTAAACGTCGGTTGTCAAAATTGATCACAATCTTTCGTTAACCGAATTCTAAAGTTTCATCAAGATACGGCAAGTGATTTAGTCATAGTGAATTTTTAAAGTTTATAAGTTAACTGAGAATGTCGGTACTCAGAATTTTTAACGTGGCCGTACCAGTATCAGCAAAGATTTCAGGGCAGGTCCTCCAAGAGCAGCAGTCCCACAAAAAAACATTAGATTAGAATGCGCATGCCCACAACGCTCAAACTATGCGGTTAAAAATCAAATCAAATAGAATTAGAGATGAGACATAAATACAAAAGGACTAGGAAAAGGCCAAGGATAGAGAAGCGCAGAGGACATCTAATCAAGACGCCCACAAAATATGTGTAATTCTTTGCACGACGGAACACGAAAATATAGGAAATTCCCGGAAATAAAAAAGGAGAAGATTTTAGTCTCGTGATTAAAAGTGCAAAACACATTAATTACAAAAAAGGGAATGTATATAGACGAAATAACTGCAGACATAGATATAAAAAGCAAAACTACATACAATAGGCAGAGAAGTATAGGGGTAAAAACAAAAAATAAACCAGGGAAAAATTTTATTTTGAAATAAATTAAACATTGTGGGAAAGCTGTTGTGAGAAGTAGAAAACACAGCATATAAAAAGCTCGAGGTGGCAGAAGAGACGTATTTGATATTTTACATTTTACGTGTTTGCATCCATTATCATTATTTCATTAATTTTATTCATCGAATTAATTTATACGTTCAGTCTTTGATTCATTAGACGTTAGCATTTTATTTAATTTATGGTGTAAGAGTGAACAATAATACATTTATTGAAATTATTATTGTTAGCATATCAAATATTGCCATGTAATTTTCACAGATTTGCAAAGATACAATTATAAAAATTTGATAACATATATGCGGAACTTAGCTTCTAGTAAGTAAAAGTTTACACACTATATAAGTTTGAGTCTATAAAACTTATTATTTTAAGAACGCATATAGATTATTAATTTGAATTAATTAATAATAAATACACTACTGAATTGTAAACTTATGCCAGATATCTGAGTAAGATAAGTAGGAACTTGGTTTCCACGAACGATGTCAAGATATCTGTGCCATTGAAATTTTAATCAAATATTCATTGATAGACGTAATATATAATTTTATATACAGCGTGAAGATAAACTTGCTACTCTGTAGGAACTAGACTGCCACTTAAATAGACATCGAATAGCACACTCAATTTAGAAACAAGTATCAGTCGAAGCCTGATATTCACATTTTAAAAGTCAGATATACACCTTGAGTACTTAGCTCAACGTTTAAGAAGGCAAATACCCCGTTTTGTAAGTGAAATACTCAAGCGTGAGGATTTGAAAGATTCAATCGAATCCAAGAAAAGACTTGAACCAAAAATGACTTGCGAAAATACAAATTAACAATAAAAGAATTTTTAACAATTTACAATTTCTTTACGTTTATATTGGATGTTAGGCCTAGTTAAGTAGAACCCAAAGAGATAGCCCTGAAATAGCCAAACACTATACAGAATCTAAAGAAAAATACGCTTGAGTAACTGCCCACACACAATCATTTATTTTATATCAATCTATCAAACAAAACTCACAGAACTATGAACATACTTCGACAGGACAATATTTTACATGAATTTTCGCATAACAAATACATAAATTACTAACGGCCTTCCTCGATTTAAAATGCTGTAACAACGAGTACGGCAATTATAGGCTGTTTACTTGAATGGAATGCGAATAACTCTAAGCAGCATATGCAAAGTCACAAGCAAAGTCGCAAATTGCAATTTCCGTACTCGAACGTTCACATATGATTTAATTTTTATGTTAATTTGATGTCATCTGACGAGTTCGGAATTTATCTTCGAAGAAACCTGTTCCTCAATAAATTTCTACGTAATGTCACGAAGAATGCGTTTGTAAAGCGAAACGCGTAAACGTCTTAGAAGCGATGTCAATTGGTAATCTATTTATAAGTGTAATTCTAATTTAATTACAGAATTAGTTATCCGTCTCTTCAGTAAAGTATTCCCCTAATATTTTAATGAACCATATACATTTCTACAATATATTTCCATTATATTTTAAGTAAATACGAAACACGTGTGGAAAATTGCCCATAAATGCCATAAACATGTCGTTTTTACATGAATATGATGGTAAAGTGATGTAGTTTTTCAAATTCATGACAGACACGCGTCACATGTAACCGTTCCCTTAATTGTTATCCAAGAACTGTAGATAGAAAAAAAACCAAGAGGGAAAGGTAGGAATTTCTGAATTCCGTAGAAAAATATGGAAACAGAAGGCCGAGTGTTTCTTTTCCCCATTACGTCTTTTTTTTTCCTTTTTTTACTCCTATTTCTCTACATCTTTTCTATTCCTTTTTTTCCCTCTTTTTTTTAGGTGGTAGTAATTTATTTTTTGTCGCGTACATATCTATTTTCGTTGTGTTTTGGGGAAACAAACGGTACGCTTCATTTAATGTTTCAGTTGCCGCGTACACCTAATAACACTCCGCGTTTTATACGTATTGTTCCGACAATTTTTGTGGTCTTCGCTCGAATAAACATCCATAATAAATAGAGTCGTAAACGGTTTTTACTGAATTAATAAGAAATATTAAATTATTTCGTCGATTCGAATTAAATGAACCTGATCATGTAACGAAAAAAAAAAACTGAAGGAAGAAGCTGAATTTAAAAACTCGGGATATAATGAAAGTTAATTTAAAAAATTACTAATTTCAGTTAGGAATGTTTGGGATTTGCAATTTTTACTCTTACCGAAATTATTCGATTAATTTTTTTTCAGATTATTTTTATGTTTTTGCAAAAGCCGCTTGAACGTATAAATACTATTTTAAAAATAATTTCCCATTGATTAGCTACGTTTTATGGTTCTAAGTTATAAACAGAGATAAGATTTTTTTAAAGACATTTACTTGAATAAGAAGTGTTCTAAATGAAGTAATCTAATTTAATTCATCTATTTACTAAATTTGTTCAAAAAGTCTATGTTTACAGACTGTGGTAGTATATTAAAGAATGAGTGTCATAAGTACGGACCGAACCCATGACTCATTGCCCACGAGCGTACTATTGAAAATTTGTATTTTTAATGAGTTTTTAATTTCATTTATACAAGTAACAAAAAACGCAAAACTTGTATATCCATTTTTATTTGCTTCTAAGTTACAGATCTATGAATGTGATTTGATTGTCAGATCATGAAAAAAAATGTAATCCTAAAGTCAATAAAAACTGATTTTATCTAAAAAAAGTTCAATTAATAATATATTCGAAATGTCCACCTCCTTATTGAATGCAGGCTTGTGCCCATAAGCCAACAGAAGAAGTACTTATCTGAATTTCATTCTTGTTTTGTCGGATTTGCTCGGCAGCCAGGTGAATACGATCCAACAACTCTTATGTTCGAAACTTTCGTGTAGACTAAATTTTTCATGTACTCCCATAAATATAAAAGTCAATGGGATTAAGATCGGGTGATCTGGGTGGCCATGCAACAGGACCACCTCGACCAATCCATCTTGGATAATTGACGTTAACCCAATTTCGGACAGCAATTTCGAAATGTGGTGGTTTTACATGGATGGGGCATGTAAAACCACATGTCTCGTCGAACATTCAGTGGGACATCCTCTAAAAGAACTGGCAGTTCGTCAATAAGAAATCGAAGGTAATTGTCCACATTTAACCTCCCGGGAAGAACGACAAGACCAATCAACAAGTCATCGATTAGGGCCGCCCAAACGTTAACAGAAAATTCATGTTGAAATTTAGATGGGCGTATAGCTTTGGGATTTTCTGATGACCACCTATGCAGGTTTCTCAAATTTGTAACATCACTTCTCGTGAACGTAGATTTGTCCAGAAGACCGTTCTGCAGAAATTGAAGCTGTGACTGTCTTTATATCCAGGTAGAATAAACTAGACGAGCATAGTGGTCTGCCTCAAGCTAACCATGTCCCCTGCGATAGTGATATGGATATAAGCCCTCACGTTTTAAAATTCGCCAAACTGCCGTTCGTGGCACTTCTAGTTGTCTAACGATTCGACGTACACTGAGAGTTTGATCCCTTGTAACAATAGCTACTGCTTCTTCCTCTAAGTCTGCTTCCTCTACTCCTCGGCCGAAAAGATAATCACGCAGTCCGCATTCCCAAAATTGTCTATGTACTTCCAGAAACGTACTGTAACGAGGAATGCGCCTATCGGGAAACCGATGTCGGTATTCAATAACTGCTTCACGTGCACTGCCGTTACGGTAGCCATACACAAAATGCATGTCCGCATACTCTTGAGAAGAAAATCGGTAAGGCATTTTGAATAAAGAAAACGTGTCCACTCACTAATAAGCTGTTGTATGAACTGAAAGGTAATGTAATCCTTTATTAAAAAATGGAACGTTAACAGTCATCTGAACACTTGTTTATTGTATGATATTCATGGTTCAGCACTTACGAAATAAATAAGAACCTTCTTTATCATCAATCAATTTCCAGTACTCTTTTTTGTAGATCTCCAAGAAATTACTGTATGCACTACGGCACGTGTTTATTTATTTTAGGATAACATTTTATTATGCGACGTTAACAATCACAGGCCTATTTTTGAATCGTATAACATTCTGTAAATAAAATCAGTTTGTATTAACTTTAGGATTACATTTTTGTTCATGATCTGACAATCACATTCATAGATCTGTAACTTTGAGACAAATAAAAATTGAACATACAAGTTTTGCGGTTTCGTTACTTGAAATGCAGTCTACTTTACACTCCTAAAATTTGAACATAACGATACGGGACATCTTGTATAATTGGAAAACAAACGAGTGGTGATCTATAAAATACGAAATACATTTTTATTTGTTCATTTTGTAGTTCAAGCTTAGTAAAGGAGTATTAATATTAAATACCAATACTTTCTCAAGGTTCACTCTTTAAATTTGTTCTCTTTGAATGAAATACATCCTTGTAGATAGAAAACGTCCTTTTTACATCGCAACTGGTTACAGGTGCATACGGGAAATATTCTTTTATTTCAGCATATTTAGCAGTTAGATTTTGAGGCATTACCCCTATACACAATTACTGCAATGTTATTAAATCTGGATTTCTATTAAAAACTGCGTCTAACTCTTGCCGAAGGTCACACATCCGAGGTCACTTGGAATATTTTTCAAATTATTAATAACCACATCTATGTGGTCATTTAATTTGAGATTTTGATTTTCAAAATGAGTGATTAATTTTGGCAAATTTCAAGAGTGTTCCTGAAGAAAGTACAATGATTTTTTTAATTTGGAGTTTGTATTTGTTTCTAGCACTTAGAAAACACTTCGAACATCGTCATTTAAATATATAACGAAATTTTGTAAACTGTCAGCATTCAGCGCATAAAACTTCCAACCATGTTCCCCATCTAGTTATTACTGGAAATGGAGGCAGCGACATAATGGAAGTGTTTCCCTGTAAAGAGCTAATCTCAATAGTGCTTTTCTGAAAACTTTTTCAAAAGCGGATACAAGTCTATCAACTTCTGGAAAGGTATCTCTAAGGAAACATATCCCTAATATGCTGCATATCACTTATGTAGCACATGCTCTCCACAGAATCTGTGAATATATGAGACTATCCGAGAATCTTCGTAATTATAGATACACTAACAATCGATTTAAATAAGAAATATTATAACTTACGGCCTATTAATATTAGTCATAAGCGATTTTTCTTGACTTATCGCAATGGTCAGTGTATTAATAGCCCAATATTAATACATATATTTTGCCTATAATATTAATACCTATTAATATTATAGGCAAAATTCCGAAGGAGAATGCAGGTTTTTTGAAATTGACAAATCCAGAACTGTTTACAGGGTACTGTTTTAGAAGATCTACTCCAACACATTTTGTAAATCATGGTGGTGATTTGTTGACCTTAAAAAATCATGGGGGTTGGAAGTCTTCAGCTGTGGCTGAAGGTTATATTGAATCCTCCTTAAACAAAAATATTTCATATACTTGGATCTCAAACTAATACAAGCCTTTGAAAATATGTTCTTTACCAAATCGCTAACACTAAATTCCTAATATTAAAATAAACCTTTACATATTAATATCTAAATTTTTCAACCAGTCAAGTGCTGCAGAAATTGCATTGCCCAGATTGTGGAGCCCCCAGAGAGCCTTCTTCTGGGACAGTTTCTTCCACATATCCGCAGTCGCAGTAGCTAGTATTTGCTAGTTTCCATTTATGCACCATTGAGTTGCAGCTTCCGTTGCCTATGCGAATTTTATTTAACTTTTATGTCTTCACCCACATACCTGGGTGTTTTTCATTTTCAAATTGATATATTTTGTGTTCTACGTGCTGTATCGACTTGAGCTTTTGGCTAGTCTCTTAAAATATTGTCTATCATATTTCTTCTTCTTCTTGTTCTTCTTTCTCTTTCCTTAAGACTTAGTCTTGTTTCTTCTACTATTTCAATTTTGTTCAGCCTCTTGGAAGCAGATGTCCAGCCCTCGCACCATCTTTTGGGAGGTCGGCCTGGAGGTCTCCTTGAGTTCAATTTTACGTTCTTTGCCCATTTTGCCCATCGGTCCCCCGTCATTCGGTCGACGTGGTCTCGCCAGAATCTTCGTCTTTTTCTCGTAAATTCTTCTTACATGATCTCTCAAGCTTACTCCTCTGATATCCCTTAAGGTCCTCATCTCCGTTGCTCTCATCATGCTCTTCATTTTTGTTGTGTCCGCTCGGGTTTCCACTGCGTATGTAATCACCGGTCTCACGGCTGTTTTATATATGCGGACTTTACTTTCGATGGACATGTATTTATTCCTCCATATAAGGTCCCTTAGGTAGCCAGAAATTCTTGAGGCTTTATTCATTTGTGTTCTGACTTTCTGTTGTAGGTTTTTGGAGCTTGTTATCTCGACTCCCAGGTACGTGCATCGTATACATTGTCGGATGGGTTTGTCATCTACAGTCAGTTTACATCTAGTGGGTTCTTTTGCTATGACCATTGATTCTGTCTTCTCCACTGATATCTGCATGTTAAGGTTCTTTGGTTTTGTTTGGAACCGATATAGCAGTCGCTGAAGGTCGTCCTCGTTATCCGCCATCAGGATTGCGTCGTCAGCGTAGCACAGTATCCGCATCGATTCCTGTCCCATCCTATATCCTCCATCCACTTCTTTTACGCCGTTGATTATTTGATCCATGATGAGGTTGAATAGTACTGGGCTCAGGCTATCCCCCTGGCGTACGCCCGTCAGTACTGGTACTTGTTCTGTGAGTCCCTTTGGTGTTTTGATCTTGGTTGTATTACCTTAATTTATCATATTTCAAAAGAGGAAAAAATTTTTGGGGAGGGCAAATTTACAAGTAGTTTTTGCGATTTACCCCTTTTAACTACAGCCAATACACTCGGCTGCGTATAGAAAAATGTATGTAAATTGTTAGTTAGAAATGAAGAAAAATATTTTTGCTTCATTATAAATCATAACTTCTTTATTTATTTGACATTATTTTTTATAGCGTATGGAAACCAGAAGAAAAATATTATATTTTACAAAAAAAAGCATTTTAGGTTGCGCATCTATCACATTGAATTATATCTACTGAATGTTCAACACGAATTGGCTTTTGGCATTCTTTGCAGGCTTATCGTGTTGGTCTTCTGAGACGTAGGTAACAATTTCCCTTCTGTTCGATTCTGCCAGAACTGTCACATTCTTCTTGAGCACATACTGGAACATTGTCAACAGTTAGTGTTACTAAGCGGCCCAACAGACTGTCAATTCCACTACGTGATGGAAAATTTCGTATGATTTATGCATTTTGTGAACGATTTGAATTTCTGTCATGGCTAATTGTTCACTTAACTGTTATAGGAACCTTCTACGGTTTGTTGATGTCTTCAAGTGTGGATTATTTTCCATGTAGATCACGAATTCTGAAAATGCAGCCACATCTGTAATGTTATAAAAAAAGCCAAAGACCAGCTCTTCGTTGAATATTCGCCAAGGCATTTGTATATATTGTCAACGCCTCCTTTGCTTATGTTGTAATCGAATATCATTCTTGGCTTTCGTTTAGGATCTTCAATTTAGATGTTATAATTGTAAGTGGAAAGAAGCACAACCAATTTGTTCTTTTTACGAAGATATTTGCATAAATAAAATGCCACAGAAACTTGACGTAATAAAATTGTCACGATAGCATATTGTTTTCATAGCTAGGTAGATTAAAAGCCTTCCTCGTATCTAAAAATATTCATTTGATTTCGCGCAAATTAAAAAATCTACATTTCAATTTTCTAAATCCGAGAAAGTACGGTAGCTTCAAGCTACAACATTTAATTACTAACCGACACATACGAAAACACCAACACACACACACACGCTCAAGGCGAGAACGATCATAAAACCTTCTCACAGTGTTCGCGAACAAGCACGAGAAGCCATAAAAAAATCGCCATACACACAGCAGTCAAGCGATCCCATGCAAAGAAACAGCAGAACATATTAGACACACTGCATTGGGGTGTAATCTATATGCAAATGGCAAAACAGTACATGTCAATGACACTGCCTGGTTAAAAGGTTAATCTGGCATCACTAATCAATGACCTTTCTCGTGGCGTCTCTTCAAAAGCGTGTCAGATCAGGGGTAAGTTTTTTTTTGAAATTTTCATTTCGGCCATGCAAGATCAAATGCGACCATCCCATCAATTCGCAATTACCTACTCGGATGTGTTATTGTATAGGTTATACATATTGTGTATAATAATGATTTTTAAGAGGTCGATATATTGGAAAAAACATTAAGCGAAATCGTAAATCATACTACTTGACGGCTCCAATAAATTCTCAAGTAATACGTTTTTTAAATACGTAGTTTGGACGGATTGCTGGTTTATTACTCGCAAACGAACGCGGAATGCCTTTAAACATTTACAGGTTCTATAATATCCGTTTAATTATATGAGGTTTATTAGTTTCTTTTAGCCTTTCAGCAAGAATTAATTATCCACTAGATTATATTATTATTATTATTATTATTATTATTATTATTACTTCCCCGCTACCATTATCGCTATTATAATGTGTGATCCAATTCGCGTTTCCTATATTGGCAACACTGTAAACTATACAGTTGTCAATTAATAACGCGCTTTTGACATATCGAATATTAGTTTGAAAAAACACACTTAACACGAAATTGCCTAAAAAATAATGAAAAATCAGTTTATGAGTAAAAAATCATTTATTATAAACACTTTACTTACAATAAGTACACATGTATAAAAAGATATTAATGTCATGGCTACATTTGCTTTTCATTTAAAAGTTTCTTCATACGTTAGGAACACCAATTTTTAATCATGGTGATAACAACAATTATCGACTCATAAGTAGAGCTGACCAATTTCCGTGCGCGCCATGTGCGCCGATGTGAGGATGAATGTATTGCATCAGAACTAATAAAAAGCATTCAGTATGTGTTTGGTACTTGCGTAAGTGTAAGCATACGTAATAAAATGTCGTCGACACATAAACCGAGAAAACGACCGATGTCAGACGAAGTGAATAAGTTTATTATGGACTTCCCGGAGTTAATATACGATGGCTCAAAAATTAAATGTTTAGTGTGCAATACATATCTAATGTGTTGGTCAAAAACACATTGTAAAGAACACGTAAGCAGTTCGAAGCACAATAATAACAAAATTAATCGACAACAGTTTATACATGAACTATGTGTAACTATGATTGTGTGTACACTGCCGTTTACCTTGTTAAGTAATGATTCATTTATTTCATTTTGGAATCAATACGCGAATCAAACGTTACCGAGCACGACAATTATTGGCAATGTATTAGCAACATAGTAGGTAATCAGTTATACACTAGTGAAGGATTTGCCTACAATTTAATTCTAATTAGTTTGCCACGGAGCGAAGAGCAGTTTTCTTTGTCAAATATTTCTTAATTTTTATTCATACATGAATATTAAATTATTTTATTGAAAAGTAGATAATTTATTTAAATCATGAATAAGTAAAACAAAGATGAGAAGGTAGCAATGATAATGAGGTACCACAAGAATAATAGTTTAAGGACATGCAAATGTATGTGTCCATCAGGTCCAGTGGGTTTATAAAATTTGATCGAGAAATATCCAGCATTCGTCAGTAGGTAAAATGTTGGAAAAGAATTATTTTTCGATACGAATACGGTTACAATGAATGTCTTTAAAGCAGCAATCTATCATTTATGACAACACAAGGAAATTTAATCCTTTATCTGAAGGAAGAAAACTGCTGAAGACAAAATTATTCAAAACAACTATTGAAAAGCATTTACAGTCGGACCCCCGTATCCGCGGTACATACGTTCCAAGCTTTACCGAGGATACCGAAAACCGTGGATAATAGCCAACATCTACCAATTTTCGTTTAAATGCAAGTATGTACACGTATGATATTAAATACTTGTATTAAGTCAATAACAAAAGGAATTTAGTCTCATTTATTTATTTTATTATATTGTAGACTAGAAAGTACATACACATATTAGATATTAAAAATAATTTTTAATCGGAAAAAGAATCTTCAACATCAACTGATTCTTGCACCTCCACCGTAGAGAAAGTAAACGCAAGCGATGTTGATGGCACAGGATTCTCGATCGTTGATGCCCTTTTGTCACTTTTTGGAAAAACATTGTTATAGGAAGCTGCTGTTTCTTTGCTTCAATTCACTAAATAGTGTTTGAAGAGGGTCCAATGCTTCAGTTATTGATCTCGTTACTTTCATACTGCGTTCCATTAAAGGATCGTAATGTACGATCTTTTCCTTTAAATCCTGTGCAAGCCGAAATACTTCGCCCAATCTTTCCAGAGACCATTCAGATGCTCGCGTGTCAGTTTCTTCATCTTCCTCTGTCGATGAAGTTATAAGTTCATCTAATTCTTTATTTGATAATTCCTCTCCATGTGTACACTCATGCACCTCCTCCTCCATCAAATCAACGAATCCTTCTTCACTAAACTGCCTTGCTATGTAAATGATTTTGTTTATTTCCTCATCAACAGTCGGTAAATCTTCAAAGTCGCTAACAACCTCAATCCACAAATTCTTCCAACATGACTTTATAGTCGCTGGTTTTAGTTCATTTATTGCTGTTTTGATAAATGAAATTGCGTCGGCGATTGTAAATGTTTTCCAGCAATCCATAATTTGCAACTCAGGCTCTATATCCATTGATATTCTAAGACTTTCAAATACAAGACGAGTGTATATTGCCTTAACGCACCGAATAATACCCTGGTCGAGAGGTTGCAGTAATGAGGTAGTATTTGGCGGTAAAAATACAATCTTAATATTTTCATCTTCCATAACAATGGATTTTGGATGACCAAGTTCATTGTCCATTATTAGCAATGCTTTAAATGGCAATTTCTCCTGTTCCAAGTATCGTTGCCTAGGTGAAACCATTCAGTGAAAAGTGTTGCTGTAACCCATGCTTTCTTATTTGATTGCCAGAGCACAGGTAGATTGCTTTTGCCTTTATTTTTGAGGGCGCTAAGATTTTGTGAACGATGTATTACGCCTGGCTTTATCACGTGCCCATCAACATTAACACATAATAGCAGTGTTAACCTGTCTTTGCATGCTTTGAATTCTGGTGCCTGTTTTGCTGTTTTATGAATATACGTTCTACTGGGCATTTTTGCCACAGCAAACCAGTTTCATCGCAGTTGAACACTTGTTTTGGGTGGTAGCCTTTCTCTTCAATAATCCTTTTTAACTCAGCCGGAAACGTAGCAGCAGCGTCTTCGTCAGCTTCATGCAGCTTCTCCAGTGATCTTTAAATTTTTCAAGTTATATTTGCTCTTGAGTCTATTCAACCATCCCCTACTTGCTGTGAATGGTTTTATGTCTTCTTTAGTGCTGCCTTTTGAAAAGTTTTTATATAGACTTAAGGCCTTTTGCTGTAAAATATTACCACTGATCAGTATATGTTTCCTATTCATATCTTCAATCAATAAATTTAACGCTCTTTCTAGCTTTATTAGTACTTTATCACGTATTGTGGAAGTTTTATTGGCAGTCTGGGGTGCCACAGAATAACTAGATCGAATATTCTTCTCCTTTTTTACAATCTCGCGTATGGACGGTTCATTTTTACCATATATCCTTGCTACCTCAGCATACGATTTTCTTTCTTGTTGTATTCTTCTCTTAGGTTTGAGGGACAGTCACTATCACGACTTCGTTGATTTCGATGTATTATTGATATATTACTAGAGAACGGACGCAATTTCCATAAAACGCAATCGGCAATTGGAATTGTGTATAACGTCGCTTAGTACATCCCGGCGTAATTCAATGAAGTATTTGTTTGACTTACTCGGACACCTGGTCTCGCCGCGATAACAATGGACAAGCCAGCTATTGTATTCCGAGAATATAGTGCTTTTTAAAATGTTTTCATGAGCGTAGATAGAAGCGGTGTTTTTATAATGTATTTTATTTATTAGTTTATATTTCGTAAGATAAATAAAGTGCTGTGAGTAAGTTTCTTGTTTTCATAGTTTTAACTGTTAATTACATCGTAATTTTTGTGACAGATCCTGTTTAATATCGTTTGATTGAATCTATTTCTACCAATTATTTCGACGTAAGAGTGTGCATTGAATTTCGTTCAGTTTCAATAACTTACGCACACATTTCTAGTTTTCATTTATTTAGATCTAGAGCATTGTTTAAGTTACTTTTTCAGACATGATATGGAAGAATGTCGAGAACGGCATTGTAAAACAATGGCGAGTTGGATTGACGGTCATACTGATTGTATGTCCATTGTCAGTGATTCCGAAATTTATTACAAAATCCGTAAAATGTCGTCAAAAATTCGTCACTTAGGATCGCAAACACATCTGAACTCTGTAAAACTTTTATGGCGGCTAATATTCCATTAAATAAACTTAGCAACCCCACTTTAAAAATATTTCTTCAAAAATATACTGGGCGAAATGTTCCTGATGAATCAACTTACGCAAATATTATGTTTCTAGGTGCTATACGAAAACAGTAGAACGCATTAGAAGCCATCTTTTAAATCAATACATATGGATAAGCGCCGACGAAACGGTGGATATGTTAGGACGCTGTGTGGTAACTGTTGTAGCTGGTGTACTACATCCAACTATTCCCTATAACTCATATGTAATAGCAACAAGTATTATAAATAGAGTTGATGCGGAAACAGTTGCTGAAACCATTAAGGAGAATATGCAAAAAAAATGCTATTGAAGACTATTGAAGAAAACATATCCTAATATGCTGCATATTACTTGTGTAGCACATGCTCTCCACAGAATCTGTGAATATATCAGAGACACTTTTCCGGAAGTTGATAGACTTGTATCAGCTTTTAAAAAAGTTTTCAGAAAAGCACCATTGAGAGTAGCTCTTTTCAGGGAAAAATTTCCATCTCTGTAACCGCCTCCCACTTCAGTAATAACTAGATGGGGAACATGGCTGGAAGCTACTAGTTATTATGCTGAGAATTTCGATAGTCTAAAACATTTCGTAACACTGCTAAAGGAGGATGCTAGAAGTATTGGTGAGTGCAAGGAGCTCACACAAATCCCAAATTTAAAAAATCAGTTGTACTTTCTTCACGAACATTTTGGAAAATTGCCAAAACTAATCACTTATTTTGAAAATCGAAATCTCAAATTAAATAACGGATTAACCACATTAGATGTGGCTGTTAATAATTTGAAAAGTATTCCAAGTGACTTCGGATGTGGCCTTCGGCAAAAGTTTGAAGCAATTCTTAATAGAAATCCAGATTTAATTACATTGCAGCAATTATGTATGGAGACAATTCCACAAAATCTAACGGCTAAATATGAAGAAATAAAAGAATATTTCCAGTATGCACCTATAACCAGTTACGATGTAGAAAGGACGTTTTCTATTTATAAGGATGTACTTAATTCAAAGAGAACAAAATTGACAGAAGAAAACCTTGAGAAACTATTGCTAGTCAATATTAATACTCCTTTACTCAACTTGAGCGACAAAATGAACAAATAAAAATGTTCCAATTATAGAAATAAAATTAAAAACTTTAAAAATACAACTTTTCAACAAATAAATATGTATTTCGTAATTTTATAGATCACCACCCGTTCGTTTTCCAATTATATAAATAAAATTAAATATTTTAGAAATACAGCCTTTCGCCAGTACTGCACTGGGTGGTAAGCGTGTCCGTTCTCTAATTATACCTATACCTACAGTGGTATATTGCACTGTAGAAACATCAGTATTTTCACGAAATGTGTAAATACATCAGTGAATAATGACGAATTGTAACGAGAAAAATTTAGATATGTCGCATATCGCATCGCCGAACCGATAAATGGCTGAATCCGCGGATACTGAGACCGCGGATACGGGGGTCCGACTGTATTTGATTCTGCATTTTGATTATTTATCTGATTCTGCATGATAGAGGATGCTTTTTCTTAAATCATTTAAATTTAATTACTAGAATTACAGATTTTGTTAGCCTTTTTTGTACACTTTCGGCATGTAAAGATTTTATTATTTAAAAAAGTGTAAAAAATATAACCAAAATACTTTAAAAGTTGTAAATAAAATAAATTATAAAAGATTTTATATATTTTACAGTTAATGCATCTTTTAATTTCCTTAATTTCTATGCCTCTTCTACAGTTATAATATTATATATTTCGATTCCTGAAAAGAACTTGTATTATTGACCTGAATTCTTTAGTAAAATACTTCTCGCATTGCCAATATTCCTTCAACTTCTACTCATTGTTATTATTTGAATTGCTTATTTGAATTGGTTCTGCAGTTTATTGGCAGAACTATTGGTCATAGTCCACGGTTATTATCCGGAACTAAATCTGAACCTTTGTGTCGAGATGCGGGGGTGTCGCGTGTCCCAGACCCATACATAAAACTGACCACATGTACGACAGCTGCATATTCCATTGTCACCCACGCGCGCGACGTGCATATACCTCTCAATCCGTTGATCTTTGCCACCTAATTTACTTCATTTCAAGAGTCGAACGTACGTACCTACATACACTCTAACATAACATATATATCCATCCGTAGGGCTTCCCCGAATAAACATAAACGTTTTTCCCACATCTGTGTCTAATATTTCGTCGGATATGTTAAGCTTTCGAGTCCTGAATAAGTGGTATTTATATGAACGTGTAGAGAAGTGCACAACTAAAAGCGACAAAATCACTTCCTAATTACCTAAAAGGGTACACCTATTGGAGCTTTAAATAACAGCTGTCAAAATTATGCTCGAGGTAATTGACGTTAAAGAAAATTTAATATACGAAGTATTCATCAATCAAGATTAACAAATCTCTTAATCAGTTAGAAAACTTTTAATAATAATTGAATCATTTGCAGTGGTTACCAATAAAGTAGAGTTTTGCTTAATTTTTGCCAAATACACTCGTGGACAAAAAATTCCGGACACTGAAGTGTCTGTTATCACAATTAAAATTCCTTTTTCTTGTTTTTTTTATATTATCTATGAAATAAGAATTGGAAATTAAAGAAGATACAAAACATTTAGGGCCGGTTTATTCACCTTCCAGTAAAGTATCGAGTAACGCTACTTGTAAGATAAAGCCTTACTTGCCAGATTAAGTGTTTATTCACCTTCAAGTAAAATTTAACCGCCCAGTAAAATTACTTACTTGGGAGAAAATTTACTTGCTGCTCATCTACCCTATAAAGTGTCAAGTAAGACTAATATCATGCTGTTTGTGAACTGTCATGTAGAAAATTAAGTTATTGACAAGTAAAATGGATTTATTTGAAGACATTGACGATATTTTAGACAACGATTTTGTCAATATGAATAATTTAGTGAATCGATATCGAATAGAAGACAATTTTAATAAATTTGATGATGACGAATTTGTTCGTTTGTATTGTTTATTACATACTGTGTGTGTGGTAAATAAAGTATTATGTATTATTAAAATATATGTTCTAAACAAAAATTTCATTTTTATTTCACATGTAGTCATACTAAATTATAATATGATGCTAGGACATAAAAGGACATAAAAAAGTAAAAATGGACAACACGTGATAACACACAACAAACGCTTGAGATTTAAGGTTATATTAGATGCACTCATTTGTCATGCCGGCAACTAGAATTTAAAATTACCGAAAGCTGTACATCCTTCTCTATACCATGTGTTAGTGGTATGTTACATCTTTCTCTATTTTCCCCTAACCATACTACTGTTGTAAAAACATCTAGTTCTTTCCAGTAACTAACTGACCTTTAAAATTATATGAATAAACCCAAAAATAGTAAAAGTGCCAAGTAAATTTAATTGTCAAGTAACTAACAGGTACTTTACTGGAAGGTGAATACACCGGGCCTTACTTTATCGAAACAGCCAAAAGAGCAACAAAGATAATGACGAACCGAAAAAATCTTAGTATGCTCTTTATTCTGTTTTTATATGTCGTGTTGAAAGGTCATTTGAACTGTCAGTACTGACACTTATTGGTTGGAAATGCAAGCAAAAATGTGGCCCGGGCGGTAGCTTTAAACGAAAATGGACGCAGTATTCGATACATCACTGCTGTCTTGAATATTCCCAGAAGTACCGTCCAAGCCGCAACACAGCGACATCGTCAAACTGGTGAATACACAAGAAGGCCAGGATCAGGCAGACCTCGCACCACCAACCGGCAAAAAGGCCTTTTATGGTGTTACTTACACTACGTGATCGTAGTTTACCATCAACAATTGTATGTCGCCAAGTCGAAGACATTTACGGTACTGCAGTTTCTGCACAAACCGATCGCTGAAGATTGAAGGAATACGAACTGATGTCAAGGAATCCTGCTGCTTGTCTCCTTCTGCTCCCAGGTCATCGTGTTCAGCGTCTACTATTTGCCCGTGAACATCGACATTGGACAATGGATCAGTGGAGCTCCGTATTGTTCACGGATGAGTCTTGTTTTTGTCTGCGTTTACCAGATGGACGAGAACATGTGTGGAGAAGGCCCGGTGAACGATTTTCAGCGTGTTGTGTATCTCCAAGAATGGCATTTTGGGGAAAGTCATTAGAGTTCATGGAGGTAGTAATCGCTTAAAAAAGTAGATATAAAACTTAACCGATAAGACCAATGAATTTGTGAATTTTGCACAATTTACTGTTTCGTGACTTTTTCTTATTGAATAAAATATTAAGTACCTTTTTTTATTTCTCATTCTTACCTTGTAGATAATGTTTGTCGCAAAACTCGCAACAAGTTGTCCATTCTTCTTTACTTCTTCAATACTTCAAAATGTAGTTACAAGTAATTTAGAATCGAACGTTGAAGAACTGAATTGTTCTTTATTATAATGAAAGGACGGCAACGATCACATTCAGATGAGTAAAGAAAAATAAAATACTACTCCTACCACTATACCCCTGAGGGGTAAAAACTTGCTTTCTCCCAGCTAAAAATTAATATCATAACAAAACATGTTTCTTTAAGAATAAAGATGCATGACTTAATTCTTCGCCAAATTTGGTCCAAGATGGATAGATAAAATAAAATTAAAATAAATACAAAGATATTTAATTAAGGCTGATATTTAAAAATCATGTTTTTGTTTAATAAGCCATGAAATTAAAATTCAGTACTTGACTTAAACTGTCAGAATTAATATTGCAGACGTCCAAATAATAATAATGGTTCAATTAACCGAAGAAGAACGTATTGAAATTATGATGATGTTTGGTTTTGATGACGGCGTTAGGACTCATGAAGAAATATGCGATTTATTTAACAATTTGCATCAAGTTCGGCATCAAATATCACGAAGTGTTGTTGGTAAAACTTTGAGAAGGTATAACTTGACCGAAAATGTTAGAAATTTCCCGAAAAGCGGACGACCAAAAGCCGCAACTAATGAAATTATTGCTTAAGATATTGCTATAGTATTAGAAGAATTACCGCAAACTTCTACTACATCCCTCGCACTAAACTATGATATAAGTTGCCGATCAGTAGCCAGAATATTGAACCACGAAAAATATCATGCGTATAAACCACATTTAGTGCAAGAATTATTGGACGGGGATTATAATCGCAGAACTGAATTTTGCGAAAAAGCGATGGAGATTGGCAAAAGTTACCGATATTTTGCATACAATTTGCTGTTTTCCGACAAGGCTACGTTTCGTTTGAATGGTACTATTAATTGCCATACTTGTCGATATTGGTCAAGAGATAACCCTCATTAGATGCTAGAAACGGAACATCCGTAGAAATTAAACGTTGGGCTGGTACTTTCAGGAACCGTATTATTGGTCCTGTATTCATTTATGGTTTTTACGTGATCAGGTGATTCCTAATGTTGAGGAAGAGAAGGTGGGATGGGGAATTACCTGTAAGTGTTTGGTTCCAACAAGATGGAGCACTCCCGCACTATGCCCTTAATGTTAGAAGTTTTTTAAGTGAAACATTCCCAAATCGATGAATTGGTCGTAGAGGCTTCATTGAATGGCTCGCACAATCTCCAGATTTAAATACCCTAGATTTTTTCCTTTGGGGTCATTTAAAATCTGTGATTTATACTAAACGATTGCGTAGTCTGGACGAGTTACGGCAGGGAATAATTGAAGAAGTGTAATTAATTCGTGAGGAGACTTTGACAAATGTCATTCAAGAATTTGTTCACAGACTTGCATATTATCAAGAAGCGAACGGTTATCATTTCGAAAACTTTCTTACCTGATATTAATTCTGTTTATACAAGCTGTCCCGTATCGCTATGTTCAAATTTTAGGAATGTAACGTAGACTTCATTTCAAGTAACAAAAACGCAAAACTTGTATATCCATTTTTATTTGTTTCAAAGTTACAGATCTATGAATGTGATTGTCAGATCATGAAAAAAAATGTAATCCTAAAGTCAATAAAAACTGATTTTATTTAAAAAAGTTCAATTAATAATATTTTTGAAATGTCCACCTCCTTGTTGAATGCAGACTTGTGCCCGTAAGCCAACAGAAGAAGTACTTATCCAAATTTCATACTTGTTTTGTCGGATTTACTCGGCAGTCAGGTGAATACGATCCAACAACTCTTCTCTTGTGCTCGAAACTTGCGCGTAGACTAAATTTTTCATGTACCCCCATAAATAAAAGTCAAGGGGATTAAGATCGGGTGATCTGGGTGGACAAGAAGACCACCTCGACCAATCCATCTTGGATAATTGACGTTAACCCAATTTCGGACAGTAATTCCGAAATGTGGTGGTGCCCCATCCATATCTCGTCGAACCTTCAGTTGGACATCCTCTAAAAGACCTGTCAGTTCGTCAATAAGAAATTGAAAGTAATTGTCCGCATTTAACCTCCCAGGAAGAACGGCAAGACCAATCAACAAGTCATCGATTAGGGCCGCCCAAACGTTAATAGAAAATTCATGTTGAAATTTAGATGGGCGTATAGCTTTGGGATTTTCTGACGACCACCTGTGGCAGGTTTCTCAGATTTGTAACACCACTTCCTGTGAACGTAGATTCATCTGTCCAGAGGCCTGTTCTGCAGAAATTAAAATGAAGCCGTGACTGTCTTAATATCCAGGTAGAATAAACTAGACGAGCATAGTGGTCTGCCTCAAACAAACCGTGTCCCCTGCGGTAGTGATATGGATATAAGCCATCACATTTAAAATTCGCCAAACTTTCGTTCGTGGCACTCCTAGTTGTCTAGCGATTCGACGTACACTGTACACGTGTTTATTTTAGTATAGCATTTTATTATGCGACGTTAACAATTACAGGCCTGTTATTGAATCATATAACTTTTTTTAAATAAAATCAGTTTGTATTGACTTTAGGATTACATTGTTTTTCATGATCTCACAATCACATTCATAGATCTGTAGCTTTGAAACAAATAAAAATGGATATACAAGTTTTGCGTTTTTGTTACTTAAAATGAAGTCTACTTTACACTCCTAAAATTTGAACATAACGATAAGGGGCACCTTGAATAATTTTTGTGTTCATTACTGGACTACCAAAGCAGAGCGCTATTGAAGTCGTAAAAATATGCAAGGTGTTTTATTTAAAATATAAAATTTAATAGAGTTTCCGGCTAAACCGGAAGTCTGATTCGGATATAAATGTACTCATCTAAACCCAGATTTGAATTTAATTAATTGTGGAAAGTCTTATTCAAATCTAAGTAGCCACATCAAAGATATTAGAATAGATCTATACATTTGTGTAACCCTGTATGTTAGAAACAGTTAAGCTGGGAACCTACATTGCCTAAGTCTTTTTTATTTGTTTCCACAGGTCAGTACTGTTCTGTGTACTGTTCTTGGGTCGAATTTCCTACATTTTTTTATGAGCCAAGTACTAACTGATACAAAAAATGTGATTATTCTCATATTGAACATGTTTCTTTGAGAACGCGATCATTTAAAACAAGCTATGACTTTAGAAATAACCTGTACACAAATTATTAATTTATGAAATAAATTTTCTTTTATTTTTAATGGACTGTACTCAGTTATTTTTAAATGCTGTTTTATTTTATTTTATTTAATATTGGTTGAATGGTTTTTAAAAAAATTAATTCGAAAATTTAGACAGCAATATCTTTGGGATTAAACGGCATCTAAATAAAGACGAATTATTATTAATACCGACCGGCCGGGCGAAAAAAAAATAGTTATAGATGAAAAAGCGTTTGATGTCCGTCGTCCGTAAGACTAACATGAATTGATTGTCTTTTTTATAACACATACACATTATATACACCGGAAAAGAGCAATTCTAATTATAGGATCTTTGATCTATAACATATACAACACATATTACAAGAACCGTTAATAAAAAACAAAAATGTTAAGGGAAAAAAAATCGAAATAACTTAAACAGACGTAAAAATATTTTCGGGACGTTTAAAATTTTATTAGCGGTAATAACGACAATATATATATATCGAACTTAATTATATATACGTATGTAAGAGAAGATATTGCATCATATTTTTATAATTGGTGCCTTTAAAATAGCTGGATAATCGTTAAACGGAGTACATTGATGAAACTGTAATAAGAGTTTGAAAAGAAAAATGATTCAATTTAGATATGCTATGTTTACGACGGGATAGACTCCAATTTGTCGTAAATTATTAAATATTTTTGTTAAAATTACAATGAATAGTGTCTTCTAATTAAGAAACAAAACAGGAGTTTAAATACTAGGGAAGGCTTGTATGTAATCTATCTGGATTTAAAAAGATTACAAATTATTTTTTTAAACATCAACCAGATTTTATGACCAAGTAATGTCGAAATTGAAAGATTTTTCTAATTTTGATAGTGGTTTGAATAGTAAAAATTAGTGATTAAAAACTTGAACGCCGAACCAATAAAAATCTAATTAATAAGTAAATAGCCCAAAAGTTATCCATGGAGAAATTATTGCTATACAGGTTAAATCCAATAAATATGAGTATTCATTGCATGGTACCTCGTTAACGCAGCACAATCTAGTTAGAAATCTTCACATTCTACATTCATTGGAAAAAAAATTCTAGACACCGAAGTAAATGTCTGTTACTAGAAAAAAAAAATTCATAGCATCCATTGTCTGAATGAAGACTTTTTGGAAATTTTTTTTTTTTGCTAAAATACAACAAGCAGGAAATTACTGAATTCCCACGCAAATACAATTCGTAAGAGCGTTTAAAAAGTTATTCTCTTTAAATTATTTTGAAGATGGTTCGAATTGCATTGGAGATTTTGATTCAGTGTTAGTATCGCTAACGCCTGAGCGATTAAAACATTATTTAAGATTATTACCAAAAGAAATCGTTTTCCAGAATTTAAAACTTCATATAACATATTATCTTCGGATGGGTTCTAAGACAAAAAATGTACATCATGGACACGAAATTCCAGGCACCCAAGTAAATGTCTGTTAATACAAGAAAAATTTATTTTCTTCTCTTTTTTTTTAACAAGACATGAAACATTATCTACAAAGTAAGAATGAGAAATAAAAAAAAAGTCACGAACCAGTAAGTAAATTATGCAAAATTAACAAATTCATTGGTTTTATGGCTAGGTTTTACATCTACGTTTTCACACAATTTAAGCAATTAATAGTGTCTACCATGAACTGATGACTTCTGCCATGCCACATGGAAAACTTTGAATGCAGTTGGCGATCTCTTCTTGTTTAATGTTTTCTCATTCCTCAAGAAGAGCTATTCGAAGATCCCGAATGCTTACCGGTATGGGTTGTAGGTGCCGAATACATCGCCCTAAGGAATCCTTACGGAAGGATATTTCCAGCAAGATAATGAACCAGTGCACAAATTTTGAAAAGCAATAACTTTTTGCAAGAATTTTTCGATACAAGAATTATTAATTTTCCTCCAAGATCTCCAGATTTGACAATTTTACATTATTTTATTTTTTCATACTTAAAGAATACCATTTTCAAGACCAGAAATCGCACAATCGAATAGCTTCGTAATGCTATTGTGAATTATTGTGCTGACATGACCCATGAAATCCTAATAAATGGCTTCTGGAAACTTTCGAAGCCAAGTTTTCTAGAAAACTGTAATTTAATTTGTGGTATTGTCAAAATTGACCCTAGCATATTAGTTAAGGATTAACTACAGTCTCCAAAGAAAGACAGATCAGCTTATCTTGAAACCATTTTCTATTTTGAAGCTGTAATTGCTTCACTTTTCTTACTATGAATTTGTGACTTTCTCCTAGTTCAGCCCTAAAACTCAAATTAGTGAACGTTTTTGCAATATTATAAGTTATTTCCTTCTGTTTTCATTATTACAGGAAATTATACTTTGAATATATGATATAATGTCAGATTCAAATGACTATAGCTTCAACACGCTAAAATATTTATTTGATTCATTCGACTTTATTAATATTACAAAAGATGAATTTAAAAATCTCCCGATAACATCTGTATCAATAAATCACCGCCCACTCTTTAGGGTGAATAATATGAGATGTCGATATTCATTACAATATTTTCGAGTTATGGGACATCCTCAACGTTAAAGTTAATCCATTCGAATCGTAGAATCTTTCCAAGAAAGTGCTTCCCGAAAGCCATTTATTAGCGTTGTCTTCAAAATAATGGTCAACATTTCTAACATTTTTAGTTATTTTATTATTTTCTTTTAATTCTGATTATTGTAAAAAACATTTTTTCAAAAACTTAATTACCAATTATTACACACATTTACATGACATAACCAAATTAACAAAATTATACGTTTGTGACATATTACGTGCACTGTCACCAACCATTAAAAAAAAGCATGGCCGTCCCTAATGAGGAAATTTTTTTGAAGGCTGATGGGTGCTTTAAAATGTCTCACGTTGTACAGTGCAACGTGAGATATTCTAAAGCACCTATAGCAACCATAGTAGAAAGAGTTAATTAATGGAAATATTAGTAAGAAGTAGCTTTATATTTTAATCACGCACCACGTTGCACGACGCAAAACATTTTGCAAACCGCAGCACAAAGGTGTAATAAGCCACTAGTTGATTCGTCAAAAAAAAGTACAATAAGCAAAAGAATTATCTCAGGATCTTAGGTCCTTAAAAAAATATATATTTTTAAATATATACCAAATTTATTTAACTACTTCCACTTTTTCAATTATAAGCTAATAAATAAGTATGAAATGTCTTACACTAATCTAACAAAAATTTGCCTCAATCTATAAAAACCTTGTTACATTCACTATGGTCCGTCAATCGTCTGACACCTTTCAAATGTCGAACTATATATCACATCAATTCAATATTTTACTCTTCCTAAATTTGTTCCTATTCTTCATTTTCTAATAACTACAGCTTCGTTTAGTATTATACCCTTTTATATTCACACCTCTTTTAACGGGCCTTGTTATTATGCTCCAAAATCTTCCTTGCTTTCTTCTTATATTTACATATTTTCTTAACTCGATATATACAAACTCTTTTTTACAAATTACACTATTATTTCCTTTCCAATACCACAATTCTTCTATTTTTCAAATTCTTGATATATGTACTACGTGACTATAAAATGTTTGTAAAAAATATTTGCTTTGGCAACACTGAAAAATTGGCTAGCCTGGTTATTCGTATATAGGTACAACTTTGTAGGTTATGTCATTTGTATCATATGAATGCGTTAAAAATCAGGTGTGCTAACATAAAATTACAGAAGTGTTTCCAACTTAAGTGTAAAATTTACAATCATTTATAGTCTCGTTGTATTTATATCACTTTGGCAATATTATTAAAACTTCGTATCCACCACAAGCTTCGTTTTTAATGAAATTATTTTATATATTTCATTATAAAGTATCAAAAGCACATAAGATTATTCTTTTTTATGTTTTACTAATTTATTTATCACCTCTTTTTCATAATTTTTTTGTTGCTATCTTGAATCAATTATCATTTTTTTACCTTTCTTTTTTTTCAAGATTCTCGACTACTCATAATATCTAAAGTCAATGTCATCAATACTTTAGCTTTAACGTTTGACAATATCATATTTTTTAACAACTTTTTGGCATTTTACTAGTCTAACATTTAAAACATTTCATGCTAAAATTATCTATACATAAACCCTTCTTCCAATAAAGATTTCATAACAATACATACACATATCAATTTAGGAATACGTCCTTAGATCGATTCTGATTCATGTATTAGTTACGCTCCTTAGTTCAATTCTGATTCAAGTATGTATTAGTTGGGCCTGTTCATATGCGCATAGGTAGTATAAAATCTATTCGCAAAAATAAAATCTTGTCCAAAGACATCAAAGGTACTGCCTGCAAGTGACACGCCTTATAATCTGTGTTTAAACGTTTAAATGTGATAGATAGGGACCGGACACGAGGGGCTGAAACTACAATGGACCATATAAATAACATAACATCGCTAAGTACAACACGCAGTTATTGAATAGCACTATTCATTCCGTTAACCTCACATCTGTTTTTTGTCGTTAAATTGTGACGCAATTACTTCAACTTTACACTTAAATTCCTTTCTTCATGGGCGTAGATTGAAGCGGAGGAACTTTTTATAATCTGTTTTATTTATTATTTCATATTTCGTAAAATAAATAAAGTATGGTAAGTTAGTTTCTTTTTTCATTGTTTCAACTGTTAACTACATATATATGTAAGTGTCCAGTGAATTTCGCTAAGTTTCAATAACTTACGCATACATTTTTAATTTTCATTTATTTAGATCTAGAACATTGTTTAAGTTACTTCATCAGATATGGTATGGAACGACGTCGAGAATGGCATCATGAAACAATGGCGAGTTGGATTAGGGTCAAACTGATTATATGTCCATTGCCAGTGATCCCGAAATTTATTGCAAAGTCTAAAATATCCTTAAAAGATCCCAAGAAATCGCTCGTAAAACATACACAGAAATTAGACCCATTGAAATCTGACAATTTTAACAAAGAACTCTGTGAAACTGTAATGGCGGCAAATATTCCATCAGATAAACTTAACAATCCCACCGTCAAAACATTTCTCCAAAATATATTGGTCAAAATGTTCCGGATGAATCCACCTTGCGCAAATATTATGTTTCTAAGTGCTACACGAAAGCAGTATAGAAGGCATTAGAAATCATCTTTAAAAATCAGTACCTATGGATAAGTGCCGACAAACTGTCGATATATTAGCTCTGTGGTAAATGTTGTAGCTGGTGTACTACATCCAACTATTCCACATAACGCATATGAAAAAATAGTTTTATTTGTCAGTGACAGTGCTGCATATATGTTAAAAACAGGCAGACTATTAAAGGAAACATATCCTAATATGCTGCAAATTACTTGTGTACCACATGCTCTCCACAGAATCTGTGAATATATCAGGGACTCCTTTCCGGAAGTCGATAGACTTGTATCCGCTTTTAAAAAAAATTAAGAAAAGCACCATTGAGAGTAGCTCTTTACAGGGAAAAGTTCCATCTTTGTCACTACCTTCCTCTCCAGTAATAACTAGATGGAGATCATGGTTGGAAGTTACCAGTTTTTATGCAGAGAATTTCGATAGTTTACAAAATTTCGTTACATGTATAAATGACGAAGTATTTCTAATTGCAAGGAACTAATACAAATTCCAAATTTAAAAAATCAGTTGTACTTTCTTCAGGAACACCTTGCAAATTTGCCAAAACTAATCACTTATTTTGAAAATCAAAATCTCAAATTAAATGATGGATTAACCACATTAGATGTGGCTATTAAACAATTTGAAAAATATTCCAAGTGTCTTCAAAAGTTAGACGCAGTTTTTAATAGAAATCCAGATTTAATAACATTGCGGCAATTGTGTATGGGGACAATGCCTCAAAATCTAACTGTTAAATACGCTGAAATAAAATAATATTTCCAGTATGCACCTATAACCAGTTGCGATGTAGGACGGACGTTTTCTATTTACAAGGATGTATTTCATTCAAAGAGAACAAATTTTACAGAAGAAAACCTTGAGAGAGTATTGCTAGTTAATATGAATACTCCTTTACTCAACTTTAACCACAAAATGAACAAATAAAAATGTATATCGTATTTTGTAGATCACCACCCATTATATAAATAAAATTAGGAGCACTTTAAAAATACAAATTTTAAATAGTACGCCCGTGCCAATGATTCATGGGCCTCTCGTATCCGGTCCCTAGTGATAGGTCTATTTGGACCTCTGTGTAAAGATATATTTCCAATTATTCTTTATTCCTCCTACATTTCATCGAAATGGTAAAATTTTTTTGAGGTGCCCTTGCTAATATTACTCTTACACATTGCAACTAGCGAAACCGAATCTTAAAATTTCGTTAATTAGTGTACCAATAAATTCAAATCACCTGAAGCTGATAAAAATCTGATAATGACTTTCTTAAAATACCATTGGTACTTTTATTTATTGATTTATATATTTTCCAAAATTCTGATCTTATAAACGCATACACCATACTTGACCATACCTGTAACACCAGAAATTTACAGAAAAAAAAAGCGATTATCATTAAAAATAAGTAGACCTATGGATGGGATATGGGAAAAAAGTTACAAGGTAAAGGACGATATGGAACCTGAAAAATCATGGAAAGTAAAAGAGAAAAAGGCTATTAAAGCGATAATGTCAACAATGTATGTATGTATATTGCATATGTATATATAAACATATTTCTGTGCTGTCTGGTTAAGATCGGGATATACTGCAATAAAATATTGGTCAAGTAGGTAAAGTCTCAACCCAACACACACAAACACACACACACGCACAAGTATTAAGCATATATAAACTAACACACGCACACAAACACTCGAGCGGACAACAGACGACGACCGTTCTTGATGTTAAAATTTATATTCACACGTCTCGATGTATGCAGTTTGTTAGTGCGGCCAGTTTATTAATATTTATTGCTCGGGAGTGGACAGTGCGGCTTCAAAGGAGCGAGGACGGTAAATCGCTTTATGGATGGAGACCATCTCTTCAATATAATACAAGGATGTACGACTTACACGATCCAGCTTTCAGCACGTCCGACATAAACTGCGGACTGATCGGGGCGTTAATATATATTATTATAACAGGCTAAACTGTATGAACGGCGGGGCCGTGCTTCATTTACATTTCTTTCTGCGTTCATTATCCGGTTGTTCCGACTCCGCAACCCTAGCCAACGGTGAGCGACGCAAGCGCCATTGTTTCGTATTTTGATAATATGGCGGCATACGTGTGTATTTTAATATTTCTATTTTTATAAAACCTTTAAACTTATTGACATTTTGTTATAGTCAAAATAAACAAAAAGGTTTTCAATATATCTTAACGTTAATTGCACGTACAACGCTTTTGTTTCATTATGAAACAGATATGTAAATAATTTACACATCTGTAACTGTATCATGGACAATACACCTCGTATTTTCGGCATTAACTTCTGCTTAAGACATATGTTTCTGCCATCTATAGGCGTCGTCAGTTAAACTAGTGAAGCAATGTATACAAATGATACAAATCTTTATAAATAGATCTGTATCTGTATATAACATTAAGCCGCAATCCCTACTAGATAAAGCAAATTTCATCCTGCAAGGTGGCACTTATTTAATAAGTGACATCTGACGGACGAAAGAGACTTTGCCGGAAAAGGGACCTTTCATTTTGAGCAGCTATGCTGATACAGAAAGTCTCTTTCGTCCGTCAGATGTCACTTATTAAATAAGTGCCACCTTACAGGATGAAAATTGCTTTATCTAGTAGGGATTTCAGCTTAAGGTTATATACAGATACAGATCTATTTATAAAGATTTGTATCATTTGTATACATTGCTTCACTAGCTTAACTGACGACGCCTATAGATGGCAGAAACATATGTCTTAAGCAGAAGTTAATGCCGAAAATACGAGGTGTATTGTCCATGATACAGTTACAGATGTGTAAATTATTTACATGTCTGTTTCATAATGAAAAAAAAAGCATTATACGTGCAATTAACGTATAGATATATTTAAAACCTTTTTGTATATTTACCGCCACCTGGCTAGTTGTTAATGGACTACCTGTATTGTTTTGTTTTCTGTATCAGCATAGCTGGTCAAAGCGAAAGGTCCCTTTTCCGGCAAAGTCTCTTTCGTCCGTCAGATGTCACTTATTAAATAAGTGCCACCTTACAGGATGAAATTTGCTTTATCTAGTAGGGATTTCGGCTTAATGTTATATACAGAATTTAGTGATGGGTTGCTACGAAGCAAACTGCTATTTTGAAACTGCTAACTATCGTTAGCAGTTTGTAGCAGCTAACAAATATGAAAAGAAACTGCTACTTTTTGTAGCAGTTTTCCGATGTAAATATTTCTGACGTAGCAGCTCTAACGGAAAGTAATATTAAGCTAGCAATATTTTTTATGCAGCAGATTAGAACTATTTTAAGAACTATTTATAAACTATCGATTCAGAAACTTCTCTCACGTATTAGTAATAAAAAATGGATGGTTTATTTTAATACTAAGGTAATACATATAATCATTTTTCAAATACCAGAATTTAATTGCATTTGTATTGATTATAGCAAAACCAAATAACAATCAATATTGAAAAAGACAGAAAATGTTGTAACGTTTATTAGTTATTATGTTAGACAATAAGATATTAAAAAATAGCCGTATTTAATGAAAAATGCTTTATTTAAAGTATATAGTACGTATGTTGCTATATAGGAGAAACTGCTACAAAAAGTAGCAGTTTTTTTAAACTGCTAACGAAAAGTAGCAGTAGCAGTTTGTAGCTGCTAATGAAAAATAGCAGTTTTACACATCACTAATACAGATACAGATCTATTTATAAATATTTGTATCATTTGTATACATTGCTTCACTAGCTTAACTGACGACGCCTATAGATGGCAGAAACATATGTCTTAAGCAGAAGTTAATGCCGAAAATACGAGGTGTATTGTCCATGATACAGTTACAGATGTGTAAATTATTTACATGTCTGTTTCATAATGAAATAGTCCAAATAATCATTTTAATATAAGCATTTTCATATTTTAGAGAAATCTTTCTAGTCAATAACACCTCTTTACAGCAGCGGCTTTCCTGATGCATCAAGTGAAGCACTGATTCACCTTAAATTTCTGTTCAATTAGTGAATATTTTATTCCATGTTTCTTAAATTTTTCGCTCGGAAAATAAGTTAAAACTAATTCCTTTGGTATAAGAAAAATAGTATGATTTATACTAATAATGTTAGAATAAAAAACTATTATTAATATGTTCATATTTTCATATTGTAACATTTTCATATTGTAACGGGCTGAAATCATCCCTTGATCATTTTAGTCGTTTATTCAATAAATTATGAACGGACCTGTATTTCGTAAGATTTTCGCATATATTTTGTAATTCCGATCTTTGTCTATTGGTTTTTCTTTTGCAGATACTTATCCTATCGTTAGTTGAAATTGTAAATTTCCATGTAGTAAGTTTATATAGTATTTTTACGATAAGAACGCAGTTGCGTCACCAATGTGCGTCACACAGCGTTGACAAATTTATTGTTTACATCTTGCAAATAATTGCTATTTTGGTTATAGGTTATGTTACGAGATCAATTAAGAACTTCAAAAATCTTTTTTTCTAACAAATGCCATTTAATATTGTAATATTTAATATTGTATATTTATCACTCTATATTTAGAAAAATACATGGTTTATGTTAATTAATAAAAGCAATTGTATTACTATTTTTATTTTGCAAAATTTATAAATATAATATCGATGTTTTAAAATAAAAAAGGGAAGGAATGGAAATAATTTATTACAGTTAGTATTAATAATTAAGATATAGCAGTACATACGTTAAACTAAAGAACAGAATACATATAAAGCTTTGATATTTTTTAGTTTTTCTTAACCACAGGTAATAAATATAGGTGTTGTACTCGAAGTACTTGCCAATCAGATAGTATTAGGTATTATATATGGTGTAATATAAAGTCAAACAAATATTAAAATTAAAACACTATCATATATTGGCTCTTCATTTCACAAATGTTTTCACTAGAACAAAAGGTAAAAGTGCAGTCGTAACTTATAGCTTAAAATAGCACCTTCCTCTTCTTCTAAACTAATTATGAAAGGTCTAATATCATTTTGATGAAATCCTACTTCCCTGTCCCACTATTTTTTAAATTGCAGCTTCAGTGTGAGTGTCATACAGTTAGCTCACGCTTCAGCAGTTACTTGACTTAGTGCTTCTTGCACAACCTTTTACAGCCTTCATTTGTCTTACCTATATTATTAGAATAATATCTTTTTGCAATCCCCAAAATTAATTCTATAAGGTTAAAAATACAATGATATGGAGGAAGAAAATGAACTGTGTGGCCATATTGCTCTGATAATTCATCGCAGGTAGATGACGTATACTTTATTTTCAATAAGATAGTAAAGTTAGTATGATAAATATGTTTGTTTGGTTAAATTGTTAACAGTTTTAGTGCGAATCTTTATTTTAAAATTTGTTATATCTTACGGCTTTGTCTGTAGTAAATTCAGTTAGAATTGTCATTGGTATTTTCATTTGGTATCTCCTAGGTTATATTGAAGCATCAGCGACATCTCGTGTTTATTTTCTAAACTATAGTCTTTTATTAAATATTCTTTATTAAGAACCTAATTAATTGAAATTCTTTCTCAGATTGGTTTTGAATTTTATTTTCTTAATTTTGATGTAGCCAATGTTTCTCTAATTATGTAATTCTTCATTAAATTCTTCTCTGCAGGAGCTTCACCTATCGATTAATTTTTCAAGAACTATTTATCTTATCATATAAAAGTATCGAGTCGGGGAAATCTCGTCCTCTTTTGCTGTTGAAGTTTCACCTAGTAACACGTGTACTGAAGACGTACTTTGCAATTGTAATGGCTTTTTAAATATTATTAATTTACTTCGCTAATGCGGTTTTGGGTTATTATATATTGATATAAGCGGCCGTTGGTTATTATTTGAGATACTGCAAGTTCCGTTTTAGGTATATTTATGATCGGGATTGGTTTCCACGCGGAGCACGTGTTCGTAGGTTCTCTCTATTTTGCGTATGTTTGCGCTCATAAAACTCGAAAAGTAGACGGTCAATTTAGTTGAAATTTTGATACAATGTTGCATTCGAATACGCGAGTGTTTCTATATATATATATATATATATATATATGAAGGTGTAGTTTCTCGGGTTCTTGGCCGCGTGTGAGTTTTGTCCTGAAAAGGACTATTTATTCTAGGTTTCAACGAGATCGCACTCGTCATCTTCAGGAGCTAGTCGGTCTGTCGCTGGTTAGAGCTAGTTAGAGCGTTGAAACGTAGAGTAAATAGTCCTTTTCAGGACAAAACTCACGCGCGGCCAAGAACCCGAGAAAGTACACCTTCATCATACGTCCGCGAACATCAAGAGTAACATATATATATATATATATATATATATATATATATATATATGTATATACCTTTATTTGCTATATATATATATACATTCCTTTTTTTAACACAGCGCGACAAAAGTCTTCCCACATCAGTGAAATCTTCGGTGCGCCTCTACATAAGTAGAGCAAAAATTTCTCAAATACTTGATTTGGTAGTACTTTTTCTATTACAAGTTGACGTTTACTAATCATATACTCTATTTACGTTAACATATTGTTATGAAATCTTAATGATAAAAAGGAAAATAACCGAATGAATTGTCTTATATGAAAACTTAAAATAATGTGTGTATAGGTTAGATGTAAATGTCAAGAAGATGTTATTTTTAAACAAAATATGGCAACAATTGTCAAATTTGAGAGGCGAAAATATTAATGATGTTAATATTTCCAAAACAATTAAACAAATAGCTGTGTTTTTGAAAGAAAAAAAAAAGGAGAAATTATTATTGATTTTGTAGAGATGCCTAGCCGACGTTTGAACATCAGTCGCAGTTCTCGACACGTAATCATATAACGTAAAAGGAGATCAACCTGCAATGATCAAAAATATTTAGACGAAAATGAACGTCTCAAAGGCGAGCAGAAGAATCGACAGATGGAGAAGAAAAACTTGAAGTCTTACGAGTTGAATCGAGAAGAAAAAGAGCGGCACAATCGTCTCACCAACACAAAAAAACAATTAGATCAATAGCAAAGGCGTATGCAGTTGCAATATCTGAATGATCAAACCTCATATGACCGAATTGCTTTTTCATTCGACCTGGATATTCAATTCAAGGCCTCATGTAATTTCGTTCAAATCGAAAAAGTTGACAACATACAAAGCACACGATTAGTTGTTAAAAAATTGATGAATTGAAGCAACAATTCTGATTGAACCTCATAAAGGTGAAGACGTGCTACTTCCACGAATTCCACTCATTCGATTTCAAATTAAATTTCAATTTCCAATACGTCACGTTCGCTATGACTATCAAAAAGGCGCAAGGGCAATCTTTGCAAGTGTGCGGTTTGAATATGATTGCTTCTCTCTTGTGAAATTATACGTCGCATGCTCAAGAGTTGGTAAAGCGTCTGATCTTTATGTTTTTGCAGAATATGGACAAGCAAGAAATGTAGTCAATCCACTAGCTTTACTATATAAAATATTTTTTTGTAAAAAACATATTTTTCTTCCTATTCTTTCATTCCACATAGTAACAGCAATGAAAGGCAGGGTATTGAATTGAATTATGTGTTTTCCCCGTGAATCTATGCCCGCTACAATCATTTTATTTACGTTCCCATTCATTTCATATCAGACTGAGCCACAGAGAAACGTGACCGAGTTTAGCTAGTATAATAGGAACTGTTTAATAATCTGTTTCCCCAATAAAGTAGAGCCAATGAGTGTGATTTATGCCAGATTGTTAAATCATTAGTCTTTGATTAGTCATTGTCCTCTATCTTGAATCATTTCAATTTTCTTTACTGTTAAAGTATTTCTTTAACCTAAAATTTCCACTATTGTCGCATAGATTTACACAGAATCAAAACTCTCACTTTACTAATGTTGATACTTCTCAACATCTCTAATGATAATTAAGATAAATGCAAAACTTACTATAGAAGTAACTTTGAAGAAAAAAATAAAGAAAATTTTATAACATTCCTCGTATATTTCCTATTATAAACTTTATGTTTATTTTCTGCATGTAAACCTTTAGTACAATGGAAGTAAACATATATGAAAGTACAAATAATCGATTTAGATTCGAGCAATAGTAATAACGGCTCAAGTAGCAGTAACAACAACAATATAAGTTATTTATTTATCGAAACTACAACTCGATGCGCACTTGTTAAATGTGAACATTACAATGCGCCGGATCGTTATCCGGTCCCGATGAAGAGTCCACATGTTCGCCGTATATATTACTCGATGGAGGAGTGAATCTACATCGGTATTATTGCCGGATCGTGAAACGATCGCGTTGTCGACGCTACCCACACAAAGTGGAGGGTTCACCCGGAGGCCGTCGCCGGACCACCGCGCGTTTTGTCTTATTCGCAACGTGATCAGGATGAAATCTTTCAGATCCATTTGCTTATAAAGCTGAGGTTAAAACAACAATCTGACATAAAATTAGACTCATTGATCCTACTTCATTGGAGAGAAAAATTATTCAAAGGTCTCTGAAAGTTGGTATTATGCCTACAGATATCGTTCGAATTAACACGATTTTTTTACAAGCTAATTTGAAATAGTAGTTAGCATATAAATTGAGATACTGCTTATGACTTATTTCATATGAACCGATGAACCAATACAATGAAAATCAATATTTCCTTCGGTTATCTTTATCTGTTAGGAAAAATATTAACAATTCATCATACTTGCCATACAAATTCAGAGTTTTAATGATTTATTGAGAATATATAGTTGCTAAAAATACCGGGATATTCAAAATTACCCTCAAATATATTTTGCAAAGTGTACACCTGAATTAACTATACAAATTTACAATATTATACAAAGCAAAAAATGCTGTTATATGCGTATATGACAAGCATAAAATAATAATAAAAATACATTTCAACAATAAATAACATTATACAGGTTGTCCAGAAACTCTCCTGACAAACGAAGACCGGAGATTCCTCTGATAATTTTAAGACAATTAAACCCAAATTCACCTAGTCCGAAAATGCTTCCTAAGGGAGCTAGAGTTCTTTGAAGACAGCCTTGTATTTATTTTTTTTTAAATTCCTCCAGAACGCTTCTATTTAGAAAAACAAAAACTGGTATGCTTATTTATCCTCCAGAGATGAATCGATTCCATCAATTGCGAATTTCTAGTACCGGTCATAGGCGTCCGTTTTGGGTAGGTCAACGGTTATTTTAAGGCATAACTTTTTTGTCTTTAACTTTTAAGCATTTGTGACACTAGATTATTAAATTTTCAGGTATTCCAGTACTAAAATGTACTCTTACTTTAAGTCGGTAGGATACACCGTTTTCTAGAAAAATTGATTTGTAAATTTTTAGTTTTTTCTTCATTAAAGTTCAATTTTTTTATTTTTTGCAATAGTTAGCTCTGAACTGCCAACAGAAGTAAATCCTACGTTTTTCATTGTCAAATTGTTGTCAGTTCGCGAAGTTTATCTTTTCATTTTTTACTTTGTGTTATTCAAACACAACGATTTCAATTTTTAAAAAAATGGTTTTTACTAATGAGGAATACGCCGATATGCATTTAGTTTATGGCGAAATGAGGTGTAACGCTCGAGGGGCGCAACGTAGATACGCTGAAAAATTTCCCAATCGTCAGCATCCCACTCACTCAACATTTACAGCTCTTCATCAACGATTAAGAGAAACAGGTTCAGTGGTCCCAAAAAATAATGAAACAGGGAGACATAATGATGTAACAGCAGAACATAAAGATGTTATTTTAATGGAAATTGAGGAAAATCCAGAAATTAGCGTTCGAAGACTATCTGCCATGTACTCCACAATTTCAAAATCTTCCGTAGGAAATATCTTACACAAAGAAAATTTATATCCTTTTCATTTTACAAAGGTGCAAGCACTGCTAGAAGGAGATTTTCCTGCTCGCGTAGAATTCGCTAGATGGTTACAAAATCAGAAAAATCAAGATGAAGATTTCTTCAGGAACATTTTGTTTGGCGACGAAGCTACATTCTCAAAAAATGGAATTTTTAATGTACATAATGCACATTATTATTCGTACGTTGGTGACAATCCCCATGTTGTTCAAGAATTTAAGCATCAGCATAGGTTTAGCATAAACGTCTGGATAGGAGTAGTTGACGATTATCTACTTGGACCTGTGGAATTACCTGCTCGTTTAAATGGTGCTGATTACTTACATTTCCTGCAAAATATTTTACCTGATTTGTTAGATGAGGTGCGTTTAAATATTCGGCAAAACTTATGGTTTCTACAGGACGGCTGTCCGGCCCACTTTAGCAGGAATGTACGAGAGTTTCTAGATAATAACTACGAAGACCATTGGATTGGAAGAGACGGTCCAGCGATTATTGTGTTTGGGGATACATAAAAGCATTTGTTTATTCCGTTCCGATACAAAATCGCGCACAACTCTGGCTAAGGATACAAGATGCTTCCAACGAATTTAAAAATAACTTTGGAATTTTTGCAAGAATTCGGCGTTCTCTAAGCAGAAGGGTAAACTTATGCATAGAGACTAATGGTCATCACATCGAGCAACTTTTGTAACAATCTACCTTTGATACTTGTTCTTTTTTTGTTAGTTTCGTTGCATTGTAATATATAATTTGTTTTTAATTTATTAAATTAATTTTCATCCATGCCTTGATAGTCTAAACCAACTTCGTCGATAAAAATAAGTAGGTACATAATAAATTGAACTTTAATTAATTAAGAAAAAGAAAAATTTACAAATCAATTTTTCTAGAAAACGGTGTATCCTATCGACTTAAAGTAAGAGTACATTTTAGTACTGGAATACCTGAAAATTTAATAATCTAGTGTCACAAATGCTTAAAAGTTAAAGACAAAAAAGTTATGCCTTAAAATAACCGTTGACCTACCCAAAACGGACGCCTATGACCGGTACTAGAAATTCGCAATTGATGGAATCGATTCATCTCTGGAGGATAAATAAGCATACCAGTTTTTGTTTTTCTAAATAGAAGCGTTCTGGAGGAATTTAAAAAAAAATAAATACAAGGCGCCATCTTCAAAGAACTCTAGCTCCCTTAGGAAGCATTTTCGGACTAGGTGAATTTGGGTTTAATTGTCTTAAAATTATCAGAGGAATCTCCGGTCTTCGTTTGTCAGGAGAGTATCTGGACACCTGTATATATTCATGTACAGGCCGATCCAAATTAAGTGTTCACCATTGTTATCTTCGTTATTGTAGGAGCTACGTAGTTTGTTAAATTATGAAAGTTATATTGTTTTTTCCGCTGATTACGATAGTAGAAACAGAAAAACAATTGAACGTGTAAGTTCCCAGTTATTTTTAAAAATCAATTTTTTTCTAATGGAACACCCGCATGCACATGCGCGTGAAAAAGGTCGACTGGAAGTTTTACAGTTTCATTTGTTGTTTAAAAAAGTAATTTCGATGTTTTATTTGTGAGTTGCTAGTGACAATTATGTGTAAATTAATTAGTAATAAACCGCCAACGCTTAACTCCAGCTATAAGTTTTCTTTTTTGAATATAATTCTACAAGAGTAAAGTGTATATTGCAATTTTATAGCTTCTCCTGATGAAGTCATTAATATATTGACGAAATATTGAGACAGAACATTTGAGTTTTAATGTAAACAGATAGATAACTCAAACATTAGTGAATTTCCTACGGTCAAGAAATTTTCTATAATTATATCTTACATCTTAATACATAAAAGAAAGTCCACCATTTATAACACAAGAACGGCTGGACCGATTTTAATGATCTCTGATTTGTTGGATTCGTCTCCGCACCGAATAGCAGAATAATTATTAATATATCGGAAAAATTCACGGTTGGTTGCCCCCGGTGGAGCTGGGAAGAGATTATTCATGTCATTGATTTTGGCCACTGTTCGTGCGAGATCTGACATTGCGGTAGCAGTTGCTTCTTCTGGAAAAACGGCTACATTGTTAGAAGGATGCCGTACTGTTCATTCAAAGTTCAATTGACGTTAAACCTTCAAACTACTGAACAACTGACTTGTAATATTGCAAAAATACTCTGCAATGGCCAAAATTTTAGTAGCATCTAAAATCATCATCTAGGACGAATGCACAATGGCGCACAAACGCTCATTGGAAGCACTTGACCGAACATTGAAATATCTGCGCAATGAGATGTTCGATGAGATCGAGATGTTTTGAACGCCTAATGATTTTACTGTCTGGCGATTTCCGCCAAACACTGCCAGTCATTCCAAGATCGACTGCTGCCGATGACATAAACGCTTGCCTCATCTCATCGAATCTGTGGCGCTATGTGAAGAAACTTCAGCTGGCAGCATACATGAGAGTTGCATTGCTAAACGATCCATCTGCTGAAGATTTCTCCAAGCAATTACTGGCTGTCGGTAATAGCAGTGTTCCTGTCGACGAATCGAGAGGATTGATTTCATTTCCTCCGAATTTTTGCAATTTCGTCTCATCGAAAGACATACATGGACATACATACATGGAAGAAAAAAACGTGTTCATCTTCTGCAATAATTTCGCTACAAACATATAGACGTTTTAGAATATACAGGATTACCGCTTAAAAGCGCCCAGGCTATGCTAATCTGAAGAACATGTACAAAATCGTATCTAACTTGAAATCAAAAAAGAAATTTATTTATAATTAATCAAAAATTTCCAATTTTTTAGGGCCAAAATATAGTTAAAGTCGGTCCGTATCCTTGTTTATTCTATGTTTATCAAAATACAGCTGATATTCAAGTTCATTAACCAAAAAAAATCGATGAAACATTGGCTAGACGATACATTTAACATAAGTTCCTATTCATAAGTATAGTAAATGTTGGAAGTCCGTATTGCCGTCCATATATTTAACTGCAACAGGTCCGGGACTCGAATAAAGAAAAATCATTTTCTCGTTACTACACGAACAGACGAATATAACTCCTCGATCCAGACTCTGCACCTATGGTAGTCTTGTGGATGCAACTGAGAGGAATTTCTTATATTTTTCTTAGCAGTTGCCAGCACAATTTCCACAGTTCACTGGTTGTTTTTTTTTTTTAAGAACATCAAACACTTATATATTTTACAATGGCCTATTTCATATAGACGCCAACGTATTTAAATGCACCTTCAACTTTTTTTGCGGACCAGATCTTAACTGAGTCCACGCACTTTTCCAAGGAACCGCTGTCCTCTTTCCTTGTGAAAAGCTCTTTTTGCTGCTTCACCACTATGTTTAAGGCAGCTCTTAGGGCTAACCCACTGGCGGGTATCTCGACCACTCGCTCCGCCGGGGTTACTCGCGCCAGACTTCTTCTTACACTTAGTGCGATATAACCGAGCATAGATACTAGGCTAAATCTCCGATGCCAATCTCAGCAATATCGCCGCACCTAATGATATAGATGTATAGCATATACAATGAATTTCTCACACATAAAAATTGTTTTGAGGCCACGCTATTAGGCACGTGGAGAAAATATAAAAATGCCAATAACTAGGCGCGGCATAAATTAGGCAACACTGTACACACTTTGCACTATCAGTGTTATTCCACCAAAGTGCGCAATTAAACCGATAGCGGCACGGCATCGTTCCATTGCATAATCATTCTTATAGTGTTATTGGATTCGAGCGTGTAGTCATAGTTAAACTCTAATGGATCGTTATAAATATTGTTTGCAAGAACTTGTTTTTTTTTGTTACTGTTTGATTTATGCCGCAACCAGTATATACAATGAACTCGTACATATATTACAAACGGCGTAATAAATAGCTTTCTGTCTATTAAATGTAATTAAATTTTAATATAGGAATATACTAAAATAGATGTACCTTTTCAGAATTATAAATGGAGAAACACAACTTATACCTGTTAACAGATATTTACCATGAAATGATTTATTTTTTCATCTCTCTTTGTCGTGAATGGATTGAATTGTCTATTTGCCAATTTGAGTGCCTTAAAATTATCGATTTGAACAATCGCATTATGCAAGCTATTTTCTTTCAATTTTTTTCAGAAAGTATTGTCGTAAGTTACTGACCTGCGCATTAACCTCGTATAAACATTTGGTATTCCCTTACCTCCTTCTCTTTTTGGTAAGTGGAACCTTTCGATTGCACTATATGGGTGATGAGTTCTATATTTTCTAGCTTCTACTCGCGTCTTGATATCTATTACTGCAAGTTCCGCATCTGTCCAGCCAATTATTCCAAACTCATAAATGAGTATAGATGCTGCAAAACTATTGATTGCCTTAGACATATTTCTTGACAACAATCTTTGCACACACTTTGCACTATCAGTGTTATTCCTCCAATTGGCGCAATTAAACCGATAGCGGCACGGCATCGTTTCATTGCGTAATCATTCTTATAGTGTTATTGGATTCGAGCGTGTAGTCGTGTTTTTTTTTTTGGTAACTGCCTGACTTATGCCACAACCGTTATATACAATGAGCTTATACATATATTATAAATGATTTAATAAATTCTGTCTTATTAAGTGTAATTGAATTTGAATATAGGAATATAGTAAAATAGATGTACCATTACAGAATTACAAATGGAGAAACACAACCTATACATAGGGAAAAGGAATAGAAGAACACCGTATTATTACTTTTAAAAAAATCAAGTTAAAGTAACGCATATTTCAGATAAATACATTGGTTCCTTAACGCGCTGTATATTAAACACAACCCTGATTGAAAACGGCTATAGTTATATGAGAGTTTGTATATGAGAAGACACATTTCTGAGACGAAAAAGACAACAAGCCTCAATATGTACTTGCCTGAGATATTGCCCGTGTACCTCGTAAGTCTGGCTGGGCACGGCCGGCCCCTCAACATTACAAGAACCCTCTGCCCGCTCTCTGCTAGCCGACCACACCAGCCGCTTCTTATTTCTTCTCTTCTTGGTCTCTTTTCGCTCCCTCCGCCCTCGTATGAACGTCTGTATTTTTCACATACACACCAATATCCATACATATAAACCCGCGAGTATAAATGTGTGTGTATGTGTGTACAGAATGATCATTCGAACAACGATGGCGATGCCAATACCACAAGTCGGCCAACACAGACCTCTCCCAGCTCACACTATTTTAATTTTAATTAACTCGATCATTAAGTGTATTCACTTCTGTGTATCGGCCGTATGTTGTCGACGAATGTCTACACGATTGTGTGCGGCTGTGTGCGTACGTGTGTCTGGATCGATCGGAATAAGCGATTACCTTGAATCGGTACATTGCCAGTTTGATGTTTTGCCCGCACAGTTCATTCTTGTTGGAAGACAAACTAGAATATTGGAAAAATGTATAATGTCCCTCTCTCCTTTCATGTAGAAATAATGCGAAATTGAAGAATCTGTAATGTAAATGAGTTGTAGCAATTGATCTCTTCTCTTTGTAACGTGTAAGATTAACGCCTATTTCATTCAAGTATTTACATCATATTTTCATAATGTCAGAAGATGAACACCAATTAAATACTCATTGGAATCCGATATGAACTTGAACTTGAAAATACTGTGGCGGATCCAACTCGTAACATAAGCAAAGTACATGCCGAATTGGAGTTGAATATGGATGAACCCCGAAACTTGCTATTGTAAAATAAGATCATAGATAGAGGTGAAAGGAACTTTCAAATAGAATGCATATGAAACAAATTAAATGTGAACCATAGTGCAATAGTACGGCACCGTCATGCCGTTGCCAAAATCAACCCTGCACTTCTCAATATATCATATTTGATACATACATAAGAATAACCTATTAAACATAAAGTATATCGAATCTTGTGCTACTAGTATCTGAAATATAGGGTAATGACGTACAAGAGTACGCACAAAATGATTGAAACCATTGTGAGACTGCTTTAATTTTGGAACAGTTTGTTAATACTTAAGGCAATTTAGTGTTATTACAACTGAAACAAAAATGGTTTTTAAAATTTGTACAATTGCGTACTCTTATAAAGCGTGGTTATAAGAGTACGCAGTAGTAATTATAAGAGTACGCGATACTAGACTAACATAGTTCGCATGTAAAATTTCCTACTTCATAGGAAGTACATTTCTCGTGCCACCACTTATTACACTTAGAACACTGTATCCAGTCCTCAGATGGCGGATCTGCATACAATCCATCACAAAATGGACATAATATTTCTTCTGTTTCATTTTTACTTCCTTTACATTCTTCGGGCTTTGATGCCTTCTGCCTGCCGTTTCTTTTGTTGACGTTCGTATTTATTTTTGAGGTAGATCCTTTAAGTGTTTTTCTTTGCTTAGCTTTAGCTACAGGCTTTTCCGATTTCCCTGAACCAATTTTTCTTTTAAACTTTTTTGTTAATTCAAAACGCTTTGCTTCCAGTTCATCCTTTAACGGTGTGCTTGTTAATATCTCTGATTTCTGACTTCGACGTCTTCTGGTTTGCTCCGTTTGACTACATTTTGGATATGGTCGTAGATCTTCTGGTTTTACAAGAGCTTTAACTTGCTTTGATTGAGTGGTTTGGTTAATATCACAAGAAACTTGAATATTTTTACGCTTGTTTCCTTTGTCTTCCGTCGTGGAAGGTCCAAGTTCCATGTTGTTTCTGATTTCCAAATATATTAAATTATTCCAATTCTCTGTTTCTGGAGCATTCGTGTCCTTTAAAATTGAAGTTACTATTTGTTCTGCATATTCAGGATTTACAGGCAATCCTGTGGTAGCATTAAACTCAATTTCAAAGACTTCAGTCTTGTCAGCTATGTCATCTACTTCCATGGAAATGCCAGCAGCTCCAGGAACCTCTATAGCTTCAGGAACTTCTTCACTTACATTATAAGGTTTGTCAGTTACAAGGGAAGGAGCAAAATCTTCGTCATTAAAATGATCGGGATTGTAAGGCCAGATTCCGGTAGTTTCAAATGCCCGTACTGCTTTGTCGAGATTGGATACTTTATAATATGCCGTTTTAAATAAACCGGCAACTTGCTTTTGAGTAATAGCTTTACCAGGATTGGTAACTAACTAATTGTCAGTTGCTTGGCTGTATGCAGTTTTTAGTGGGCCAAAATATCCTTTATCCTACTAACTTACACTGCTCTGTTAAAAGGTGGTGACATCGCAATTTTTGTCGCGAAATATGTTGCTATCTAGTAGTCACATGACTTGCAAATGGGCGAACATTTGTGCGAGCTAACTAATAGAGAATTTCAAGTCAAGTAATCCAAAATTGAGCATTTGAGAACTCAGACTTTCTAAAACTATTATTTATAAAAATTTTCGCGGCTGTGTTTTTTCGCAAAATAAAGAATTGTTTGTCTCATATATGTTACATAGCGCATTTCGCTTTAATTTTAAAATGGCTGACTGGAAATAGAAGTCACAGATTGCAACAGATTATAGATAATTGGACCGAAAGTGAAGATGAGTATGAAATAAATGAAAATGAATGATCTATTAATGATCACTTAGAAGGAAGGGTAAGTACCCTTCTTTCTAAAGCTGGAAAATTTGTACAGTCCTTTGTGTTTAGCTGATTAATCAACAGCTTCAATTTATTTAGAAAAGCGTTTGTTGCGCTAACCATATCGATAACGATTTTATTATTTCCCTGGAGCTCAATTGATTTGTCACGTCCAATAGGAAAGCTATAGTTTTGCGGAAAATCATTTTCATAGTTTTTATGCATAGTTTTATAATGCTCTTCTAAGTTCCCGCTTTTGGACAATGCCTCTGACGATCGACAAACGAGACAAATTCACTTATCTTTGATCATAATAAACAAAAATTCTTCCTCCCCAATCGTTATTAACATTTTAATTTTTTTTGCGGCTCTCATTTTGCCTTTCTAATATTACGTGTCGTTCGGATACTCAATTATGACTGGCATAGTGTCGCGTCGTCGCGGATTTTTATATGAATCTAATTAAACCAAGAAGAATTGGGAAGGGTCGCCGAACGTTGCTCCATTACATTGTCTCGGGAGTCTTGCAAATTCCAATGAGAGACAGAGATGGTCTAGAGTTGACGTTCGAGAGAACTCGAATTTATGGAGTGATTATTTTTTATTTTTTCGACTCCAAAAGCTCTCGCGATTGATCGTTTGGGCACCCCTGTGGTATGTGTTTGAGGACGTTTTATAATTTAATCCTTACCATTTATTTTATGAGTAAACCTTTCGTTCAGATGTTAAAGAAAACAAGTATTTGGTGCTGGAACCTGAAAGATTAAAGAAGTTGCAATTAACAGGTTTGCTAGGTGTTCAAAAATCACTGTCTTTAAAATTCTACACGAGTATCTTGGAATGACAAATGTTAGGTGGAAAGTAGGTTTCACAAATGCTTTCGTCATTGCAAATGCGTGTGGTGGTAGAGGCGTATGACCAATTCTTAATGCTGAGATGAAACTTGGGCCCATGATTATGATCTTGAATCGAAACAAGAGTCGATGTAATAGCATGTTTAAGACTCGAACCACTCCAAGAAGTCTAAAGTCACCTCTTCTGCAGAAAAGAAATATGGCAACCGTTTTTTTGAGACTTTCACGGAATTCTGCTGATTTATTATCTCAATAATGGTAGTTCGATAAATGGAGAGTATTATGCAACCTTGATGGTTCTATTAAACTGAAAGAACGCGGAAAACACACCCAAAGCGTCTTGTTGCTCCACAATGATGCACCAGTGCACAAGTCAAGACGTTCAAAGCCTGCTCTTGCTGATTGTGGCTTTGACAAAATTGAACATCCACCTTATAACCTAGATTTATCACCCAGTGACTTTTTGTCTCCTTATCTCAAAAAACAACACTTAAGGGGACAAAATTTATGGACAATTTTGCTGGGAAGCAAAAAGAATATTTTAACAATGAATTAAAGATGTTATTCGAACGGTGTAATATCTGTATTCAAAAGTAAGGGAACTAACGAGCGATCAAATAAATCCGGAGTTGATGACGGAATTACGGAAAATTGACGGCTAGTGGCAGTACTCCTTTAACGATTGTTTGGTGGAATTTCAACTTAAATTTCCGGTTCTGCTTTCGAATTACAACGAATTTCAATACACTCTTCGAAGCTGCATTAATCTCTTTAAAGGGACAAGTAGTGTGGAGCGTAAACAAGGAAGTGGTCGACCACAAAAACGTACACGAGAAGTAATTGATAACATAAAAGAACTAATGAATGAAACCCCAGGAACTTCAATTCAGGTACTCTCGCAAGAAACTAACCTTTCATTTAGCACTTGCCAAAAAATATTAAAGTAGGATCTACACTGATTTCCTTATCGTCTCACTTGCTATCAGGAAATCTATCCAGTTGACTATCCCAGAAGATTAGAATTTAGTCAATGGTTTTGAAATAATTTCGACGATGACCTTCTAGACAAAACTTTCTTTTCAGATGAAGCATGGTTTCATCTTAATAGGTATGTTAACCCTCAACCAATTCGAAAGCCTCTTCATCGACCTTGATCGCCAATATGATTCTGGAACCTCCTATTTAACCTTCACCTCATCTTCCCTCTCACTCTTTATAAGAAGGTCGGTGATCATCAGCCGATTCTAACACCTCCTCATTGACCTTGATCGCCAATATATTTGCGATCAAGGTCAATGAGGAAGTGTTAGAATAGGCTGAGATACTCTATTTTCGCAGAATATGAGAATCTTGGGTGCTGAAAAACTCAATAATTTTTATGTTGAGACTGCTGCTTGCTTATTCTCAGAAGGTTTGCGTTTGGTGTGCCATAAGTAGAAAAAGAATTATTGATTCATTTTTTTAAAAAATAGAACCATAAATGCATGAAGTTATCAACAAGAAATTTTAATGCCGTTTGTTGACCAACTTAAAGTAAATGAGTTAATACTAGAATATTTTCAGCAAGACAGAGCAAGAGGACACAGCACAAAATACAATTAACATGTTACGTCAATTTTTTTGACAATCGCTTCATTAGCCTGAATAGCGATTCGAATTTCTTCCAAGATCATGCGACATCACCCCATGCGAATACTTTTTACGGCCTATTTAAAAAAATTCTATTTTCAACGTACAAATTCCAGATCTGGCACACCTCCAAATCCAAATTACACAAAAAATTAATGAAATTAATGAACATCATAACAGGTATGTTAACAAGTGTTTTTTAAAGCGTAAAAAAAGATATTTGTAAAATGTATTGAGGTGGACAATTTCAGCATGTTTTGTAAAATGTGCTTGTTAATTCTTAAAATTGCATATCTAATTTTCTAGTTCAGAAATAAATACTTAGTGTGTTTACAATATAAACGTTTTATTTCGTTAGATGATGTTTGGCTTTTGAATGAACAAAATTTATAAATTGACAATTATGTATTGATATTACAAATGCTTAAGTTAGAAAATATGTTTTTCTACGACCCTTGATAAAAAGACATTTTTCGTCACCGAATACTGCAGCGAAATTTCGTTTCCGTCACTACTGAGAGAAAATCCCATAAAGTTAACTTTCGTCCCTAGTGACGAAAGTTACCTATTAAATTTCACCTGCGTCTAGTTGCCTGTTGTTGCCATATCGCGTCATTTTAAAATCACGTCAGTTTGTGCTGTTTGTAGATTTACCATGATTTATTATTCAGAAAGTGATTTAGATATTCCCAATACACCACCAGAAATACTAAATTAAGCTGAGAAAACCTGTGCGGGCTTATTACGAGAAAAATCAAGTAAGAAGTATGAAGAAGTCTATGTAAAATTCATTGAATAGAGAGATAATAGCGTATATATTTTGCAAGATTGTTGGAAAATTTAAAGCCATCCACCTTATGGTCCACACATTCTATGTATCAATTGTTAAATTATAACTAATTTAAATATGATCTATGGTTTTGTAATTTTTAATTGAAAATAAAGTATTTGTTTACATATTTTTTTTTAAGTTTGCTATAATGCCATAGGCGAGGTCGTAGTGTTTAACTCGTCAAAATCATTTTTGTAAGTTCGCGAACATTACCAATCTCGGCTACGCCTCGTTTGGTAAACTGTTCTCTCGCTTAAAAAAAAATGTTACGTTCGTCACTCGTTACACAATATACTATTTTAGGTGCAATACCTGCTTCGACTCTGGATTTATTTGATGGCTCGTTATATTGAAAAATACATTCTTATTGATGCCTAGTCCGGGAAGCAGTGGCGGCTAGCGCATAAGCGCTGCAGTGCTGCAGAGCTCCCAAAAAATTGGGCGGGCGAACCTGTATTAGTTATAACTAGTTTTCTTTTACATAATTTTTCCGACATTTCTGATGTTTATAAAAGCGTAACATATTGTTATGAAAATTCTCCCCCTGTATATCAAAAAATTTGCATATTTTTCTACATCATCCTGTAGAGGACATCAAACCCTACAATTTGACACCTCAATCATCAAAATCCGACAAGTAGAAGCCGAGATATTCGCTTCCGAAATTCCAAATAATATTCAATAGGCGACCAGTGGAATAACCAACATAATTCGCGCGATCGCTCACTTGTTCCTTATCTGGTCCACACGAGCGTGCGCTCAGAGCTCTGTCAAACACCCGCGCGCACCCCGCTACCCCCGCGGGTGTCTAAAACCAATGAGTCATTTTAGCAGGCCTGGTCGCTGCATTAAATGCAACGAAATGCAGTGCATTTATTCCAGCGCGGAAGGCGATATGATTCGGTATACCATAGGTCCAACTCGCAACGGGCCATAGGCAACAATATACGTATGGAACGTAATGCGGTGGGGCAACGTGTGTACGATGCCTATATTGAGTGACTTTCTTAAAATTTAAATTTATTTTGCAGAATTATTGATTTTTTTACTTTTATCTTTTAGAAAACGTTATTGTTTTTTTATTACTTAAAATTACTTTATATGAAAAATAGTATACCATAAAAGTGTAAACAAAGACAGTATACATTGAAACGAATATTCATTCAATTGTATTGTCATGAAATTGAATTTGTCAATCGTTGTTAAATGCAGCTGATGCTTTCGTAATATGCTCATATTTGTATTTCTACTATTATCGTGATGTTATTATAATACAGATACCAAAATCTCACGTAATATTTCCATCAGCCTTTTATTAACAATAAACAAGTAAAGTACAACTTCGTAGGTCGACAAACGCTCCAGTCTTCATTATCACTGTATTATACATGAACTGTAGGCTTAGTTTTTCGTAGAAATTGAAGTACGTGTCTGTTCCTTTGTAAAATTATAATAAGGGCAGGGGCTATTCTGGCATTTTAAAAAATGCAGAGATCAGTTTTGCGACAGCATTCAGCTAATTACAATCTAAAATAAGCAACATTGTAACGTATTTTGGAATTGTGAATATCCGTAGGTAATAAAAAAAAGGAAGTATAGTTTAATTACAACTGTAGCTTCCTCCTGGTTTGAAGGAAGTCGGTATGTATCGACCGAAGTATAAGTTGAAATAATACAAATATGAGCATATTACGAAAGCATCAGCTGCATAATCAATATGCAGAAAGAAATGGATATTATACATTCCTATAACAAAACACTACACCTTATTTGTTTGCTTTAAGTATTAGTATTTTCCGATAAATATAAATATCTATTCATTCTAACAAATTTAACAACGATTGACAAATTCAATTTCATGACAATACAATTGAATGAATATCAATGTATACTGTCTTTGTTTACACTTTTATGGTATACTATTTTTCATATAAAGTAATTTTAAGTAATAAAAAAACAATAACGTTTTCTAAAAGATAAAAGTAAAAAAATCAATAATTCTGCAAAATAAATTTAAATTTTAAGAAAGTCACTCAATATAGGCATCGTACACACGTTGCCACACCGCATTACGTTCCATACGTATATTATTGCCTATGGCCCGTTGCGAGTTGGACCTATCGATATTTAATATTTTCGCGACTATTTTTACGGTGCGGCGAGTTTAACGTATAAACAATAATATTAGAGACTCTTATTTTTTTGTGTGACAATTGACAATCGTTCCAGAAATCCATTACTTCAGTGCGGAAGGCGAAGAAAGCACGATAAGATCGATGGGAGACAACCTCTTACTGCCCGTGCAAGGTAAATTTTTTTGTAAAACTTGCAGAACACCTTAAAATTTTTAGCACGAGCCGCCACTGCCGAGAAGATAAAAGCGTCCACTCATATCTCGGAAAGAATAAACTATTTTAACATTATTGGAAACATAAACCACCACGATAAAGATGGACAGAATTTGTTCTTTTCTTAAATTTTGTTTATCTTTACACGGCCTTGAATAAATAGATAAGATATTTTATAAAAGTGAAGGTATATAAAACAGGTTAAGATTTTAATATAGTCATAGTATACTCCAGAACCATAAATTGACATCCCCCTTCTAAAGTGTAGATGGATAGGTACATTTTTAATACTAGCGCACGCTCACCTATCTATATGGGGACGAAAGAAAAAGAATTCTCTTTGTTTTTTAGACCGGTCCCATCAGCGCGCGCCATGTTTAGGTACGCGGCTCCAGGAACTGGTTCTCCACACTACGTCTATCGGGTATGTGTACAACGGCCGTCTGGTCAGAAACGCAAGAAGTAGAAGTATAGAAGAAGACGAAGAAGAAGTGGAAGTACTTCATTATACCTCTTCACATCATGTTCTATTTTCATTCCAACGCATGGTCTATTTATTGAGGTGTTCGAATCATACTTGTATTTGTGTGTGTTATTTCATTCCGGAGGTATACCACGAACTTTGCCTATCGGAGAAAGAACAAGAAAAAGAAGAAGAAGAAAAGGTACATACACATACATACGTGTATGTGTAATGCGTACGTGTGTGTGTGTATGTATATATAAGTAGTAAGAAACCGGGGACATGGGTAATAAAGAAACTTATGAACAAGACAAGAGCCGGTGGTAGTGCAGGTAGGGAGGGCGGCGCTTGGCCCAGGTGTAGCCAATCTCACCTCGTCATAACTCGTCCAGGGAACCAATGGGAGGACGCATACTTCATTGACCAGTCACATAAAATACTAATGACACGGCGGCAGTTATGCATATGTATGTTTTGTTCGTAAGCATAGACTTCACGAACCTCTCTGTACAATTCTACACAGGTTGTTGTTCTCGCGGCAAATTTTACCTTCTCTTATCGAAACGTTAGGTTCCACTATAATTCTTCGTTTTGTAATGTTAATTTCGCTTACATAATTAAATACTTTTTAAAAGCACATTTTACTTTTACTTTCGTGAAGATAAAAGTTATCGAATTCGCGTACTATTCATCTCATATGGTTTGGGCCATAATACAAAGATTTTCTTTTTAAGATTAAAGCCAAGTCTTTCCAAGTTACTAATAAGGTTGCTAATCACTATTCGACAAATAAATATATTAGATAATTTTATTCGCCGAATAGAAATTTCCGTCTTTCCAATTGCAACAATTCGACGAATAGTTATTCGACAAACAAATCTCAAAGGTCGCAGGTAATTTTTAGAAGCGTAAGTAACAGAGATAGAAATGTACTTACGATTTAGTGTATAGCATATGGAAATATTTATAGGTTGTCTATATGTCTAAGTTGTTAGCACGTTATAACAAAAACGCAAAACTTGTATACGCATTTTTATTTGTTTCAAAGTTACAGATCTATGAATGTGATTGTCAGACCATCAAAAAAATGTAGTCCTAAAGTCAATACAAACTGATTTTATTTAAAAATAAGTTATAGTATAACTTATTTTTGTAATTGTATAACTGTTATACAATTCAATAACAGGCCTGTGATTGTTAACGTCGCATAATAAAATATTATCCTAAAATAAACACGTGTCGTAGTGCATACAGTAATTTCTTGGAGATCTACAAAAAAGAGTTCTGGGAATTGATTTATGATAAAGAAGGTTCTTACTTATTTCGTAAGTGCTGAATCATGAATATCATACAATAAACAAATGTTCAGATGACTGTTAACGTTGCATTTTTTAATAAAGGATTACATTACGTTTCAATTCATACAACACCTTATTAGTGAGTGGACACGTTTTCTTTATTCAAAATGCCTTACCGATTTTCTTCTCAAGAGTATGCGGACATGCATTTTGTGTATGGCTACTCTAACGACAATGCACGACAAGCAGTTATTGAATACCGACATCGGTTTCCCGATAGGCACATTCCTCATTACAGAACGCTTCTAAAAGTACACAGGCAATTTCGGGAATGCGGACCGCGTGATTACACTGGCCTACAACCATTTTGGTGCTGGAGATTTTAGACCCGATTTTAAGTATGTCTTACATGGCGATATCAAAAATGTTACCCGTTTTCTTCTGTCAGCTCTAGTTCCCGCGAAAAAAAAAACACAATTCACAAAAAAAAATATATTTTATTGACATTAAACATCAAGAAATTGTTTTTTGAGTGATTTTCTAGAATGAAACTGACTCGGGCAATCTCGCATGATTCCCCAGCAATAGTCAGCCATCATATGACTGTCCCACCTTCCTTGGTATCTATTCTCCATTGTTTTTAGGTCTTGGTGGAAACGTTCCCCTTGTTCTTCGCTTAGATCTCCTAAATTGTGTTGGAAATGATATAGATGACTATTGAGATAGTGTAATTTTATACTCATATTACAGCCTAAATCTTTGAATCGCACTAGCATTTCCTCTACTAGTTCTATATAGACAAATAAAACATAGGTATTTAGTATAACCACTCTGTTGACCCAATAAAAAATTAACCATCTTCAAGTCGACGCAGATCACCCAGTTATGTTCAATATATTTTATTTTTTGTAAGAGATTTGAAATTACCTCATATTCTTCTTTTACATATGTTGAGTGAGCAATTGGAACGGGAGCATATTTATTTCCATTATGTAGAAGAACGGCTTTTAGACTTCGTTTACTACTGTCAATAAAGAGACGCCATTCATTGGGCTGATAGATCGTTAAACCCATGAAAGCCAGCAAACCACTCACATTACAGCAATACACAAAATTTTCATCAGATGAAAAAAACTTCAATAACTTTCCCTCTCTCGTGCGATATGTAGACACATCTGAGGAAAGACAATTTTTTTCTTTTAATCTTGACGCTAGTAACTCAGCACGATCCTTCGAAAGATCTAAGTCTCTGATGAGGTCACTAAGCTCATTCTGCGAAAATGGCTTAGGATCTGATGTTATTCCGCAGTATTGAAAGTCATCATCTACTTGGGAAGAAATAGGTATTTCAGCTTCATCCTCCTGAGATTGCTGCACTACCTGGTGAAAAGTTGGTATTGGAACATTTTCTGAATGAGGAACAGGTCTTTGTACTGAAGAAATATTGGGGTATTTCCATTTATGGCGATTGTTTTGTTGATGCCCACTATATTAATCATACAAAAGTAACAGTCGTCATAATGATTTTTTTGTTCTCGCCATATCATAGACACTCCAAACTTCAAAGACTTACGTTTCCCATTGTCGCAAATGTTCAACGCATATTTTACAAACACTATGAGGCACCCACACTTTATCATGGTGTAGAATTTTAATACCGAAGTAAGCAAAATACAAACGACGCACTGTGTTTGTAATCGATTTACGCTGATTTTTCAGTATGTATTCACCACAAACATAACAAAATATATCAGGATCGTTAACACAAGGTCTGGGCGTACTAGCCATAATGAAATAGTAACACAAACTTTATCGATGATATTGTAATAATGACTAGTTACGAACAAGACCGACAACAATTCACAATGAGGGTAGTAGGTAAACTAGAGCTGATGAGTTAAAATGACGTATGTCAATATACTGTACATTACCTACTTTATCGACTATTCAAACAAACAGAGATGCACCAAAAAAAAAAAAATTTTTTTGTAGGCCTGTGTTATCTTTTCGACCGAGGAGTAAATTTGCCAGCATACTTAGAGAAAGAAGCAGTAGCTATTGTTACAAGGGATCCAACTCTCAGTGTACGTCGAATCGCTAGACAACTAGGAGTGCCACGAACGAGAGTTTGGCGAATTTTAAAACGTGAGGGCTTATATCCATATCACTATCGCAGGGGACACGATTTGCTTGAGGCAGACCACTATGCTGGTCTAGTTTATTCTACCTGGATATTAAGACAGTGACGGCTTCATTTTAATTTCTGCAGAACAGTCCTCTGGACAGATGAATCTACGTTCACGGGAAGTGGTGTTACAAATCTGAGAAATCTGCACAGGTGGTCATCAGAAAATCCCAAAGCTGTACGCCCATCTAAATTTCAACATGAATTTTCTATTAAAGTTTGGGTGGCCCTAATCGATGACTTGTTGATTGGTTCTGTCGTTCTTTCGCGGAGGCTAAATGCGGACAACTACTTTCAATTTATTATTGACGAACTGGCAGGTCTTTTAGAGGGTGTCCCACTGAATGTTCGACAAGACATGTGGTTTCACATGGATGGACACCACCACAATTCGGAATTGCTGTCCGAAATTGGGTTAACGTCAATTATCCAAGATTGCACATGAGGTAAATATGAGTAAGGATACGGTTCATCGAACTTTGACAGAGGAACTAGGCATGAGATAAACTTATGCAAAGCTGGTGTCCAAGAACTTTTCTCATGGACAAAAGAAAGCTCGCTTATCCGTTAATCAAAAACTCTCGGATTACTTGACAACCGAATCCAACTTCATGAACAGAGTGATAGCAGATGACGAATTATGGGTATTTGAATACGAAAGGCACACGCCATCATCACCGCAGCCAAAGAAACCTCGCATGAGCCAATCCCGAATCAGGTCCATGCTTATTATCGTCTTTGGTTGTCGTGGAATTATACACAAAGAATTCGTACCGCAGGGCCAAACAGTGAATCAAAGCTTTTATCGCAAGATTCCTGACCGTTTGCGGGAAAAGGTTTTTGCGTATGCGATCTGACATTGCTAACCCTTGGATCTTGTATCACACTTCATTATCAGTTAGAGAATTTTTGACAAAGAAAGACATTCCAGTACTCCACTATTCAACTTCCGATTAAGCGTTTTGAACAGAAAAGATTCACATGGAGTCATGTGTGGACTGTAGGGTGAGCTACAGTCCAGACATGACTCCATGTGAATCTTTTCTGTTCAAAACGCTTAATCGGAAGTTTAATAGTTACCATTACGAAGCAATAGCATCCAGAGAGTCACGATGAAGGATTTAAACAGCTTAAAAGAATAAAACTTCTCAAGAAGACGCTGTGTGTATTCCCAAGGAGCATACTTTAAATGATATTAATATTAAGTTGTAGATACATTCATTACTTCTGAGACATATCTCTTACGTTTGCAATAAATGTTTTGTCACATTGAATTTAATAAATCTTTCATTAAATCTAATATAAAATTACAGAAACATTTATATAAGTCAAACTACCGAAGGATATCAATAAATTCTTCAAATATTTATAACAAATTAATAATTACTTGGTGTGGTAAAATTAAAAAAAGCAACAATTGCATGACTTACACCTTAGCAACAATCGATGCCAGTTTTACACGCGGCAGACTTCGTACGGTGCATGCAACAACGATTGTAAATTTTGCCACACAACAAAAGCAATTACAACGCACCCAACACAATGATTAACTATTATTATTATGTAAGATATAATTTAGTGTAATACTGTAATAAGAAAAACCGCATTTGCAAGGCCGATATTGTTTTAATGACTTGAAACATTCTTATCGTTGTAACTGTAAAATTATGAATATTTTGTTTGTGACAAACGTGGACGTGGTACCAAACATAAACGTAATATTATACAGGGTGGCCCAAAATGACCGAAGGGGTTTGAGTTCATTACAACTTCTTATTTAAGACATAATTATTAATTTTTTTAAATTTTAAATACAGTATATTAATGGAGAATATTTTTAATTTAATTATGAAGAATTATATCTCGCAAGTGGTGGCCATTTTCTGCTTCGCATATTCGTGCTCTTTCCAAAACATTTTCCATAACCTTTCGCAAAACTTCAGGTGTTATGTTGTTGATTTCGTAGCGTATATTATTTTTTAATTGCTGTATGGTTCGAGGCTTATTAATATAGACTTTTCCTTTCAAATAACCCCAAAGGAAACAGTCTGAAGCGGTTAAATCCGGTGAACGCGGAGGCCAATTAAAATCGCTTGTACGGGAAATAATTCGTTCACCAAAGATGTCGCGTAAAAGAGCCATTGGGCCCCTCGCAGTGTGCGCTATGGCTCCATCCTATTGGAACCATACTTGCGGTTGGTTTTCCACGGCTTACCTTAAAAAATTTTCCAACATTGTCAGATATCTAACACCAGTGATGGAAACGGCGACACCGTGTTCATTTTCAGAAAAATATGGGCCAATTATCCTTTCCGACGAAACACCGCACCAAACGGTACACTTAAGTGGGTGTAATTCTCGCTGTTGAACTACTCTTGGATTTTCCGTAGACCATATCCTGCAGTTTTGCCTATTAACGAACCCATTTAATTGGAAATGGGCTTCGTCGCTCATAATTAAATTTTGAATAAAATCATGATTTTCTTCTGCTTTTTGACGAAAATAAATTGCATAATCAAGTCGTTGCTGGTAATCTGGCGGTTTCAATTGTTGGACAAACTGAATTTTGTATGGAAATATTCTTATTGTATGCAAAATTCTCTGCAACGACCCTCTTGAGAGGCCAAGTTGTGTCGAACGTCTCCTGGTTGATGTTTCTCCATCTTCCCGAATACTCTCCTGTACTCGTTCAATATTGTCATCCGTGTGCACCGTTCGTCGTCTGCCGGTACCAGGAAGGTTCCTTACTGCCCCTTGCTCTCGAAAATTTGCAACCAGACGGTTTATTGTTGACTCTGAGGGTCCAACCCGCATATTAAAATAACGACGATATGCACGCTGAGTCAAAACAATGGATCGTTGATTTGAGAAATAAAGTTCAACGATTTTGGCACGTTGTTCAATTGTGTACTGTTCCATTTTAAATTCCCCAAGTCTTCTTTACAAAATACTGATAACAAAAAAAAAAAAAAATTATAATAAAAAAGTTATAACTAATTAAAACCCCTTCGGTCATTTTGGGCCAGGCTGTATAAGGGACAAGTTTTAAAATTATTTAATATTCGACCTCAACTATTCTAAATGAATTTTACTAGCCTTACATTTTAAGTTATGAACCTCCATTAACATAGAAATTAAAGAAGTAGGAGAATTCAAATATTGAGAAATATTGCTACATCTAGGGCTGGCGATTTAATTCAATTTTCCGAATTTTGAAATTCTGCGAATTCGAAATATCGAATTCTTGCTACAAAGGTATTCGAATTTCCAATACGAAACCGAATTTCGAATTTCAAATTCGGAACTGAATTTCAGATTGTACCTACACATAATTTATTTTTTCTCCAATTGTCAAAAAGTGAATTTTTTTTCGTGAATCTCAGTATGCAAGGTGTCATTTTTTAACCGTTAAAAAACCTTTTTTTTCCCTGTAAAAAAAACCTTTTCTTCATTGTGAAATTTATTTTTTATTGCAAGAAATTACAACGTTAGGCAACAAGAAATTTACAAAAGTAAACTAAGAATATTTTTTAACAAACTATTACATATTACTTCGCTAAATAGAAATTGAAACTGGACACAGAAAAATTGCGTCCTGTTATGACTCCTGTAGATTGATTAGTTTGTTAGCACATTGGGTTTAAATCTCGGTTTAAATTCGACAGATTTAAGACAACGTAATCAAAAGTGGAAGTAGAAGATTCACAAATTTGAAAGTTTTCTTTTGTGGAAGGTTTAATTTTCTTAGAAATTCCAATTTTGTTGTTTACGCAGTCTTCGATATACCTTTCTGCGACTGTAGTATTTTTCCAGCCACTGTGTCGCTTAATGGATGTTATCCAGCGTTTGCTAGAAGCGTGACAGAGGTTTTTCTGAAGCAGTGACAAGTATAGCTTTTAGGCTCAACTTTATTAAGCCATTTTGCAATCAAGCAAGGTATCTTACCAATTTTGTTAATACCTACGTTTTGACTCACACATCTACCTTTGGTGTATTTTAGAAAAACAAAAACGCTTGAAGCAGAAGAGTACGTAAGGCCTTGTATTTTCGAACCACTTCAATGTCTTCCACATTCGAAATAGTAAAATTCCTCTCCCAATGAGTTTTTAAATCAGGCACCTTAATAACACAGGTCTACAGTGATTTTGATGTTTGAAAGCTGTTTGCTAATTTGTATATGTTTGGGGGCCCTTATTCCAAAAAACGCCATATTTTTGCTCTATCACGTAAATTTTTTTTATAGCGCTCTATATCTTAAAAATGTTAATTTATTAATATACATACCTATGACAAGAATATGTTTGTTCCATGTTAGGCATTATTTTTAAATGAATTGATTTTTATGAAATTAAATGTGATTTGGCAACACTGGTTAATATTAGATTTCTCAGCAAAGCAACAGAATCGGCGCAGAAGCGTCAATACAACGTTGAAACCTGATTATGTGCAGTTTGGTTGTATTAGTCGTCGTGCTACTGTGTCCGCGCGCTTGTTGTCTTCGTTGTTGCGTATTTTAAGTGTTCTAGAACGTATAAATATGGAAAGAAGACATTGAACAATCCGAATAACTTTTGTTATATCTGTGGTAGTTATGTCGTAGTAAAGCAGAGGCAAACTATAACTTCGTTTGTGAAAAATGTATACCACGCTTATTTTGGTGTAAAAATTGGCGACCAAGACAAGTCCTGGGCTCCTCATACTGTTTGTTCCGTTTGCGTTGAAGCATTAAGAAACTGTCAAAAAGGTAGGAAGAAATGTTTAAGCTTTGGTGTTCCTATGGTATGGCGAGAGCCTAGAAATCACAGTGATGATTGTTATTTTTGTTCGTGTAATGTTCAGAAAAAATAAGAAACAAATCGTGTATCCCAATCTTGACTCTGCTATTCGACCAGTTTCTCATGGACCAGATGTACCGATACCTACCGCCCAAAAGCACTGGAAAACGTCATATCGTCAGAATCAGAGGAATCTAATTGCGACCCAGATGACTCAGATTTCACACCAGATTTCAGAGAGCCCGAAGTGTTTAACCAGAGCGAACTAAATGATTTAATTAGAGATTTGCACCTTCCAAAGGATGCATCCAAATTGTTAGCCTCCTGACTTCGTGAGAAACATTTACTGGCACCTGGCGTCACATCAAGCTTTTACCGGGATCGCGAAAAAGAGTTATGTCAATATTTTACTCAAGACGGACCGCTAGTGTATTGCAACAATATTCCTGACTTAATTTCAAAATTAGGAAATGTGCCGTATGTAAAAGAAGAATGGCGCCTGTTTATTGACTCAAGTAAGCGTAGCTTAAAAGGCGTTTTATTGCACAATGGTAACGAGCTGGCCTCGGTTCCCGTTGCCCATTCGGTACATTTAATGGAAACGTATGAAAATTTTGAACTTCTTTTAAAGAAAATAAACTACCAAGAACATCAGTGGATGCTTTGTGGTGACCTTAAAGTGCTGTGCATGCTACTAGGACAACAAGGAGGTTATACAAAATTTCCATGCTTTATTTGTGAGTGGGATAGTCGAGCAAGGGATAGACATTGGACTCAAATAGAATGGCCCTCTAGAACAAGCCTTACACCTGGTAGCAAAAATGTATTAAGAGATAGCTTGGTTGACCCCAAAAAAGTTTTACTGCCTCCTCTCCATATCAAACTTGGCTTGATGAAGCAGTTTGTTAAAGCCCTAGACAAAAATGGACAGTGTTTTAAATATATGTGCGAGACATTTCCAGCCTTATCCGATGCCAAGTTAAAAGAAGGTATTTTTGTTGGGCCGCAGATAAGAACATTATGCAAAGACAAGGATTTTCAAAACACAATGACCAATGTCGAGAAAAACGCCTGGGTTTCATTGAAAGAAGTAATTGATAAGTTTCTTGGGAACTCTAAGGACGAAAACTACGATAATATTGTTCAAAATATGTTACAACACTTTCATCGTCTAGGTTGTAATATGAGTTTGAAAGTGCATTTCCTGTTTTCACACTTGAACTATTTTCCTGAAAATCTTGGAGCAGTTAGCGAAGAACAGGGAGAGAGGTTTCACCAAGACATTAAGGAAATGGAACGGCGATACCAAGGCAGATGGAGCATAACGATGATGGCGGACTACTGCTGGATGTTAAAACGGGATATGCCCTTAAAAACATACAACCGAATGTCCGGACAACGCAGCTTTCTGGCAAAAAGACAAAGATTTCACCTAAAAAAGACTGAGTAAGGTATTTTTTTCCACTTTTTTAACTTGTATTCCACCTTTTTACTCAATAAACAAATAATTTTTTTTAGAAATATCGTTTTTTTTCATTTAATATTTGCAAAAAAACCTTACGTGATACAAATAAATGCATAGAATTTTTGAAATCAGCCTACCAAAATTATATAAAATCAGTTATCAAAATAAAAACATCTGTCAAAAAGTTTAATTTTATAGACCTGTGTTATTGGTAACTTACTATCATTTGAACTCTTGATATAAACGGGGAATAGTCAGGATATGGGATTCGTTTTATAAACCCTGCACTTTTCCTTCTGGAGAAGATGTATTTGCTCTTACTTGGTAAGTACTTGCTTCTCTGTACGTATTTTTATTCGCGTCTGAAAAATGTTAAATTTTAATTCATGATGTCCTCACTCAGTCCCCGGCACTGATGTCATGTATCCTTCTGACTGCCGATCTCTAGTTATTACACGAAAATAAAATAAAAACAAAAACTTACGAAACTGGACCGATCGATCTAAAACCACAATAAAACAATCTAAACACAAATGGCATCTATGTATATACGTTCGTACATTAGTGTAGGCCTTCTTCAATAAATATCATCTTCTGTATTTGAAATGGACGTTAACAAAGAGTAGCGCGTAAATTTCCGATCTGTAATTTCTTCGCTGAAGAAGAACGACGTGAAGTGATGGAGATGAAAGGATTAATTTAGACGGGGATTATACGCTCCCGAAATTATAAATAGTTTTAGATCGGTGCCTGTGTGTGATCGATGTGTGTGTTTTGTGTGTGAAAAGTTTTCATTGTACGTGCATACATCGAACGAGAGCGTTTCATTCTTTTCCGAAACGTGTTCTGCAAATTGTTTTGTGGTTATGGCCGATTGCCAACTAAATATATCTATACACAAATATCGTGTATAGACATACACACACGCACATGTTCTCACTCACCGAAATTACAGAATCCTTTGAATTATTCTCGTCATTTTCTTAAAACATACGAAAATATTACATATGTTAGAATATATTAACTAAATTAGAAAATAAATATGTTCTCTTTCAATCTTACCTGATAACATGAAGATTGGGCGTGTGAAACTATAGAAATAAGTTTTTTGATCTTGTCCAAGTTCAAACGTTTCATTCACTAAACTGAAGAGAACTCTGGTGTATGTTGACTTGGCTACGGCACATGATACGGTCTAGAGCTTTTCACAAATTTTTCAACGTGGTATCATGCAGCGGAACAGCATCTTTGCTAAACAACACGCTTTATGACAAGCCCTTGCAATAATAATGGAAAAGATGAAACGTCTTAATGCGAGGGACACTTATAACGAGCCATCGAAAAATTCATAATTGGAGTAGACTGTGAAATTGGATTGGTACTTTAGCCACTTCCACATATGACACATTACTTGATGCTTGACAGTTTCATTTGGTTTCATTGTAAAAAAAGGTTATGGCATTGAAATGATACTACAACAAAAAAGAAAACAAATAATTTATTTAATATCGAAATCATAATCAAAATTTACATATAGCTACAGAAGTTGTTGAAAATGTTGTCCATTTATATCTAAACACAAACCAACTCTTCTCCGCAATCCAGCAAAAACTTTATGCAGCATTTGCGGTGAGTTGTTGATCTCTTCACACTTTCCTGTTATGCGAATTCTCAGTTGTTCCAGATTATGAATTGGCGTTGAATAAACCGAATTTTTTATGTATGGCCATACGAAAAAATCACATATGTTTAAATCGCAAGACCTAGTTGGATATGGGATTTCAGTGTTCCTGCTTATTCTGTTATCAAAAAATTCTCTGAGATATTGAAGTGTTTCTCTGGTCGTATGTGCTGTTGCACCATCTTGTTGGAAATACCCATTTTGTAATTCCTCATCATCCATTTGATTTATGAATGAGCCGAGTATCTCATTGCGATATCGTGCAGCAGTAAGTGTACCTTCAAAAAAAATGGGACCCACCAATCTTCTTCGACATATTCCAACCCAAACACCAACTTTTTGGGAATGCAATGTTTTTTCGACAAAAAAATGAGGATTTTCGGAGGACCAACACCTCATGTTCTGTGAATTAACATATCCAGAAAGATAAAACCAGGTCTCATCCGTGGAATAAACTGTGTTAAGGATATCCTGATTGTGTAGTTTATTTTGAAACACTCGTCTTAAATAATCCACTGGATAAAGTTCATGAAAACATTGCAGCTTGTATGGATGACAATGTAAGACATTTTTAAGAATGAATTGGCACGTACCATAAGATAAATTTGTTTGTTGGGTGACTACTGAAATGGATGTTTTTGGATTTTCATCAATAATATGCTGAAGGGCTTCAATATTATCAGCTGTACGTTTAGATGGCCGTCCACTTCCAGTTTTTCGACCGACGCTACCAGTCTCTCTGAATAACTTTACGCAATTTCTCAAAACATTGTAAAAATCATTGTAGTCAAACACTAATTCAGGATGTTCTTCACTAAAATCAGCCATGCATTCCGTAATTGAATACTGCCACTCGCCATTTAATTTCACACCTGTACGGAAGTAACATTCGATAATTTTTGCTTTTTGTTATGTTGAATACCATTTTTTAAATAAATTTTATTTTCTTAATAAGAGTTTTGAAAAATTTGACACAAACGTATAGTTTCAATGTCAAATAATAAATGTCATTATATGGAAGTGGCTAAAGTACCAACCCAATTTCACAGTCTACTCCAATTATGAATTTTTTCGATGGCTCGTTATATTTCGGGAATAGGCGATCCTGGTGCTGCCATCTGACGATGCCTCTGTCGTAAAGTTCGACATTTTTGACAGAACACTTACTCAGAACGTTTTGACGTGCAGGTGTTATTTGTATTGCTAACAGTTACAAAAAATTCATCTCGGCCTGAAATGGAATCGGCTCGTAAACATTTCCGTGCGATTACTTTTCCAACTTTCGACGTGGATTATCACCACAACAGTGCATCGATGAACCTAATTCAACTTTTGGCGATGAATCACCATCAAAAACCACTGTCAATGAGCATTCAGACGAATTTATATGAAAGAATATAGTGCTCCACCACCAACATAACGCTGGGCTTTCATACCATCTGAGACCTACTCCCATATGCGATAGTACCCTATATCATAACTCCCACAGTTCGGTGCACACGTCTTTCTACAGAAAATTAAATATCGTAACGTTCCTCACGTCTTCGTCTGACCCTCATGGAGTGGAAGATCAACTGTTGAACGAACGAACCTGTGGGTAATGTTGAAGAAAAAATCGACGATTCACAATAACGGAAAATTTCACGTACAGTTTTGTACGAAATTATTACTGGACATTTTGGTTACCACAAATTTTGTTCACGATGGGTGCCAAACTTCTTAGCGAAGACCATAAAATAAAGAGAATGGGATCGGCACTAACTTTTCCGGCACGTTACGATGTTGAAGGTGAAGATTTCGATAGACCAGGAGATCTACGTCGCCATGGTAACAAATTGATATTGGCCTCTCCGAACCGAATTAGAGAAGTTCTCGTTACGCGAGGGCGGACAATAACCTGCTGAAAAACCTATTGAAAAGTTAATATCCGAGCTGTTAAAGATATGAAAGAATATAGCGCTCCACCACCAACGTAACGCTGGGCTTTCATACCAACCTACTCCCATATGCTATAGCACCCTATATCATAACTCCCACAGCTCAGTGCACACGTCTTTCAACAAAAAAATAAATATCACAACGTTCCTCAAGTCTTCGTCTGACCCTCATGGAGTGGAAGATCAACTGTTGTAACGAGCGAACCTGTGGGTTATGTCGAAGAAAAACTCGACGATTCACAATCACGGAACTGAGTTTTTGTTCCCCTAAAATTTCACGTACAGTTTTGTACGAGGTTGTTACTGGACATTTAGGTTACCATAAATTTTGTTCACGATGGGTGCCAAACTTTTTAGCGAAAACCATAAAATAAAGAGAACAGGATCGGCAGTAACTTTTCTGACACTTTACGATGTTAAAACTGAAGATTTCCTCTGGCATATCGTAACAGATGATGAGGCTTGGGTCGCCTATGCCAACGTTGAGACGAAATGACAGTCAATACAGTGGAGTAGCTCTAACTCGCCTACAAAAAACCTTCAAAGTACCGTGAAACTTTTTCTGGGAGAAAAGTCCTGGTCACTGTTTTTTGGAACAAGAAATGCGTCCTTCTTGTAGACTTTATGTAACGAGTTGCCACAATAAACACTCAACACGGCGTTACAACATGTCTTCATTTACAAGCGGTAGAGTTCTATGAAGAGGGCATTAAAAAGCTGATTCATCGCTATGACAAATGCTTGAATCTTAATAGCAGCTATGTCTAAAAATTCCTCTTTATATATTGGTGTTTTTTATTGATAACCAAATGGAGCTGTAAGAATCACCCTCGTAATAATTATTATATTACGAATACAGTTTTCTACAAAATATTCAGCAAAAGCTTCTAATTATAATAAAAATATCATTCTAACAAACACGAGGTGGAGAACCTATTAGATAATAATAAACACATTAGTAATTTACATTACCTATTCCTAGTATGTAATTTAACTCATACACCCGACAGTATTATGTATTATACATTTCTATGAACTGTAGCACTAATTAGAACATCCATTTTTAACCCGTCCAACTAATTAAACATAAGTAATGACTTTCTTCTGCCTTATAAATTTAGTCGAACAAACATTAAAATTTCCTCTTTATTCTTTCCTTCTTTTTTTTTTGTTTTCCATGCCGATGCACAACCGCGCACCATCGGGACAAAATTTATTTTCTTTCCTCTCCACCTCCACATCCTCCTTCTTTCTCTCAGCCGTGGTCTTCGTCGCTTTTTTCGGGCCCGATATGTCCGTGATATAGTAAACAACGATGTCATTTAAAATATAAATATTCTCTTTGTATATGTACCTCTCGAACGAAGGAACCAATTAATCTTTTCGTGGAAAAAGAAGCGTACAAAACAACAAGTGAACCCGTAGAAGAAGGAGTAATGATGGTGCCCACTCTAGAACATCACCCCGTATAGATTCCGCCGGTTGAGTTGTCACATCGGGATCTGAATTATATGGCGACTGCATCGCCAACAAGAAGACAACAAGCCCATGCCCTGGCGAGAGAGAAAAGTATCGACCTTTTCAATATGCAAGAAAAATAAATCTCCCTCTGCCTTTAGCAAGCCTTATAATTAGTGGGTTTTTAAACAATGCCTTGTGTTCTTGTATTGGTCGTCTCGTTTTCTTGTATGTGCCTGTGTGTGTGTACAGTCGAACCTGCCTCTTATTTTAGCCTTTAGTGTTTTCTTTTGTTCAGTCGTGTGACTGACTAAGTGGTCGTCTTTAATTCGATGGGAACTTCGCGAAACGCAACTCCTTAATTAGTTATCATTTCTTTCTATTATTTTTCTCTTGCTGTGATTAGGGAGAATTCGTTTTACTGATTCTTGTTGGTGTTGCTCAGTATAAAGCCGGTAATTACTAGGTCTACGTCCATGTGAACGGTATCATAAATATGAAAACGTCACTGCTTTCTAACATTAATTATATGAGAATAAAACGAAACACACATAGATTCTTGTAATCTAACTGATCTACGTACGTAATGTATATAAACGAAAAAGTTTTGTACAATTATACCACCAGTGATTTAACTCATAAATTAGCATTTACGTAATTTGCAGTAATTTACGAAATATTGTTACGTTTTTCGAACATTTCATAACTAGAATTCGAACTAGAATTTCGATTGTTTTAGAAGCGATATAATATTACTGAAATAAATGAAATTAGTAACACGAAACAAATTTTTGACAAGCCTCTATGAAATAAGAATAACAAAAGGCGAAATAATGGAACCAAAAACATTGTTTATCTAATTTTAATAGTTTTTAAGTTCTAGAATTAAGTATATACTTTTTAATATGTTTTTTTATGTAAGGGTGTCTTTTTTTGGAATTTTCTTCCTATGTATATTCTGAAAAATCTCGACGAGAAAAACAGAATACATATTCGTAATCAGCGCATCAAAATACTGTAGAATCAGTTATCGAATTCAAAAGGGGACGTCATCACTCCAAATTTGCAGGCCTGTCTTCTTCTTCTTCTTCTGTTTTGTGTTGGACGCCAGCACATAGCATACTGCTCTTTGTACTATCCCAAATAGATCTCTCAATTCCACTCTGTCTTGTGTCCTAGATAAAAGCTACTATCCTCGTCAGTTGAAGTTTGAGTACACTCGTAGTAACCAATAGATCTCTTCAGAAATGTTCCCTTCAGTTCCCCTGAGGAGGATATCGATATCTTCAGCCAGAGTCCTTTGGCAGAGTGCCGCTGTGACTGTTTTCTTATGTTGAAGATTTATCTGGAGAATCTTAAACATTTTAACACTCTGAGGTTCTCCTAGAATACCCTCATCCTGCATCACCGGTTTCTGATCTTTTTTGTTTCAAGGGTTATAAAGCTAGCCCTCTGAAAGCGGTAGTAAGGTCTCCAATCAGCCCTCACGAGCGTCTCCTCAGACTCCTTGTCTATCCGAAGGCTAACATGCAGACCCTTTTCGGAAGACCTGGAAATGAGGTCAATCCATCGGCCTACTTTAAGACCTGGATTTTGCCTCTCGAGTCTTTTCAAGCCCGCTGTCAGATCTTTTTTAGTCTTGACAGAAACGCTAAAACTTGTTGCTCTTCTGCAGCTCCTCGCTCTTCACAGTTTTCAAACATTTTCCCTTTTCCAAGTAATGTTGTACGAGTCTTTATTTGCACAGATGACTCTATAGTAGCCGCCCATAAGATGGGAGGAGTGAAACCTCGGCGTCTTTTCCGCCTTATATATGACCATCATCAGGGCCTCTTGTATAGCTCCTGCGTTGCCCTCAGTCACTAAGCTGACCGGGTAATCCTTAGGAACTATTGCAGCCTTAACACCTTAACTAACAAGCTGCCTAAACCAATAGGGGCTGTTAAGCGAATTATGTCGGCCAGGGGCACTTCGAGCGTGAGTTATCACGCTCGAAGCAGAAAACTTCATGCGCTTAGTTACTTTATCCTTAGAAGTGCCCCTGGCCGACATAATTCGCTTAACAGTGAGTTGCCACGCTTGATGCAGAAAACTTCATGCGCTTAGTTACTTTATCCTTAGAAGTGCTCCTAGCCGACATAATTCGCTTAACAGCCCCTGTTGGTTTAGGTTCTCCCTGAGGTGCTTTTTGGTAAAGGGGGGGGCCTTATTTTGCTAGTATCCACCGCCTGTTTCCTGATCTTCTTTATTTTATTTCTTTGTGCCCGGGAAAGATGTTTTCTCTCCTTGGGTGCACCCTCTGTTTTCGCAACGTTCTCAGTTTCAGTCCGTTGCATTTCAATTTCATTTTTTGGAGTCTCATTAGTCTCCATTGCCAAGGCAGTCCCCGCAGACTCCTTAGGTTTTGGATTCTGGAGTATGGAAGAAGTATGAACTCAATGCCCGCAGAACTTCCATTACGGGCACAAGCCGTATATACAAGGGGGTGCCGCCAGGCGTCCCCAGGGGAAAGTTTGGTTCAGGATTTTTGCTTTCTCCACAAATATTAAATTTGTTTTGGCATTCATGTTAAACCGTTTCTCCTTGCTCTAAATAACAGTCATTATAAAAATGAAATACTTGCCTATTTACAACTACTCCTAATTTAAAAAAATATTTAAAAAATTTTGACCGCATTAAAGATTTCATTATGATTGGCCGTCCCCAATCCTGCCTATCCCTTATTATACAGCAAGTAGTCCAACAATTAAAAGCAAAGTAGTGCAGTTAACATCTCTCCTATAGTATCTTTCACGTAATAAGAAACGCATGAGGATTTTGATAATTATATTATTACGGGTTAAGTACGATATGGTTACACAGCGATTAGAAAGCAGGTGGCCTGCCGGAAAGAGAATAATAATTTTACATTGTGGTTCGGAGAATGGATGGGTTGATTAAATGTTGTTATCAGCAAAAATTTTAAAATCATCTCATCTTGACTACCACGAAAACATATGACATCAAAATTATTCGAAGAATGGTTCCAGAAGAAATTACTGCCTGTCTTGCCCGCGCGGAGCGAAAATCCAGTAAAATACCAGAATTCAGCAGCACAAAACCAGAAATAGTACGATTTTTGGAATTAAACGATTTATATACGAAGACAGTTATACAAAAGCACAATTGTTAGAAGTACATTTAAAAGCAATATCATGTGGATAACATGGCTGCCAGCGCAGGACACACAGTTTTGCGAGTACCACCGTATTATTGTATATTTAATCCAATATAGTTAATTTGGAATCAACTGAAGGAATATGTTCGTCGCGATAACGTTAATCCAAAATTTAGCGAAAGTACGTTAAATCTTATTCGGCAAGCTGCTCGAAATACACCAGAAGACTGGAGACAATAGATTCTACATACAGCTAGTATAGAAAATTAATACTACCAAAATGCATGTATTACTAATCAAGCGTTTATAATTCATTTAAATGAATTTTCATACACGTGAAGGATCAGGACGGTGATATTCCATTGATTGCCGCTTGTTTTCAGGGTCAGAAGGATTAATCCAAGATTCGTCCCTGATAGTGACGCTTATGAGAAAATCATCTCTTTTATGTTGATACTGATTAAGAATTTCTTGACATTTTTTTTCCTTGCTCTTTCCATAAATTGCCGCGGAACCCATCTAGCGCATTTTTGCTGTAATTCAACGTCAGAGCAATGTCCAGTTCTTTCTTGATTACATAATTGTAGAAAAAATTATTTTGGGGTGATCTGGCGATTCCTTGAATTAGTGCATTCACTTATCTTTGATTCTTCTCATGCGTCACTGATACTAGTCGTCAATCGCTTTTCGTTAAACATCTTCATTTCGTTTCTATGACAGAGTTTTGCATGTTGAACCCAAAATTTATGAATTGTGTATTTTTAGCTTCTGTAATGGTTTTCTGATCTGATCCCATTAAGAAAATTGCAACTGGTACTCCTTATCTCGGTCTAAACTCTAATTAAGCTTCCTCAGGTATCTGTACGATTATTTTAACATGCAATTTTGCTATGATGCTAAACGTTGCTACTCTACTCTTTTTCCAGGCTTTATTGCTGTGTATATAAATGCTTCTATCATTTACTTTATCATGTTGCTATAGCCTTACCTTTTTTCCGCCTCCACTTTCATTATTGCCGCAGGTAATTCTTCTTTGGTTTCTTCCTCTCGTTGGTTTACATTTACTTCTGGTTGCTGGGATTCCATATAATCTATAAATTTCCTATTCAATAATTTTTTGAAGATATTCCATTATTTTCTCTTCGTTTCTTATCAGTTCTCCCAATTTATTATTTACATTTTACATTTCCTAGACTTACAGGCTTTTTTATCCCACATTTTTATCACACCAAACAATAATTTTGTGTTTTCTCCGGATGCATTAGCCATTTTTTCTCCGATCTCTTTTCAGATATTTTGCTTACTTCTTTTATTAATTTCTTTAATATCTTTTAACGCCCGATTCTACATTTTGCTGCGACTGATTTCGAACGATCCAAAGCACAACAGACGAAGGCGTTTCAAGTAATTTAAAGTATTTTTATCAATGTTTAGCATGTAAAGTAATTTATTATGGCTTTAGATTCTTCTATTAAAGAAGTCAAAACTATTAGATGAGAAAATTAAGTGTTTTGCATCATACAGCGTAGGTATACAGGCTGATTCATTTTCGGCACTCACCATGGGGATCTCGCTTATTATTGGAGATAGAGTATAGGTTTAAATTTGGAAAAGTTGTTAAATTTTGTGTTTGTTATAAATCCGTAAAGAAAATAGACCTGTGACAAATGACCTTAGTTATTTAAAAAAAAAACGCGAAAACCCCATTTTCTTCTTTTACCTGTAGCACCGACATTTGGCCTTGTAGAGAAAATATAAAAACACATCCTTGTGGCCATTTCTAAACCTCTATCCAGTGGTGTACTCTAAATTTTTATACGACGTTTCGTTTCTTTCTGGCCATCATCAACTATCTAATTTCTTATAAGCGCCATATTAGATTTAGACATCTTCAGAAAGAGTTTTTTTTCTGATTTCAACCATGTACCACATACTGACTAAAGTTTTTGACATTAGGTTTTATTTGAAAGAATAAATTATAAGATTAAATAAGGTAGCCATGGAATTTCAATTTGTCAAACATTTCATTTATTGTTCATTAATAATACAAAAAAGTCATACACTAACGAAGAGAAACGAGATATGATAAGTATTTTTTATTCTTCGAACCGAAATTCAGCAGCAGCGAGTACAAGATATCTACAATTATATCCAGAACAACAACAGCCTCATCGTACCATTTATCTAGATCTCGACAGAAATTTGGTCGAGAATGGATAATAATAATAATAATAATAATTTTGGAGAACTTTATATAAAAGTAGGTTTAAACCATACAGGATCCATGTTAGTCACTCTTTACTGCCTGGAGATAATTTGAGAAGGCTAGAATATTGTAATTGGTTAATGGGAAGGATAGAAAATGACGAAAATTTTTTAAGCAAAATCATCTGGTCAGATGAAACAAAATTTACGAATTCTGGAATGTTCAACAGAAATACGGAGCACTATTGGGCAGTACAAAATCCCCGACAAAACAGGGCTAGAAGACCACAACATCGTTTTGGAATAAACGTTTGGATGGCTATTTTGGCAAATCGTCTCTTAGGACCAGTTATGTATGAAGAACATTTAAATGGAGAAAGATATTTAAACATTTTACGAACATACGTATCTGACTATCTTGACGACAATATCCCATTAAATCAATAACAATATTTATGGTGGCAACAAGATGGCGCACTAGCACACAATGCAGCTGTTGTTAGAAATTCCTTAAATCAAGAGTTTGCAAACCGTTGGATTGGAAATAGGGGAGTTGTTGAATGGCCTGCGAGATCACCTGATTTAAGTCCGCTAGATTTTTTTTTTATGGGGATATGTTAAAAATAATATTTATAAAGTAGATGCGCCACAAAACGTTGAAGAATTACGAGACAGACTTCAGAATGCCTTCGATGCAGTTCCTAGAAGAACTATACAAAGGGCAGAACAAAATGCCAGAAGGCGTGCCCAATTGTGCATTATCGAAGATGGCCAGATAATTGAACATTTACTTTAATTGTTTATTGTTTACTTTTCTATGTATTTTTATTAATGTTTTTGTTATCTTGTACTCGCTACTGTTGAATTTCGTTTCGAAGAATAAAAAATACTTATCATATCTCGTTTCTCTTCGTTAGTGTATGACATTTTTGTATTATTAATGAACAATAAATGAAATGTTTGACAGATTGAAATTCCATGGCTACCTTATTTAATATTATAATTTATTCTTTCAAATAAAACTTAATGTCAAAAACTATAGTCAGCATGTGGTACATGGTTGAAATCAGAAAAAAAACTCTTTCTAAGGATGTCGAAATCCAATATGGCGCCTATGAGAAATTAGATAGTTGATGATGGCCAGAAAGAAACGAAACGTCGTTTAAAAATTTAGAGTACACCACTGGATATAGGTTTATAAATAGCCACAAGGATGTGTTTTTATTTTTTTTCTACAAGGCCAAATGTCGGTGCTACAAGTAAAAGAAGAAAATGGGGTTTTCGCGTTTTTTTTTTAATAACGAAGGTCATTTGTCACAGGTCTATTTTCTTTACGGATTTATAACAAACACAAAATTTAACAACTTTGCCAAATTTAAACCTATACTCTATCTCCAATAATAAGAGAGATCCCCATGGTGAGGGCCGAAAATGAATCAGCCTGTATAGTTAACGATCCAGTGTATTTAATTTTTTAATTTAAGAATTGTACGGAAACTGCTGTTTTAACTATGTAAATAATGTTGATTTTGATTTTAATTAAAATTTTTATTTATTTTACTATTAGTAATGGCTTCTGCGTTGGATTTAGGTGTTCTGTAATGTCTAAAAAGTCTAGGTAAATAAATAAATAAAAACACTACAGCATACTCCAAAATAAAATTTTCTACCTATATTTTACTTAAACGCACATTGACAATTTTAACATCTATATTACTTTCTCTCACTTAATTTTAATTCAAGATATCATCATCACACCTTCATGTAAATATTAAATATTCACGGTTGAGTATGCTGAACTATTTTACATTTATCCAGTTCATCGTTTAAGCACACGTTCATTCCCGCAAATATATAATTAAGAATAAATTCCGTATGTACTATTCTCATACCCTAAAGTTGAATGCGTTTGCAGCACAAGTTTAGACGTGCAATTTGCAAAATTATCACAAATAAAGAGAACATGCGATGCGATGTTAAGGGAACGTTTCGCGCCATATGGACATTGAGAATATCTTTCGATGTGGAGTGAACATAACGAGAGAAGTTATGGCACGTCCTCTGGCTATATTTAAATCAAAGTACATGTAAACAAATTATCTTGTCAACTTTTCTTAGCGCAAAGAAATCTTAACTTTACAAGCGCGACTAAGAATATTCTTAGATTAACATTCATACCATGCAGTTAAAGAATTACGATCAGCACTAATCGTCTTAATATGATGAACGAAATTTATATAAAACAACCTTCTCTGGTGAATTATTAGTATAATATTCGTAATTCCAATGACTTGGCTTTTACTTAATGAAGATCAATAATTCAAAATAGAAACAAAACTAGCAGTAAAATCTTGACTTTATTAATATACAGGGTTACCGCTAAATAGCGCCAAAACTATGCGAATCTGAAACCTTCGGGCATACAAAATTTTCACTCCAACATTTTGATCGAAATTATTTGTCTCTTTTTAGGATATGTTAATCGGTTTGAAGTTACTAGAAAGAAATCACAAGTAACTAGAAAACCTACGGGCATACAAAATTTCTACCCCACCATATTTTTATTGAAAATAATTGTCACTTTTGCAAAAATATTGATCGGTTCCATGTTTATTAGAAACCTGTCTCAAATAACGATACCTACGGACATACCCCACCTCGTTTATCGAAAATATTTGTCGCTTTTGAAAAAATATTAAGCGATGTGAAGGTTTATCAGAAAGTTGTCCCCAGTAACTTCCAAACTTTCGGGCATATAAAATTTTTGCCCCACCACATGTTTATCGAAAATATTTGTCTTTTTAAAATATATTAATCGGTTTGAAGTTACTAGAAAGCTTTCACAGATAACTTCAGAGCCTAAGCAGGGGCGCACATTTTTTTTACCTCCTACCACATGTTTAACGAGAATACTTGTCACTTTTTAAAAGATATTACTCGGTTTGAAGACTTATTAGAAAGCTGTCACAAGTAACTACGAAACCTACTGGCATACGAAAGTCTACCCCACCACATTCTTATCGAAAATTATTGTCTCTTTTTCAAAAACATTAATAGGTTTGATGCTTATTAGAAACTTGTCTTAAGAAGCTTTGAAACCTACGGGCATATCCCACCACATGTTTATCTAAAATGTCTCTTTGATCATTATTAATCGGTTTGAAATTACTGGAAACCTGTCACAAGTAACTATGAAACCTACGTGCGTACAAAATTTCTACCCCACCAATTTTTTTCGGAAATGTTTGCCTGTTTTGAAAAAAATATTAATCGGTTTTTGCATTATTAGGAAGCTGTTACAAGCAACTTCGAAACGTACGCATACCTTACCACATTTTTGTTGAAAATAATTGTCTCCTTTGCAAAATATTAATCGATTTGAAGTTACTAGAAAACTATCACACGTAACTTAGAAGCCTACGGGCATACAACTTTCTTCCCCCCACCACGTTTATCGTGAATATTTGTCGTCTTTGAAAAAATATTAATCGGTGTGAAGGCTTATCCGAAAGCTGTCACCAGTAACTACGTAAACTGAAAATCAAAAAAAAAAATTCTTGGTAATTCATTAAGAATGTCCAAATTTTTAAAGCCAAAATATATCTAAATTCGGTCCATATCTTTGTTTATTCTATATTTACCAAATTACAGCTCTAATTCAAGTTCACTAATCTGCCAAAAAAATCGGATAAAATTCCTAGACATTGTTGGACGACTAACAATAATTTCCTATTCATAAGAATTGTGAATGTTGTTATTTTCTTACCAAAGCATTTATGGAATATAGTCGCATATATGGTGTTTTTTAATTTACTAAATAAAACACTTGGTATATTTGTTTCACAAAATGTATTTAAAATATATCTGACATATGTTTCGACTTATACAGTCATTCTCAAAGAGTCATGTAAACTGAGAATGACTGTATAAGTCGAAACATATGTCAGATATATTTTAAATACTTTTGTGAAACAAATATACCAAGTGTTTTATTTAGTAAATTATTAATCATGTTTCACCAAGAGCCAACCGTGAATTCTATACATTATATGGTGTTTTTATTCCGATGTTTTTTTTTTGTTGATATCAATAATAGCTTTTACGTCGAATATGTCAGCAACCCTACGGTGCCTTTTAATTAATGTAATTATAGTAAAATAATTTGAACGTTAAACTTCTTTTAAAATAGGATTATTACTTTTATTATAAGACAAAAATCGTTACCTATATGGATCATGTTCATAGTTACCTGGTTTTGATTTTTTTTAATTTGTGGTGGCACTGACAAATACTAATATAGGTGAAACAGAACAAAATATTATTGATAATATTGATAATAATTATTGATGAATTAGAGGTGGTAACCCATATTACCGCTCGTATATTCAACTGCTACAGGACCGCACTCGAAAAAAAAATCATTTTCTCGTTACTACGTGAACATTGGACAGCGATTTTTTGTATGAAGACATTACTTGTACGTATCTTTCAGCCCTTTTTTTCTTTGTTGCTATACAAAACTAACGTTGTATAATCGAATTGATCAGGTACGTACTGAAGTAAGTTTCAAACTAATAACGGCGTACAGCAATATAAAAAAGTTTATATATTAATGTTGACTTTAAAATGAGAAAAATTACACAAATATTCGGGTAAATATGTGACCTAACTTGTCATCTCTTTCTGTTATGATATTGGGAAACTTATGTTTCATAATAGAAATTTAATGGACTAAATCTCTAATTCGTCTAAAGAGTCGCCTTAAATAAATAAAGTTAACAAAAATGAATTATTTAAATCTAAACGATCATTAAGTAAAATTTATGATTGATTTAATTTATTAATTTCTAAGCTTTCAAGTAATTGTAATATTAAATGTATAGTTTTCTGTTATTAAATTCTGATAAAATTTTCAGGTTAAGTGTCATGCTACGTTAAAATTTGTATTAATATCAGTACGACACTTAACTTGAAAATTTTATCAGAATTTTTGCAAAAGGATGATATATATTACTCCATGGCCATCGTTGACCAAAATAATTTTTGATACCTCGGTATAACAGTAAGGTCTAAATAGTTGGGTCACACATTTACTCAATATTTGTATAATTACTCCCATTTTAAAGACAACATAAAACAATATTAACCTTTTCGTTTTTATTTATGTATATCGTTGTTCGTCTGCAACTTACTTTAGTACGTACCTTACAAAGGCACTGTGTTGGCGAAGTAATTGTCGTATTATAATTATACCGGTGTGCTTGAAATAAAAAGACAACGTATGAAAAATAAAAATATTAAATTATATAGAATAGGATGTATTGAAAAATTCTTAGCCTACTATAGACGAAAACAAAATTTGAAAGTCAAAATATTTTATTATTCGACATAGTTTCCGCCTAAATTAATACATTTAATACAGCGATCCTGCAACGCCTCTAGACCTTTCAAAAAGAAATTTTTATCTTGCTCTGCAAACCAGGCCTCCACAGCTTCTATCACCTCTTCGTTGGTAGAAAATTTACGACCTTTTTAAACTTTTTTTCAGTTTAGGACAGACATGATAGTCCCACGGAGCCAGATCTGGTGAATAAAGCGGGTGTTCGTGTAATTCGAACCTTAAATCACGAATTGTTTGCATGGCAACATGCGATTTGTGTGCAGGGACATTTGTCCTGCAAAAACAAAACATCTTTGGATAACTTTCCGCGTCTTCTCTCCACAATTTTTTCTCGTAGAGTAGTCAGTAACGTCGAACAATAATTCCTAGTTATTGTTCTACCCTTATCCAGAAAATCAATAATGATTACTCCATGGCAATCCCAAAAAAACTGAAACAAGAACTTTTCCAGCAGACTTTTGAGCGCGTAACTTCTTAGGCATTGTATAACCAGAGTGTCTCCATTCCACCAACTGTTGCTTTGTTTCTGGGTCGTAGAAATGTACCCAAGTTTCATCCATAGTAACAATACTGTTTAAAAGGTCTGCTTCTCATTTTCAAACCAAGCACAAATTGAAAGCGATGCTTCCACCTTTGCACGCATCTGGTCAGCATTCAGACATTTGAGGATCTATTTGGCAGAAATTTTTGTCATGTCCAAATCGACGTAAACTATATGATGAACGCGTTCATATGAAATATTCAGTGCTTCAGATATTCATTTTAGACCAATTCGACGGTCTGACAAAATCATGTCATGAACTGCTTTAACATTTTCGAGGACGGACACAGAAACTGGCCCTCCCGATCGATGTTCACCTTCAATGGAAAATTTACCCCTTTTGAAGCTTGCAATCCAATTTTTCACGGTCGCATACGAAGTACATTGATCGTCAAGGGTATTGAGCATATCTTCGTAAATCTGCTTACCTCTTAACACCTTCAAATACAGGTACTTGATGGTGGCTCGATCCTTCAATTTTTTGATTTTCATAATTTCGGTCGACATCCTTTTTTTCAAATTTTATTTCGTAACTTTTTACGTGATACTTTACGATGACACTTCTAATATGTTATTCTTCATTGTTATGGTATCGCAATATTTTTTTTATACACGGAACCGGTCTAGGCTAACTAGATACCAATACCTCCTCGTATATACCCAAAAAATTGTCAATTAGGACGCGAACCCCAAAATTAAAAACCTCTCTGAAAATTATATTATGTGATGCCTATGAATTCAAGATACATACCAATTTTATAAAAATTATTCTATTGTTCTATGCTAAAGTTAGTAACCACGTACAACACCTATAAAATCAGCTGTTTACCCATATAAAAAAATTTTAAAAATGTATATTAAATAAAATATTTTAAATATTTTTTTTGTTACGAGAAGTAAAAATACATTGGATTTAGAAGATATACAAAAAATACCGCTATTGAATGCAATGGTTATACATTTTTTAAAGCAGATATATTAAAAGAAGGTAACATGTGTATTTTATGGGCATTTAACGTCCTATTTGATACAATCTATCTTTAATCAAAGTAAGTAACGATCGAAAATTGACGGAATCGAAGAGGATACTTAAAGCTGGTCACTAACGATACTATTCTTTTTGTTATGGTCAGCTTTAAGATATCATATCTTATACTCTTTATACTACTAGTCGATCGAACAGTGGCGTAACAAAAAAATATTTTAAATATCTTTGTAATTTTTGTTTTCACTAATGAGAGGGAGTTTTGGGAAAATATTTCGGGTATATATTCTATATAATTTAATCTTTCCATTTTTCATACGTTGTCTTTTTATTTCAAGGACACCTGGTATATTAATAAAGTGATCATTTAACTATTAATCAATTTTAATATTCGTACAATAAATATAGACGGAGTTTTTGGTTAATAAACGATGAATTATCAAATGCGACATGCATCAAATTAAATGCGGTAACATTAATCTTGAACCTACTATGATGATCAATCTCGAATATCATTAAAGTCAAATTGGATACTTCCAGGCGTATTTTGTAGAATGTAAATAGCAGGTCAATGAGCTAAATAAGGAAGCACCAATGTAAACAAATACTTATGACGAATAGATAATGTATAATAAATTCAAGAAAAATTGAATTTTTATTAGAATTACCGGTAAAAATTTACATCTATAAGTGATTTGAAGGAAAATTAACATAAAAGCAACTACTAACGAGGTTATACTATTACGGAAGTTTTATAAATTGTTGCATATCATGGAAATAAATAAGATTTAGGAAGACATAAAAATCTAAAAATCGAAATCCATGTTAAAACAAAAATGACTTCTTATTTACTTTTAAAATTGCAAAAATATATATTTTTTGCACTTTCCAACAATAAATATTGGAATAGTTTTTGTTACTACCTTATTTTAAAAAAGTCATGGACACCTAATAGAACTAAACACGTGTTTCTGCTAACTGTAAAATTTCTCTGTTGCTTTTTATTTATCATTTACATAAATAGTGTATAACAGAGGACCCAATACACTGCCCTGAGGCATCACATTCTTAAAAGTGCATTTACTCGATAAGATGTTGAACTTGCATATATTGACTTCGACTGTCCAAGTAATTTTGAGACCATTCTAACAGTTTGACTCTGATTCCGTAACATGATAATTTCTCAATTAACAGTTGATGATTTACCATGTCAAAAGCTTTGCACAGATCAACAAAAATTCCAACACATACATTATCCTTATCTACATTTTGATATTGTTTTTTAGAAGCTTCGCTGTTGTTGCTCCAGAAAAGGGGGTACCTTTTCTGAAATAAAACTGAAGCTCATTGAATAATTTGTAATTTCTTCATGAATATTACAAATAGTTTTTCTAAGACTTAATACAAATACACTTAGCAGGGAAATTAGCAGGGATCAATTTTTAATTATACCGAAAAGACATCTTCGATAAAAGAAATATTAATGGTTGCTTGGGATGTGAAAATAACCTCAACACAATATGGAAGTTATAAGCAAACGCGGCACCAATGCGTTTGCTCACAATTGATCTCAAACGTGATCGTGTGACACCATTGAAGGACTGTTTGATCCATGTTTCCTAACCGTGGATGAAACATATGTCCACTACGACACACCGGAGATCAAGTAACAGTCGAAACAGTGAGTTTTTTCCGGGCGAATCATGGCACCGAAGGAGGTCATGGTGAGTATTTTGGCCAATAGGGTCATGGCGACAATTTTTTTGGCACAATACGCATCTATTACATTCAAAAGAGAAAAACAATCACCGGCGAATATTACAGTAACTTATTGGACCGGTTTAATGTCGATTTGAAGAAAAAACGATGACATTTGGCCAAAAAGAAAGTGCTCTTCCATTAAGACAATGCACACGTGTATAGTCGCAATAGCGAAATTTCATGAATTTGGCTACGAATTACTCCCTTATCCGACATATTCTCCGGAATAAGCTCCCAGTGACTCTTTCCTTTTTCCAAGACTGAAGAAATGGCTCGGCTGAAAGAGATTTGCCTCCAACGATGAATTCATCGCTAAAACAAACGTTTATTTTAAAAAAATTCGAAAAATCTTATTATTGGAAAGGGATCAGTAACGTTGGACAAATTGTATTAATAATAATAATAATAATAATAATAATCCGATCTCTCAAAATTAACGCGACCGGTCACTAAACACACGCACGAGCGCGCCAACATACAACACCCTACACTTGCGCGCTCGCACAAACACAAACCACACACCCAGAGAGAGACGCAAGCTGCCACCAGCAACCAACACACAAGTTCATACGCAGAAAGAGACACAAGCTGCTAGCAGCGGACAACACATATGTTCACACCTTGAAAGTACTGGTAAGTATCTACTATAATCAATATTCATATAAAATAAATGAATGATACATAACTATGCCATCCATCTTGCTCGAATGAACCGATGGGGCAAGATAATGGCAACCAAGAACGAATGGTTCTTGTGAGTGGAAGAGATAATAATAATAATAATAATAACAATAATAATAATAATTTATTTTGCCTAACAGACTAATCCAAATAAGACAACAAAATTTTGACTATGTGATAATACAAAAATACATAAATAAATAAATCAGTTAATTTCATAAAAACTTCATTAAATAAATTATTTTCGTTTCCTGACGAATGCACCAATGAAGCCTTGCACAATATATTAGTCCTTGGTGTTGAGAACACAAAACATGGGAAGTGCCTAGCAGCAATATGTGGTACCAATAAATTTTCTCGCGCTAACAGCGATGCTGAGTCGATTCGCCACTAATAATACGCTCTTCAGTACTTTGGTACTGACACTAGCAACGCTGCTGGGCACATACACGTCTGGCGCCTGGTGATATAACCGTCCCTTCTCTCTTATCTAGTGTACTGGTGGTGTATCGTTTACCTCCTCGCCGTTCTCTCACCCCAGTTCCATACGGTCTTCATCTGTTTTGGGTTGAACGCCAGAACGTCCAGGCACTTGAGCACACTGCTCTCTGAGCTATCCCCAATAGATCTCTCAGTTTCACTCTTAGTCTTGTGTCCTCGATAAAAGCCACTATCCTCCTCAGGGAAAGTTTGAGTACACTCGAGGAATCCATACGGTATACACACGCAGTATAGATATGACAGTCATGTCTGTCTCCAAATATCGTGTACTGACGATTTCTAATAAAAATGAAATACTGGTATATGCACGTTTCGAAACAGACATGACGTTCATATAACAAGTGTTCATTTGAAAATTTAATCTAGTAGCATGTGATTTACTGAGAACATTTTGAAGTATGTCGTAAATTAAAATTTACTACTTAACCTACGAAGTCGTATATTTTGACAGTTTCATACATACAAATAAATAACAAATAATAGGTATTTATTGAAAACTATAACAAATGTTGAAAATGTTGTCCTTCAAGATCATTGCACTTCAAAATTCTCCGTTCAAAATTTCTTATGATATTCTGCAACATTACTGGATTGTTATGAATTTCCATGCATTTCTTTTCGATTCTCTGTAGCATATCATTTAATTCAATATAGGTGTTCGAAATATGTTATTTTTTAGATAAGGCCACAAAAAGAAGTCGCAAGGTGTTAAATCGCATGGACGTGCAGGCCAGGCAATTTCAGTATTTCGACTAATTATACAACTAATAAGTACAAATTTAGTTGTGGGATTCCCCTTTTTTGCATTTTGCTATGAAAACACATGCCAATTTACATTGCTTTGTTCAGTTTGTGTTTTGCTTTCTAAATATCCACACGCATTTTTCATACAGTAACAAGTGTTCATTTGAAAAGTCAATCTAGTAGAATGTGATTTACTGAGAACATTTTGAAGTATGTCGTAAATTAAAATTTACTACTTAACCTACGAAGTCGTATATTTTGACAGTTTCATACATACAAATAAATAACAAATAATAGGTATTTATTGAAAACTATAACAAATGTTGAAAATGTTGTCCTTCAAGATCAATGCACTTTAAAATCCTCCGTTCAAAATTTCTGATGATATTCTGCAACATTACTGGATTGTTATTAAATTTCCATGCATTTCTGTTCGATTCTCTGTAGCATATCATTCAAATTCAATATAGGTGTTCGAAATATGTTATTCTTTAGATAAGGCCACAAAAAGAAGTAGCAAGGTGTTAAATCGCATGAACGTGCAGGCCAGGCAATTTCAGTATTTCGACTAATTATACGCTCATCAAAAAATTCTCTTAAATAATCCAAAGATTCTGCAGTACAGTGACAAAGTGCTCCGTCTTGTTGGAAATATGCATTTTGAAGTTCATCATCATGCAACTGATTGACAAATGGTTGTAAAATTTCCGTACGGTACCTTTAAGCATTTAACGTTCCCTGAAAAAATATTGGTCCAATGATTCGCCTTTGTCTTATCGCTGCCCAAACACTAATTTTCTCTGGATGTAGCGATTCTTCATTAATTACATGTGGATTTTCACTACTCCAAATTCTTGAATTTTGTGAATTTAGGTATCCCGTCTTATAAAACCATGCTTCATCAGTGAAGATGATTCTTTGCGACAGTTCTTCATTATTGTTCATATTTACAAACCAATTACAAAACTGTAGTCTACGTGGGTAATCAATTTCTAACAATTCTTGTACTGCTGTGACACGGTATGGATAAAGTTGCATATCTTTTTTTAGTAACTTGTGAGTTGTACCAACAGAAAGGATTATTTGTTGACTCAAATGTCGAACAGATGTTTGTGGTTTATTTTCCATTATTTCTTCAACACGATTGACAACTTGAGGTGTACGTTTCTTAACTGCTCCGCTCTCTGATTTTCTTAAGAGACTACCAGTTTCAGAAAAAAGTTTTAAAGTTCTATCCAAAGTATTTTTAAATTTTATATAATCTATGACAAAATGTGGAAACTCAACTTGAAATTCTACCATGCAATCTTGAACTGAATAAACCCATAAACCATCAATTTTATTACCACTTCGAAAATGAGCCTGGACTAAAAAAATTTTATGTTCTAAAGTGAAAGCCATTTTAAAACTGAGAAGCAATTTATTTAAACCAGAATCGACGCACGATTATTTTATGCACTAACTGATATTTGTGATTGACATTATCAAATGTCATTTGGATTAACGTTTACGGAACAACAAACAATACTAATATATTTGCGTCTTATTCAATCAAAATTTCAAAGTAACCTAGATTGACTTTTCTAATGAACACTTGTTATATTTCAGAGCAGAAATATGTTGAAAAATAAAACTTTTTTGTCGAAAGAAATATCTTTCATTCAAAAAGTCACAGACATAATAATCCACCCTCGTATGATCACATCTGCTCAATTTAAACATAAATAATTTGCTTTGAATTTATTTAATATTAACTAGTGCTACCACCATTATAAGCGTGAATTTTCAATAACAGTGCAGCGCATTCACGCCCTAATTATATGAATAATTTAACCTCAATTTTCCTATCATCGAACTATTAACGGAAAACTGTTCGGTTAGCCTATATTGTGGGAATCTTCGAAGTTTTTGCACCATCAGTTTAGTTTGTGGTATTCACTAAACCGAACACGGGAATGAGTACGCGCTATGTGGAGCGCACAAGTTAGAGGAAGACGTAACGATGAAGGGGGAGAAAGACCCCTACGTCTGAGCGAGTAACGCAGAAACACCGAGAACGCCGTGACTCTTAATCTGCATGTCTCATCGGTGCTGGCGTTCCCTATTTGGAGAAAACTTGCACGACCCATTGTTATCATTAAGTATATGCATTACATGTATATTTGCGCTGTATATAACTCCGATCTACATTGCTTTGTTATAAGCAATTTATTTGATTATTCCGAAACCCGTCGGCTAAAAGCTAAACTATACGATTTTGTCTCCTTCTATGTGTGGATGTGCGTGATATAAATATTTAAAATATTCCGAACCAGTGTGAAACGAACACATTTTAACTCAATCGATGCTTGAAATTTCCTTACGTTTTGTTTTAATACGTTCTCTTTTAAACTTAAAGCAGTCAACTTCTTTCATATAACAAACAACATTCAATAAAAATTAATGACTTCATTTTTAAACATTTATGAACGTAACTAGAAAATTATCTCCTGAATCATGAAAGAACTCATTACATTATTTGTTTTGAAGGTAATTATCAAGTTAACAGGTCCAGTGAAGTTGCCAACAACGCCTAATTAGATTCAGGCGAAAGATAATTTTTATTTACTCGTGTTAGATGCAATACTAACGAGATACTCTAGTAATGTTGAACATTATACAGAAAAATACGACCATCAAATTTCTCAAAGTTTTATCGAAGTCGAACTATGCTTTTTTCTAATTCTGTCAATGTAACATTTATTGATCTCTTCTGTCTGACTCTTAATGCCTTTAATCGATATAAATATAGCTAAGATTACCCTTTCCAGTCTTGTGTAAATATTTATGGGAGTGTAATTCGTAATATATTAGAATATGCGATAGAATAGCGACGCAACATGAGCTTGTTACCGATATAAGTATGAAGTAGAGACATTTATTCTATCAGAAATAATTAAATATACATTTGGTTTTCTGCTATTAAAGTAATATGCATAAACACACGAAAAATAAGAATAGTACATATTATAGCAGCGTTGTATGCACCTATAAATAAAATGGAAAATGTATGAAATCAGTGATTGTGTGCACGACAGAGGATTTAAAAAACACTTACCGTTTTAAGCGTCTTCCAAGGATTCCAAAATGAAATAAATGAATCATTACTTAACAAGGTAAACGGCAGTGTACACACAATCATAGTTACACATAGTTCATGTATAAACTGTTGTCGATTAATTTTGTTATTATTGTGCTTCGAACTGCTTACGTGTTCTTTACAATGTGTTTTTGACCAACACATTAGATATGTATTGCACACTAAACATTTAATTTTTGAACCATCGTATATTAAGTCCGGGAAATCCATAATAAACTTATTCACTTCGTCTGACAACGGTCGTTTTCTCGATTTATGTGTCGACGATATTTTATTACGTATGCTTACACTTACATGCTGTCTAAGCAAGTACCAAACACATACTGAATGCTTTTTATTACTTCTGATGCAATACAATCAGCCTCACATCGGCGCACATGGCGCGCACGAAAATTGGTCTGCTCTAATGATGACTATTGATGACTTTTAGATCTTTTTTGATACATTGACTCTTGAACCCCTAAACAAGAAAGTTATAATTCTTGGAGAATTTAACTGTCCTCTCTTCAACCGATTTCTCTTCAACTAATGAAACCAAGTGAATCTGACCCTCGGAAAATAAGCAAACGCCTTGTCCCTCAGCCCCGCTGGTCAACACTTTTAAGTGTTTAACAGGTGTGTACAGTCGCGTTCTACATTATGGTGATTTTAGCATGCGAATTTTATACGGTGTGATAATAAAGTTAACAAGGTAAACGGCAGTGTACACACAATCATAGTTACACATAGTTCATGTATAAACTGTTGTCGATTAATTTTGTTATTATTGTGCTTCGAACTGCTTACGTGTTCTTTACAATGTGTTTTTGACCAACACATTAGATATGTATTGCACGCTAAACATTTAATTTTTGAGCCATCGTATATTAAGTCCGGGAAATCCATAATAAACTTATTCACTTCGTCTGACCACGGTCGTTTTCTCGATTTATGTGTCGACAACATTTTATTACGTATGCTTACACTTACATGCAGTCTAAGCAAGTACCAAACACATACTGAATGCTATTTATTAGTTCTGATGCAATACAATCAGCCTCACATCGGCGCACATGGCGCGCACGGAAATTGGTCTCCTCTAATGATGACTATTGATGACTTTTAGATCTTTTTTGATACATTGACTCTTGAACCCCTAAACAAGAAAGTTATAATTCTTGGAGAATTTAACTGTGCTCTCTTCAACCGATTTCTCTTCAACTAATGAAACCAAGTGAGTCTGACACTCGGAAAATAAGCTCGCCACTACGTAGATGAGGTGCTACGGCCCGTTGTCCTTCCCTACGTTCGACGGCGCCCACGTCTTCTATACATGCACCACAATACCCGACCGCACACTGCACGTGCTGCCCAGACCTTTGTGGAAGAGAACCATATACGGATGCTTTCATGGCCGGCACGTTCTTCGCATCTCAATCCGATCGAACATGTCTGGGATATGATCGGTCGGAGACTTCAACGTTATCCGCCCCCGCCTCCGGATAACGTTGAGGAGCTATGGAGGTATGGTTGGACATCCCTCCCGCTACCATACAACGATTTAGGGACCCTATGCCTCGTCGTGTAGCGATGGTACGCGCCCTCGCGGAGGATACTCCCGCTATTAATACATCCCTTCCCAGCAGGGCTGCGCCGCTCTCCAGGTAAGTTATGCTTCCTTAGTACTACTTCCATACCAAATTTCATTGCGTTAGAACCACCTCTTCAGATTAAACAGGGTGTGCTTGTCACTTTTGCCAACAGTGTATTAGATTGCATAGGTGTGGATAACAAACTGAACAAGATTATTCAAAATCTATACCAAAACACCACAAATATGGATATTTACAAGAATATGAAACCACAAGTATTTAGAACGAAAGAAGGACTAAGACTAGATGTAGGAATTAGCCCTAGATTATTCACAATGCAGTGTTCATGGATTACATTATCAAGAAATGCAACCGACGAACAAAAAACTTATTTATATGCATCAAAAACTAAATAAGAATGATTTCTCATTAAATAATTCACGTTTTTTTCGTTTATTTATCATCTAATTATGTGATTAAAACTCTACATATACAATTTATTAAGTAATTAATTTTATTATATTTCATCTTCGATCAAACATAAATACATAGCTTATATTTTCAGATCTACAAAAATACTAGTTAAAAAGTCTATAATAATTGGTTTAACCTTGTTCGGATCTTTTAATATAATAGTAAAAGTTGAAGACAACGAACCTATAAAAATTCGTGTTTATTAACATAAATACCGGAATGAGTGTCGCCTCTATAAAAAAGTTTATTCATATATATCTGTACATATATGTCTTCGGAGGGCCAAACGACACAGAAGATTTTTAAATAGAAATACTCTAATTTATAATACCTACTACGTATGCTAAAATTGGAAAGGATTTAGAATAAATATTGTGCCAGGTTAGGTTTCATTTCTGGTTTGCCAGTTGCCGTTTTGTAGATGTGTGCGTGCTTGTGTATAGGTATGTTTCATGTATACGTGTTGTGTGTGTGTATATTTTTAGTTTGATGAAGGATATAAGGTTGACCGATATAAAAATAATTCTACAGTTAGAACTGTAAATATATAAAGACATACATACATGTTTTCCTTCCAAATTAGACTATACTAAAAATAACATATTTATTTATAATTTAAATAAATTGTATTTATTCATGATAATTCGCAAAACTCAATATAAGGTAAAATTACTAATCCGCAATTAATAATTGAGAATAAGCTTATTACATTTTCTTCTACCATCCAAATACTTTTGTTTTTTTAGAAGTTTTGCGCCATTATCAAGCTGAAATATATGTATAAATACAAAGTGTATAGTTTATTTCAAATTATAAGAATATAACTTTGAACGGCTCTAATGCTTTTACTTCACCACCTGCGGCAATAACTACCTGGCCGCTCAATACGATTATCTTTTAAGCAAACAAACTGCTGAGGTACGTAATGACAAAATTTAAGTAAATTGTAAGTACCAACAGTTGTTAATTTGAATATATAGTTATTATATATAGTTAAATAGTCATTAAATTACAATTTAAATGAAATAAGTGCTTATATTTATTAAACAAAATTTAAGTAAATATAGTTAGGAGAGTTGGTATATATTACATCTAATATTAAGTCTATTTATCATTTATTGTTAATCTTTACTGCTGTATACACAGTAACGCGCCAAGTATCTTCGGCGCCGTCGTGCGAAATACTGATAGGCGCCTTTACCCTATATGTATTGAGCCAAAATTACCAGCCACTCTCCCACAGTTCAACATTGAAATTTATGACGAACTCTTTAGACTTGTTAGTACTGGTAGGTATTTTTTATTTGAGGCAAACAATAGGTTCACATACAAAAAAATATTATTAAAATTTTTATTGCACACTGAAACAACAGTAACAAAATAAAAAACAGTATTCCAAATTATTAAAAAACAAAAGGTCAAGTACACTCTTTGAAGTAACAATAAAATTATTGCTGTCAATGCTAAAATAATTGTAATAATTGTTTTATGTAAATTAGTTGATTTGTTGTAAACTTTCAAAAAATGTTTTTAATATTTTTAAAATTTAACTTATTACAAGTGGCCGTAGGCGCCTTTAAGGCCTTGGCGCCGTTGTGCGATGCACGACCTTGCCCATATGGACGGCGCGTCACTGTGTATACATATTTGATTTTTCTATCTTTACTTAACGAACATGTGGCGACCTTTTGCTGAAAGTGTTAGTGATTATGATGTGGATAGTAATAATACTGTTGGAGCACGACAGAGAAACCATATAGCAACACGATCTCGCGGTTCACCTTTATTAACTGGAGATTTCAGCGTAGCGGGATTTCAAAGATCGGCTAGAACGAATTACGTCCTTCGCTCAATTATGGTTATACTAGGCCCAAACCAACTTCTATATTAGATAAAAAGGAAAGAGAAAAATATATAAGAAAACGAACTGCAAAATTAAAATAACGATAACTTCTACAAGATATTCTCAAGAATCACTCACATTGCTGAACGATTTTTGCAGTCTACAAAATGGCGGATTCACCACATAGCCGAAAAATACATCTTCTCTAATCCGTGAATATACACGACAAATCAACGGTAGAAAAATTCCTCGTTATTTTTTCCAAACTAATTAGAATTTATAAACCGCTATTGCGAACAGAAAACATTGTTTCATAAAATTCTAATCATTAAGACAATTTATTACCATAAAGCAATGAACTAACCAGTAAGACTTGAACAAGAGCAAAATGAGGGAGAACCTTGCTCGATTCGGATTTTTATAACGAACAGTTGCGACGTCATACGAAAAAAACAATATTTGAAAGAATATTTCAATTACCCTATATTTCATTATTTTCAAAAGGGACATCGACAGCAAAGATAACATAATACCAATTTACAATAACTTCCCTTTTAAATTTCACCAATAAAGACCCAAAATTGTTAATTACTACATCGTACTATAACTCAAATAAATACTTATAGATGGCGCGTTAAGCCGACACAACAATCAGCTTTCAATAACGAAATACCAAATAAATGAAATACTAATTAAGAGCAATAACTGGCGTCTTCAAAAATTCCGATAAATAGTAAATTCCTATTCTCAGTATATTTTTAGATTAAACAGCATTGTTTAATTACAATATAAAAATGCATCTTCGATGACTTGGGTAATTCCTATATCTGAACGCACACATATGCATACCGGTTGTCCGTGTGAACCTAGAAGCCATGCGCGATTGACTTCATAGTATTAAAAATGCTTAAACTGAATTTTGTAAACAAACAATCTGAAAAATGAATTTCAGTACTAAAAATCATATTTTCCAGACTAGCAACGCTCCAAGCATGTACGTAAATTAACCATAATAATATAATAACGCACCAGTAATTACGTTATTATAAAGAATATATTATTCTAGATATTACAACCAAGAATCCGCTATTGAAAGATTTAATAAATGTGTAAACTATTCCTACGAACAAAATTAGCGAACCTATTATACAGGGTTAGTTAAAAGTTTGGAGACGGTGATTTATTGTCGTTAATATTCATTTTAGGGAATTATGTTCAATATAAAAGTTTGTTAAGATATTTTGATCTACATTTGAGAATATTTTAATTTTTTTTTCTTTAATTGTTTTTTAGTTACGCCTGTCCGCGCAGTTTTTTTAAATGGGAACTGGTAAATTTTGCTCTACCATTCGAAAGAGAATTTTTTCTCTTTACAATAATATTTTTGTATTTTTAAAATTCATTTTAATAACTTTTTTACAAGAAAAATTAAACAAAATAAAAACAAAGTAAATTAAAGTAAGTGTTCAAATTGTCGTCCATTAGTAATTTTACAATGACCCAATCGATTTACAAAACCCCGAACAGAGTCCTGTAAAAAATCTCGGGGAATTTCTTGTATCGTTCTGGTAATTCGGATTTGTAAATCTTCGACGTTATCGGGCTTATCTTTGTAAACTTTGTTTTTTACGTATCCCCAAATAAAAAAATCTAAAGGACTTAAATCTGGCGAACGGGCTGGCCATTCAATGGTTCCTCGTCTTCCAATCCATCTGTGGGGAAAAACGTTGTCCAGATATTGACGAACATTTACACCATAATGTAGTGGGGCGCCATCTTGCTGGAACCAGATACTGTCATTGGGCAGGTGTTCATTGTTTTCATGAGGATAGAGCGTAGCACAAGCAGGCATTATTTCATTTTGCAATAACTGCAAATACAGAGCCGAAGTTAAATTGCCATTGATGAAAAAGGGACCGATAATATGACCGCCTAGAATGCCAACCCAAACATTAACCTTTTGGGGGTACTGCGTATGGTGCTCCAAAAACCAAGAGGGATTTTCCGATGACCAGTATCAGTTATGTCTGTTTACTTCACCAGTAAGGCAAAAAGTAGCTTCGTCAGAGAAAAGAATATTGTTGACAAAATTTTCATTATTATTGCAAATAGTTAGCATTTCTTCAGAAAATTGTAATCTCCTATCAAAATCATCTTCCGTTAACTCGTGTACAAGGTGTACCTTATAAGCTTTATACTTTTCACTTTTTAAAAATGACGCGATCGATGACTGTGAAATATTGAAATTGGCCGCTAATTGATTGGTTGATAAATGGGGATATTCAGATACAGCCAATAAAATATCCAGTTTGTTATCATCGCTTTTTGCTGTTCTAGGTCTACCACTCCTTGGCAAATCTTTAACGCTACCCGCTTGTTCAAAGCGTCTTTAAGTTTTACCAACAACGGATTTAGAAATTGGATTTCTATTTGGATGCGTATCATTAAATAAATTACAAACGTCTTGTAAACTTCTGCGTCTATCTCCATAACCCAACATCATATGTATTTCAATTCGTTCATAACAGCAACAAATTGCACAAATGAATTATTTCTGTCAAAGATTTGACGTACACAATAACCACTGATAAAATTATGTCGCTCAAGTTTGTTTATCGCTACGCTTCTGTCTGTCTGCGATGTACCGAACATCTGTTAAACACATTAACCGGCCTTTTCTTATAAAAAAGTTATTAAAATGAATTTTAAAAAAACAAAAATATTATTGTAAAGAGAAAAAAATTCTCTATCGAATGGTAGAGTAAAATTTACTAGTTCCCATTGAAGAAAAAAAAAATTCAAATATTCTCAAATGTAGATAAAAATATCCTAACAAACTTTTATATTGAACATAATTCCCTAAAATGAATATTAACGACAATAAATCGCCGTCTCCATACTTTTAACTAACCCTGTATATATACCTAGTGGTTTAATAATAACCAGCAAACCAAAATGCAACATCAAGTAATGTAAATTTAATTATTTAAGTAGTACGATAGATTAGTAATAATTATAGAAGATACTAAAAATATAAATGGGTCGAAATCGACGTATAACACACTAAAAAATAAAAGACCTTTTAAATATATTATGAAACCGGCTGTTGGTTTTGTTAAATTAAATAATCGATTTAATCTTTATTTAAACAATTCGCAACTCTAAAATTAAAAGAAAATCAAAATATGAAACATTATTTAAAATTATAACAAATAATCAAATACGTATCAATTTCGAGCGATAACCTTTCTAGAGTTTAGAAAAGGAACATTAATATTTCCTAATATTTCACATACGACAATATATAAACCATTTAATATTTCTATAGGTAGAAGTAACGTATAGACTATTTTGCACAGCTGTAAAATGGAAATATTCAAAAGAGCTTATAAATATGTGAAAGCTCCATTTACAAAGTTGAATTTTTAACGGATAATATACACTTTTATTTGCAACATTAGACATTCCGCTCCACAGATGCGGAAAGTATACAATAATAGGAGCATCGCAAGGCAAAAATAGACACCAGTTGGTTTTTAAACGAATATTCCTTCAGAATTCCAAGTAGTAAATAATACATTTTAATGCACAATGCTTGTATAATGGATACTTATACTTTTATCAAGATGACAAATCTCGGAAAAAAAAACGTGAAAAATTCCTGGGTCCGCTCCCTTAAATACACAGGACAGAAATAATTACCGACCTCCTCCTTCTCTTTTCAAGAGCATTTAAAATCGTAATGGTATTAGGATGACAACTATTTAAAGGTATTTTCTTTCTTTCTGTCTTCAGTTCTTCCTATACGATTGTACAAATGTACGGCTGTGTGTGTTTGCCTAAGTATATGTACACAATTACTACAACGAATTTGTACTCTTATTTGTCTTTCCTTTGCCAACTATATTGTCAACTCCTTCGTCTTCTTCTATTTCTATAACATCTCTCCTCTTACCCTCCCTGCTTTACGTTTGTCGTCCTTTATGTCAACGTAATTTTCAATGCTGCGCAATATGTAATGCGAGATGTTTATCCATTGGTGCGTTTATGTTGTGTGTTCTGTGTGGAATATCGGGTACCTGCGGGGCAAGATCTTGTATAATTGACCGCATAGGCAAGGCTCCAAGTACTAACCTTTCTCTGTGTATGTACTGTTTAAGTCGACTAACCTACACCGCCGGGCATGCCTATTATACATATATACATTTCGAAGACAAACAGGAGCTATATTTATGTCATTGTAATGTCATCGAGCTATAATCTGTACCCCGGTATTGTGCGTGCGTCCTGAATATGCCCCAGATTATGGTCCAGGTATAACTTCGGAACGGTAATGTTCTCGATTCTTTTACGCGGTAGTATTATGAACAGGGTACAGCCTCTATTTAAGAAATTTGCCTTGAGTAATAAACGTTAAAAATATATTAAAAATACGGAAAATATAAACACAAGAGGAAGAAGAATTATTATTATTACAATTTTCTCTATATACAAGGTGATTTTGTCTGGGAACAATGGTTGTTTATTTGTCGATATTTATCAAATGAAATTAAACGTAAGTGTAGATACAATTTTATGAAAATTCAACGTTCAGTTGGAACCAGTGTAAAATCAGAATTCTAATTGCAATATTTGAATTGTAAAACTTTATCCATATTTTAAGAAGCGGCATGTATTATGTTCGCGAAGTTTGATCACTCTATTCATTAGACCATTTGTATTTCTACCTTGTATATTACTTCAATATAAAATCTGTAAGGTACTTATCCTTACATAAATTCACGTTAACTACATATTCCTGACTATATTATATTAGGAATTACAACTATACACTTTGTGCCTACGTTTATAACGAATATTTGATTAACACAGTGCAACATTAGATTGTTAAACTCTTGCAACGTTTATTATTGCATTAGACACAATTAACCAGGAATCGGTGACTTTGAAAATTTTTCGAGTTATGTTGTCGTCTAGCCGTATATCTAATACGGCCCACTATTATTAAATATTCAATAGTTTGTTGGGATTAGTGCCAAATTTTGCTTATTCCCAGTATTTTGAATACCAAGAGAATCAGTCCCATGTTAGCATCGAGAGACACAAATCTGATCACAGTAGTATTAATATCACGCCAGTCTAATTTCAGAGATATAGGTTTAATTTTACCATTAAGATACAACTGTATTAATCAGTTCAATTTCATCAAGACATTGACAGTAAAAGAATTTAGGAAGTTTAATATTAAAGTTTGTGATGCTTTCTTTATAAAATAGGTTTAAATGTTTGTTAAATAAATAAAATAATGAAGATACCTAAGATTCAATATAACTGAAATCATCAAACAACTTAAGGAAAGCTTATACGTACGTTACGCCCCGTGAGCGGTGGGTCAAAATGGAACCAAACAATTACTTTATGTACCATATAAAATATTAATTTATCATATTAATAGTTAGGCTACTAGATTGTTCGAACTAGTACGTTCGAACTAGGTTTACACCAGATTTTGTTTTATTCTAGTCGATTATTATCTGTGGTTTCTCCTTTTCATCCTTCGCTTTCCTCGCGGGCTAACAGTTTTTTCCTTTTTTTTTTGCAATAAAATGTTATCATGGTACTTTACTCATAGCCAAATCTAATTGAATATACTTCTCTTCCAATTGATGTTACTAATTCCTGATGAAAGTCTGCCGAGTAAAGCAAGATTTTTCCCAGATCTCTTGCAAGTTCCAAGCTTGTAAAAAAGTTATCTGTGACCACGTTTCTTCCTGATTTTTCCAATCCGTTTCATCATACCTAAGACGATCCATCCCCCAAATTTTGTGCACCTACTTTACCTACTATATACCGCTGAATAGCGCCAAAGCTATGAGAATCCGAAGAATACGCATAAATGTCTAACTGAAAATCAAAAAAGAAATTTATTTGTAATACATTAAGAATTTCCAAATTTTTAGGGTCAAAATGTAGTTAAAGTCGATCCATATCCTTGTTTATTCTATATTTACCAAAATACAGCTGTAATTCAAGTTCATTGACCAACAAAAAAAAATGGATGATAATCCTAAACATTGGTTAGACCATACGTTTAATATCATTTCCTATTCACAAAATAGTAATTTGTTTGTGGATATCAATAATAGCCTTACGTCAAATATGTCGACAAACTTATGCCACGTTAATTAAAATGCGATTAAAATTAAATAGCTTGTACATAAAACTTCTTTTAAAAGAAAAATTAGTATGTTTATAATAAAATAAAGATCGTCATAAAACAAAAAACTTTATGTAGTGTGTGCAATGAGATAGATATCTGGTTTTTAATTATTTGTTTGGGATTATTTACATATATTTTTTTTGTCATTAAATTTGTGTGTGGCATTGACAAATACCGATATAACAATATAATTCGTCGATAAAGAGAATTACTGATGAATTAGAGGTGGAAACACGTATTGCCGCCCATATATTTAACTGCGATGGGGACTTTAGCGCTATATATATATATATATATATATATATATATATATATATATTTAATATTAAGACACGGCCAATAAAAGAAAAAAGAAAAACAAAATTCTTTAAACACTAAATATATATATATATATATATATATATGGGAATTGTAAAAATAGCACAGCAAATCTCACTGGTATTACGAATAACATATTAACTTTTTTTTAATCGTACATGTTAAGAAAACGTGCTCCGGGAAAAAAATTCGAGTCTGGAGAAAGTATTTTTTTTTCAAAATCTTTAATAAAAGTATTTAGTAAGGGTCTTTGTATTATGATGGTTCAATAACAATATTTTTTGCCATATTTTATTATTTTATTTATTTTACATTGCATTACTTGAATGTTCGTCCAAAGGTTTTGATCAAGCCATCGACACCACTAGAATAGATTTGATTGTCGCTCATAGAATAAAATTCAGAAAACTTCAGAGAACGTAGCTACGGAAATGACTAATTTTGGTAGTACTGTGTTCTAATAACTTCCAACTTTTTAAGCGGGAGCTAAGCAACTCGGCTTTGCTTTTGTTTAAGTTTAAATCACAAACTAAATAGTTGTGTGTGTCTGATCAAATGTGTCTCAGAGAGATCTTGAGAAATAAACTAGGGATCATTGCTAGAAACAAGGTTAACATTGTCTGCATCTGTTTCTTCAAGCATTTCTGTCGTGTTACTTAAATGAGTCATTCAAGTAACATAACAGAAGCACTTGAATACACATATGGATAAAGGAAGATGCCCAACTCCATATTATGGACACAAAAAAGGAAATAAATAATTTTAAACATAATTTTAACCACTTGTAATGTAGTTAATAAAAAACTACAAGACCTTATTTTAATTAATAATAAATAAATAAATACAGAAATAGTTTCTAGGGCCGAAAGATCCGAAGAAATTCAAACCAAGGTTTCCTTAGGTTTCTATAATTTTCTTTCGGTGTTATTCTAAAACAAATATTAGTTTTTAAAAAGTAATTAAGATAAATCAAAAAATGGTCTTTTTTTGGTTTACAAAAAAAATAGCACATTTTTGGCTTTACTAGTCCTAAAGTAATAAAAAAAAACGAAAATATTGTTAATTTTCAAGGATTGTCGTTTAAACCCTTTAATACGTTTTGAAGAAATGGTGTAGAATATTTTCTACCTCTCTAGAAATTTCATCAAATTTCAATCATAATTAAAGTGTATGAATTACTTTCCTTGTTAGTTGTTCGTAAAATCATATAAAAGAAATAATATTTTTTTCTCAACTGATAAATGTGACTGAAGTGAGTACGAACCTCTACAAAAACAATATTCCACACACAGTCTGATATTCTAGCGTTAGTTTCCTGGGGATGCGCATGAAAAATCACTTTTTCCTTTCGCGCAGAAATATTATGCAATATCGTGCGATATTTGTCATAAAAATAGGAAATTTTAAAATAAATGAGTGAATTAGTTTTTATATTTTGTGAGATTAACAAATTCATACCGTAAAACCTTCTGTGACTTCCATACTCTCGTAAGAGAAATAATACTCCTTCCGTCCATCAATAAGTGTCCATTTTCTCAAAACAAATTTATTCTTTATAAGTTAAAGTACAAATTTCATAAAACTAAAGTTAGTTAAGCTTATTAACCAGAAATTAAACTAAATCGACTATATTTTGGACTTTTGCCACAAGATCCATGTCACGATTAATAACAAAAGGTAGCATTTCATTGTAAGTGATCCTTTCCCATATGGGGCAATCGATATAATTATTAGTTTCTGTCATACACTGCTGGTGAATTAAGAAGGTTCTATTCAGAATATCACTATCTAATTGAGCATAAGCATTTATAACGGCGTTGATTAATTCGTCGACTGTTTTGGAAGTGGTTTTATGCTGCCATGACTGAATGTCATGAAGAATCCCAGATCGAGAATGTTCATGTCAGGACGACTAACAATGGTTAGAAACATTACTTTCGCAAGGGAGCGTTTACTTTTACAGGTTCTGTATGGTTTCTGTTCACCCTCTACCAGGTAACATGTACGGGATGTTTTCGTGATATAAAACCACTTTTCGTCTACATGGATTTGATTAGTCATATCCTTGAAGTGAGGTGTTCCATTAGCTACACTTTCTAGCTTAAGCATTGATAAGCAATACTTTAACCGTGCAATTTTATTGACATTCGTAAAATATTGCTTTTTGGCTTTGGAACGTCGCCTTATTTGTTCTGATTTTAATCGATTAGGAACTGTACTTTTACTAATGCCAATAGATTGTGCAAAGGAAATTAATAGTACGTCGATTATTAAGTGGAACTGCTTTAATTGCTTCTATATTAAGCGTTCTTGGTTTTCGTCCAACACTTCCCTTTTTACGAGAGGATACATCAGCTACTACTAATTTATCGTTTACTGATTGCTTTCCTCGATGCCATATCCTGCTAACAGTTTTCCCAGTTACTCTTAATTAGCTGGCAGTAATTTTGATGGAGCCACGCTTTAGCTTGCCTGAGTTCTAACAATGAATGGAGAGCTTGCCGTAGTTTGAAGCCAAACTAGGTTTCTTTTGTGAAATTGCAGTCAAAACATTGATTGAATTCTCCATATTTGACACAAATCAGTTTGAAATTTTTCGTTAAAGAAAATGTTTTTAAAAATACACTTTTATTTTACAAATAACGCAAAAAACTTTAATATGTTTACAAATTACATATTAATCTTAACTTCACTTTTAGCGTCAAATCTGACATTTACTTATCAGCAGTCAAGGCATATTTTTCTTAATTTTTCATTAAATCTCAAATCGGACACTTATTTCTGGACGGAGGGAGTATTATTTTTTCCCAACTGATAAATACGAGTATGACTGAAGCGAGTATGAACCTCTTAGAAAAACAATATTCCACACACAGTCTGATATCCGAGCATTAGTTTCATTCGCGCAGAAATATTGTGCAATATCATGCGATATTTGTCACAAAAAGAGAAAATTGTAAAGTGATTGACTGAATTGGTTTTTGTTCTTTGTGAAATTAATAAATGTTTCATTCACATATTCGAGTAGCATAATCTTCCGAACATAATGCGCATTTACATATTGTTAAATCAAAATAAAATTGCCTCTGAACTTTTACTGCAAATTGTTTTATTTACTTTTAAAGGTGTGCGTTCTAATTGAAAGGTCATTTACATTTATAATAAGCCTCAGTTTCAAAAAGCTATCTTAAAAAACGAAGGCATATAGTTGAGATACAATATTCTTAATTGAAGTAGCATTAATACGTGTTAAACGCATTTCACATACATATTTTCAATATCTAAACGAAATTCTGTTCGAAACGCAACCGTCAAACATACAGAACAAATACCTAATCGATATACATTCTGTGCCGATGTACACAATACACATAAATATATATTACCTCAGTATCCATTTGAACAGCACACCCCCGCATAACTACCCTCCTTAATTTATAGGTCTGGTTTTAATTTCTGTGAAGAATGACACCAAAGTTCGGTTATTACCGTTCAATAAATGCGGGGTAGTTATAACATCGACATATGGTCATGCGATGACCATTATGCATTACAGAATAATAGCTCTACGTTAGGTATCGCTAATGTCCGTAACGTAAATGATTTTTTCCTTTATTTTTCAAAAGTTAAAAGTTTTAAACTTAACCCCCTGAATGCCGTAAAATGTGACATCGCACATGGGGCACTGTAATAAATTAGAGGGTGGTGCGGGAGATGCACTTAAACGTTAGTTGCATTCGTATAATTCCCCCGATATTTGGATGGCATATGTTAAACCTTGAATAGTATAAAACTTACATAAATATATTGCGTGCATAATTGAACGATCACTTACCTTTTTCATTGCAATGTTACACATTTATTTGAATCAAAAAATTAAATAAGAATGGGAAACTTTTTAAAATATTCACAAAGTTTGTTTCCCGTCTAGTTGTTAATAAGCTAAAATTCCGTAGGCTTTCGTGGCTGGAGTCCCTTGCAATACTATCTTCTTGCAGGTTTCGCCGTGTTGTCGTAATTTCACTCGACGTTTCGGTTTCCATACTGTCAGCTTCTTCAAGATCTGGTATCAGTCTCAATAAAGATTTAATAAGCTTTTGTCGATTGTTACTTCGTTCTACTTCTAATACAGCAAATACATTATCTGTATCTGTATTGATTGGACTCTTCTTGTACTTCACTTCTTCGTAGCAGGTCCAAACATATTTGATAATAGGAGAAATTTCTTGTCAAACCTACACCATTGAAAAAGGAACACAGTTCCGAAACATATATGGATAAATGAATAAAAATATCTTGAAACAATTACTAGCTTTGTCTGACCTATAAAACGCCGAAAACCTCACGAATATTATATAAAATATAAGGTTATAAAAAATATAGCATATGTATATATATATATATATATATATATATATATATATATATATATGTGTGGTAAATTCAATTAGTTGGCGATTTAAGGTCTGGTTCTACTTCAAAATGTAAATATTTAAAACAATCCGACATGTTTCGGCAAATGATGCCTTTTTAAGGAATATAAAATATATTTTATATTCCTTATATATAAATATAAAAATTTTTATATAAAAATATAAAATATATTTTATATTCCTTAAATCGCCAACAAATTGAATTTACCATAACATACAAGGATCACTAAATAATTATCTATATATATATATATATATATATATATATATATATATATATATAACCTAAAAGAAATTATCGATCGTACTATATTGGTTAAAGTAAATTAAAAACGAGCAAGCGGTCTGTCAATTAAAACTTATTTATTTATTATCTCTATATTTCGAGTTTGTTGCTTCATCTGGAGATACTGCATGATTAATGAAAAATGAAAGACATTAAATAAATTAGTGTATAAAGAAATAGTTAAATACTAACAGAATGTAGAGTTCAAAAAAATAAAGTGACATACACGGACATTAAAATTGATTAAATTTAAAACATTAATGTCCCTATAGATAAAAGGTGTCGCATCAACCTTTAACCTTGTTTTAATTTTCTTGATCTTATCTTTTCTGATAGAGCAGTAAAACTATCACATACTCAATACAGAAAAGATAGCATCAAGAAAATTAGAACAATCTTAACAGATAATAATTATCCACCACAACTTCTAGACCAAACAATTAAAAAAAGAATCCACCAAATATACAATACTGCAGACACCAATAACAATTTAAACAATGACACAACATATATCACGATTCCATACGTTCCACAATTATCAGAAAAAATTAAATACACTTTAAAAAAATATGATATAGCTCTTAGTAATACTAATAAACATCTATTTTCAAAACTTAAACCTAAAATAGAAAAATGATGGCTTTATCAAGGAATATAAAATTTTATATTTTATATTCCTTGATAAAGGCATCATTTGCTGAAACATGTAGGGTTGTTTTAAATATATATTTTAAAGTAAAACCAGACCTTAAATCGCCAACAAATTGAATTTACCATATATATATATATATATATATATATATATATATATATATATATATATATATATATATATATTTATATATATATATATATATATTGATATAGGGCAAGCCTATCCATAAGAATGCCTCAGTGGACAAAAGATTGAATTTAAATGTATATATGTAAGTCTTAGGATAATTTAGAAGTATAGAACTTGAATTCTTCATATGAAAAATCAATAAAGTTGAATTCGCGTAATTAATGGTTTTAAATTTAATTTCACATTTATTTATTTGTATCTTTTAATTTGTATCAGTCATTTCATTTCGATATTATATTTTTCTAATGATATTTCAACTTAATTGATTAATAATTATAGACGCCATAAATTTAGGCAAAACTGTACTTATATTTAAAAAGGTTATCGCGGGAATGTTTCCCACAATAAAATTAGCTTTAATTACAATAATTATTATTCAAGCATGAAATATATATTCACTAAAATAAACTAAATAATTAATATTAAGTATATGTATTTTCAAAATGTTTAAATTGTCATTTTAATTATTATAAAACACCGCGATTAAAATGATACATACAATTAGACGAATCAGGATGAGGGATGAGAAAAAAAAGATAGTTAGCGTAACTAGAAGTCCGCCATTAAAAACATCTCGACGTATTTGAAGTGCTTCTCTAAAAATTAAATGAAAAACATTAATAATACTAATAAAACCATACGTCTACTCTAGTAAAAATCTTACCTATATATCCAGCTCCAGTTTTACCTATTTTACAAGTCCAGAAGGTGACCGGGGTCCTGATAAACAGCAATTGAATTTCACCGCGAAGCTTGGCCGATTGGACCGGACTACAGCTAAGGTGACGCCAACAGATTGCCGCAAGACGCAGACCCACTTTATGGACCTGTTTTGCAGATTCCGAACACCTTAAATCCTATCCTGATTCACTTAAGTATTATTTAAAATACCTACGAATTTTTAAGAAAACGAATAATTAATTCATCATGCACAAATAAAATATCATATTTCTATGATTCATTGAGTAATAATTACTTAAATTATTTTTAAAAGATTAAGATATTTATATTACTGTTACGAAGAATACAAGTTCAATTTAATATAATTCAATTTTAGTTTTAATCTTGTTGATATTTTAAGAGGTATCATAGATTTCACTCATAATATTATTTTATTCATGTCACACTAAGTTTGTTTATTTTTATTAACCTAGTTTAATCGCCATGTTAATTTCATCACGTGACATGTTAGATATTTATTGATCATAATGTTAATGTATATCTCACTTACCTGTTAATTTGGCATTCATTTCATTAAAGTTGTTAATCAATAATCCTTATCTCGATCGTTTTATTTTATAGTTTTAAGAATAAATAAATTCTATTTGTCTGTTGCATGGCCATTAGCCGATATTGTAAGTGTTCGATATGGTGTCACCGAACTTACTATATTACGGGGCACTTAATTATGTCCCACAACAAGAGTTTATATTGTTCAATTGACTAGCCGGAACCACAAAACACTAAACATTACGCCCACTCAATACACTTATAAGAAGTTTTATGTACATCTGAACAGCTGTTTTAAAGGTTAAGTATATGTTATTATGTGCAAGTATGCGTTTTTGCATTGTGCGCAAATAATTATTGTAATATCATTCAACTCCATCTATATGTTATATTTGATAACTTATTTGAATAATAGAAATTTAAAATGTACATCTTCTAAATAATCATTCCAGTTTATTGATAATTTAAAAATCAGCTTTTAATACACGAAGGTTCGGGGACCGTTACATTTTTGGCGCCGCAACGTGTCAGGCCATTAGAAAACGTGCCCAATCGAACACAAAGTATAAAATAAAACGAGAGAGGATAAATTAGAACCTGTATTCATCTAGATTTATTTAAGTTACATAATATTTTTACACTTGTGGATCTGTATTTTGCCTTTTGTGGTCATTTTTATGTGATAGGACGCTGACTGGTACACAGGAACTGGATCTGTAAGTTCTTTTCTTAAAGAGGTTATTGTTCTCATAATAAACATTTAAAACAAAGGTCATAAAGTTTAAAACGAAAATTATTTTATGAGATAAAAATTTATTTACACAATCAATTTGCATATACAATACTAATATTAAAATATAAAAATAGGAATAATTAATATACATAAACAAACATAACCTATCATAAAAGCACTATAATATACATTTTTAATCATATAAATAAAATGGACAAGCGTACAAGGAGCAAGTCCAGGGAAAATATTATGGAAGGCAGAGGAGAAGAGGCAGATCAGGAAGATGCTACTACTGTTATGCTACAACCAGAACCACCAAAAGAAGAGGTACCTCTGAATCTTAGTTCCTTGACGGCTATTTTATCTAATTTAACACAAAAATTAGAATCTATGGAAACTAGTAATAAAACAAATAATGAAAATTTTAAACAAATTATGGTAGAAAATAACGAAAAACAAGAGTCCAACCTAAAACAATTTATAGTCGACAACAACAAAAATATGGAAACGAATTTAAATCAAACCTTAGAAACAAATAATGAAAATTTTAAACAAATTATGATAGAGAACAACCAAAAACAAGAAGAAAATAACGAAAAACAAGAGGCTAACCTAAAACAATTTATTACAGAAAACAACATAAGATTAGAGACAAATATTAGTTTAATAGAAGCTAACATTAATAGCAAATTAGAACAACTCAAACAAGATAAAGAAGAAATAAAAAAAGACATAAAAGGTTTGAAAGATAGCCAAACGAAGATAGAAGAAATAATTCACCAAACTCTTGAAGAAAGCGAGATCAAATGCTTGCTGAAAATGGACGAAACTCTAAATGTTCATAACCAACATTGGGCCAAACAATTGGAGAATACTTCACGGGAAATCTACGAAATCACAAATAATAAAATAATAACCGCAAACACGGAAACAAAAACTGAATTGACAAAGTCTTGTAACGAAGCACACATGAAAATTAACAATAAATTAACAGATTTTAATTTAAGTAACGAAATATCTTCGTTAAATTTGAAACAACATTTAACAGAAAGTTTTAACACTCAGATGGGGGAACACAGGACATATTACGAACAGGAGATTAACCAAGTGAAAGATAATCTTGACACTATCAGAACGAACCAAGATATTAATAAAAATTCCTACGAATCCGAATTGAGAATAATAGAAACGAAGATTAAAAGATATACTGCGTCTGTTAATTGTATGAACACAGGAGGTCCAACCATTAAAATAGAAAACCTTACTCATTTCGACGGGGATATTACGCATGTACATCCTATGCTTTATTTGAATGGACTTCTGCGTTACCTAATCGACATTCCGGACAACAAACAAAAGATGGATATAATAAGAGTTACTCTTAAAGATAGTGCTCAGGAGTGGTTCTTACGCATAGAAGATCACTGCGAGGACGTAGAGCAATTCGTGACACTATTTAAAAGGAATTACTGGGATGAAGCGCAACAAAATCGTGCAAAAATTAGACTTTTGACCGGTAAATATCGAATAGGCTCAATAACTAGGGAGATATATGCTTCGAGAATTTACAACCTTTGTAAACATATAGCCGATATGGAGGAATCAACCATAGCACGACAGTTACTTAATCACTTCATTTATTCGGATACTCAAGCCATTATTTGTCAACGTGTCAATGATATGGACTCGTTAATAGAAATTTTACGAAGATTAGATGACTTCGCAGAGGGTAATCGTGGTTCATTCTTACCAGCGCAACGGAATGCAAGTAACAGTACATATAATACATCTAATAATCGACCGAGTTATAACAATTATAACAATACACATAATCAATCATCTAGACAATATCATTCTCAAAATAATCGACCGAATCATTTACAAGAAACAATTTCGTATAATAACAACAGGTCAAATAACAATTATCCTCAGGCGAATCAAGCAACTAATCATAACAACACGAATTATAATAACAACCAAGCAAGCCCTCCTCAAAATTATAACAATCATCAAAATTATAGTAACCATTCTACAAATCCTTTTAATAATTATAATAATAGACCTAATGTTTCGATTAATCCACACCCTAGGAATAATTATAACAATAATGCGCGATCATATGATGCCAACCGCCCAAATAATTACAACAAGTATAATAACCAGCCGGTAAGAAGAGGAATAAATAATTACAGATACCGAAATAGAGGACGCGTTAATAACTACTGCAGGAGACCATTGTCACCATCGCCCTCTAGAGAAGAATCGGAGGTTGTACAGAGGAAAACTTCAATTTCGGAAATAGATTTGTACGCTAACCCGACACCAAGCACCTCGACTCAAAATCATTAATTAAACTCGACTGTAACTACCCCTCAAAATTGAATAATACATATGAACTAATCGAGCCTAACACCGATTATATCAAGGGGAGATATCATATATCAATGCTACAAGATTATCCAGTATAGAAACTAATTTAAATAAAAACTAAACACATATAAATTTAATACTAATAAATCAATATCAATAATTTCAATATAGTTATAATGTAATATACAGTTACACTTGAGAGACAAAAAGGGGTAGATTACAGTTCAAAAAAAAAAAAAAAAAAAAAAAAAAAAAAAAAACCAAAACAATATAATACTAACAGAAAATTCATATACAAATATATCTACACACAAGGACAGGCGAACTTTATTTACAATAAAAGGTAAACTTATAATAATTAGAACTTGTGAACCAAATGATTATTAAACTTACACTGAAAGAGAACATTCTCTGAGACAAAAGCTGGTATAAAAATATAAAATGGTAAAGATAAACTTAGAAAGAACAATGATTATACATTTATATGTTACAAAAATAAAACTAATTTATGGGGAAATAAAGCAATTATAAACATGCAAAAAGTTAATGAAAATGAAAGTCTTCGATGTAATATATTTTATAGATACAGTATGACCAGAATAAATAAAAGAGTGCTGAAATGTTATAAGATTAGAGAAGGTTTAGATTAATAATAATAGTAGAAGGAGACAATATATGATATGGGGATATGAAGTATATAAATAAATAAATGAATTATTATTAATATGAATATTGAAATATAGACAAAATGTCTTATTATGGGGAATTTAATTAGGTTATAAGGAATGGTATTTTAATAAGATAAGTGAAAGAATAGATAGTAAAGGATATGTATTTAAAAAAGGAAAGAATTATTTATTATGTAAACTAAAACTTATATTAATATATGAATTATAATAAAAGGTTATGAATAACAATTTATGTAAGGAATGGTAAGCATGTACCATTAACAGAAGACACATCTCAAATAAACCCCAAGCTAAACTACTTAACAAACAGAAAATCTTCACATATTATAACCAGAATAATTATCAAGTTTTGTTTTAAAAAAAAAAAAAAAAAAAAAACACACACAGTTAAATAAAGTTTACAGTTCGCTAAACATAACAATTGGAAAGAATATTAATGAACAGAGATATAGTATATATACAAATAGAACGATAATGTCAATATAACGTATAACGATACAATCAAACAAATATACGGAAATAAATTTTTCATACAAAAACTGATAGAAACTGAAAATAATATCACATAATACATAAAATGTATAATATAAAATAATAATAAAAAAAAATATACAAAATTTTATAAGACTTAACACTGAATTAAATAGACTCAATGAATAATTTGGATAAGCCTCTTTGCCTAGTCAATAACGTCTTACCAAATTACTGGGGAAGTTGATATAGGGCAAGCCTATCCATAAGAATGCCTCAGTGGACAAAAGATTGAATTTAAATGTATATATGTAAGTCTTAGGATAATTTAGAAGTATAGAACTTGAATTCTTCATATGAAAAATCAATAAAGTTGAATTCGCGTAATTAATGGTTTTAAATTTAATTTCACATTTATTTATTTGTATCTTTTAATTTGTATCAGTCATTTCATTTCGATATTATATTTTTCTAATGATATTTCAACTTAATTGATTAATAATTATAGACGCCATAAATTTAGGCAAAACTGTACTTATATTTAAAAAGGTTATCGCGGGAATGTTTCCCACAATAAAATTAGCTTTAATTACAATAATTATTATTCAAGCATGAAATATATATTCACTAAAATAAACTAAATAATTAATATTAAGTATATGTATTTTCAAAATGTTTAAATTGTCATTTTAATTATTATAAAACACCGCGATTAAAATGATACATACAATTAGACGAATCAGGATGAGGGATGAGAAAAAAAAGATAGTTAGCGTAACTAGAAGTCCGCCATTAAAAACATCTCGACGTATTTGAAGTGCTTCTCTAAAAATTAAATGAAAAACATTAATAATACTAATAAAACCATACGTCTACTCTAGTAAAAATCTTACCTATATATCCAGCTCCAGTTTTACCTATTTTACAAGTCCAGAAGGTGACCGGGGTCCTGATAAACAGCAATTGAATTTCACCGCGAAGCTTGGCCGATTGGACCGGACTACAGCTAAGGTGACGCCAACAGATTGCCGCAAGACGCAGACCCACTTTATGGACCTGTTTTGCAGATTCCGAACACCTTAAATCCTATCCTGATTCACTTAAGTATTATTTAAAATACCTACGAATTTTTAAGAAAACGAATAATTAATTCATCATGCACAAATAAAATATCATATTTCTATGATTCATTGAGTAATAATTACTTAAATTATTTTTAAAAGATTAAGATATTTATATTACTGTTACGAAGAATACAAGTTCAATTTAATATAATTCAATTTTAGTTTTAATCTTGTTGATATTTTAAGAGGTATCATAGATTTCACTCATAATATTATTTTATTCATGTCACACTAAGTTTGTTTATTTTTATTAACCTAGTTTAATCGCCATGTTAATTTCATCACGTGACATGTTAGATATTTATTGATCATAATGTTAATGTATATCTCACTTACCTGTTAATTTGGCATTCATTTCATTAAAGTTGTTAATCAATAATCCTTATCTCGATCGTTTTATTTTATAGTTTTAAGAATAAATAAATTCTATTTGTCTGTTGCATGGCCATTAGCCGATATTGTAAGTGTTCGATATGGTGTCACCGAACTTACTATATTACGGGGCACTTAATTATGTCCCACAACAAGAGTTTATATTGTTCAATTGACTAGCCGGAACCACAAAACACTAAACATTACGCCCACTCAATACACTTATAAGAAGTTTTATGTACATCTGAACAGCTGTTTTAAAGGTTAAGTATATGTTATTATGTGCAAGTATGCGTTTTTGCATTGTGCGCAAATAATTATTGTAATATCATTCAACTCCATCTATATGTTATATTTGATAACTTATTTGAATAATAGAAATTTAAAATGTACATCTTCTAAATAATCATTCCAGTTTATTGATAATTTAAAAATCAGCTTTTAATACACGAAGGTTCGGGGACCGTTACAATATATATATATATATATCAAAAATTTATTTAAATTCGGGTAAGCGGTCAATTAAAAAACTCCTTTATTAAATTACCCTATATTTCGCAACACTTTGTCGCTTCTTCTGGGGTAAAAAATGTAGAGTTAAAAAATAATAAAATTTTATTATTTTTTAACTCTACATTTTTTGCGAAATATAGGGTAATTTAATAAAGGAGTTTTTTAATTGACCGCTTACCCGAATTTAAATAAATTTTTGATAATATATCACGGTCGACCATTTCTTTTCAATTATATATATATATATATATATATATATATATATATATATATTTATATATTTATATATATATATATATATATATATATATAATGCTCAAGTCCTGCTCAGAGTTATGGAAAATTTTCAAAATAGATTAAGGTTTTATCTAGAAGCCAATGGAAGGGGGGCTACTTAAAAGATACTATTTTAAAAATTGTTGAAAAATTTCGTTATTTTTCAACAATTTTGCAGCTTTATGAAAATGTGTCATACCAGCTGCCGAGTCCTGGACATACCTAATTAATATTATTTTATTTACTTTTCGATACTTTTTTTCCAAAATCTGACGTTCCAGAATAAATTTATTGTCATTACTATTGTTAGAACTATAAAAGAAACGAAAACTTCAAAAGAAAAATTTAAAAAATGAAAATTTGTGAATTAGCATTAAGCTGTTGGAGGTTGCTAAGGCCCTGAGTATTATTATTACTATTATTATTAAATATAATTAAATTGATTAATTAGTACGTGAACAAATAAATGAATAAATAAAAGAACTCTAACACAAGCCAACGGTATCTTTTTTATAAAAAAATTCATAAAAACACATCAATATTAATAATATGAAAATAATCTGATTAGGTATAATACCGCATTTGATGTGTTTCTTAATCAGTATTTTTCACAAACTCATAAAACTAGAATTTACAATTTTATTTTTAAATTAACCGCTGAGTTTAATTGTGTTATTGAACCTCTCTTTTTTCTCGGGAATTAATTCCAGCTTTTAAAAATATAATTTATTTTCTCTGTTTAACATAGTGACCGCATTAAAATCATAACGAGCTGTTTAAAATACGATTTGTTTTAAATTTGTTGGCATCATTTCATATTTTACTGGTAGCAATGTTGTTTTTCCTTTTTTTTTCGCAGAAGATTATTGAATTTATCAAATTTAGAACACCTTTGTCTAACTGTATAAACCAGCTGACAATTCAAAATGATAAAACACAGACCTTTAGTTTTGAATAATTATGCTATAGTTTTCGTGTGTCACATTCTGGCGACGTTATCTTGATTTAACTTATACTTAGCGTCCGGGAATATGTTTCATGTTCGATCAATGGAAAGGTGTACACATTGAAGCGTTAAACTGTTTTATTTTAGATCGCGGTCTGCGCGTAAACGTTTGCGATTTTTCTTGTGGCATTCAATAAAAATAAAAAATTGAGTAACAAGGAAAAACAACATAGCCGGTGTTAAAAATGAGGTAATTGCACTCAGATGCCAAATGATTTGTTTTCAGTTGTGGAAACACGACTAAAATACCGATTTACAGCTTATTTTTCATAAAAAAAAAACACTAAAATTGAAGGTCGATTATTCGGAAAGGTAAATTATTGGACACGAAGTTTCTGTTCATTAAAAGAGGATAAATAAAAAACTGACTGTTTTTGTTTGTATTTGAGAATACTATTTATAAAAACTACAAGTCGTATCAAGTAATGTTTCGCTGCAAGAGTTGAATGGCTTGTAAAAGCTGTCGAATCTTATAAAACACTGATGAAATGATGAAACACAAGAATGTAAACATCTGTTTTGGAATGAGTGTAGCACTGTAATTCAGTAATTTTCTAAATAAGCCTAACTAGGACTTCATATTAGTGAGAAAACCAATAGTGAAAACCGAGATACGAGGGATACACTGAAAATTTTTGGAACCAGCAGTATAGTCGGTAACTGACCTATGATTTATACAAATTCGGCTAACTTCACATTTATATGAGTGAAAACAAGAAATGTCAAAAAGTTTTTTACGGTGGCAATAGGAAGTTAGCGATACAGTAACAAAATGAATTTAACAAGAGAACACTATCATGCGTTGATTTATTAACGATTTATTTAAATCATGTTTCACTATCAATATTCATTATTTTAATTGAAAATCCGAAATTAATTAACTTGATTAATAATATTAATCTCATATTGATATCTATTTTATCGACCTTCATAATTTTTGATTTGAATTAACTTTCCGCGGGAATCATGTATTTTATCTTGTGCGCATATGAAATTAATAGACATTCAAAGGAACATTATTTTATTTGACAATTAATAGTATTTATTGTAAAGGCTATGCCAACACTGATGTGATATAAAAGTAAGTCAAAAGAAAAGATACCAATTTAAATACTTATAATATGTATTGCAAAATAAATCATATGAAGGCCAAGGAAAAAAACACTAGCGTCGCTTGGGTTATAGATCAAGGCGGCAGACTATGTGCCCGAACACTAAGTAAACTAACTGCCTCGGTATACGTATTTATATGATCGTCTCTTTGTTATTTTCTGCGTTTTTTTTTATTTTGCCAACGCCAATAAAAAATTCAAAACATTTTAATAAATACAATTTTATAAATACAATATATTGAAAATATAAAGCATTTATTAATGCATACATATACATATATAACAATAACATCATGCGTTCGAAATTCGTTTACGTTAGACAACCTAAATAAACACACATATATGTATGGATGTTTTTATTGATTGTTAAATATAAAAAAAAACGCAGAAAATAACAAAGAGACCATCATATAAATACGTATACCGAGGCAGTTAGTTTACTTAGTGTTCGGGCACATAGTCTGCCGCCTTTAGTTATAGATATGAAACCACGTAAGAAATAAAGTTAAAATATTAAAATTTCATTAAATACAGTCCAAACCAAATATACTCACAAATAAATATTCTCAAAAACAAGAAATGTCAAAAAGTTTTTTACGGTAACAATTGGAAGTTAGCGATACAGTATACAAAATGAATTTAACAAGAGAACACTATCATGCGTTGATTTATTAACGATTTTCAAAGTGGTTTAGGTCATCAAGAATGTGTCTGGCGAATGAATTCTGCATTTGGTAGTGAAGCACTATCTAAAGCTGCAATATATCGCTGGTTTCAAGATTTCAAAGTTGAACGTGATAGTGTCAGCGATAAATTGCGTGAAGGTCGACCATCAATAGTGGTTGTCGCGCAAAATGTCGATGCCATTGGTGAAATGATTAAGTGTGATCGGCGTGTGACATATTCTGAAATTAGTGCTTCAATAGGCATTGGCATGACTTCAATACAAACAATTTTGCACAATCATTTAAATGTAAGAAAACTGGGTACGCGGTGGGTCCCACATAATCTGTCACCAGACAAAAAAGAAGGTCGTGTGAAATAGTGTATAGAAACACTTACACGCTTCCACTCAGGTTCATCAAAACTTGTGTATAACATCCTCAATGGCGATGAAACATGGCTCTACTCATATGAATCATATGAACCTGAAAGAATAAACCAATCTGGGTGTTTCAAAGTGAAGCAAAACCGACGAGAATTGTTCGAGCGCGCAGTGTTTCTAAACAAATGATTGGTTGTTTTGTATCTAATGTTGGTCACGTAGTCACGATTCCTATAGAGAATCGTACAACTTTAAATGCAGAATGGTATACCTACTACCATTTGCTTGCCGCAAGTTATGCAGAGTCAAAGATTGCGAGAAAGCAATCAGAATCGTCGCATCCTACAATGCAAGTTTGCACAGCGAAAAACTAACAGTCGACTATTTGACCGGCAACAACATTGAATTACTCAGCCATTGTCCCTAAAACCCCGACCTATCCCTCAATGACTTCTTTACGTTCCCCAAAATTAAAAGTAAAATGTTTGGGCAAAGATTTTTCTCCGCTCAAGAAGCAAGTAGGGGCACATGAAACACACATTTCAAACATACCATCTTCTGAGTGGGATAAATGATTTACTAATTGGTTTGTGCCAATGGAAAAGTGTATAGAATGTTAACATTTCATTTTATTTATGATTTTGCCGAAATTTTTAGTGTACTTCTCGTATTTGACATAAACATTCACGTTTGGTTTTGGTTAGATGTACTGATATGTTTGCAAATTCGTAAATAATGTTATCTACTGAAGAAAAAGTCATTTTATTTGAGCATTATTTTGGCTCATACGGTTTAAGTACACAAAATGGTCCAAGCATTAAATTCGTCCGCGATCAATTCTCGGAACATTTCAATCAACCGGTACCAAGTAATGCTATTGTATTGAACATTATAACCAAATTTAGAAGAACTGAAAGTGTGCTACACTAAGGAAAAGGTGAAGTTGGACGAAGAAAAACAGTGGATGCCAACGAAAAAGTATTCAATCAAATTATGGACTGATCAGTGATCACATCATAGTCAACGAAGATCTGCGAATATTACTTCTCACCGTAAAAAAACTATTTGACATTTCTTAGATCTGTCACTTGTTTTCACTCATATAAATGTGAAGTTAACCGAATTTGTATAAATCATAGGTCAGGTACCAACTATACTGCTGGTCTGGTCTGGTCCGAAATTTTCAGTGTATCCCTCGTAACAGTGTCAATTGTTAGAGATTTAACTACTAGAGGGCCTACCGTTTCAGTACTGTAAATTAATAGCCATATTGCATTAGGAAAAATAAGGGAAACCAACCGCGAAAGATGGATCATTCTCCACCAGGACAATGCGAGCTCTCACACATGGCTCAAACGAGAGAGAATTTTTGACAACTGAAAAGTTTAATTCTTGGGTCATCCGCCATACAAACCTGATTTGACGCCAAATAACTTCTTTCTATTCCCGCAAATCAAAGACAAATTACTAGGTCAACGTATTTCGACGCCTGAAGAAGCGATTGATGCTTTCAAAATGCATGTTTTCGAGGAACCTCAATCGGAGTGGAAAAAGTGCTTCGAAAATTGGTTCAAGCGCGTACAAAGGTGTATTGATCTTAATGGAGAATATTTTGAAAAACATAAAGCCATGTACGATGATTAATTTTAGTTTCTGTTCCCGAAATACAGAGTCCGGCATTGAATCTTCCTTTTTTTAATGAGACGTGGTGGTACGACTGGAGCTACTTGCGGCACGGTAGTGTTTTTAGCCAAGAATGTTGATGAAGGAATTTGTTTGTCAAACGTCGTAAGTCGTCAAAATGCTTTGGGTGAGAGAGCATCGCGCGGTTTCAGTAGAAACCTACTTTTCACGAAGCCAGTCGATCGGCGCGGTGCAGCGAGCCTTCTTTCTACGGTACAATATTCCCCCTCGAGGTACAGGTACTGCCCGTGGATCCATCTTATCGTGGGTGGAAGCTTTTAGGGCAGTTGGAAATATGGTCCGCAAAAGACCAAGAGCAGCACGGACCGTTAGAACCCCTGCAAACATCGAGGCAGTCCGAACTTCAGTTTTGCAATCTCCTAGGCGCCCTTCTTCAAAATATGCGGCTGCCCTGGAGTTGTCAGATCGTTCAACTCACCGAATTCTTCATGATAACCTTCACTTTCATCCATATAAAATTGTAGTCGCACAACAACTTTCCGAGCGTGACTTCGTTTCACGATATACTGCATGCGAAACGCTCCTTGAAAATTTGCCTCCTGACGCAGTTCTGTGGTTCAGTGATGAGGCACATTGGTTGCGTTCACCAGAACTACGATACAAACAAACAGTTCCGTGAACATGCTGGGGTTGGGCAAACCATCTCTTTCATGTCACCATAAACAAAACAAGTGGAGAGCAACATAACCTATTTTATGTTTTGAATGTCGGCTATATTAGTTAAAATTAAAAAATGAATTTCGTATTGAACGATGATTTATTAAATTTGCACTTAGCAGTTATTACATGTTATAAATGAATTGGCCCAACCTTTCGAAGATGATTTAAACTTATTTAAATTATGGATTTCTTCGTCCATTGAAATTTTAAAATACCTAAAGTAATAAATGATTTATTTGTTTGTGTATTGAATATTATGTACAATTTGTTCATTAACCTTAATTAGCCTCAATGTGCGCCATTTGTCAGTGCGCCATTTTTATTTTGAGCAACTTGTGACGAAGCGGAGCGAACTTTCGAGCCAAATATTTTAACGCTATTAAAGATGGCGACCCGTTTCCTAAACATGTTGAAATAAATAATGAAAATAACCGCTGTTCACCAGAACTTTTTGGAACAGTTCCATTTGGTAAACGCAACCACTTTCACATCTCATAACCAACAAAATATGCGTTATTGGAGCTGTATCAATCCCATGGAAGTTCATAACAGATCTCTTCATTCGAATCGGGTCACAGTTTGGGCTGCAATATCAAGAGTAGGGATCATTAGGCCAAATTGTTTCGAGGAGAATAGTCGCACGATAACAGTAAGTTCGGAGCATTGTGTGGCCATGATTGGTAATTTCTTTCTACCAGTACTTGAAAACATTGCTGTTGGCGAAGTATGGTTTCAGCAAGATGGGGGCGACTGCGCACACATCACGAATTTCAATGCGTGTTTTGGGAATAAATTTTCTAGGGCGACTTATCTCCAACAGAGGTGACATCTCGTGGCCCGCACGCTCGCCAGATTTAGCCCCATGTGATTTTTTTTATGGTGCTACCTCAAATCGAAAGTCTATAACAATCGTCCTGCAACTCTTGATTGACAGAACGGTAGACTAGAGACAGGACACGAAAGGTTGATGACCCATCGCCCACGAGCGTACTATTGAACACTTGTATTTTCAAAGTTTTTAATTTTATTTCTATAATTATAATTAATAAAACGGGTATATATACGGCTACAAAATACGAAATTCATTTTTATTTGCTCATTTTGTAGTTCAAGTTAAGTAAAGGAGTATTAATATTTACTGGCAATACTTTCTCAAGGTTCTCTTCTGTAAAATTTGTTCTCCTTGAATGAAATACATCCTTGTAAATAGAAAACGTCCTTTCTACATCGAAACTGGTTATAGGTCCATATTGTAAATATTCTTTTATTTCCGCGTATTTTGCAGTTAGTTGTAGTGACATTGTCCCCATACACAATTGCCGCAATGTTATTAAATCTGGATTTCTATTAAACACTGCGTTTAACTTTTGCCGGAGGCCACATCCAAAGTCACTTGGAATACTTTTCAAATTATTAATAGCCACATCTAATGTCGTTAAGAAATCATTTAATTTTAGATTTCGATTTTCAAAGTAAGTGATTAGTTTTGTCAAATTTCCAAAGTGTTCCTGAAGAAAGTACAACTGACTTTTTAAATGTGGAATTTGTGTTGTTCCTTGCACTTAGAAATACTCCGAGCATCGTCTTCTAAATCTGCAACGATATTTTGTAAACTATCGAAATTCTCTGCATAAAAACTAGTAGCTTCCATGTGCCCCATCTAGTTATTACTGGCGAGGGAGGCAGTGACAAAGATGGCAGTTTTTCCCTGTAAATAGCTACTCTTCATGGTGTTATTCACAGATTCTGTGGAGAGCATGTGCTACACAAGTAATATGCAGCAAATTAGGATATGTTTCCTTTAATAGTCTGCCTGTTTTTAACATATATGTAGCACTGTCACTTACAAATAAAAGTATTTTTTTCTTTGTACCTATCGTGCGAATGAAGTATTTTTTGAATATTCTCCTTAATGGTTTTAGCAACTGTTTTCGCATCAACTGTATTTATAACTTTTGTTGCTATTACATATGCGTTATATGGAATAGATGGATAGAGTATACCAGCTACAATATTTACCACACAGCGTCCTAATATATCGACAGTTTCGTCGGCACTTATCCAAAGGTATTGATTTGAAAGATGGCTTCTAATGCTTTTTACTGCTTTCATGGATGACTTAGAAACATAATATTTGCGTAAGGTGGATTCATCAGGAACATTTCGACCAGTATATTTTTGGAGAAATATTTTTAAAGTGGGATTGTTAAGTTTATTTAATGGAATATTAGCCGCCATAAAAATTTCACAGAATTCTTCGTTAAAATTGTCAGATTCCAACGGTTCCAATTTCTGTGCATGTGTATGCAATGCTAAGTGACGTTGTACGTGCGATTTCATGGAATTTTTTAACGATATTTTACAGATTTTAGAATAAATTTTGGAATCAATGACAATTAACTTACAATCATTATGACCGTCAATCCATCTCGCTATTGTTTTACGATGACGTTCTCGACGTTCTTCCATATCATGTCTGAAAAAGTAACTTAAACAATGCTCTAGACCTAAATAAATGAAAACTAAAAATGTATGCGTAAGTTATTGAAACTGAACGAAATTAAATGCACACTTACGTCGAAATAATTGGGAGACGTAGATTCAGTCAAACGATATTAAACAGGATCTATTACAAAAATTACGATGTAATTAACAGTTAAAACTGTGAGAACAAAAAACTAACTCACAGCTTACGAAATATAATCTAAATAAACTAAATTATTAAAACTCCACACGCTTCTATCTACGCCCATGAAAACAGAAATTTAACTGTAAATATCAAACAAAAAACGTCGCAATTCTCTATGAAAACAGATGTGCGCGCTAGCCAGATTAATAGTGCATTCAATAACTGCGTGATGAGCTTACAGATGTTGTAGACTATTTATATCGTTCGTCGTAATGACGACGTCATTTCAACCCGATGTGTCCGGTCTCTGCGGTGGACACCAAATGCCAAATATGCTTTTTAAAACAGTTTGATATCAAACTTCCCATGTTAGTGCATAATGCTAATAAAAGAAAATTTTAAAATGTACGATGTATACCTTTAATTTTTAACATTTGGAAAAGGGAACTTTCAATGCCGGACCCTATATAGAAGGCATCCTTCTTATTATTAAAATAAATTAAAATGAATGTACAATTACTGGAAATATATGATTATTCACCTCTGCCCGCGAACATATGTCGCCAAGCGTATGCGTTCAATCATGGACAAATTTCCTGTCTTTGAATTAACAATGTAACCCAGAACGGACAGCTTCAATTCATTTTTGGAAACTTTCTCATAGGATGAAAGAAATTCTTGACAAAAATAGCTGATTTACTGCTCTTAATTTTCGTCTTAAAGAGCTTTTATATGCGGGGAATGATAATTTGAGTACTTCCCAAATTCCATTTTCCTTTTTTCCCACATTGAACTAATAGTATCGTTTGTGCGGACTTGAAATATATATATATTTTACAGTAAATGTGAATGAATAAATGAGAAAACGTGTAAGTATTCGCTTTTGAGAGAGGTCCGTGCGTCTATTTAAATTTAGCGACGCGCCTCGTTCTCTTGCGCGCATTGTGTTGAGTTCGTTAGTGTCAAGGTAATTTAACTAGACGTCATAAATAGACCGAAAAGAAAAAGGAGAGAGAAAGAGAGGAGGACAAATGCCCGAAGAGACCGGGTCCGTGATGGTGTCTGACTAACTTTGACTAACTATATACACACGTCCATACGCATATATCCATAATATATCTACCTATATGGCACATACGCGCACACAGTAAAAGTAAGAAAGAATAAACGACACATCCACCAGACTAAACCGGGCAAAAGCACGTGCCACCGTCATACCGAAAGACACCAGAATTAGGGAAACTCTCATCTGATATATTTATCTGCGTAGGGTCACAGACTGACAGACAAATGGCCCGACTCATATATACATACACACGTCTATAGACGAACAGGCACAACTGCGACACGCAAAAGACAAGGACGAAACGACCAAATCAGAAAAGGAGGATGGAAGGGCACAAACTTCCGTTTCCATAAAACTGGAAACAGGCTGTTGTCATATGTGATCCGAGAACGTATCTTTCTACATATAAATACTTGCATGAGATAGGAATATTATTCTTGGTATGTAGCCTACTCCATTATTTTGTGAACGAAAAGAAATTAAATATTTGAAGTCTTTAGCAATTTAATTAACGACTGGGAATCCTCAAAGATACCATTCCATCGTTTCAAATATAGATACCAATAATATACATAAACAGAGTTTAACGCAACGCTATAATATTCATTATGTTACTTTATCATTACATTGTTATATATAATAATAATAATACGATGGACAAGCTGAAATTATGCAGAATAAAAACCACAGTTAATATTTTGTATAATTTTATTTTAAATATGCTTAAAGTAACTTCCTTTAACAATGATGCACTTGACCATTTTTTCTTCAAACTGTTTAAAAAGCTTCCAACCAATCTTCTTTCGGAATACCGTCAAAAATAAGCGTAAACTGTGGCCTCTCCTTCAGACGAAAATCTTCTACTCCGCAAATTGCGTTTAAACCCAAAAAATAGCCAAAACTCACACATTACTAAATCAGGTGTATGGCGGATGTTCTATTACTTTTATAATTTTTCTAGCCAAAAATTGGAGAGATAAGACTGCCGTATAGGACGAAGCATTATCATTAGAGCAGACCAACTTCCGTGCGCGCCATGAGCGCCTGTATGGGAGTGTAATTCGTAATATATTTGAATATGCGATAGAATAGGGACGCAACATGAAGCTTCTTACCGATATAAGTATAGAAGTAGAGACGTTTATTCTAACAGAAATAATTAAATATACATTTGGTTTTCTGCTATTAAAGTAATATGCATAAACACACGAAAAATAAGAATAGTACATATTATAGCAGCGTTGTATGTAGCTATAAATAAAATGGAAAATGTATGAAATCAGTGATTGTGTGCGCGACAGAGGATTTAAAAAAACACTTACCGTTTTAAGCGTCTTCCAAGGATTGACAAACTGGAGAAACTCGATTGTATATTTTCAACATCAGGTGCGTTTCTAAGATTACTTCTGAAAAACATGTCCGCCGTGAGGAAAAAATATGTTTATATTCGGAAAACGAGCGTTCTACATCTAGTGATGTTATATTCGCATAATCAAAATACTTTTTTAAGCAACTTAACGCATCTGTAGACGTGCCCTCACAAATACGTGTTAAGGTGTCAAAATCTGCATTTTTGTCTAAAACACTTTCAAATTTAATTAGAACACTTTCACTTTTTGCGTCTTCTACAGCACACAGTTGTGCGTGAACATCTTTAACGATTTGCAGTGATTCCTCTAACGACAGCGACGAATTTTCTAATTTTATTATTGCTTCTTCTAGTCCCAAGTAATTCTCACGAATACTTTGTAAATCCATTTTAATCTGGGCATCTTGAATTTTTTTCTGATTTGTATTGATAGCTGCACTTTCTTTTGGATCGAATGATAAAACCACGTCCTTATTTTTTTCAAAATGTTCATGATAGTGAAACCCCGCCCGTAACCATGTAGCCCAACGTGTCAGAATTGGCTGTGGTGGCTCAAGGGTATGGGGACACAATTCGTGAAATTTCCGAATACGTTTTGGAGATTTCAGGAATACTGCCTTTGTACTCGATATTAAAGCATCTACCTCTGGATAACATCTACGAACCTGTTCTGCCACAAGGTGTAGAGCATGGAGTTTACAAGTAACATGTAACAAGTTAGGACAATATTTTCTAAGAGGCCGGCCTACAGAACACATGGTTGCGGCACCATCGGTCATAAACATTAATACTTGGTCTTTCGAAAGTTAAAATTTTTCCAAAGTATCTAATAGCACCTCTGAAATTTTTTCGGCATTACATTGTTCTAGTCGGCTGAATGCTAATAAAATTGAAGACGTTGGTTGATGTGGTTCCGTATTACGTGCCATCACATTAACTACAGATTGTTTTTGCTGTCAGTTGTTTCGTCCACTCATAACCACAGTTTTTTATTTTTCAGTTCGGATTTTATTTTATTTTCAACCTGTTTACGCACCGATGGTAAATTCCTTCGTAACGTTGTCGTGCTCGGTAATATTTATTTGACTCGCGTGTTTATTCCAAAATGAAATAAATGAATCATTACTTAACAAGGTAAACGGCAGTGTACACACAATCATAGTTACACATAGTTCATATATAAACTGTTGTCGATTAATTTTGTTATTATTGTGCTTCGAACTGCTTACGTGTTCTTTGCAATGTGTTTTTGACCAACACATTAGATATGTATTGCACACTAAACATTTAATTTTTGAGCCATCGTATATTAAGTCCGGGAAATCCATAATAAACTTATTCACTTCGTCTGACAACGGTCGTTTTCTCGATTTATGTGTCGACGACATTTTATTACGTATGCTTACACTTACATGCAGTCTAAGCAAGTACAAACACATACTGAATGCTTTTTATTATTTCTGATGCAATACAGTCATCCTCACGTCGGCGCATATGGCGCGCACGAAAATTGGTCTGCTCTAATTCTCATGGGAAGCATAATTACCTTCAGTAGAGTTCCAGACAAGGAAATTTCCTTGTCTGGAATTCTACTGAACTCTACAGGCAAACATTTGTCAGTGTACCATTTAACTGTAACTGTCTTTTGTCCGTCTAACTTAATTGCATTTACTGAGCCCGTACTTCTGAAGAATACCGCATACATATCCTTTATCATAGCTCGCTGCTTCTTAGTCATTGTAGGATTTCCTCATCTTTGTGAATCCATACACGATTCTCTTGGCGGGTAGGAAGTTTGAAAAAGGGACTATTTTGGAAAAAATTTGATGCCTGCCATTATTTAAGAAATTTAAAGTTTCATGGCAAATTCTTACACGCTCTGGTTTTTGGAGGTCAGGCACAAAACGACTTATCACTTTTTGTAAATGCAGATGATCATTCGTAAAGTGCAAAAAATAAACTTTCAAATAATGTAAGTGCAAAGTTCAAACAATGTAAGCGTTCATTTCATAGTTGCAGTGACGTAAATATACCCACGCAAGCCTTCGTCGTGTGGGGGGCGCAAAAGTTGTAAAAGTCCAGAATCAATGTGTTTTAACCGTAATAATCGCATAATGGCATAAATACCAGCGAATACACCTCCATTCCGAAAATATCCATATTTATCGAACAATTGCTTATTCGCGCACTGATCTCATAATGCCTACTAGTTTTTTTGAAGCTAACACTAAACTAAATTCTTAAGAAAGGACACGCGCTCCAATCATTCTATAAAAATAATTTTTCTGCAGCCTGGGTGTTGTTGCTATAAGAAACAATAATTTAATTTGTCTTCTTATTCTCCTGATTTCGTTTTTCATCAAATTTCCATCTCCTTCGCTTTCTATCAAACAACCTTTGAGGAATTTTCTTTGATGCCGTTCTTTCGATGCCGTTCTTCAAAATTAGTTTGACGACTTCTTCACTTCCAAGCCACAGGATTTCTTCAGACATTAATAATGGATAAATTATATATTTTGTTGGTTAAAAAATTAATAAATTTTGAGTTCAATAAAAACGCTTCGAACTTTTGCATTAACCCAGTACAAATAAGAAGAAAAATTCCTATTTGGGAAAGGTTACAAAAAATTAAGGTGTAATAGGATTGTGTCGGAAGTCGAATAACGATATTCACGCTATATTTTACAATCGTGTGATCTATTACGTCATCAAAGTGTGATGCATAATAATAGATACTAATCGGATTAAAATAAGTAATTCATATCCACCTTGACATTAAAGACTCGCTCCAATTTGTCAAATTATGGTATATTAATTATACAGTGTGTACACGGATCGAGTTCACAATAGGTATAATGGACCAACAATTTTCGAATTGGAATTTCATATTTTAGGATTCCGCTCTACTTAGTCTGAAGCTTATTTTTAGTTTACTTAAAAATTATTGTTGTTTCAGGTAAAGTACCATTCCCATTCACATTGCGCCAGAGTATTACCTAGAAAAGTTGTTCAGAATGAAAAGTTACGCGTTTATGCAAATTTTTAGAATGATCCGCCTACTTTGCTAATAGAAGTTGAAAATAGGAGAAAAATCTTTATCATTTACAATTACATAATAAAAAAAAAACAGGGTGATGTTTTTTATATCATGTTATTATTGAGCGTTTTATTTGACCAATACATATATTTAAATTTACAGTTGTGTCAGCTTCATATATACCTGATTTCTGGTTCACATGTAAATTATTTTTTGCGTTGCCCAGAAGGGATTTTATTGAGATTTTGTAACGAAAAGCAACTTAGAGACCCTGTTATTTAACAACCCTATTTTTCTAACGATTGTAACAAATATGTGGAAATACGAATTGTTTTTTTTTTCTTCTTATTAATTTATTAATTATTTCTGTGTCAAAACCATTGTATCTCGCGATATTCTTAATGAAATCTGATTCTTTTTCGTATTCTTCATAAAATTTTTTTAGTCCAGGCTTATTTTCGAAGTGGTAATAAAATTGATGGTTTACGGGTTTATTCAGTTCAAGATTGCGCGGTAGAATTTCAAGTTGAGTTTCCACATTTTGTAATAGATTATATACAATTTAAGAATACTTTGGATAGAACTTTAAAACTTTTTTTCTGAAACTGGTAGTCTATTAAGAAAATCAGCTAGCGGAGCAGTTAAGAAACGTACACCTCAAGTTGTCAATCGTGTTGAAGAAATAATGGAAAATGAACCACAAACATCTGTTCGACATTTGAGTCAACAAGTAAACCTTTCTGTTGGTACAACTCACAAGTTATTAAAAAAAGATATGCAACTTTATCCATACCGTGTCACAGCAGTACAAGTATTGTTAGAAATTGATTATGGGTTTTGTAATGGGTTTGTAAATATGAACAATAATGGAGAACTTTCGTAAAGAGTCATCTTTACTGATGAAGCATGGTTTTATAAAAACGGGATACCTAAATTCGCAAAATACAAGAATTCGGAGTAGTGAAAATCCACATGTAATTAATGAAGAATCGCTACATCCAGAGAAAATTGGTGTTTGGGCAGCGATAAGCCAAAGGTGAATCATTGGACCAATATTTTTTCAGGGAACGTTAAGTGCTCAAGGTACCATACGGAAATTTTACAACCATTTGTCAAGCAGTTGCATGATGATGAACTTCAAAATGCATATTTCCAACAAGACGAGGAGCGCCTTGTCACTGTACTGCAGAATCTTTGGATTATTTAAGAGAATTTTTTGATGAGCGTATAATTAGTCGAAATACTGAAATTGCCTGGCCTGCACGTTCATGCGATTTAACACCTTGCGACTTCTTTTTGTGGCCTTATTAAAAAAATAACATATTTCGAACACCTATATTGAATTTGAATGATATGCTACAGAGAATCGAACAGAAATGCATGGAAATTAATAACAATCCAGTAATGTTGCAGAATGTCATCAGAAATTTTGAACGGAGGATTTTAAAGTGCATTGATTTTGAAGGACAACATTTTCAACATTTGTTATAGTTTTCAATAAATACCTATTATTTGTTATTTATTTGTATGTATGAAACTGTCAAAATATACGACTTCGTAGATTAAGTAGTAAATTTTAATTTGCGACATACTTCAAAATGTTCTCAGTAAATCACATGCTAATAGATTGACTTTTCAAATGAACACTTGTTATAAAGAAGCCCTTTCGCTGAAAAAGACATTGATTATCTGCCGGATTTTCTGGCATCTAATCAAGCTTAATAAGAGTCCCACCTTCTTGAGTCTTCGTCGGCAACCCAAACTGACGTGATTCTATTTCCCAAAGAAAACTTCGCCGGCATTTTCTTGGCGAGTTTTCTTACCCGTTTTCTTCAAAGCAGGTTCCCTGCGCTGGACGTCTGTCGAACGCCGTACTATTCCGTAATCCAGAGCGTTCTGATCTATACCATCGTGATTTATACGATTGAAGGCTTTAGAAAAGTCAGTATAGACGACATCAATTTGTTCATTATTGTCCAGCCGCTCAGGATAGTAACAGTCGATCGATTGTTTACGAAGCCATGCCGATCATTAGATAAGATTTGTCAAATTGCGGAAATATACAGGCTGTCCTTGAAATAAAAAGACAACGTATGAAAAATGGAAAGATGTAATTGTATAGAACTTAAATCCAAAATAGTTTCCCAAAATTCCCTATCATAAGCGAGAAAAAAATTATAAAAATATTTAAAAAAATTTTGTCACGCCACTGTGTAATTATAAAAAGTATCAGAGACGATATCTTAAACTTGACCGACTATAGCTTTGTTATTGTCCATCTCATCCAGCTAACATGTATGTAAACATACGCAGTAGCATATGTGTGGGTAAAATATTTATGATTTATATACATTCTGAATATTTTGAATTCATAGACGTCACGTAATACTATTTCCGGAGTGTTTCTAATTTCGGGGTTCAGGTCGTAATTGAGTCACAATATTTTGGATTTATATTCCATTGTTAACGGCGGCTGCTAAACTTTCCGTTACTAGAAAATTCGAATCCGTGGTGATAAACCTATTGACATTGGTTTCTTTCTGGAAATTATCAATTTCTACTTTGAATTACTGAGGTATCTAATAATGGTATTTCAAATTTAGCTGTTTTATAAACATGTCCAATTCACCAAAAATCGCGAAAATGTCATCTACGTATCTAATTCATACTCTTGAAAAATATTTAGCGTTATTTTGAAATTCTACTTCGAAGTGACTTATAAATAAATTGGTTATGAATGGGAGATTGGGCAATTACCCATTGGTGTGCCTTGTTTCTATTCATAAAATTTCCCTCGAACGTGGAAACAATTTTACGCCATGCAAAGAGTGACAATCGCAAGTATTCCTTGACTTTTAACGATTGTTGTTATCGGTTCATTTTATATTTATTTTTTTTTGCTTTAAATTTGGCGCCAACTACCAAAAATTAAGTTTGATATGTTCTATCTAATAAATAATGAAATAAAATAAAAAGTAGATTGTTTTTTTTCTTTTTGGTACAAAATTATGATTGTTTCGTCTTTATTTGATACCCTTTTTGGGAAGTTAGTTTTATTTTCTCCAATTTTTTTTTATAATGATAAAAAAAGTTCAGTTGCGCCAATATACATAGAAATTTAAAAAAATTCATTTTATACTTTATAATTACTTTTTAAAAAAATACCCACTATTTATTCAAATGCACATGTCACATATGCTGCAGCGAATTTTTAACGACCTTTTTTTGAATTTCTTGTTGGCTCTCAAACCTATACTCATACACATATTAAAAACAGGGCAACAAACGATGCGTCCGTCCACCCGTCCGTAAAATCATTAAGGCATTTTTTTGTGCAGCCTCCGCCGCACCACGGCGAGTTAGTCGGGGAAATTCCTCTTTTATTTACAAAATATTTCCGTATTTATCTAAGCGATGCGGGCGAGGGACACTCCGGCATCAGCTTTCGTTCTAAAAGACGAGTTTTCGGTGTTATTTTTGGGTGGTATAATATGCAAGTTGGTAAAGGGATGAACCGGATGTCTGTACAGTACTTCCTTGATTTTTTCCACCCCATCGCGAGATCACGATTTTGATTAGAAATATCTGGATTTGACGAAAGATTGTGTGTATATATGTTAAGCCCATAATTTATTTGTATAAGAAAGTGTAAGTGTTAATATAAACAACATTGAAATTTATTTTCGAAGAATAGAACGTAAGTTCTACAATATTTTGAGACGTGGTGTGGGAATTTATCAAAATTTCGTATGATGGTCTACATTCTAAATTAATTAAATTAAAATCTATTCTTCTAAAACAACTCTCTATCAGACAGACACTTTAGGATCATATAGAATTTATTTGTTGTCTCTAATCCTAAATAGTTAAAACTTGGATATTACAAGGCAGTATTTCGGGTCCTCTATATTCTCTATACATGTCATAACTAAGCCTGGACAAAAGAAAGGATTTACGACGTGTCTGGCTTGTATACATGTAGCAATTTGGATGAATATACAATTATTCTGAATAAGTGTTAGAGAGAATTTAATTTTAGATTGAGCATATTAATTAATATTTAATAAAGAAAATTTAAAATCTAAAAAGTCCGGTGTGTGATTTTATTTTAAACTTTAAATTACTTAATAAAACCGTTTTGGAACCGCATGAAAAACTTAGCTGTACAGGAGTACAATAAACCTTACTAAATCGTAGATATCGCATATTCATAACTTACTTATGTATAAATCCATTCATCGTAAACAAACCGTATGTAAACAAATACCTCTGCATATCTGCAAACGACACAGAATATACGGACGGCACATATCTGGTGAGTCAGAACCGACAGCTGTACTCAAAATTTATCATAAGTAAAAGCACAAAAACTTTTTCTTACCGGATAAATTTCTCTTTATAACGAAATTATTTTGCCAATCAGTAATTTGACGAGAAAAACTTACATGAAAAATTTTATATAATGTAAGTTTTTCGAGCAAAATTTTGAGTTAAGAAGAAATTTATCCGTGCAAGAAAAGCTCAAGTGTTTTTTGGCAAGATAAATTAACGATATGAATAAAACTCTCTTCAGGGCGTAATTCTCAACTCAACTCGCCTAGGGTGGTAATTCACAACAATATGGCGTATGATTTGCATCCCCGGTTTGCAAGGTTGCTGACCCGGAATACATATAGTAGCAAACGAATTCTTATAGTAGTATAGAGTATACACATAATAAACTTTTTACAAACGTTACCGCTTACGTTTGTTGGGTTTGGTAAAACATTGATTAGTGTTCCTTTTCTGTTGAGCTTAATAATGTAATAAACATATTTTTGACAAAATAAATTTATTTATGGTTTATCTATTCTTCTCACTGTCGGTGTATTTTTGTATTTGTGACAAACTTGTAGGCTCCCGTGGTCCTTGTCCATGATTGCTTTTGGGATTCATGCACGCGTCCTTGGTACTGCTACTTTCTTAGCAATAGTAGTAGCAGCCCTGAAGATGTTCTTTGTAACAATGGACAAAACGTCAATCAAGAAAGAGGCAGTGCCAAAGACCAGGAATTCCAGAAGCTATTTTCCCCAATCTTTCCGCGCTACGTTATTTATTAAATTTTTAAATGTGTCAATGTAAAATATAAGTCCCGCAACGTTTCTTTCATACCTGAAAAGTGAAAACCAAAAGAAATCATTAGGTTCCAGGTCTGAAATTTACGGGTATTCAAATACTCAATCGTTAGAGCAACAATGTGAGTCTGAACGTTATCATGATGCTAAGCAAAAATTTGGTACAAACAGACTGTAGTGTACCAATTTCATTAACAGTGTAACGAAGCTCCTCCAGTGCTATAGTGGAAACATACCCATTAAGATTGTCAAAAAGATTAAAACGTCTAAAAGCGCGCCACTGAGGTAAAGTCGACTCTTGAATGCCATCACGCGACGACCGCTTAGTCAGCGCTCCTCTCTCTTCGCCATACCGCTAGCTCTCCCCTCTCTCTGCAGCGCGTATACTGTGCGTGCGTGTATATCGGTGAACGCTATAATCTGTATGTATGCCGGCGCCCCCTCTCTCCGCTATTCTTACAAGCTATGCACTAGGAGTTCGCCGCTTTTACGTATGTGTGTGTTCATCGGTGCGCGCTATAGTCGCTTTACTTGTGCACACTGCGCGACATATAAAATCCGTATAACTCTTTTGAGCATAAAATCAGTATGTTCTCATTGATGGAAATAGCTTTTCACTAAGTTTTGTCTGTATGTCTGTATGTTCTCATTGATGGAAATAGCTTTTCACTAATTTTTAATTATCCTAACAACCTGTAAGATCGTAGTCGCGACGAGGTGTGTTATACATGCTAGTACGAACTTGGTTTGTCGGATTGTAATTATTAATGCATCACATAAGGCGACATTGACATGTAAAAATGAGATTTAATATTCATTAATTCTCATTTGCAGTAAGTTCAGAATGTTAACTATATATACACGAAGTAGAGAAGTGAAAAGCTGTGACTGTCTTTGAGATACCGTACATTGATATGCTTCAATTAAAGCGAAACGCGTCTGTATGTTCTCATTGATGGAAATATCTTTTCACTAATTTTTAATTATCCTAAAAACTATAAAATCAGAGTTTTTTATTTGTGTAAACAGGACAAATATATTCATACTGTTACTTACAGACTTCATAGGTTATACATACATTGCTAATACCTGTAAAACTTAAGTCAATTTTGACAAATCAAGTAAGACATGTCAAATTTGATAGGCATGGCTTAGATTGTTAATATGTTAGTGTACGGGTTCGTCCCTTCGAACGCAACAAAGTATTTCCAACCGAATAGGTTGCAAATTTTCAGCCTACCCAAGCTGTGCGCGTACCTTCCAGATCGGATTCTGTTTAAGGTTGACCTGGGTTGACAATTGTTTATGAGATAACTTTTGGTTTGGTGTAATTTCGATGATGAGCTTATAGCCAAGAGATCCTGGTAATTCCGGATTATCTGACTACCTTTTGTGCTAGTTCATTTAGCGTTACCCAGGATGCACGTGTAGTATTATACTACGGACGCGAACCAGCTCTACACCTAGTGTTTAATGAGCACACGAAATTCACTTTTTTCCATTTTTACGAAAATGCTCGTAGACGTCTGTTTCAAATGGCTGTCACAACAAAACTATTTTATGAATCAGTCTGAAAGTTAGGGTACGTTCTTTAGAAAGATGCTTCTTGACAAGCACAATATTGGATTTGAAGTGGCAGCGCCATCTGTTCTAATTTTCAGGTACTTTTTGACACACCCTCGAAAGTATAGGAACCATATTAAATTTTGTTTATTAGAAAATTTCAAAGCCTAGCGACATCTCAATATCCTCCTCATATTTAAACTCACCATGTTCCTAAAAACAAGTTGATTATCGTACATCATTAGACATCATAAATAAGAATAAATTCTATTTTTGAATTCAAATTACGTTTAACTAATAAATTAACGACCGAATTTTCACCTTTTCAATCAATCACATCAAGATACATCTACCTTAATAATACGCGAATGTAGCGACCTCGTATTAGAAACAACTCAACTATAATTCCTCAATAAATTTTTGTCATGTAATTCATTACTAAAGCATTAGAAATCGTTATATTATAGATACATGTCATTAAACGATGAAAAACGGCAATAAAATCCAATATAGTAATATTGCAGCAATATAACAGCAATTATGAGCAGCTAATTGCAAATGAAGGCATCTACGATAATTATCGAAATTCTCATTATAACTCAAGACGTAGGACAGTGCAAACAGAAATAGATACGACGCTTAGAACATCTCAAAACACTGGTCCTCTATTTAATGGACCATTGCCAACAAATTACAAGACTGGAACACCGAACTTGATTTATTCATCAGCTAATATAGTATTTAACTTTTTACATTTAATAAATTTGAATTGGTTAGTAGACGTGCCTTCGTTAAAACTCTTAATCCTAGTAAACATATTTACATGCCTAGATGTATATAATATTATGTATTACTTATGTATCGTAATGTTTTTTTCTAACAAATTATGGAAATAGGTATGTATTAATTTTTAGTATGTATTTATTAGGACGTTTCAGTATTAGAAATAATTTTTTTAATCTAATTCTTTAGATGCCTAATTAATTCTTCAGAAACGCAAACTAAAAATTAGCAATTAGTAATTAAACGGTAAAAACAAATAATCCTTGTCAAACAAATCAACGCGTGTTACATGAACAGTATCTAACAGTACGGCAGTATAGTTAAGGTAATGGTATTGTAATTGACATAGGCAAACAGACCTTACCATGGTCAAGATAGGTGTCCAGTTAAAGAAACAATACACTACTGCTCTGGACACCCAAAAGTAAAAGAGGGATTATAAAGCAAGTAAATGAATGTCATAAATATTACACACGAAGAAAACAAAAGAGATCATTTTAATAATAATTAAGCACGTGAAAATATACAAAGTAAATCCACAGGAAATGGGCAACAGGAATGAAATTCTTGAGAATTGAATGTAAGATACAGGCAAAATCCGAAACGATATACATCAACACTAAACACGGAGTAGTGCGTAGAAGAGAACCAACAAGATTTGTTATGTAAAGAGGATGAATGACATAAGGATAACAAGAAGAATGTTCGAAGCAAGAACAATAAAGAAGAATTATAAACGAAGACCAAGAAAAACATGGCTAGATGATGAAGTCAACAAAGAAATTTTAATAGGTGCTTCCACAAACAAAGGGCTAGATTCAACTTCCCATGTCTTGTACCCATAAAATGTAGCAAGACTTTAGACTTAGGATAGAATAGGAAAATGTGCTCAATTAAACTATAAAACGTTGTGTGACAGTTTTTTATATTATGTTTTTAATGAGGAATCAAAAGAATAATTTCTAAAGCAGAAATACCCGAAGAAAGGCAAGCCAAATCTATTTAGAAGTTATAAGCAATATCTAGTCACGTTTATCTAAGGCATATACCTACGAGCCCGAACAACTAAATGTTCGAACAAACAAAAATTTCTTGTAAACGTTAATTTACACAAACTTAATTATTTAATTAAAAAATTAATTAACAATATATTAAAGGCTATCATTTATAATAAATATTTAAAGGTTTTTTTTTTCCTATACACATAAAATATACTGTGAGCGGAAAAAAAACAAAAATATTCCACACAATTTTTGTTTCATTTTATGCAATTTCTTAGTAGTTTTACTCGTATGGCATGCAGCACCGTCCTGTTGAAATATGAAATTCATGTCCGGGTAAAGACCTTTCCCGCTTGGCACAAGACTATTTTTCAAAATTTCTTGATATTTTGCTGCATTAATTGTACCTCCTACCACCTCATACCTTCCTAGACCCACTGCGGACATGTACCCCAAATCATTATGCCTTTACGAAATTTTCCATAAGATCCAACCTTATTTTTAATAACTCATTAGTTACTTATTTTTATACACGGCAACTAAATAATTCCGAATATTTAGTTATCAAGATATTGTGCAATATTTTTGTTTAGCCCACAGTTTATTTCGATGTGTAGAGAAAAAAAAATATTTATTATAAAAGATAGACTTTAATATGTTATTAATATAGTTCTTTAATTAAATAATTTGGTTTGTGTAAATGGACGTTTTCAATCAATTTTTGTTTGTCCGAATATTTAGTTGTTAGGGCTCGTACTTATAAGGCTTGAATATTGAGTGAAAAAAATATATTTTCATTCCTAATTAACTGCTTTCTCTAGTATATACCCACAGATTTAAAATATCTTACCTTGCTTAATGTTTATTTTTCTGATTTTATTATTTCTTGACTAAGATTTTACAATAGCTTAAATTATGTGGCTCATCAATTATGTTGTAACACCAATCAAGGCGTGGCTATATATATATCGATGCCTTCTAGATATACACGTTTATAAAGTGTCTTCGAACAGGGACTTCCGAACTTTGACAGTTGATAACGGTCGTCTTGTTGAAGCTACATCTGTCAAGTTAGTTGTCATTTATTCAGTCTGTTTTGCCAAATCACCATGGACGGGTATAGCATTCAACAACACGTGCAAACAATAAAATTGTTTTATCAAAATGGGTGCTCTGTTTGGGCAACGTACTGCGCGCTTCGCCCATTTTACGGTCCCCATAATCGTCCTACGTCCTACCGAGAGGACTATTCGCAATGTTGTGGATAAATTTGAGTCCACTGGTTCAGTAAACGATCAGCCAACACCCGTACGCCGACGAAACGCAAGATCTGCCGAAAACATCGCCGCTGTCCGTGAGAGTGTGCAGGAGAATCCGAGGCAGTCGATTTCACGTCGCTCACAAGAACTCGGCCTTTCGCAGACCACAACTTGACGAATTTTGCGTCGTGACTTGGGTCTGCACCCGTACAAAATTCAACTGACCCAGGAACTGAAGGTAACGACCATAGACAACGACGTGTCTTCGCTGAATGGGCTCTGGAGCTGTTGGCAACTGACCCTAATTTTCATCGAAAAATCGTCTTCAGCGATGAGGCCCATTTCTGGATGAATGGGTACGTGAACAAACAAAATTATCAAATTTGGGACGATACCAATCCACATGAGATCCAAGAGCGTCCAATGCATCCCGAAAAAGACACTGTTTGGTGTGGATTTTGGGCTGGCGGCGTCACCGGTCCATATTTCTTTGAGAACGACGTTGGCCGGGCCATCACTGTCAACGGCGAGCGCTATAGATCGATGATTACCAACTTCTTTTGGCCTGAATTGGATGATCTGGACACCAACGACATGTGGTTTCAACAGGACGGCGCTACGTGCCACACAGCTCATGCCACATTGGATACTTTGCACGAGCGATTTGAGGGCATGGTCATCTCGTGGAGGTGATGTGATCTGGTCACCGAGATCATGTGATTTGATCCCGTTAGACTTTTTCTTGTGGGGTGTATGCAGGTACGCAGGTGTATGCGAATAAGCCACAAACCACAGCGGTCCTCAGAGCCAACATAACCCATGCCATCGGTCAAATTCAGCCTGATTTATGCGCCAGAGTCATGGAAAATAGGACATTTCGGATGCGCTCCACCCAGAGAAGCCGTGGCGGACATTTGAACGATGTTATATTCCACACATAATGGCATCACTAGGTCTTTCAAACGAATAAAAAATTTCGATGATATCTCACGCACACTTTGTTTTATTTAAATTTAAAGATAGGAAGCGCTTAATGAAAGACCCGTTATATGTATTCAAAATATTTAAAATCAGACGGTATGTAGATAGACATAATTTCCACAATTAATTAATATGTACAACAGTAAAATGAAAAAGTGACAAAATAATCGAATTTCCATAAACCCATTTTTATTGACCGAGGTCTGTTATTAAACGGGACCCTCGCCTTTCTCCAGTTAACGGCATTCATCAACGAAAATATAATTTTATTTGGAGAACCAAAATATATAAATAATTTATGTCTATTCCTCGCATAAATAATATAATAACAATATACGTTCCTTGTTTTTGATTGTTCCATGAAACAACGAAATAAATTTTTACGACAAGAAAAGTTTATCTTTGAACATAAAATGAAACTAAATTCTAATAAAATAATCTACTCAAGGCGCAAAAATCGTTAGTGTAAACATAGTGTTTATAATAAATGGATTATTCCGGAAAAACGTAAAAAAATAACGAAATTTTATTACAAAATTGCTTTTATGAAGAAAGAAAAATGATTGGAGGGACTCAATTTTAAATTATTGAATACAAAGCTTATAAATCTTATAATATTGACGACAGTCATGTTCGTTCCACGTCTGAAAAGTATAAATCTCAAATCTCAAACACAAACAACCCAGCCCTAACACGAAATCGTTAATATCGGAACCTATATCTCTTTGAGCATTCTCAAAGCATATACACCCACACCCAATAAGTGCTAAACGCTAACAAAGCCGGAACAGACAAGTTATCGATATGGAATTATGGGCGTCACCCTCATCTCATATATGGGGCGGGGATTATGAGTGAGCAACAAGTGCGTTTTATTTATGAATGTATGGCCACGCCCAGCTGTCATAATCGAGGTACGTGGCTGGTCGTATCACAGATACTTTGTCATACCTCGCGCTTGCTCGATCTCCCCCTTCTGTGAATATTATCCCCACCACATTCATATTCTCATTTAATAATATTTGGACCTATGCCACCAGTTGTGGTGCCCGAACCTACCAATAAAGACGCGTACCTACGGCACTGTGTTGCGTGACCTTAATGTGTGCATTTGAAACGAGAAAATTCTATATGTTCGCGTATCGTTCTGTTTCGTATGGTTATTACAGTAATTAGAATCGATTTGCGATTTAGTTTGGTGATATAAACGACAACCGCGATGGGATGTTTTAGAAGCCGATGAAGACATCACGTTTCCCATGATATAGTGGCTCAGAAATTGTGTCGTCGTCGTCATTAGATAATTAACATTCATGCCTATCGATATGTTTTGTTAGTACCCGCATATTGATTTTATATTCATTTCGTTAAGGGAACCGGTTAATGCCCGCGTTGTTATTCAACTTGTCTCGCTGTTAATTATAAGTTACACGTTACGTATTAGATGCAGATACTGGTACAAAATACAAAAGCTGATACACTCCATTCACTCGGTTATTTGGTTGGAACGTTATCGATTACTTTTATTCCCAGCACGTAACTAAACACATAAATTCCAAATGTCACAGAATTTTGTTGTACAGACGTGTCACATCAAATATTATAGATTTCCAGATAAAGATTTTCGTTTGCATCGTCACAATATGAAAGTTTTTGACGTTCCCTTAATTGAATATTCAGCAATCAATAAGGCATTATAAGCAAATGCTCAATATACTTGTTGAATTTGAATTATCTTTCGCGTTATTTTCATGTCATACTTTCTGAATAAATATTAAGATTTGCCCGGATACTCACTCGTTTAAAATCTGTCAATCGCATATCATTTTACATTGTAATAACAACATAAAATTGTGATGCAAAGTTGAATTTATACCATCTTGCAAAACATGTTTTTAAATCTATATATTATGCTTTGGTACAATTTGTTTCGAAACTGTTAATTGAGTTGTAAGTTTTATTTCTTTTTGTGCAATAGGTATGTTACATTTAATTTTATACATTGAGTTTGGAAAGGGAACTTTAATAGTTAGTATTAATCCATTGTACTGCTGTAAACATTGTAATATAGGGTAAGTGGGGTTATAGGTAACTTAACATAACTTAACGAATATTAAAATGATGTTATAACTTAAACAAATATTTTGGATACTAACAAAAAATAACATATATAGTGGTTAGTAAAAGTTCATTTCTCCTCCACAGTGCAGGTGAGATGGACTGCGTACAGAGGAGAGATGAAGCGATACAAATATGAATAGTAACTACACTGCTGGCACAAATTATGATAGGTGGTACAATTCTCGTGTAACCAGCGACCGCATATGGTGCACTTGATCCAATCCTCAGTCTTTTTTGTCTTCCTTTAGTCTTCCTTGCACCCTGCACATTCATTTTCATAGTCCTCAGCTTCTGCCGTATTATCATCATCTGATGAATAATTTAAAACCATTTCTTCAGAAGTCGTCGTAGAAGAAGAAGAATATCTCCTTCGGTTTGACTTAATATTCTTTCGCTTTGCTTTATTAAATCGCTCAGTATTAGCTGGTCTTTTTTTCTTTTTTGCGCTAAGTTCTTTTTTTTGTTAAGCTCTCTTCTCTTGGTTAAATTTTCTTCTGAGGTAAGAAGAGTCGCAATACTTCTTCCGCGTTTACGGGCTTCAATACTGCTGTTGTTGAGGGTGTGGGTGAAATTAATTCTAGAAGCTTGCCCGGTGTTTCTTTCTCTTCCTCTTTGTCACTCCGTTCTGCTTGATCTTCTTTCTCAATAGATGGTTTGTGGCTTTGGGATGAACGGTATCTGTTTGAGCGTGCACTGTATTTGGTTCTTGAATGGTATTATTATCTTGTACATTATCAATGTATGCGTAATCCGGAATAGCCGTGGGATTGAATGGAACGATACCAGTGGCACGAAATGCTGCAACTGCATTGTCTACTGTAGCAGCCCTATTCCACGATTCCTCTAAAAGCTTCCCAAACTGCAATCTCTTCAATGTACGGCTAGTATTTGATTTTACAAAATGACGACATGCTTGAGAATAATAAGTCTTCAGTGCCTTAAAAAATGCCCGATCCAACGGCTGCAGGTAATGAGTAGTGTGTGCAGGCAAACAAAATAATAGAATATCATTTTGTTCGGCAAATTCCAGCATCTCCAAATTAGTAGTGTGAGAAGTGTGACCGTCGAGTATTAAGAGAACCTTTCCGGGCATCTTTCTAGGCAGAAAATGGGTTTTTAGCCACTCAAAGAAAATGTCAGAATTAACATAGGCTGATTTTTGTGACATTATAATTGCGGATCCAGGTGGCATTCCGTCCAATAGCTCATCCTTCTTGTTTTTTCCTTTAAAGATACGGTAAGTAGGAAGGAAAACGCCCTCTGCATTACAACAAGTCAGAACACTTATTGTCTCTCCTTTCTCACCGGAACTCATGGATGTCACATTTTTTATCCCTTTTCTGCTAAGACTGCACCGGCTCTACTGTTTAATTGTAAGCCTGTCTCGTCAGTATTATAAATATTGCCGGGTTTATCATGCAATTCATTCTCAGTCAAAATGTTATCGAGCAAAGAAAAATATTCTGTTACAGTTTCTCTTGACATTGCCACTGCACGAGCAACTGAAATATTTTCTGATTGGCGTATTGTTATGTCCTTCTGCCTACGCAGAAAAGACTGCAACCACTTATATCCTGCTTTACCTGAAAATGGCAAAATAATATTATATAGTTTTAGTAACGCTGTATTTTGAAACTTTTATTTTACCTTCATCCTTGTCAAAGTTATGTTTTATGCCTAATCTCTCAGCTAAATTAAAAGCCATCATGCGCACCTCATCTCTGGTTGGTGCAAACCCAGTTTTTTGTAGTTTTTTTTTATGTGACTAACTAATTTTCTTTCCGCATCGTCTCCTAATAGTGATGGCGGCCCAAGACGATCTTCCTTAGCTGCATTATTAGTTCGTAATCTTCTCAGTAATGTAGATTTAGGAATTTGAAAGGTTCTGACTGCTACAGTAACCCCCATATTATTTGTTCTTACTGCATTAATTGCATTTTGCAAATTTTGGGCTCTCCATGCCCCTCTAATCGCAGTATTTTTCTTTCTAATATAAACTGTAGGCATATCTGTAATGTAAAAAAACATAAAAACAACCAGTCCGTCTCTCCTCGATATGAGAGGTCCATCTGTCCTCAATGCAGAGGTGAGATGGACCGTTCAATTTCTGCTCAACCGATACGAAAAGAACCGGCTTTTTAGGTTATATTCATTCCATCACATGTGGTGTTAACAAATATATAAAGATAGTACGTTTAAACTTACCTAACTAGTTTTTCTTCACTTCTAGATTATACTGACAATAATTTTAATAACACTTTGCGGCATTAAACTACGATTTCTTTTCTAAATTAACTGGAATTTTCACATACGGCCGCTAGCACTAATGTATTACGACTCACTGACCGCACCCTAACTAGATGGCGGTGTAGCACAATTTTAAAACCGAAAGTCCATCTCTCCTACCGGTCTATCTCTCCCCTACTTACCCTAATAAGATAATACAAAACGATCGAATTCATTTTTAGTTTGAATGAAACAAAATATAGAGGAGAAGGTGCAAATATGGAATACCATTTTATTAAATTTTTATAGATTTCTAATAGTTAAGGATAATTAAAATCAAATCATGCAAAGCATTAACAGAAACAACTAAGAACAAAAGTGGTTGCTTCAATTTACGACACTCTCACATGTTTTTTAACAAAAAATAATTTTCCCCAGAAACTGCAAAATCACTACTTAAAAAAATATGTTGTAAATATGGGGATACATGGACAACTTCAAAAACTAAGTATTATTTGTTTACGCAACGATTAAAACATCATATTTATACATTATTTGCACCAGTCACAAACATATTCATCTTTTTCGGCATCTGCGCAGTCCTTATGTGCCCACATGGAACACATCAAGCACTGTATCCATAGTTCACCCCTTCGACTAGCTGAAAATTTATATCCACAAAATATGCAGTTTGCATTAGTGTCGTCTGGTTTTAAATGGTCTGGTATAATTTCCAGATCGCTGTCCGAATCATCCAGTTTTACATCAATGTTTGAAACGTCGGATTCATCAGATGATAACTCCCTCTTTGAATGCGGCCGTTTAAGTTTTGACTTCCCACGTTATTGAGAGTTTCTAACGTCAGTATCAACGAGTTTGATTTTACCGAGAGGAAATCTTCTTTTCGTGATTAACGTTTTTGAATTGTTCTCGCCTTTTTTTGTTTAATCATTCGTTAAGCTCTTCTTTGTAAGGAGATGAAGTAATCAATGAAGCTCCAACCGCCTTCCGCCCTGTATTAGATTTCTTGCGCTTTAAATTAGGTATTGGAGAAATGTCGACAGGTAAAACATATGCTACCTGATTGGAACTATTTTTCTGATTCTGCCTTTGAACGACATCTGCTGAAGGTGTTGTTGAACATGAAGCTTGATTTGAGTCAATGATGTCATTACGTATATGTGTGGTATCTAGGTGTAGTGTGTGATGATTTAGAACATGATGGTTGGCACTGGATAACCAATTCTTCTGTAACAGCACTAAAGGAAATTTGCGAAAATTTGGCTACGCTACTATCGGTTGTAACTCCTCTTTTGGATGCTTCCTGTTTTGCTGCTAAAAAGTCAGTGAAAATATTTCTATTATAAAGGAAAATACCAGTAGTTCGAAAACTGTTCGCAGCAACTTCGCCTGAACCTTTAGATATGCTCTGCCAAATAACTCCGTGATATCGAAAGGACTAAAAGCACGGTTGTTTTGACGGATCCACATTCTAATTTCTTCGCTATAATAGATTTTTAATGGATCCATGAGTGACTTGTCCAGAGGTTGGAGCTTGTGGGATGAATGAGGAGGCAAAGACAAAATGACTATATGATTTTTTCTAACCAGGTCTATAACTTCTATATATTACTACCTACTTCTATATTGCTTCTACTTCCAATGGCTAGAATATATTGCTGAGGGCTCCCCATGGGGCATTCTGCCAAGAACTTCAACAGTTTAAATAATTTTTCTGCAGACATGTTTCGTTAATTTGTTTCTTCGATTAATGTTTTTTTCTCTTTTCTTTCACTATTCTTTTATATTTAGGCAGTTTGATTATATTATTGAATTATACTTTGTTTTAATTCTTTTTCACATATGTATTATAATTATTATTTGTTTATGTTGTCTGTATTGGGGTGACCTGTAAATATTATTATTACCTTTAAGTTGTTATGGATAGACACCTACAAAACAGCGAGCACTTTGGAAGCAGATTTAAGTGTATTTACCTAAGGAATATATTCATCAAATATAATAAAAACTCTGGTGTTTATTGGAGTATT